>OX465288.1:122917591-124117591 GCA_949987695.1 Merzomyia westermanni | reverse complement strand
ATAATTTTTGTTTTAAAAATGTACACAAAATTCGCGAAAATTCCAAGAAATTTATCAAAGCCTCTGTTAAATTTGCTTTCGCCGGAAAACCAAAACTTGATCCCAAAAACTGCATGGTTTTCTCTTGTAGTTGCAGGCTTCTTTAATGGCTGCGGTAATCTCTATTGATGTAATATTGGGGTTAACTTTGCGCACTATTTGGGCACATTCCCGTTGTGTAAGCTTCCGAGGATGGCCAGTTCGATCAGCATTTTTAAAGTTTGTTGATCCTTCGTGGGGCTTTATGATGTTCCGAATAGTAAAACGGCTTCGTTTCATAATGTCACTAATTTCCGCATAGGATTTACCTTGGTTATGCAGGTGCAGGATTATTTTAGATTCTGTAGTTTCGCACTGCTTTCGGACCATTTTACAATAAAAAAGTAAGTTTAGATAAAAATTCGTTATGTATAACAAAAAAAAACCCAATGTAATGAAATAAAATAATATTATGACATGTATTATCATTACATTATCAAGTACACAATAATTTTATCCCCATTAAAATTGGTACTTTTTTAAACTTATTAAAAATGTTGCCTTAAGTTATATGCTTAGTTTAACCATTTTATAGTAAATGTATCAACAATACATTAACAAATTTGTATTGAAGCTAATCAATTACAATCTTTCAGTGCTTAAAACGAAAATTTACATTCAAGTTTAATGAATCTGCTGTGCCAAAAGGTTTGTCCGTCACTGTATATGTATATATAATCATACATTGCTACATTAACAAGCTGGTGTGTTCACCACCGTAAGGATTTCAAACTTCTTATACTAGTTCCGATTTGATAATAACAATATCCAGACTATCCGGTCCTTCCAAATGTAATAACTAAATACAGTACATATTATACAAATGTCAATATGCTGATTCTTAAAATTATGTTTACCTTCTAGAGTTAGATAGGTTAATTAAGTAAAACTACGAATATGCCCCAGCATTAGTCCGGAAAGCAAAAAATATAACCAAAAGTACTGAAAATGGTTTAGTATATTTTTCGTATTAAGCAATAATGCATTGATTTAAAACATTTGATTTATTTCGATTTGAACATACTTATTTGAGAAATCAAAGCTCTCGAAGCGTCGATATTTGAACAATTAGCGGTTAATACAGTGATCGAGTAATTATTCATGCGAAATGTGTTTATGTACGTCAAATGAAGAAACTCTTTTAAATCTCTTATCGACATGAACATGAAATAAATTCCTTACTTGATGCCATTGACTCATTAATGATAATTTTAACGCTGGTAATACGTAGTAGGTAAACAAATTTTGTGAAAAATACAATGAAATTAATATGCAATGCAACGAAATCAATAATATGTGTCGTTCAGTGGTGGAATGGTCTATCTAATATGAACTCTCAAATCTTCTTATTTATCAAACATTGTTTATTCAGTACTTAAGAAGACTTAGGCGGCCGCCGTGGTGTGAAGGTAGTGTTGCCGGCCTACCACACCGAAGGTCCATGGTTCGAGCCCTGGTACAGGTAACATCAAAAAGTGATTTGAAAAAGTTTTTCAAAACGGGGTCGCCCCTCGGCAGTGGTTTGGCAAACTCTCCGAGTGTATTTCTGCCATGACAGGCTTCTCAGCAAAAATTCGTCTCCTTTGTAGATGCCGTTCGGAGTCGGCAAAAAACTGTAGGTCCCACCAATTTGTAGGGAAAATTCAAATCGGCACACCACAAATTGGAAGAGAAGCTTGGCGCAAAAATCTCTTAGGAGGTTTATGATGATATACCTGTTGTATATCGCGCCATAGAGAGAGAGATAGAAGAAGGTACTTTTTCATATATAAATATTTATTCAGCATCAACCTTAATCAAGCACAATTGTTCGCGTTTACCCCATTTTCTATTCGCACGATACTTGCAAGCTCTGTTCACAACTTCATATTCATACATATTACCTTATTTAGGTTTTAAGTTTATTGTGAAACCCGTATAAAATTGTTCAATCTTTTATTAGTCTACATGATAAAACTTTACCGACCATCTAATTTGATGCTTCCAACGTCGGCGCCGCGTGTCACAACGGGTGCCATAACATACTTTCTGGACTTTCGCTTTTTAATTGCCCACTCAGTTTCAAGCAAAACCTTGTATAGAAAAGAAACTTCGTTTCTGCTGTTATTGTCCCAAGAAAAACATAAATATTGAAACATAATTAGAAACCGAATGCGTGGAACCGTTCCCAATAAGTAACAGAAGTGTAACGAAACTCTACGTAACAAAACTGCCGGAACCTTAAAAGGCATTTTACACGATATGTTTTTGCCATGTGTATATGCCACATTTAACATATGAAAACCAAAATAAAGTGTAAATGCAACCTACAGTTTCCTTTTACACAAGTCAGAAAAATGCACATACGAAATAGAAACTTTTCTATTTTTGTCTGACACACAATTAGAATCATATGTGCTCTCATTTGTTGATATTAATTTTTTGGACTTATTTATTTATTGTGTAAAAAGAAGCAAATAAATTGAACTGTGGGAAGTATTGACAGTCATACGACATTACAGGAGTATAGAAAAAGTGGCAGGTCATGTGAAAAAAGCATATCGTGTAAAAGGCCTTTAAGCTGTCACGAAACACTGTGCACAGAAAAGAACCTGAAACACTACCTGTGTCACAAAACTATAGCAAAACATTTCTGTATATAAACAAAACCATAAATGTTTCTCGTTATCAAAACTGTATAAAAACCTCAGATATAGAAGTAACGTTTCTTGCGTACCGATACTGTAACAAAACCCCATGCGGGGTTTTGCTAGTGAGTTGTTGTTAATAATTATGCATACAAATGCAATTTTTATTTAACCACAAATTCTACTAAATATTAAGTAGATACAATTTTTAATCCCGTAAAGTTTTGTGAGGCATTTTGAAACAAAAACCGATTAAAATATTTTTTTTTTAAATCAACACTAACCATGTACTGCATACAACTGTCACTATTATAATTTTGGGAGACATGTCATAATGTCAATGGAATTAATGTCAGTGGCATAAATTCGAATTTCAAAAATTTTCATTTTATAAATAATACTCGTATATGTATATGAAATTAAAAAATTTTATTAAATTTTAATCTCCGTCTATTTCTTTTATATATTTTAGTTCTTTAGTTTTTTATTAGCTTTTCCACGGCACGATGTTGGCGTTCGTTTTTTCTTTCTCTCAATTAATGATCTTTTCTTATTTCTGTGTTGCCACTTATTTCCCTTTTCCTACATTTTCTTATTTTCTAGATGTTATTTGCCCCGTAGAGGGAAGCGTCAGCCACACCAGAAATGAAGCAGATACCTGATTGGTTGCCTGCTACATTCCTTTCCATATTTACATTTTTAATACTTCGGATTTCCTATTCTTAATCAGCAGGTGTCACTAGCTGCATTCCTTTCGGAGTCATAACCTTGGTTGGTACACACTAGAAATACCGACTTTGTTAAACATACTCGTGTTCTGACGGATTACAAAATGAATTTTGCTCATTTTCGCCCGCGGCACTTTTCTAAAAATTATGAAAATTCATTTCATAGAATTTTTTAATTCTCTTTGGAAAATCGTATTAATGTCAGTGACATTATGACACGTCACCTAATTTTGACTACATTCTTGAGCTTTCGTTGTTTTGCTTCTATATCTAGCGTTTCTGTTACAGTTGTGTTATTGTGATCAAATTTGTAGGCAGTTTCGGTACAGGTTTTCTTTCTGCTGGAACCGTTTCAAGGAAATTGTTACTAGTTTTGTTACAGAGGAGTATAGTTTCTCACAGTTTCGTTACACGTTTCGGTATAGCAAGTAACAATACAGTTATCCACCCTCCGCCTGGTCTCTCCTCTAGTGAATCACAAACCATGTAATGCATATAGTATACTGTCACCATTATAATTTTGATTACGTTCCTAAGGTTTCGTTACAGTTTGGTTAATGAGGTAGCGTTACTATTTCTGTTTCTATATCTAGCGTTTCAGTTCTGTTATTGTGACCGAATTTGTAGGCAGTTTCGGTACAGGTTTTGTTTCTGCTGGAACCGTTTCAAGGAAATTGTTACTATTTTGTTACAGAGGATTATTGTTTCTCACAGTTTCGTTACACGTCTCGGTATAGCATGTAACAATACAGTTTTGTTTCTTTAATAACCTGTGGATCAATAACGAAACAGAAATGCGTTACAAGTCCCTGGTCTCAAGTATCACTAAGTAGATGGCAACAATGATTCCGACGTATTATTAATAATTTTCTAATTTACATCATTTTGTATATTTGACCATTCAATGTTCAATCTTTTCTCACCAAAACAATCGCCTAATCAACTGAAGTAGCAGCACATATATATGAAATCTCAGAACAAAAAAAAAAAAACGAAAACAGTACTTAATTGCAAAAACACAAAAAATGAAAATGTTGTTTGTTGTTGTTGATTGACGAATGGGTCTAACACCATTTAACATCACATTAAAGCATTTTTCCATTAAGATTAAGTACTTATTTTGCACGTGTGTGTGTGTGTAGAATGTTGGTGTTGGTGAATGATAGTAATGATATTGGTAGGTTATGCATATGTATGTATGTATGACACAACACAAACAATTGAGCAAATGTTAATGTTTGACACGCACATAACAATAACAACAACATAAGGATTATGATACAGGGATGCATGTAACGCCTAATTACACATACAATGCAATTTACACAATTATGAAATGAAATCAACATACCTGTTGCTGTTTTTGTGGGGGTGGTGTGGTTGATTTTTTACCACTTGCCAATATCACGTCTGTTGTAGAAGGCGTGACCAGAGCTGGTGATACTGGTGGTGTTGTTGTGGTTTTCGTCGTAGTTGCGGCGACTGTTGGCAGGGATGTTTGCTGTGGATGGGTTGGTGATGGGGACGGGGACGGGCCCGTTATCGATGGATTCGTATCGAGTGTATGTTTGGAAATGACAACGGTTGTGGTCTTTTGAATTTTATCTTGATCATGATGTTCCGCCGGTGGTTTTGGAGGAACTGAGGTAAACGCATCAGCGGCGCGAACAATTTCAAGCACCTGTTGACAAAAATAAGAAAAAAACGAAAAATATGGATATGAGACACATTGAATTTACCAATAATAAATAAATATGTATTTTGGAATTGACAACAAAAAAGGAGTGAGGACAAAAAAGGAAGCACTAGGTCTAGGTTGGGGGTTTTCGTTGTTTAACGATACTTTGCCCCATAATCCGCACGCACCTTACCTGGTATTGTTATCAGTTTCTTCGGAAGTCGGAAGTCCTAAGATACTGGTTGTTTTAATAGGATTGAGCCAGACTGAAATTTCTGTTAGAAGAGTCTGCTCTATTGAGCAGGTAAAAAGATGGTTGGTATCGCGTGGGAATACACCACATGCCGCGTAAGCATTCGGCATGTATTGGTTCAGCCTGCTACAGTATCCAGACCAAAGTTGAGCCGGAGGGACTCTTGTCTCCCTCGGAACTTCGCGGTCCTCTGCGCCGACAACTGGTGATCGCGTCTGTATGACAGCATCCACCAGGCAGGAGTATACCGAGCTTGTGTAGATGTTGTTGAGGGCCGGCCGGTTCACCTTTGAATCAAACGGCGGTGTTATATAGTGCCGGATCTCATCATAATGCTTACGAAGATGCATCCTTACTTATCGGGGAGACAGGACATCTTGAAGCAAATGCTTGTTAGGATGCTGCGGTTTGCAAAAATTTTCAAAGAATTGCCAGTCAACACCGAATACTTTTGGCTCGCTGCGTAGGTTCTGCTTAAATTAAGGTAAATGCGGTTTTCCGAGTTGGTGAAGTCGGTGAGGGGATCGATTGAGAGTGGTAAGCTGTTGCTGCTTTAGTAAAGCTTTGGTTTCCTCGAAGGCGGTGCCGCCATATAGCGGCCGTTACATAGCGGTAGTGTAGGTTGTCAAAAACATTGCAACGTAAAAGTAATTACGTGTAAACTAAGAAGACGGTGAAGTTCACCGTAATGTAATATAGCGGCAAGCATGAAATATTACGGCCGTCATGACGGTGACAAATTTTTCGTCAACGTTTTTTTCCACCGTCATATTCAAAACGGTGAGAATTCAATCAAATATTTCAAATATTTTTACACAAAACAACAGTTTTGACATTCCTGTTGCTTTGAAAAAAATATTGGAAACAAAATCGGCTAAATTGAACGCAACGCTCATCGAACTTTACAAGAAAGCGGTGCCGCTAATGACGTAAGCATAGCGGTCGCGATATAGCAAACGTTACATTGCTGCACCGCTTTCCGAGGAAACCAAAGCTTACCAGTACTTCTTCATGCCTATCCGGTACATTTATGATGGAACTTGGCATCAAAACTTTCTAATCGAAGTCTGAAGAAATTAGCAGTTTCAAACAGGGTTGTTTAAAGAGTTCAAGCAATTACAATATCCAAACCAATCAAGAGTGGCTGAAGGCTTCCAAGGCAGCATTCTTCTTCAACTACTGTTGGCGTTTTAGTTTAGATTGCAACACATTCCTTCGACGACAGTTGAGAGTCATTGAGAGCCCAAAGGTATAGAAGGTTATGTTATTAATTCCATTGTAGTGTTTTTGGAGTTTTCGTCTTATTTGCCTATGAGGTGGTTTTGCTGCAATCAATTATCTTCCGGAGTGTCTATCTAGCAGGAACTTGCTTTAAGCAGACCTTAGTGCGTTATTCTGGCAGGCTTAAATTCGACAGCAATTGTGTTGAGGAGCTTGTTGCCTTAGTGGTAACAGAACACAGTACCTGAGATTGAGCAGGGTTATAGAAATAATAAGAAGAGCGGGAATTAAACAGAAGGAGACACCAATACCACTAACAGATTTGACAGGGGTGACAGCTGAATAATATACTCCATAAATGTGAAGGGTTCCGAAGTCAGCTGAAGAACATAGCTGTTGAGTAACTCGCGTTAAAATATCGCTGGCTTATGAAGAAGCTTGAACTAATTTAGAATCTAGCTTTTTTACTCTGCTGTCTCTTTTGACAAGAAAATCCCCCTAATTACAGCATCAGCTCTTTTCAAAGTTTACGCCAAGTTTATTACATATTTACATCCATTAAATCCCAGGTGGATTTCGGAGAATTGAAATTTATTGTTTGATTTTTTTAAAGTTTGTACGATGTTTTCACTTTACAGTCTTAGTTTCAAGAGATCGATCCTAATTGATAAAGTGTGGCGACAAGCAATAAGAATCAAACTCTTGGGATGAAAGAGAGTTATTACACACATAATTATCATATTTGTTTAGATGGAAAAATGTTTGGAATCAGACAATTAATTCATGAAATAATGCATGTTACATACCTTTTCCGGTGTACTCTTCTCCTTAGCTTGTACCAATGTTTTATCGACATTTGTAATTGTGGTGGGAGCATCTTGAGAAGCTTGCGCCGCTTGTGGAGAACTACTTTTAGATGCTTCGCTTTCCATTGCATGTTGTTGTGGCAAATTGCTTGCACTCGACGGAATGGTTGGCGAGTGCGCCAATGCTGCCACTGATGCCAATACTGATTGTTCACTTGAATCGGTTTTCGGTGTAAAAACTTCCAAATCCTTAATAATGAAAAACATGAAGAAAATGCAATTTTGAATTAAAATGTCTTGTTTATTAGAATAAAAAAAAAAATAATACCAATGCCTTATGAAAAGAGTACAACTTTTTCTTTAAGTCTGAGGATATATCTAAGGATATCATATCGACGACTCAGAGAGTAAGCCTGCTAAAGCCAAAAAACGGCATTTTGAAACAGTTTTAAGGAGCGCAACATACTGCACCAATCGGAAGAAACAGTGGCATCTTATCCATATTTTAAAGCCCAAATTCTCCGTTGTTCACCTTTTGGGAATGGCCACAGACGCTCCGAAGGTTTTCTCATCGACACTCGAATTCGACAGTAGGAATACCTCGAATGAGATGGGGCAAAAATTGGTGGGGTATGACTTGGTCTCGCTTTGTGTTTCCAATTGGTGTTATTTATCGCTAAGGGATGCTTGGTGTGCCTTAATATGCAACAGCCAAAATCCCCTAGGCGAGTAAGCGCAAATAAATGACCATAATTCCAAACATCTATATATTCAACTGAGCTGCTTGCGATATGGGAATTAACTTTACGATAAATATGTAAGTACTCACTTGGCGTATGCGTTCATCTTCGTCACGATCCAAACTCGATATACTCTGGCTTAATTCGGAGCCAGTTTCGGAGGCACGGGAGCCTGTAAAGTTAACATATAAAAATAATATAAAATAAACATTTACTACAAATACACAAAAAATACATTTCATAGCAGAAGCATGCGCATAATTACATTCAAATGCACAAATGTAGCGCACATACATAAATGCAAATTTAATATACTACAAACTATGTATACCATCATACGTACCATGCCGGCTGCTTGGTGTGTTGAAGCCTGTACTCATGCCGCCAGCTGAACCAATGGAATGAATTAAATTGGATTTGTCGTATCCTTTGCACACAACTAAATGAATTTCATTGCCAGAATTTCGTAAAATATTCACTGCATCCTGATGTGAAGCTCCCAACAGCGAATTGCCATTGACTTCCAACAGCCGCATACCAACCTAAAATTCACAAAATATTTAAACAAATGCCAACACTTGGTACACAACGAAAATTAACGATAATGGAAATGGAAAATCCTTTTCAAATTTCATAGTAAATTAGAAAATAAATACATAATAAAATCACATTTAGTACATTATAGTATGATAGCAGATATTTAAGGATTTGTGTCGATTCATGTGCTTAGGTGTTTGTAAATGGACACGAAATTAAAATTTTTTTCAAAAAAACATAGTGGTAAAATTGGTTTTCAGTTTTCGAATTTTATTTTTTATGTAAGTAAATCTGAATGCCACTCAGAGTTAGTGATGCCAAGTCAGCAATATTCGAATTTTCGGGGGAATTTCGTGACCCCGGTGGAATAGCTGATAGCATTTTCCCGACGGCGTCCCGCCGGAATTGCTGATAGACCCCAGTAACTGAGGACATATACATTGCTAATATTTCAGAAAACTGAATGAAAGATTCAGCTTATTTATTCCTACATGTGTATGTCGCTTTACTATATTATTTATAGATGTAAGTATGTACATACCTTTAGCCTTCCATCGCGCCTTGCTGCCCCTACTGAATTAATCTTCGAAACAAATACACCCTCATCGGTGGGATCAAAAGGATTTCCACGTTGACCATTTAGTCCTCCCTTAATGTGCATGCCCAAACGTTCGCCTTCAGCTTTGCTAATGATGATATCCTGTGATTTATAATAATACAAGCAACTGTAAATATGAAAGTGCAGCGAAAATTCAAAGCTACTGCTACTGGCAGTACCACATACATATTTATATTTAGGAAGTGAACTCAAACAAAACATATTCACACATACAGTAAGCCACAGACAACATGGTATAAACTATTTTCCTAAACTTTTTGTGTTAAATTGCTTGCAGTTATTTGGTTGCATCATATCATATGAGGTTCATATGCCAAGCCCTGGTGAACATAAAAATTAAAATAAACTGATTTTTTTACACTGCCCATCCCTGTCAGTTGTCATCTTAAATAGTGATAGACATTTTTCCTTATGTGTGTCTCCCATAGAGTTGTTCGCCTTGGTAGAAAGCTTGATATCACCATAATTTCAAGTACAGACTCAGTCCAGAAAAGTAAATGTTGATATGAAGTTACTAAACTCCCAAAGCGTAACAGCCCAATACTGTTTTCTATGTTTGAAAATGCAACCCAAGCCTGATCGCTCTTAATATCTGAAAATTTACTAGGTTTAAAGATATACATGAAAATGTAGTTTCAGATAAAACGTTCGTAGATTCGACTACACTCGGTTGACATGGACTGAACTTATAACCGGTCAAGCATTCTTAACAAAATACAGTTTTTATTCAATTTTTTGTCAGCTCTCTTCTTTCTCTTTAATTGGTGGCTTAATTTCTTTACTTGCACTTTCTTGTGTACTATTTTTAAGCACAACCGTTGCTTTAATAAAATTGTTGCTTTGCAAAATTGTATAAACAAACTCAAATCAATGTTAGACTCACACTTGCCCCTTAAAAATTTCAAGATTTTTTTTTAACGTGCATAATTTATTTTAAAAATTTTATTTCTCTCACAGGCCAAAAAAAGCTAAATTCTAAAGTTAACGCTTAATTTGTACCTGGGGAAGAATTTCTGAAACGGATCACTTAAAATTGTGAAAATATATTTTGATTTGGCTATTGACAAAACAAACAACTGCTGATCTTCGATTTTTTGAAAAAAAAATGTATACTGTTTTAACGCCAATTTAAAATGTGTGTCCTTTTTATATCAAAGTTCAATAACTTCCGATATACTGGACCTATTTTGATAATTCAAATCCCAATATTCTCGTTTCCAAAAAGTCTTCAAGAGCACATTTTTTATTTCTTTAAAATTTAATTTTAAATAACCATTTTTAGAAATCGGTGCGAAAAAATTGTTCCAGAGCAAGTTTTCGCACAAAAAAATACCATGCAAAATATTACTCTCTAAGATATTCCGTTAAGAAAAAAAAGGGTCCGACATTTGGATGCCAGTTATCATAACTTGAACACTTTCTGCTCTGTGATTTTTAAACAAAATTGAATTTTAATTCATAACGCTGTAAAAATCTTTGAGTTAGACACAGTGTTCTGCTGGAGTAATTCAGTTTAAAAAAATGGCCACGAAAAGTGTGAATGAGATCTTGCCCGCAAACATCCAGAGTATCTAACTATGTTTTCAGTAAAATCACACCGGTTCGTTTTTGCGGAATATCTCACTTTAACCCTTCTGAAGCTCCACAAAGGGGTAGATTTGACGACAAATCCCTTCAACAATACCTTTTGTGCATTTGTTAGTATAGACCGTTTCTATTACTAACATATATCTACGAAAATTATACTTAAAAAAAAAAAAATTGTAAAACTAGTACTAAATTAAATAATTTATTCGTATTTCAGACACTAATTACACTTTCCTATATTATTTATGCAAATACAATAAAACTAAATGTTTTCTCCAGAGAAAGTTATAGGGGTTGTGAACCCCCAAAATGGGTATAATTTCAACATACCCCTGTGGTTTGGGTGGACATTCATAACTTGATTCTCAGGTCATTTCTAGAGTAATGATCACAAAATATTATTTGACATAAGAGAAGTTTCTGTCTAGTCGCACTTATTTTATACAACTTTTCAAAAATGACTGAAAACAGAAAATTCGTGTTTTGCCTATTTTGGAAAAATTATTTAAATTAGCCCTGATGTGCCACAAACTGTTTTCATACGAGAAAACATTGCATGGTCCTTAGTCTTAAATGAGTCGAGAATCAAGTTATGGATTGCACCAAAAACATGGCCGAACACCTAGTTTTATCTTTTATGAACGGATATGGGCTCACGATCACAAAAACCGTACTCAATTTCCATGATTGGAAGTTTGTTTGTTTTCCTGCTAAATTGTCCAGATATAGTCTGAACTTTTCATCCTCTCTATATTCGGAGAAGCTCCAAATGAATTGTTCGCTGCATTCTTATTTCTACCCTTACTAACTATTCCCTTATATAATATTTTTTATTGACTTAATCCGGTGTTTCCCTGAAAACAATAACCAGAAAGAAATAGAGAAAATCAAATTGTTAGGTACAATATATTTTTAAGTCTTTGATTCATTGTGAAATTTTCAGAAAAGTCGGCTGAGAACTTTGGACGCCCGCAAGGTATATTAACTTTAGTCGACTAAAGGTGATATGTAACGGCATAAACAGATCGAGATATATATTGACTTATATATATCAAAATGTTCAGGAGGACAAAAGAAATTGATTGAGCCATGTCCGTCCGTCTGTTAGCACGATAACTTGAGTAAATTTTGAGATATCTTAATGAAATTTGGTATGCAGGTTCCTTGGCACTCATCTCCGAGCGTTATTTAAAATGGGCGAAATCGGATGATAGCCACGCCCACTTTTTATATATAGAATATTTTCGAAAATACAAAAAAAGTGATTATACAGCACATAATACACTTAGGCCCGGTTTTTCAGTACAAGTTCAACTCAATTTGTCAGTTAAACTAAGCTTAAACTTGTTACGCAGTTTTTCAGTCAACTTTAAACGAAGTTTAAACGTAGTTTAAGCGGCCAATTTGGCAGGGTTAAACTCTAGTTAACCTGTCAGCTGTTGCATATTTGATGGTTTTGGTTGTGAAACAATAAACTGAACCCAATTAAAAAAGGACGATATTTTTATATTTAATTAAATAACGGATATATCATCTGACGAAAGTGATTATAGTGATGCAGAAGTTAGCGAAATCCTAACTATTACAATACTGAGGAGAAGCAATGGCGTTGAATATGTAAACAAACGTCATCTGTTGCCGTATCTAGATAAAAAAAAAACCAATGTTGCCGTATAAAAAGCAAACCTTAAAAGCGGCCTTAAACATTCACTGAAAAACCGCTCTGCAGTTTAACTGGAGTTCAAATTTATGCCGAGTTTAAGCAAACTTAGTTTAAACTGAGCTTAACCAAGCACGGAAAAACTGGGCCTTATAGGATAAAATTTGGTGTGTACATTAATGTTAAGGCAGAAAATAAATTTTTCAAGAAATTTTTAAAAATGGGAGTTGATTAAGTCAAATTAGGAAATATTAATCATAAATCAAAAACCGTTCAAGATATCGAAACGAAATTTAGCACACATATCTATATTGATAAAAGGTATGTTCCGGAAAGAGATGGGCGAAATCGATTAAGGTCCACTTTTTGAAAAGGATCATAGATATATTTAATAGGCAATAGCTTTGCGTAAAAAAACTTTATATCATTTATATTTCACTTTCAAAGTGCCCGTGAACGAAGAAAGTCGAAAAATATAAATTTTCAAAAATGCGCGTGGCCCCACCCCTTTTATAGTGAATTACTCCACAAGACTTTTGATGCCATTATGATTTATCGAAGCGATATTTTTGAGGAAGTATTCGTGGCGCCACCCACTTTTCAGCATAAAAATTCTGCTATTTTCAAAGGCGATTGCTTGTAGTTTCAACTAGATATTTCAATCAAAATTGGTCAGCTGCTTCTCAATAGTATGTAGTATACTCCTGCCAAAAATTAAGTAAATCGGATAACACACAAGTAAAATATCCGGCAAGTTGTTAATACGCCACTGCAATAGGGAAGTTATATACCTTTTTTGATTTTCATACCTTTAATGAACATGAAATGTTTGTAAGTATGAGAAGAAGAAGAGATGTGCCCATCAATAATCAGTTTACTTATTATTAAATATTAATAAGGACCTAAGTCGATTTAGCCATGGCCGTCTCCCCGTCCGTCTCTCTGTCTGTCTATTTGGACGCATAATGTGCATGTATTGGTATTTTGAAAAAATGGGTTAGCAGTTGTTGAAGGAAAAAATTCAAAACGGCACACCACAAATTGGAAGGGAAGCTCGGCTCAAAAATCTCTTAAGAGATTTATGATGATATACCTGTTGTATATCGCGCCCTACATTTATATTTTTTTAAATAATTTACGCCTAAAAACTCATAACAGAAGTGTTTTTATTGAAAACAATCAACTGGCTTTATAATAAGAACTAAAGAGTATTAAAATAGACCTGCGTAAATTGGTACGCCATAATAGATCACTACTAGGTATATAATGTTCGGTTCCACCCGAGCTTAGACAACAAGTAAGGAGTTATTTATAAGATTAACAGTCCGAGTTCGAATTTATCATGAAGTGAAAAAAATCTTTCTTCTTCACTTCACTAAGCACTAAATTGCGAGCCCTATACTTGCGAGGAAAACAATTAAATAAATAAAATTTTGAAATTGCATTGACACAAGTTTTTCTTGCTGAGTGATAATTTATGACAGAATTTTTAAAATACAAAAGTAATTGTTAAAATTTAAAACGTTTGCATTAAATTTTTCTTATATTATCTTCCAATTGAAGGTTTAAAGTAAAACTATAATTGATAAACGCGGTGAGTTAGTGCATATACTTTTCACTTCACGATACCGCAAAACCGGAATTGACCACGATTTTGTTATTAAATAGATTAGTAAAATTATAAACTATTTTAAATCCAAAAGAGTAAATTTTTTAAAACTTCAAAAGCGTTCAAACTTACTATAATAACATATGTATCACTCGACAATAAACACATAGAAACAGCATAGTCCAAACAAAAAGAACCTTACCTCAACTTCAGACTTGGGATATTGCAATCAAAAAAGTGAAAAAATCATAAATTCATTGCAATATGTGTGAGCAAAGAACAAGCCATAATATTTTTTCTAGGTTTAGTGAAATTGCTTACAAGAAAAGCTATGCTTAGTTATGATACAAGATTTGCTACTACTTTTACTTATTTATTTAATTATCTATTTTTAATTATCCATATGCATAAAAAGCATGATTGAAGCTTATATTGAGCAATTTTAGACAAAAAAACTTTGAAAAATATTATTTTGACTGCATGTACAAAACTCACCTGGAATCCTGGTGGTGGGGGATCATGTTGTATGGTCAATTTAATATCATCGCCAGGTTGTACCAGCTCCATCACAGCTTCTTGATGAGTTGCACGAGAAATATCAACATCATTTACTTTCAAAATTCTATCGCCCATGCGTAATTTTCCACATTTATGCGCGATACCTTCGGGTACAATCTGAAATTAAATAATTATAGTGTTGAAAACAAAAGCAAACATAATTGAACAACTTTATCCAAAGCTTAATGTTATTTACGTTGTAATATTCAAGTTTACACCTTCATAGAAATTCGAGTTCGTTTTTCGATTACGTACATAAGCAATCCATAAGACTCGAGGAACGAAATGCTCAAAAAATATATAAAACATTTGGGCGTTGTATAATTTATAGTAGGAATAGTGCAGCGCAATACACACACAGAGTGGAAAGGAGCCAGTCAACGCAAATAACTGTATGGTGGTTGAGTCAGGGCGGGATTATTCATTAGGGGTGGGATTGAGTAACATAATCCCTAGCAGCACAATTCATATTTTCAAACCCAATTATTTTATCTACGGTTATATGAGCTCAGTATTTAAAAAAATGTAGATGCAAACTACCCGGGGAGTATATTCCTCGCAGTACCGGCATAATTAGTTCTGCCCGGGATGACAGGAGCTAACGACAACAAAAATATTGGAATTTGGAGCATTTAAAAGAAAAATGTTCAGTATATTTATACATGGTATTACGAAATACCAATTTTCTACTACTCACAAAAGTAAATTAAATTGAATAATTTATATGCACTACAAGAAAGGATAGAGCGCCCCGGATGCTAATTTCAGTTTTAAAACTTTGAAATATTTCGCGTATATTATAAGAATTATGGGCGGAACAAATTCTAATTCCATTTATTAGGAACTAGCGGACCCGGCAGACGTTGTTCTGCCTAAAATTCGACTTGCCTACATAAGTTGTAATCTTTTCCCTCCCCACTTCCCAGCTAACCAAAAGTGCGAAAAAAGACTCCCTTCGGAGCCATAAAACGCACATTTCTCGGAGCTTTACCGTCCCAAATGAGCTCCTTTCGGAGCCCAAATGGAGCGAAAAATCGTTCTACGCGGGCACCCCAAAAGGAGTCATAAAAATGAGTCCGAAATGCGTCCGAATCCGATGAATTTGGAGCGTTTTCTGGTTCTTTTTTAATGAACTTCGGAGCCTTTTTGGACTCTGTTTGGAGCCTTTTATTGACGCTTTTCTGAAGCTTTTTCGGAGCCTTTTTCGACTCTTTTTAGGCAAATTTTTTCCTCCATTCTGATGGGTTTTGGAGCCTTTTATTGACGCTTTTCTGAAGCTTTTTCGGAGCCTTTTTCGGCTCTTTTTGGGCACATTTTGTCCGTTTTTTTACTCTTTTCTTAAGATTTTTATAGGGCTTAAGACACATATCTTTATTTAGTTAATCAGAAGAAAATTGTCTTTTTATTGTTTTATACAGTATTATTTATTTAATATTAAAAATGTATGAAATTCAATTAGTTCTTTACTGAAAACAAGTTTTATGTAAAAATATTTGTATAACTAAATATATAGGTACAACTAAGCATATACATTTTTCATTTGGAACTTATCACTTCATACAATCAAAAACTATATTCGATTCATTAAAATGCTATAAATAGTATACATACAGTGGTGGCAGGAATAATAGAAACAAAATTTGAAGTAGTTTTACTCGTAAAATATATTTATTTGTGTTTTTAATAATTTTTATTTAAAATAAAGCAAAATTTTTTATAGAAACCACATAAATAAAAATTTCAAAGTTTGCAAAAAGTTCAGGAAAGTTTATCAAAGTTTAAAAAATTGGATTCAAAACATTGTGTTAACTTTGAAAGTTTTACTATGTGGTTTCTATAATAGACTTTGTTTTATTTTAGATGCACTTTAGTTGGCTTCCAACTTTTGTCTATTGATAAACTTTCAGGAGAAAAAGGCACTTTACGTTCCATTAGGTAAAATAAAAAAACCTGCTTATCCGCTCTCCAACGTTTATTTTCTCTTTACGCGTACAACAAAAAGGATCAGAAAATGCTCTAAATCGTTCATATAACTGAGCCTTGCAGTTTATCCGTACTTACATACATACGTACCGAGTTCTTTCACCATACGATCTAATTCAACATGAATGAGGTGGGGTGAGATTCCCGCATAACTTCTAAAGTTTCATTCCCAACAAACACAGAAAAATTTACTCTCCAACGTTTGATAAAACCTTTATTTTCAAGTTGAGATTCAGCTTTCCTCACAACTTGAGGTTAAGCGTTATTTTCCAACGTAATTCCTCAACTTGCGCGGTATTTGAGATGAAGTTGAGAAATTGTTAACAACTTTCTGGCAGCACTTTCACATATTCACAATGTGTTGATCTGGCATCAAAGATGAAACATATGTTTTTATGACTCAGCGGAAAGGTTATTACAAAATTTAACAAAAGTGATTTAAAACAAAAAGGTGCATATAAAAATAAATAGTTTGCAAGGTTCGAAAATTTAAATATTAATAAAAATTCAGCGTAAAAGAATAAAAACTGAAGCGGAACAGATAGTGAATTTGCTAGCAGAACATCAAGTACAAGGTGGCGCAAAAGTAAGCTTCCGATGTTCAGCATATCGGTTGTGGCACGTGCAGTGTGTGCGGTTGCACCGTCTTGTTGGAACCACATGTTTTCCAATCCCAATTCATCAAGTTGCGGCAAAAAGAACTCGTTGATCATTGCTCTGTAGCGCTCACCATTCACAGGAACCGTTTGGCCCCGACCGATTATTGGTCAAATAAATAGTCAGCAATATTCCGCGTTCTGGAGCAGTGTAGCGTAACATTGTTTTTTAACGTGTATTTCGCATGTGTTTACTACACAAATGTCAAAACAGAACTGAATTTAGGGGCCAATCGCAAAATTTATAGCATTTTCTGATAGGAGGATTACTTTTGCGCAGTAACCGTTTTTCACCGACCGATTATTGGTCAAATAAATAGTCAACAATATTCCGCGTTCTGGAGCAGTGTAGCGTAACATTGTTTATAACCGTGTATTTCGCATGTGTTTACTACACAAATGTCAAAACAGAACTGACTTTAGGGGCCAATCGCAAAATTTATAGCATTTTCTGATAGGAGGGTTACTTTTGCGCCACCCTGTAGTAGCACATCCAAGGCCACTGCATCAAGAGGAAGAGGGCGCCTCATTTGCAAATCCATCCACTCTAAACCTTTCCAATAGTTCAGGGAGTGAATCCAGTGATTCGGAATATTATGAAGCTCCCCTTATGCAAAATAATGGGCATTTAAGAAATGATTTAGCTGCTGGTCTGTGGAGTTTAATATATCTGTTTTAGCTACAAATAGTTTGTTAGCATATTTGGGCAAATCCGTTTCAGGTTTGCCAAAAGATTTAAGAACTTTGAAGTCCACTCCTAGAGTCCCGCCTGTTGAGAACATGGGAAATGGAGGATACATTCATGACGGAATTAAGGATCCACTCACTGATTTTCTTCTGAAAAGTTCGTATGGTTCTTCCGAAATTCATCTCAATTTTAATGTTGATGGCCTCCTACTTGCAAAAAGGGTAATTGTTTCCTTTAGGAGACAACTGCTAAAACACCTCCGGAACTATCGCCAAAGATATCAAAAGACGCGTTTTTACCTCGGTAACAATAATCGAGAAGTAAGATCAAGTTGAAAATTTTCTGTAACTTTCAAGTGGTTGTTGTAATCACATATTAGGGTGTACCGAAAAGTGCAGAAGTGTGTTCTGCGCAGAAATACTGTGGACCGCGTAGCCGGTGTTGGACCGGCTAAGGGTTATTTTTTTGAAGCGCGGCCGAAGGTGGCGTACGAGACAAAATATTAAAGTAATAGTTCCTCTGTAATTACTGCCAGGGAAGTTTTAAACTTAACCGACTTCTTTATTATGCCCATTAAATCATGCAACTTCAACAGCAAATATTGCACTTCATTGCAATTTTCTGATAGCCAAATTTAGCACTCAGTAGAAGAAATTTTGAATTCGACAAATTTTTATGTATACCCCTAATTCATATGTAGATGGATTTCAACAGCACTTTCCTCAATTCGACAATATCAGAAGTGAATCAGACGGTAACCAAAAAAGGTGAGTTTTAACTTAATATACATTAAGCTTTATATTTAATTAAACTTGTTTTTATACTTTGTTTTTCAGATTTTGAAGAGCTAAAAAACAAAATAAATGAATTTAACGAAAATATTGCGAAAGGTAAAACTTATGTAATGTTTTTAAAAATATGTTTATATACGTTTTTAGTTTATTCATATTTGACAGAGTCATCCGCAGGTATATACAAATATATGAAGACTTGAATGGATGAAGGTGTTATATTGTAAAAAAAAAAATTTGAGAAAACTGAACTAAAGTTTCAAATTTTGATACAATAATAAGGATTCTGATGACCTTAAGTCGACGTTTTATACAATTTGCAGAAAAACTACTAGTTGATGGCTATGAAACCTCAATATTCAAACCTTCATTCATTCGTGTATTCATATACAAGTAAGAGTAAAAAAACTATAGATTTTGTCGTTCTTTAAAAAAAAATTGTACTGTTTCCATTTAAAACTATGCCACTTTTTTCAAATGGGATTTTAGCATGTATTTCTTTCTTTTAAGATCAAAAAACAACACAAAAATTACTTAAACGAGTTCTTGAAGAGATCAAGCCTACAGGAAATTCAAAAAGTTACACTCGCAAGCCAATAATTCCAAAAGCGCCTTTTACTAACGAAACCGATTTTAAAGAGTTTGAAACGAAGATTCAGAAATCAGAAAATAAATATAATGACTTGGTACGTTCGGAAAAAAGTTCACAGAGTAGTTTGAATGTAATGCTTTGCTTTACATTACTTTTTAGGTCGCAGAATTTATGAACGTAGTTTGTGGGAATCCATCAAAATTTTTAAAAGAAGCTTGGCGTAGAATAATCGCTGATGAAGTTGCTCAAAAATGTTGCTGGCAGGGAACAACTAGTAAAATGCCTATTCGTGCTTTATCAGTGACAACAGCATTAAAACGTGAGTATGCTTTAAATTTACTAAACAATTATATATATATTTATATACATTTAATTTTAGAATCCTACAATCAAAAGTTTGGTGCTATTGCTACTGACATCGAATTTGAAAAGACAATAATTTCTTTTTTCTAGCATGCAGCAAATCGCCTCCAAAAAAAGCAAACCTACAAAATACTGAAGGAAAATATCAAATTAGTTTTAAACTAATCGTTTAACGTTTCCAAAGCACAATGGTTGTAAACTGTTGGATCAGTCGATTAGTTGCATTCCAGAAAACACTTGGTCCATACACCGAATTAGTGATCATAAAACAGGTCGGCTACATTCAATCAATGTCAATTGTTTTTTGACAGTTGGTTCTACGTACCGATTCCAAAATATACTTAACTCAATCTTGAATGCCCAATAAGAATTAGTGTTTCAAATTCTGTTCTTCGATTACTTTTTAGTGTATACGGCCGTATTATGTACGGTGAAGTGAATGGTGAATGGATTTTCGAATGCTTCTAAATGGATAATGCGGCTATTTAGAAAGTTTACTTAGAATAGTAAGGTTTGTCCTTTTTTCTGTTAACTACTTTCATTACAACAAAGCGACATATAGCGTGTCATTGACCTTTTATACGTATTCAAAAATTCATTCACCATTCACTTCACCGTACATAATACGGCCAATAATTTCAATCAAATGCCAAAAATTATATTTCGTTAATTTTTATTGCAAAAAAATGTACAACTGTTTTTCGAACAACTGCATATAATAACTAAGTATAAAACAAA
This sequence comes from Merzomyia westermanni, assembly GCA_949987695.1. NCBI lineage: Eukaryota > Metazoa > Arthropoda > Insecta > Diptera > Tephritidae > Merzomyia > Merzomyia westermanni. The sequence goes on along the minus strand of OX465288.1, from coordinate 124,097,079 downwards.
TAAACAAATGAATTAAAGCTATAAAAAGAGAAGAAAAAAAAATTGCCTTTGATTACAATTAGAGAATTGCCTTTGAGGTGAAGTTGAGAATTCATGCATTCTCAACTTGAGAATCAGCAAAATTCCCATATTTAAAAAGTGACTTTGAAGTTGAGATCACTATAATCCCGCTATTGAGGTGCTGTTGAGAATTAACGTTGGAGATTTGAGAAAGGGATTTGATCTCAATTGCATCTCAAGTTGATATCAAACAAAATTGTTTGTTGAGTCGGTTGACAGCGAACAAACACACAAACAGCTTTTTTGGATAAAGTGCTGCTTTTGTTTAAACAATTTTGGTTAAATAAGATATGAATCAACTATTTTTTTTGATGCAGAACGAAAGTAAATATTTCAAAGTTTAACTTCAAGTAAGTTTCATTTTAATCGGTGGATTCTTTTATGATTTATGGCTGTGTAAGCCAAAAATTTATGTTTTACCACATTTTGTCCGATTGCCACGCCCCCTTTATATATTCCTTCACATTATATAAAAAAAAGTCCATCTCACACAGCCAAGCTTTAAAATGCAAAAAACCGCTTTCAAATCGTAGCATTCTATGCGAAGCCAATTCCGTACATAGCTTTTTAGCGACTTTATTTTATAAGTAGTATATACGGTGGCTGATGAAAGCCGCTACCAAAAAAAAATTAAATAACTTTTTTTCTATTTAATGAGTCTGGTTAATTTTTTTTTTATTTTGCAGATTGACTCTTACATTTAACAAAAATGGATAACTGGGACACTGAAACAAGAATTTGGATTGTCCGCCGCTATCACGCACTGGAGTCCGTAGTTTCGGTTCAAAGAGAGTATAGGCGCACGTTTGGCGGCAATCCTCCGAGCATATGGACCATAATAAGACTTGTAAACAATTTTGCCGAGCATGGGACAGTCAACAGAAGACCTTACCATCGAAACCCTTCAGTTCGAACGGAGGAAACAATCGCTGCTGTAGCTGCTGCCATACAAAACAATCCACGTGTTTCGACAAGAAGCTTATCTGCTCAAATGGGTGTAAGCAGACAGTCATTACAGTCAATTATGCACAAAGATTTGGACTTATTCCCATATAAAATTCAAATGGCCAACAAACTGAACGCTGCAGACTTGCCGATTCGCTTGGAATTTTGCCAGAAGATGCTTCAAATGGTGGAAGAGGATGGAAACATGTTGAACTGTCTTTTCATGTCTGACGAGGGCCATTTCGATTTAAACGGCAACATAAACAAAGAAAATTGTCGAATATGGAGTGCTTCCAACCCACAGATACTCCATGAGACGGAATTGCATCCACTTCGTGTCACAGTGTGGTGTGCAGTTTCATCACGCTGCATTGTCGGGCCCTACTTCTTCGAAGAAAACGGTCACACCGTTACGGTTACTGGAGACCGTTACTTGAGCATGTTGAGAGAGTTTTTCTATCTAGAATTACGCCGAATGGGAATTTCTTTCAACTCTGTGTGGTTTCAGCAAGATGGTGCAGCTCCTCATATAGCCCAACCTGTTATGACAGAATTGCGACGAAAATTTCCCAATAAGCTGATATCCAGAAACTCCACATTCCGTTGGCCACCCAGGTCGCCTGACCTTACTGCACCTGACTTTTTCTTGTGGGGTTATTGCAAACAGGAAGTCTTCAAAGCAAAACCAACAAATTTGAATGAACTAAGGCAGTCCATTCGAGAAACAATTGCGGCTATTCCTGTCTCAACTCTCCAAGCAGTAATGAACAACTTTTTGGTAAGATGCCGCACATGCATCGACGAGCAGGGGGGGCATTTAAATTCCATTATTTTTAAAACTAATTAAGCTATATTTAATAAAATTTAATGAGCTTTAACATGAATAAAAGAAAAATAAATTCCATACACTGAAAAAAAAAATTATTTGAGTTTCTTAATGTAGCAAAATTCATCAGCCACCCTGTATGTAGATTACCAAGCTTTAGAAGCACTCAACGCCCTTCGAGTTATTCAATGAAATATCTTTGCACAAGTTTGTGAAGCAGTTTGTTATTGAAAATCAGCAGGAAAGAATGCGATCTTCCACAATTAAGTCGGTAGGGAACTTCTCATAAATTTTGGTTTTAAGAAATCAAACAGTAGTTAGAGCTACAAGATTCAGTTATTGGGAGTGTTCGTAAATGCAATATTCGCAGTACTGCAGAAGAGGTATCTCCTACTCCTGAAATACGTAAGCAAGAAGTCCGAACTTCGCGAATAAATTCCATTTGCATAATTGTGTTTATTGGGTCTTAGTTGCATTTGCAACACTACACATGGACCATTACCAGCATTGTGTTCTTCGCACTGAAATGTTTTTCGCTAATCTGAAGAAATATAGTTTTTGTAGCCGCAATTCTAGACATATTAAGTCTGGTTATGCGGATATATGGTTTTTAAAACTTTATTTTCAATACTGTTTCAGAATTTTGATGCTATGCGCACACGGTATATTAGCTTTGTACATAATACACCTATACAGATCAAATTTGGTGTGCAAAACTTTTGAAAATGGGCGTAGCACATCCCACTTTTAATTAAGATTATTTTAATAATATTATCTTATAACTTTAAACGAGCTATTCTTGTATGTTTGTATATCCAGACTATCCCGAAAACGGCTTAAACGATTTGGATGAAATTTGGTATGTACATAGTGTAAGACATTCCAAGAATTTTTACCTAGGTGTTGCCATGTAGGATGTTTATACATGGTTGCCACCTATCTGAATTTTTTTTTAAATGAAATGAAATAAGCCAATTGGGCATCAAACGAAAAGTATTTTCCTGCGTATTTAAAAAATGAACATTTCTAAGTAAGGTTGCCAAAAAAAATTTCTGAAGATAATAAAAATTCGAGTGGAGATGTTTGGAAAGTAAACATAAGCCAAGAAGTGTCGAATTCTAAATATAATAAACATTTCAATTTCAAATCGATGTGCCATACGAAAACTAGCACTAGCATTTTTGTGTCTGACGAAAACTAGCAGTTTCGATTTTTGGCTGACGAAAAGTAGCAATTTCGTTTTGTGATTGAAGAAAACTAGTACTTTCAGTTTGTGTCTAAAGAAAAGGAACAATAGATGTGGCATGTTTCGTGGTCGTTCACCGATTTTGGTTATTTTCCGTGGGCGTGCTTTACATGTCCATAGTATACCTCGTATCAAAGAAAAATAACCTGTGTGCTGAATTTCATTATATTAGTTTAGCTCATGGATATCACGACAGCAGTGGCTTTATTAATTTTTCAATCGTAATCATTTCGATACTTATATGTACAAAAAATGTTGCTGGCCTACCACACCGAAGGTCCAAGTTTCAAGTCCTGGAACAGGTAACATCAAAAGTGGTTTGAACAAGTTTTTCAAAACGGGGTCGCCCCTCGGAAGTGGTTTGGCAAACTCTCCAAGTGTATTTCTGCCATGGAAGGCTTCTCAGCAAAAATTCATCTGCTTTGCAGATGCCGTTCTGAACCGGCAAAAAACCGTAGGTCCCGCCAATTTGTAGGAAAAGTTAGAAGCAGCACGCCACAAATTGGAAGAGAAGCTCGGCCTTAATCTGATCGGAGGGATATATCGCGCTAATTATTTATTTATTTATTTTTTATGTATGGTATGTTATATGTGACGTTTGCAAAAGAAAATCAGAGACGTACTGGGAACGTGGTATGGAAGGAATTGTTGGCTTGGATTTGTATTAAATATAAAAAGTTATGGATAGTTCTACCTTAAAAAATGAATCAGAAATCAATCCAATCCAAAACCCCAGAATATCTTTACTGATGAGTATCTAATCAAACTAAATTGTATGGCAATCTATGAAAATTTCAAGAAAAGCTCGGTCGTCCAGGTGCTTAATCATAAATCCAAAAATCTTTCAAGATGTAACAAAATTCGGTAAGATTCCTCGAAATCGGTTAATGACCACGCCCACTTGCATATAAAAGTTTTTTTTTAAAAGGATCATAGACGAATAAAATAGCTAGTATCTTTATGAAAAATAAATGTATGTTCATTCTGTTTTACATTCAAAGTGTCGGTGCACGAACAAATGCCAAAAATTTACAATTTGCGGAAATGGGACCGCCCTTTTTATAGTAGAGTAGCCCACAAAACTTTGAATGTTATGGCAAAAATTGTTTCGTTGTAACCAAAATTGATGAAAATGGTGATTTTATTACGTTAACGATGCATTATAAAAGAAACTTTACCGATCTATAGAGGAACCGTGGCCTTCATATATTATTGACATTAGAAAGGTGATATTTGCATCGTCATACCAAAATCAGTTAAGGTGCTTGACATTCATTAGGTACTGACTTATTAAGGCTGGGATAATAGCTCTTTTATGTTTCTACTCAATAAGCACACACACATTTAGTACAAAAAAAAAGATTGGCCAGGATTCGAACCAGCAAACCTCTCGATTTCTTCTAAAGTATATTCTCATTAGGCTACTGGACTGCTCTATTGGGTGTTCTCTAAAAAGGTATTTTCAATATTGGGGAAAATATGCGGGTTTCATTAATTTAAACATTGTTACGTAGCTATTCGATTATATACTGAAAACTCATTTATATTTTTTTTTGTGTTTAAATTTGATCAAATATCTAATTACTTACATGTGATATGAATATTCCAGGTTCACGATGTCCAAAGGGTACACACGAGTGATCTGTGCCGCCAATGATGCTGAAGCCCAATGATCCCTGATTCTTCGGCAAAATAACTTCCTATAATTTAAATAAAACATGCATGATTGTACAAGTGTGATAACTTAAATACCGTGTTGATGTATGTATTAGCTACAGTACTGTGGTATATAGACGTACAAATTGAAACAAATATAATTTTAAAAAGCGAGATGAATATGGTTGATGTAGAACGTGGTGCAAATTTGTGGTGATATTTATAAAAAAAGAAAACGAAAGATTTCGTTATTACATTTGAATCGCTATGTGTGTTAAGAAAAGCATAAATACATAGAATTGCATAACCTTTTGATAAAAAGTCCTAGTTTTAGTAAATCGGCTACGGTATGCAAATGGGCCTTGAAAGTAAGCAATAACGTACGCACAAATTTAAAATAAAAAAAATAATAAATACAATAATCGATTTTAAGGAAGTCTCAAGAAAATCGACTTTGCAGAGCTTAAAGCTAAAGTGAGTTGAAATAGCTTTTAATGAAAACCAGAACAGAGCTCGTAGTTATAAGTTTTCCTTGAAACGTTTATTAAAATGACTAGAAGTTTTTAACTTTCAAAGACTATATGCCGGTGTTTTTAATTAAGCAGGAATTTAATGCATGTAAGCATTTGTGTATATTAGTACCCCTTACCATATCCTGGCCATACGAAAAAAATCTATGCTATAAATCAGAGTTACAGAATTAAGTATACTTTAGAGCCTTAGCCAATATATTTCAAAAACAGTTTTAGATTTACGTGAGCTAAACGAAATTGAAAATACCTTCGGACTTTGAATTCTATCCAAATAAAATTCCCTTAAAGAATTTATTGTTAAAACAATTAACAATTATCTCTGTCTAGTAGAAGTAGAAAGTTTTCAACTTTGCTATCAAAATTTTTCTACACGCAGTTTCTACTTTTTCTACACCTAATGCCACGAAGAAAGTTTTATAAGTTTGACAAAAACGTGTTCAATATTACAAGGGAAGTTTTTTTAATTTTATAAAGAGGTGCGTTCTCTGACTAGTAGAAAATTTATCTAGAGTGAGAAAATTGCCCTAATTTATTAACACAATCTTAGTAATGAGAATTTTTACAATGTGTTTGTGGAGAAGGCAAGGGCAACGGTAAACACGAGAAAGATTCTTCCGTATGATTTGAAAGTTGTATCCAGGCCTAATGTATGTAGATTCGCCAGATAAGATTTCGCGTTATTATGTTACTTTTCTTTTGGTGCGGATGCTACGCTTTATGTTTAAAGTTAAAAATCAAACTAAAAATATTTGTACAAATTTGTTTTTGAGTAATCAGAGCAATTATTGAATTTTAAGTGCCAGCTGTTTTTTGAAGATATGTACATTAAAAGGTAGCGAGATATGTAGGGTAAATGCCGGGTATAATACCATCTCTATGTATTTTGTAACTTTTCGGAATATGGACGCAAAGAAGACATGACGAATTCAGCCAAATCTTTAACGTTTGAAACTTTTGAAGTATCAGATGAGTGGTAAATCATCACCCTCACCATTTAAATAAAAATTAGGCGATTACCATCTTAATTCTTCATTCGCAATACTTTTTGTTTAACAACTACAGTTATCATTTAATGTAGTTTTAGGTAATAACTTTTCTGACAACATTTTTTTCACCATAACTCGTACTTAAGAGGCATTTTTTAACAGGTCACGTAGATAGAATTTTTTTCCGTAATAGTTTGGCAGGAAGAGACGAGTCAGTTTATAGATATGGTTAATAAAGATGTGTGCAAATGTTTTTTAGAAAAAAATATGACAAATAACCAAGAAGTCATGCAATGGTATGGAATAAATATAACAAAGAATGGATATTGAATTTTCACATAAACTACGTAAATATTAAAAAATATGAAGTAAAAGCTCAATTGCAACAGAATAATATATTTAATCATGCATGTTAGTACTCTGAATAATAGAGCTAAGTTCTAAAAACTATACATCATATGTTTATATGTAATTGCATTATGTTTAACTAAGTTAAGAAAATTTCTCCTGCATATAAATAAACAAAAATGGGAACATCTTATTTATATCTACAATTATATAAAACTTCATTACAGGTGTTCCAATTTAAACTTAAAATGATTTAAAAAACTATAGAAAATATATAAGTATAATCTAATATTTGCGGGGAATCAAGTTTACGCAATAATAGTAAGTGAGTAATTATTTTTTTTTATTCGTACGAATTTGTAAATGCAAAAGAGCTTGTTTTTATATTGAAGGAAATATCAGAATTATCATGATCACCTTAATGAAAATTTTAAAATGCTATGAAAATAATTTGTTTATAAAGTACCATGACTATAACCGAGCTCAAGGCCAATAATAATAATTTTTCCTTTTTTATTTATGAAAATTATTATTGTTTTTATTTTTTTACTAATTATTTTTAATTAATTATTAAAAGTTTTTATTAGAATAGAATAGGAAAGTTTTTTTTTTAGAGACAACCGTCATAGCTATTCTTATAGATCCATTTCGGAAGCTGCTAAGCGTCTTCATCAGAGAAATTTTGGCACGCTGTGCTAACCATTAAGCTAACAGAGCGCTGGTTTTTGTGTCAGCTAAAATCCTAGTTCTATTCACATTTACCATAACACTGAACATGCACCGCCATCTGGCAGAATGATCATCCTCATGATGGATTTTTATTAGTTTGTGTGCACTTTTTCATTTTGTACACAGTCCGATATTCGTGCTCATCGGTTTTGTTTATTTTTGTAATTGAGTTGTCGTTTTTACGGCCTCTACATTTGCAAAGTACCATTACCATTCAATTGAATTGTTGGTATACAAAACTAATTTATTTATTTGATATTCTTTAACCACTGATCAAATTTTTTTTGTTCCTTATTCACCATTATCATACTAAGTACTAAAAAGTGTGGTGAAAATCTAACAATGTCGTATATAGAAATTGATTTCGCTGTCAGTTTGGGATCAGTGTGTGATGAAATCGTTATTACGCAAGCACCGGCGCACAAAGCGAAAAAAGTGTGCTATCCTCTCCCCTCTTAATAGGGTTAATCCCTTTTTTAATGTATCGCACTCAGCTGACAAACTTTTTCTAGATGATCAGTTTGCGACCTAGACGCTAAACAAACCTTTCATTTTACATTTTGCTTACTGATTGGTTTATCAGGGCAGTGTTTTGTGTTTGTTCAACTGCTTGAAACTCTCAAGCTTTTCAACAATTCGAGCTGCCAAAATTAATTTTAAAATTTATGTGACAATTGAAATTTTTTTCTACAAATAAATTCTGTGGCACAAAAAAGGTATGGCGTTATGCTTAAAATGATGAGGTCCACACGAACTAACTGCTCTGCCGGCAATAAAACGACTTTGCAGCTGAAATTGCAAAAGATGCATTCGTCATAGAATGATGTAAGTGGCATTATCTCTGATCATATTTTTAAATACAGTATTGCAAGGCATGGTTAAGTTGGGCTGAATTGGCCGGAACCAGGATTCATGTTCTTTTGGTTAATACCCGTAGTTTTCTAGGACCAATGCTAATTGATGCTTCGAGATCTGAAAGCTGTAAAACTTCTTATATGTGGAGCCTTAATCTGCCAAGCACAGAACACTTGCACAATGAATACTTCCCCATTTTTCCCTAAACTCGGGTTCTATACACCTAATTTATATGCATGTGATGTCAAAAGGCACACACTTTTTGTCAGTGTAAAAGTTGACATGCATGCAGCTTTCTTCCAGTAGAGTGATCTGAAAACCACAGGACTTACGTATTTACATATAATGTGAGGATGGTTACAGCCTTTTGTGAATTAAGGTACATGCTCATTGAATGCATTTATATCAAAAAAACGGTGAAGCCTAAAAATAATCAAAAGAAATCGAAATAATGCATAAAAACAATGCTCAAAGATATTCGAAAATTCTCGACTTGCTCGAATTCAAGCTCGATAACTTTCGAGTTGTGAGCAATGAGCAGCTGTGCGAGTACTCGCTGCTCATGTACCCAGGCTGTTCGAAAATGTGCGAACAAAATCGAGAACTCTTCTGTAAAATATTTTGTCAGCCGCTGTACAGAAATTTTAAACGTGACACACTTTGCCGGCTATTTCCGACGTCTTACTTGCAAACAAATGAAAATTACGCTTGGGCCACTGAGACAATTGTTTGTGGAATTCATGTAACGATTTTCAAATACAGAAGTATGTAAATATATCGATAGAAAATGCAAATACTATTCACTAGTGATGAAAACAATGGTACAGTTGTACTTTTTCTTTTGTTCGTTTTCGTCGCCAAGAGTTCCTAGTACTTTGTACAATTTTGTCAAAGTACCATGCTTAGTTGAATAAAAATCGTAAGTATTAGTGTATTTCGTTAAGGTTTTAGGCTAAAAAACATTCCTTGATATACATATTAAGGTTCTTGTTAATTGAAAACGCCCGCAATTTCTTTGTCACACGTTTATTATATTTATAAAGATAAAGAAGGTTACAAATACATCTCACAGCTCACAAGTAAGTGCCTGTAAGTTTTGTTAGCCATAGGCTTAATAATACTAATATAGGCTTTCTGTTTAAAACACACTACCAAGAGTGTCGATTATGACAATCCAAACTAAACCTTTGGTAATACAACAAGCACATACAACAAACATGTAATTTGAAAAGCAGAGAATAACTTTTAGGTAAAATACTAGTTTCCTCATCCTTGTTCTTCACAAGGTAGAGGCATGGAAGTTGTCTGTTAAGAAGCAAATTTTCAAAAGAAGTGACGCGGCACTGTGCCAGCCAAGCAACATTCGTGAGATGACAGTTTGAGGCACAATAAATTCATGCAAATGCAACAGCAACAGTTTGCAAGAAGGTGGCTGCCCTGGCTGATTAAATTCCTAGTGTGACTGACAGTCTGCGTGAATTGCAAATGTGTATTTATAATAAAAAAACTTACTTATATACTTATAAGGTATGCCAATCCCGGGATTTCGTCAGTTTTTAGGCGCCGAAAATTCCGGGATTTCTTTCTTCTCTCTCTCTTTATGGCGCGATATAAAACAGGTATATCATCATAAACCTCCTAAGAGATTTTTGCGCCAAGCTTCTCTTCCAATTTGTGGTGTGCCGATTTGAATTTTCCCTACAAATTGGTGGGACCTACAGTTTTTTGCCGACTCCGAACGGCATCTACAAAGGAGACGAATTTTTGCTGAGAAGCCTGTCATGGCAGAAATACACTCGGAGAGTTTGCCAAACCACTGCCGAGGGGCGACCCCGTTTTGAAAAACTTTTTTCAAATCACTTTTGATGTTACCTGTACCAGGGCTCGAACCATGGACCTTCGGTGTGGTAGGCCGGCAACACTACCTTCACACCACGGCGGCCGGGGTTGGAAATATGTTACTAAAAACTAGATATGTGTGATTATTTATGAGAATTTTCTCAGTTGAATTTATTGATTGTCTTGAAAACCCCAACTGGTTGGCTATGGTATGGTTTTGGCCTTACCGTTATGGTATGGTACCAATAATCAATAACATTGATTTCCATAAGGTTGGTTCGATCAGCTGTTTTATTTGGAAATGGCTATGTCACTAATAGCTAAGCTGTCAATCTTCAAATTATTACTATTTTGGTTTCTCGATGCGCTATTCATTATTTGAGTATGTTTGAGTGAAATCTGCATAATAAAGACTTTAAACTGATCTTAACTCATATTCGTTGACCACACTCAATACAGATGCAAAAGTGTTTTTAAATTTCGAAACTTTCGATATAAAAATCTTTTATCGAAAATTTCGATGTAGAGCGGAAAAGCTGTCGCACGAAGAAGCAAATAAATCTTAACTTTTCAAATACAAGCTAATTACTAATTTTAATTGGCGCGTTAATCGCGGTTTTGGCCGTCCAACAAATCGCGCCAATCGTGAATTCCTTGCGCCAATAGTGAATTCCTTGCGCCAATTGGAGACGCCACGATATAGCAGTTTGGTCTCCCTTTTGGTCTTTCCATTGTGGTTGTGGCCTCTTTCTTCCTCTGCTTCCACCGGCGGGTGCCGATAAGGACATCTTCTGGACCGAAGCATGTCTATGTCGGTCGTCGGCATGCTCCAGCAATGTATTTCCAATTATTATTATTGTTCCCGAGCGGTTACGATAGGAGGTAACCCTGTCGAAAACCTCGGGTCCCTTCCAGATTGCACTTATGCAAATACCAGTTTAAATAAATCAAAATTCATAGTATTTGTACGCGTTTTTAAGTATTCAGAAGATTTTGGCCGAGTTCAACATAGCGCCATTCGGTTGATCATGATCAATATCATAAAGCATAAAGCTGCTATTGCACATTTTCAAATCATTTTCGATATTACCCTTTGCTAAAGCGCACACATAAATAAAGAACAGAGCTCTTCTCTCGAATACTCCAAGACTAATTTCTGATGTCCATTACTCTGTACCATGCATTGGAACGGGCATTATTTCATCCCACAATCGCAAGGGGGAGCGGATCCCAAATAAACTAAGAAATATCCGAAATATTATTTAATTATTTATGACACGAGCTCATTCAGAAAATATAAAAAAAAAACAATAATTTTCATAAATTCAAAAAGTGAATACTTGAAAATGTACAGGCAGTAAATCAACAAAAAATTGTTCGTATAAAAAAGCAATATTATTTAATATTAATATTATTTTTAATTATGTGATCTTCTCTACTACTTTGAAGAAGGTACAGGGTGGCGCAAAAGTAATCCTCCTATCAGAAAATGCTATAAATTTTGCGATTGGCCCCTAAAGTCAGTTCTGTTTTGACATTTGTGTAGTAAACACATGCGAAATACACGTTAATAAACAATGTTACGCTACACTGCTCCAGAACGCGGAATATTTCTGACTATTTATTTGACCAATAATCGGTCGGGGCCAAACGGTTACTGTGAATGGTGAGCGCTACAGAGCAATGATCAACGAGTTCTTTTTGCCGCAACTTGATGAATTGGGATTGGAAAACATGTGGTTCCAACAAGACGGTGCAACAGCACACACTGCACGTGCCACAACCGATATGCTGAACATCGGAAGCTTACTTTTGTGCCACCTTGTAGTTTGGGCCGGTTGCACCACCATGCTTAACACATTGTCAAACGCCATTTTCAAAATCCTGTCAGTCATATTCGGTTTCTAAGTGACCTGAAAAGTCAACGGTTGGAAAAAGTCTCCGCTTCGTAAAAAATACCTGGTTCCACAACATCACCTCAAATAATAGATACATAGGAGTAAGAAATTGAGAGATAAGATACGTGTAATGTTATGTTCTCGACGTGTATGTGCTGAGATTTAATTACGTAAATTTAAGACTACAAGGGATTAATCATGGAAACATCGACGATCTATTTACTCAATTTATTGACATCTTGACTATTTAATTAATCCAAATATAAAGGTGGTGACTGAAAAATTTCATTACAAACGACTTCGCTAGGCGGCTATTTTGAAGAGGGTGTAACTCAGAAGGTAGGTATGGTATAATAAGGACATATCTCAGGAACTCATAAAAAATGTTGGCACTGCAAAATAAGATTTATCGTAGGATCCTTTCAATTCCTTTTATCAATTACTTAAATAAGAAAACTGTATTAATTTCCATAAAGTTAATTTATTATACAAGTAGTATACGTGTAACAATTTTTATTCTTGAAAAAATATGTGAAATGCTGGGATGATATTTTTTTGACAAAGATTCAGAAGTAACTGAAGGTCGAGGTGTTGATGTCCCATTAACTATTATACGAGGTGTGTTCAAAAAGTATCGCGAATTTTGTGTTTTTTCAAAAATTATTTATTTATTCATGAATATCTATTTTGTCCCCTTCAAAGTAATCCCCATGAGATATTATACACTTGTGCCAACGGTTTTTCCAATCTTCGAAGCACTTCAAAAAATCATTTTTTTGTATATTGTTCAGCTCCTCCTTCGATGCCGTCTTTCTCTCGTGAAGAGAAGCGTAACGTCGTCCTTTCATGGGCCTCTTCAGTTTAGGGAACAAAAAAAAGTCACAGGGGGCCAGATCTGGGGAATACGGTGGCTGCGGCATCATTAGTGTGTTGTTTTTGGCCAAAAAGTCGCGCACAAGCAACGATGCGTGAGCAGGGGCGTTATCGTGGTGCAAAAGCCAATTTTTGTTCTTCCACAAATCCGGGCGTTTCTGGCTGATTGCTTCGCGCAAATTTATTTATTTATTTATTTGAGTCTACAGTTCATAATACCTTACAGACTAGAACAATTTTACATAGGACCCCCAAGGAGTTAGTAAAAATAAAAAGTGATAGATAAACATAAATTTGTTACTTACAAAGAGAATTAAGAATTTTTACAAAATTCGATTTTGATAACGCAAAGTCAAGCTGATTTGAAGATAAAAACAAAGCATTAAATTCTCGCAGTGCACGAGCAATAGGTGCATTACTAGCATAATTTGTTCGGAAGTTGTCTCCATAAAAAGGGTAAAAACTCCGGAGGCTTCTCTGCGGAATATTAAAACTAATCCGCTGTAGTAAGATTGGGCAGTCGATGTTGCCATTTATAATATTGAATACAAAGGAAGGGGAAAGAACTTTTCTGCGTTTGTCCAATGAATCCAAGTGAATTAGCAAACGTCGAGATTCATAGGACGGAGCCGGATCTTCAAACGGAAGTGAACGTAGCGCATGTTTTAGAAAAACTTTCTGAACTCGTTCAATCCTACTAATCGAGAATTGATAGTACGGCCTCCAAATGAAAACAGCGTACTCCAAGTGCGATCGTACAAGAGAGCTAAAAAGCTGTTTGAAAGTATACGGGTCAGAAAACTCAGACGAGTTTCGGCGAATAAAGCCAAGAACTGAATATGCTTTTGAGAGTATGAAGTTTATGTGACTATTAAACGTCAACTTAACGTCAAACACTACTCCCAGATCTTTAAACTCTGATACAAATTGAAGTACGTCATTAGCAATCTTATACGATGTATTGATAATGGTTTGACGCCTAGAAAATGTCAGATGAAAACACTTCTTAATATTTAGAGAGAGTCGTGACTTCTCACACCACCGAAAAAGATTATCTAAGTCTGTTTGCAGACGAAGCGAAGATCTTGCGTCGCAAACATTCGAAAACATTTTTAAATCGTCGGCGTAGAGCAAAAAATTTGAGTGCGTGAAGCAGCCGCTAATGTCATTGATGAAAAGTATAAAAAGGAGCGGGCCTAATATGCTTCCTTGGGGTACGCCTGAGGTGGCAACAAAATGGTACGAGAGCACACCGTCAATGGAAACTGCACATAACCTACCCGTTAAATAAGATTTAAGCCACAATAAAAAAGAAGAGTGGAAACCAAAGCACGATAACTTATGTAGTAGTATCGTGTGTGAGACTTTATCGAACGCCTTAGAAAAACCGGTATAAATACAATCGACTTGGAGTCCTGACGAAAAAGATGAAATGCAAACATCACTAAAAACAGCTAAATTAGAAGTTGTCGAACGACCCTGGACAAAACCATGTTGATTGGGATTGATTAAAGACTTAACAGTAAAAAACATTTTATCTTTAACAACACATTCAAATAGTTTTGCGATACTTGAAAGCTTTGCTATAGGTCTATAGTTGCGAACGTCACTTTTTCTTCCAGTTTTAAAGAAAGGTGTGATGGTTGTAAGTTTCCAATCATTCACAAAGATACCCGAAGAAAGGGATTTATTAAATATGATCTTAAGCGGCAAGATTAACGCCGGACAATTTTTGAGAAGCATAGATGATAATCCATCACCGTCAGTTTGCGACGATGACTTCAGATAAGCTAGCCCCCGTCTAATGTCCTCAGAAGTAACTTGCAGCAAACCAAAATTCAGAACCGACGGGATTTCAGCAGCAAAGTCAGGGGAATCCTCGTCATCCTGGACAAAATTTGATTTAAAAAAGTCAGCAAATAGGTTCGCTGCCTCACTCGGGGTGCAAGCGAATTTATTATCAAACTCAACCGAGGTTGGGATATTTGTTGACGCTTTTTTGGATTTCACAAAATTCCAAAACTGTTTCGGATTAGCTTTAATATTACGCTCTGTATTACTTAAGTAATTTTTATAAAGCTTACTACTAAGAGATTTGAACTTCCTCCGAAAATACTGATATTTAACTAAACACGATGATGTACGATTTGCTTTATATTTGTGAAGGTAATTGTTTTTGAGATTTTTTAATTTTTTCAAACGCGTGTTGTACCATGGAGATTTGATACGACGCTTCTTTTTTAACGGAATGTTTGCAAGACAAAATTCATTCATTATTGACTTAAACTTGGAAAAACAATTATGAGTATCTAAGTCGGAAAATAGATCCTCCCAGTTAAATTCCAAAAGAGAATTATTTAGACTTAGGTAGTCACAAGAAGCAAAGTTATAAGCAACTGCATCCATACCAGTTAAGGGTAAAAATTTATAAAAATCGATTTTAATATCGCGCATAACTTGCAGGTAATATTCCTTATTGACCGTTCTTCCCTGTGGCAAGAACTCATGATGCAACACGCCCCTGCAATCGAAGAAAACTGTCAGCAAAACTTTCACATTCGACCGAACTTGGCGCGCTTTTTTCGGTCTTGGTTCGTGCGGCAGCTTCCATTGAGATGATTGAGCTTTGGTTTCCACGTCATAACCATAAACCCACGATTCGTCACCAGTTATGACCCTCTGGAGCAAATTTGGGTCGTCGCGGACAGAGTTTAACATCTCATTAGCAATGTTCATGCGATGCTGTTTTTGGTCACAATTGAGCAATTTTGGTACGAATTTCGCGTAAAAATCGAAGACGATCCAAAACACGTGCAAGCAAAGCAGCTGTCAACAATTAACTGAACATTCAAAATGGCCGAGCTTGTCGGCATAAGTGAGAGACATGAGTACCAACATAACGCCACAAAAAATTCAAAATTCGAATATACGTAACCAGCGAAAATTCAAAATTCGCGATAATTTTTGAACACACCTCGTATACTTGTATATTTCTCATTTGACAAACTTTGTTTCCAATGGACTCCGAAACTTCTAAACCGATTTTAAAGATAGAATACTTATTATTTCAATATATTGCGGGGCTTGGCATTGTTATACTGATCAATTCTTTTATACTGCATGTCTCTGGAAATATTGATTTTAGAAAACTTGAATAGGGTTAAAAATCAAAGAATAAAAAGCGGCGTGGACCTCCGATACAAATGAGGCAATCTCGTAGAACAGTTGCGGAATTGGTAAAAAATGCAATGGGACTAATATCTAACACTTCCAGAAAAAAGAGAATGGCGAAAAAGAGGGGTCGAAGCTCCTCGCATACAAAGAGGATTTGCAATGTAAATATCTATGGAAGTGTACGAATACCCCAAGGAAAATGTGAGATAAGGGAAAAGGGGTTGGGGCCCATCCTCTACAAGATGCATTATCCAAACAGCATATCTTTAAAAATGTTCATGGCAGAGAACTCAAGTTTGGTGGAAAATTAAAGGCAGTTCGTCTCTATAACCTCCAGAAAAACGGGTGATAATGGAAAAGAGCGCGGGACACCTAACACACCAAAACATTGGATTTAAAAACACAAAATAAATAAATAAATAAAACGAGTATACTATATGGCAGTGTTCAACCAAAACTCGGTAAAGTGTTAATAATCTATAATATAAATGCGCAAGTTGGGGGGAAATTGTCCCACTTTATGGCCAAACTATACATTTTAAGGTATTTACAATCATATATGCATGGAAAGGTATGGCCAAACTGCAGTACCGTCAGTCAAAAAAACTTAAAAAAAATAATTAACTATAATATAGAAAAATTATTTTAAAAATGCACCAACACAAATGCCAAACATGTATTCACACTATAGGGCCGTAGTTGTGTGGGTAGACATGTCATGCATGTGCCAAGAGTTGGTAGTGGACCAATGAAAAACAAGTATTCGCACTATAGAGCCTCTGTTGTGTGATGCATTGTTGGTTTAGTTGTTGTTATTGTATTGATCACTGCTCAGCGGCGAAGTGAGTTTGCAGTCCTTTCACATAATGCATTACGAAACATTACAAGTACTTTATTACCATCTATTACACTGTATGCTGACATGTAATGAAAGAATTTCTATGATTTCTGCTTCGTAAAGTGTTTAAACAGGAAGGGAAACTGTCTGCAAAGTGTTGGAGAAGTATTGGCTACGATGCCCAGTAACAGCGGCTCTCCTGAGAGCACGAAAAGTTGCTTTGTTGGAGACCCCAGCAAAAATCGAGTGACCGAAAATGGCGTCCAACAACAAAAATTCCACTTTGCTTCTTTAGACACAACACAATATATACAAAAACATGCTTTACTTACAAGTGCGAGCAGTATGCACAATCACATAAATAGGTACAATATGAAGTGGAACGATCAAAAGATTGCCTGATGCTGTAAAAATTTTTACTGAAGGTTTTACGCTGTTTCGTGGTCGCAGTGCGCGTCATTTTACCAGGCAATTTACTAGTATAGTTTTTGCTGGGGAGTATAAACAAGCAATGTAAAATATGAGCAAATATGTAAAATCCATTGCTGATACCTACAAACAGTGTTTACAAAAACAAAATAAATGATTTTTCATAAAGAGTATTCAACACCGAAGTTTGTTTTGTATTTGTGGTCGGGTTTGTGTGAATTGAAGTAAAGTAAAATTAAATAAAATAAATGAAATAGGATAAAAAAGAATAAAACAACGTTTATTTAAAGAAAGTGGGGGAAGGACAGGAAAGGTAAAGAAAGGACAGGAAGGGAAATAAATTCATAAAGAGTATTCAACACCGGAGTTTGTTTTGTCTTTGTGTAGTGGTTTGTTTGTGTGAACGATATAAAATAAAATAAAATAGAACAAAACAAAGTTTATTAAGAGAAAGTGAAGGGAAGGGCAGGATATAAAATAAAATAAAATACAATAAAATAAAATAAAATACAATAAAATAAAATAAAATACAATAAAATAAAATAAAATAGAATAAAACAAAGTTTATTAAGAGAAAGTGAAGGGAAGGACAGGAAAGGTAAAAAAAAGGAAAGGAACGAAAGGAAAGGAAAGAAAGGGAACGGAAAGTAAAGGAAAGAAAGGGAACGGAAAGGAAAGTAAAGTAAAGAAAAGGAAAGCAAGGGAATGGAAGGGAATGGAAAGGAAAGGTAAGAAAGAGAAAGCAAAATAAAGGAAATGAAGTGAAAGTAAGGGAAAGGAAAGAAAAGAAAAGAAAAGGGATTGGAAAGGAATGGAAACGAAAGGAAAGGAAAGCAAAGGAAAGGAAGGGTGAGAAAAGGAAGGAAAAGAAAGGAAAGGAAAGGCAAGGTAAAAAAAGTAAAGGAAAGGAAGGGAAAGGGAAGAAAAGGAAAGGGAAGGGAAGGTAATGGAAAGGAAATGAAAGGAAACGAAAAGAAATGAAGGGAAAGGAAACGAAAATAAAGGAAAGGAAAAGAAAGGAAAGTAAAGGAAAAGAAAAGGAAATTAAAGTAAAGAAAGGAAAAGCAAGGGAATGGAAGGGAATGGAAAGGAAAGGTAAGAAAGAGAAAGGAAAATAAAGGAAATGAAGTGAAAGTAAGGGAAAGGAAAGAAAAGGGATTGGAAACGAATGGAAACGAAAGCAAAGGAAAGGAAGGGTGAGAAAAGGAAGGGAAAAGAAAGGAAAGGAAAGGCAAGGTAAGAAAAGTAAATGAAGAGAAAGGAATGGAAGGGAGAGGGAAGAAAAGGAGAGGGAAGGGAAGGTAATGGAAAGGAAATGAAAGTAAACGAAAAGAAAGGAAGGGAAAGGAAACGAAAAGAAAGGAAGGGAAAGGAAACGAAAAGAAAGGAAAGTAAAGGAAAAGAAAAGGAAATTAAAGTAAAGAAAAGGAAAGTAAAAGGAAGGAAAGGAAGGGAATGGAATGGAATGGAAAGGGAATGAAAGGAAAGGAATGGTAAGAAGAGGAAAGGAAAAGAAAGGAAAGAAAGCGAAAGGAAACGAAAGGAAAGTAAAGAAAAGGAAGGGAAGGTAATGGAAAGGAAATGAAAGGAAACGAAAAGAAAGGAAGGGAAAGGACACGAAAAGAAAGGAAAGGAAAGGAAAAGGAAATTAAAGTAAAGAAAAGGAAAGTAAAAGGAAGGGAATGGAATGGAATGGAAAGTAAAGGAAAGAAAAGGACAGGAAAGAATAAAATAGAAAGAAAACGAAAAGAAAACGAAAGTATGTTAGAGGAAAGGAAAGGCAGAGAAAGAAAGGGAAAAAGGTGAATTGAATTTCAACCACAGGCCGATCTCTAGTAATAATAATTTGGCACGCCATACCACCAAGGAGATTGCGGCCGATCTACTTCACCAATTTGTGGTGTGCTGCTTCCAACTTTTCCCCACAAATTGCCGGGACCCACTTGTTTAATGCCGACTCCGGCAGAAAGCAGATGAACTTTTGCTGAGAAGCTTTCTCATGATCTTTGTTACTTGCCTCTGTACATGAGTTTCATCTCTAGGACCTGAAAGAAAGTGGCATAGAGGTCAAGGTAGAGGAAACTAAATTGTTCAAACTGAACGTCTCTGGAAATGTTTATGTTAGGGTACAAAGATATCTATACAAATCGATAAAATATTCAGAAAAGTTAAAGGGGTGTGACACGTCCAATGCAAACTGAATGTTTGTACTAAACATCTTTACCACTTGTTAATGGTAGTACTGAAACTTTGCATGGCATGGCGTGACATAATTTGTATTTTTTGATTTCCTTTAGAATTCCAATGGCCGCAAAATGTTTTCAGCATATAACATAAGTTTCTTTGATTGTGTCAATTTTAATTCAACAATGTGTAAATCTTAAAGTGAAACATTTTTCTGATTTTTTGCAATTTTTTTCCCCGAAGAGCAAAAGTATTTTCTTTCATATGAAAGAAATTGCTTTCTTAATCTTGTATTGAGGAAAATACAGAAATCGCAATATTAAAATATTATCTATATAACCTGGGAACCAGCATTAACACCAACAACAATGTCAGCCTTTAAAATTCAATGAAGAATCACTCACGCACACAAGTGCTTCTTCCGACTGAGTTGGCAATTGAGAAGTAAAGTCCTCTCTCGAAGAACGAATATAAATATTTTTGTACCAGTCCTGGCTTATGGTGCAGAAGCTTGGACACTGACAACATCTGATGAGGCATCTCTGGGAGTATTCGCGAGAAAGATTCTGCGAAAGATTTACGGACCCTAACGCGTTGGCGAGTACCAAAGAAGATTTAATGATGAGCTGTATGAGTTATATGGAGACCCCGACATAGCCCAATGAATTAAAACCCAAGTCTTAATTGGCTAGGCCATGTTGTGCGGATGAATGAAGATGTTCCGGCCCAGAAGGTATTCTTATCGGTACCCACCGATGGTAGCAGAAGAAGAGGGAGACAACGACTCCGATGGAAGGACGAAGTGGAGACCGATTTGTAATCCCGTGGTGCTTCCAATTAGCAGAAAGACGTAACGAGCAGCTCTAAAGTGCGTAAAATGCAGTTTTTGGCGGAAAATTATGTCACTTTAAGAACCTTCTCCATAAATTGATTTCGGCCACTATATTTTGGCTTTAAACAAGTGGTTCATAAAATTCAGGAAACTTAAATAAATTTTTGTCATTTTCTTCTCTGTGGTTTGTTGAAAAACTGAAACGAAATCTCTGAAGATCGTTTTATGTGGAGTGAATCTCTTATCTATTTCCATTATTATATGATAAGATATAAAACAGAAGTTTTGAAACAAACATCTAGGTTACATGCTTGCAGACTTTGACAAAATTTGAATCGATTCTATTTGATTTCAATACCCATGTCACAAGTCCTGAGAAATTTTTTTAAGTCATGTTCGTCGGAACGATTCCGCCGTAACTCCAGTACAAGTCTTTTGCGAAATCACCAACGCGACTAAGACTAAAACTAAGTCGTGACTTAAGTTAGCACAGATTCGAGACTAACTTAATTTTGGGTTTCACCAACTGAGCGACTTAAATAATTGTGAACACAACAACCCGATCAGCTGTTTTATGCATAGTAGTACCAGACAACTCTGCGCATCACCATACCGCAGTGCGAAATGGGCATGTATGGCCATACACGAAGGAATTTATTGATCGTTAACCCATTTATCTTTAGTTGGAATGTACTACAATTTGCGCTTAATTGAAAACGATAGTTCCTTAATGGTTCCATGCTAGAAAACAAGCGTTCACATGCATCTACGCATACGCCGTTAAAGTCATGCTTAACGAATTTTCCGGCTGGGACATTGTACAAAACAAATTAGGAGCATTACTGACATTTAGGTTTTGAACGACAGCAACACTGACTTAGTCGAGAATAAGTCAGCTGTTTTTCTCTTACGAATGGCGTTGAGTTTGCTCAAATATCTTTCTTTTCGCTAAGATAGGGCAATTTAAAGTTTATAAATTTGCTAATTTTCCTATAGCTGAAAAACCACTGAATTAACGTAGGTATGATGCAGTAGAACACATACCTCTTACGATAAGTCTACTTTAAATTGCTCTATCTTAGCGAAAAAAAAAGAAGATATTTGAGCAAACTCAACGTCATTCGTAAGAGAAAGACTTCTTCTTTAAGATGCTATTTGTGCTTTTTAAAAAAAAAAAAATCTGTCGTTTATATATAACCTCAAAAATAGGCAGAAACGGTGTTTTTTGCACATTTAGGTTAGGATATCTCAAAATCCTGACGTGATAGAGCAATTCTGCGTACAGATTTGATTCAGGAAAGTATGGTCTGGTTTATGGTCAAAAAAATCGGTCTCATTTTGTCGGCCTGTGTAATTGGCACTATTTTCTTCAACTTCACCCTGGCACTTTATTATTAATACTAACATTTAATAGGTCATAAAACTGGAAATCCAAATTTTTTTATAAAATTTCGGATTAAAAAGTGTAGAATTTTGATAAAACTTGGTTAAATTTTCCTTGGTTTTGAACAAAGTTTGAAATTTGTTCTTGAATGTTTTTTATTAGATAATGGGCTATACTTTTATGAAAAACGTGTAAACAATTCTCGCCGCTATCTATTTTTCCGCCGTTGTGTGCTCTGATTAAATTATTGAGCATGCCCACTCTAGTATTTGCAGACCGCCTGAATTCGGATTTTTAAAAACGTGAGAGATAAGGGAGTAGAGTTTTAGCTCAGCAATATCAGACCTCGAAAATTACGGTATTATTTCGATTTGTTCGAGGGCATCTAGTCTTATACATATGTAAATGGTTTAAAAATTATGGAGCATTATTTGATAGAAAAATACAGCTTTAGATTCACTTAGACACTTTTAAAATATAGTTATTTAGCAATTTAAAGGAAATGCGTAAAAATCTAATAATGTTTCTATACATAGGCTTTATTATATGATTGTCAATTGAATATGTAATTTGTTCTATATTTTTATTACTGCTTGATTTATCGTTGACGAAATATAGAAAAGTTCGTTAACAACTTTAGAATCATTGCAAAAAAAAAAATAAATTATTTGAAAAGATCCGAATTAGCAAAAGGTTCAAACTGCAGTAGGTTTTGGCTACAGAAACTAAAAAAGAATGCTTTCTCAAAATGATAAAAATATGTTTTGCTTTTTAAGGTTTTGAATTAAAACTCTTCTGTATTTCATCAACGATATTTGTATATAAAAAATGTTAAATGCACTTACAACTTCAATCCAATTATTAACTAACCAAAAACCAGTGAAATAGTTTATGAATGAAATTTGACTATTCTAAGTAAATAGGTATAATGTATGGGGTGTGCATCAAAATCCAATTAAAGAGCATCTGCTATTGAAATTTTAGTTCTTAATAAAAACTATTATATACAAAACTAAATTATTTAATTAAGTCAGTAATTCACAAAAGATTGAAATAAAAATTGGATGCATGAAAGAGTGCAATCAAAAAACTAAAAAATCAATAAAGTTTTAAGCATTTAGCGACTGTTGTGTGATTTCAAAATGGAATATTTTTTTATTTTGTTTTGCTTTGTTTACTGTTTATTGTACTTGGTAGGTACATCAATTGTAAATCGTCTTTGCTGTACGTTTAGTGCGAATATGTGAAAAGTATTTTGTGTTTCTTCTTCTTTTTTTTTTGCTATTTTTTGATAATCACCTCACTGATCAGTGGCTCCGCTAAATGGTTATCGGTGACTCGTGTCATTACGGTTTCCGTAAATGTGGATTTTGTAATCGTTTCGGTAATGCACCCCAACTCCGTGGGCGCTGCCGGGAACATTGGCAAATCTGGGACAGCTTTATTAACCGTTACAGTGACCGAGGGACCAACACCCACTTCGTTGCCACGCGCCACATTCACTTGATGTTGACTGCCACCGCTTAGGAAATGCGCTGGTATCATCGCTTGAAAATCTTCACTGGTCAAAGGGCGGAGCGGCGACACCTACAATGGGCGCAAAGTAGTTCCCCGAATCAGATCATTTTTTGGTTTGTTACAAAAAACAAAAATGTTTTAATTTGTTTGATTGATTGGTTTGCGTTTTTGGTAAGATATTTTCAAATTTGGTTTGTATTAAATTAAAAGAAAGAAAAAAGAAAATAATTCTTGTTTAGGTTTTTGGGTTATAAATTCTAGTTAAATTACTTAATTTTTAGTATCGATGGGTTAAAGCAAATTTTCACTCATAAGATAATGTATATCAATAATAATAACCTAATAATGACCCTCCGACGCATATTTCAGCGTCCGTTATAGTTAATAATAATTAGAAACTATGTATTAACAAAATATATTTATGAAAATTGTAAAAATTTAACATTTCCAAACGACGATACGTAAACAAATGTATAGTAAAAATGCAACATATACATAAATAAGTATGTAAAGGGATAAACATATATTAATGTGGGTACAATAGGATGCAAGAGTTTACACCCCCGCAAAAAACGGAAATACTCCGTTTCATACTCCATAGAATACTCCTAAAGGAGTATCAGAGTACTCCAACACATATCCTCATTCATATAAAAAAGGTGGTCCAATTTACATGGCAATGTCCGGTGATTGGATCACCTAATCCTTCTCGGAGTACTCCGTTTCTTTGCTTTTGAATACTCTATAGACCACCTACGTGAGAGTACTCTCAAAATACTCCCATGGGATTACTCTATAGAGTATTCAACAGCAAAGCGAGAGCGGGAGTAGGTGGTCCTCAAAAGAACACATACTCCCTTCTCGCTTTCGTCTAGAGTACTCTATAGAGTAATCTTTTGGCAGCATTTTCAAAGTACTCCAACGTAGGTGCTCTATAGACTATTCAGAAGCAAAGTAAATGGTACTCCGAATAGGATTAGGTGATCCAATCACCGGACATCGCTATGTAAATTGGACCACCTTTTTTATATGAATGAGGATAAGTGTTCGAGTACTCTGATGCTCCAACGTTTTTTACAGGGACGGGGCTCTTCCTGAAACGTGTGTACGTATGTATGTATATATTTTTAATAACTCATCCAATTCACATTTATCATGTATTCATGCAAATAACAAACACAAAAGCAATATTGTGGTTAAATGGAATTTAAATTCTTATATATTTACTTTAGATTAACGCAGAATGTAATAATGGCTGAAGTCTTTTCAGAAAATATCACCAACAATTGTTAACAATGTATTACGTTTTAAACAAAATTCAAAATCTGCGCTAGCCAATGCAGTGTAAATATCATAATTTGCCTTACATAAAATTACTTACCTTATTCAGCATAGACCTGAAAACTGATGGAACTATTCTTTGCACTTTTATTGGCATATCAATGGCTTTCGAAAACGCGACATTTATGGCTTTTCCACAGCCTGCGATTAGCAAGGCCATAAGGCCAATGGTCATTAGAATGGGTGCTGCCCATGCTAAAAAGAGAAATCAGGTTGAAGCTAGGAGAACCTAGTTTGATTGAGGCCACTAGGCTATGTGTTCAAGGAGGCGTACACCCTCCTCTTTACTGGCATTGCACTCTTATGCACCTACTTCGAAACTTGTTGATGAATTATCATCCATACGCTCTCAACGATCTTGGAGCTGCCAACCAAAGTTTTGTAAAGATAAGTTCCAAAACATAAAGGTAGACCAGGGTGTTATATCAGTATTTGGTGGTCCAGATAATTCATGTTGGCTAAACAAAGTGGGCATAAGATTACCCAAAAGTGTCACTAAAAGTGACACTGATGCTCTGCACTGATGCTCTGCATACATCGTTCGGATTTTTTTTTATAAAATCACGCAAAGTATATTTACTCGGCTTGCCGAGCACTGTCGAGGAGCAATCCTTTTTTTTTTTTTATTTGGAATTTTGATGGCCGGGACTCTGTGACAAGCAGTGAACTGTCACCTAGACCGTAGCAGCAACCACTTTGGAAAATATGCACTTGGGAAAATATTTGTCCACAAATTTGAGGCTTGATACTAGAATATACTTTTAACACGAAAGTGTTTTTCTTTTCTAGTCACTACTTAACTTACCATTTTGCAGCGCCGCTTTTTAGGTAGAGTATTAATTTATATTTTATTGGCAAATTATAAGTTCACACTGACTTATTGTTCTTTGTAATAAATTTAATTAATGCCTGGTGACTATTATAGTGCAAGTAATGATATATATTTTTATGGATGAATGATAGCAAAGGAACTGAATTGTTTATGTTAATTTCATTTAATTTAGTGTCAAACTAAAGCATTTAATTAAAATTTGGGGACACTTATAATGAGTAGATACATTGAATGGTTAAATGATGACTGACAACAATTATAATAGTAGACTATCGAGCAATGCGTATTTTAATAAATATGTATTGTATTTAATACCAATCAATCACAGACAGATATGTATAAAATAATGCAATTTAACTGAAAGTCAATCTTCTTTTGCATACCTGGGATTCTGATGAAGCATCTGTGGCTGTAGCGGGAGTCGGTTGATTAGCTGAATGTGTTGGCTGCGCAGCATTACCATTAGCTGGCAGCGTTTCTAGCGCCGCATCGCCACCCAAAGGAATAGAATTGGCACGTCGCGGAGCGGGTACGGGTTGACCGGTTATTTTATCGATTTCCAGCTCTTGGGGATGCTGGTACGAATCGCTTGTTGCTCGTGCTGTCGTAAAGCCATTTGTTTTCGCAGCAATGCTACCACCCGCAGCTGAGGCTGTTAGGTTTGGTTGTAACACAGCATTTAGTGTTGCTTGGAATTGTTGTTGTTGTGTTGATTGCTGCTGTACAAATACTGGTGGTTGTTGCAAATTGCATTGTGCTTGTTCTGTTATTATATCACCAACGGAACGATTAAAGTTGCCTAAAGTGACGTAGAAAAGTGAGTACAAAAATAGCAAATAAAATTAATTTAAACTATTCATGACAAAGTGATCTTATGCACTATTTATTTGTACATTTGAAATCAAACACGCACCTGGACGATTTGCGAGGTATCCGGAAGGGCTAAGTGAGTTTAAAACTGCTGGACTGCGTGGGCTTAATGGTGCCTCTAGGGGTCCACGATATTCACGTTGCAACACCAAACGTACAAAACGTTGCGGTTCAGTCAGACATTGCACCGCAGCATCGTGACATGCGCTCGTCATGTCATTGCCATTAATCTGTAAATACAAATCACACACAAACATATAGCATTTTAAATACACCCACAAGCAAATTCACACACAACCACATGGAGCGAATGTGGTAATGACAATCGCGACAAATTACAAATGTCAATGTGTAATTGCGAAATTCGCTCTGAATGTGGACAAATAGAAGTAAAAATGTATTCGTATACATTTGTACATGCATGACTAACGTGATTAACGGATATAGTAATGATAAGTATTGTTGTTGTTGTGGAAGAGGTTTAATACACTTACAGCCATCACACGGTCGCCAACCATTATTTTGCCGTCACGATGCGCCAAACCACCTTCGGTAATGCGTGAAATGAAAATTCCATCACAGCCATCCTTAAATGGTGGTGATCCCTTGCCGCCGGCAATGCTAAAACCCAAACCCTGTCCAATTTGATCACGAATTAAAGTGGTGTGCAATTGAAGGTAGCTCAATGGCCCGTCTTGTTGCAACTAGAAACGTTAAAAAAATATAAATAATTACCATGTGCAGATTTAAATAGCTTTTTAACAACTACAAGTTTTAGCACAATTCTTCTTTATAATCCCCATCACTTCAAGTTAGCCTGTAGAACTATTGAATGTTTCACACTTATGTATATTGATCATTAGGCATCTGATTCAAAATAGATTGGGGATAGCTTTATGCTTTAAATTTCTTGAATATTTTTGAAAAACTAGGATTCGTTTTACAAAATTGTTAAGTCTTTACCAAAAAATTCAATCTTTTTCAAACCCCACTCAAGAGAAAAAGTTTTGCAGAGATGTATCATGGTATAATCGAACCGTTTTCTTTGAAGTTTTCTCTACATTAATCACATTTTAGTTATTGCATAAATTACTTAAAGTCACCTTCCTAATGGTCACGATCATTCTAAAATTGTTATCAAAGTTCAGTTAGAGTTTTCGCATCAAAATCTACAGTCGCTCAGTTTACAAATCAATCTCTCACCAATGTCCACCTTTAAGGTGCTCATTTTCAGGGTTGCGCATACACAAAAATAAATATATTTGCGAACCAACCAACTATTCGTAACTAATCTTGCATTGGCTTAAACAACATTATGTTACCCTGTCAAAATGTGTCTAAAATAGAATATCGGACAAACTAGAACTTACAGTAGATGCGCATTGGAAAAATGTACGAACGTAAAATATCCCAGCGGAACGAGGTTCCTCCATTATTCACACATGTTGTGCCTATCCTCCCTATGTTATTTACCAACTGTCCGACTACTCCGCTGAGTTTCGGTAATTATTAAGGAAGTCTAAGCTCGAGGGTAACCGAACATTATATGTTTAGCAACAAAGTTGAAATTATTTTCTCCTAAGCCATGCCTATATAAAATCTGTTCCTCCTTTCCCATTTTCAAAAATGTATAAGGCAAGATGTATTCAATTAATTTGGTCCTTAGTAGAGATCGGAATCCTATGAAATTTGTATAGGCAGAAAATATGCAATGATACTTATGGCAAGAGGGCCTTGTGTTAAATCAAAGCAAGTCTATTGTAGCTTCTCTCTTTATAGTATATCAATTAATTTTTTAGTATGCCAGTCTAGCCGTTTTGGAGTTCAACCATATACAGAAACACAGCAGATCTGTACACAATATCTATGTTGGTGTAACAGACAATTTTGATGAAATTTGTTGTGCGTTTTCAACGGGACTCAAGGATAGTTAAGTTTTACAATTTGGCTTACAAGGTGAATAGGGTCCGGAGGTATCGGAACCAGGTAACCCTGAAAGATGTTGATATCTGATTTTATACGAGGTAACTTTTGTTACGATATCTCTAACCATGAGAATTACCCCAAAATATGGACGAAGGATAGCTCTAAAATATATTTATATGACATGGATATCCAACAAAAGGTAATGACGTGAGTAATAATATAGGATGGTTTTCACATTTTATTTTTTTTTGGGAGATATAGTCATAAGAAATATTATATATTATAGGTGCAACTTCAGGGAAACTGTTCGAAATATAGACCATGGGCGGAGTTATGACATACGTTCCGTGTTCGTAAACCGTTTTTTAAGTCTCAATAACTTTGAAACTTTCCAACTTTCTAAAAGAGTAATAATGCATAACGAACCTACCGGTACTTTCAGGTATGATGTCACTCCGAATTACGGGTTTAGAGCTATTGTGATTTAAAAACTCGCTTTCGATAACGGAACGTATAACGTAACCCAAGGGCTCCCCGAATGTGTGTTTACGAGATTGGTATCCAAAGTAGAGGGGGGTAGCAACTACGCATGGGACTATTCGAATAAAAAATCCATTTATTCGAAGGCTATACAAAATTCGAATATTTAATTTATACTTTTATTCGAATAAATGGCAACTATTCGAATAGTTAAACAAATATCACTACAGCTTATGCACACATTTGTAGCAAACATACATACATACATATAAAACGTGAATGCATGCTCATAGGTACAAGCGATGAAGAATGAAGTGAATTTCGATCCGACATCTCTCGCATTTCAATACAACTATTCTAATACCACTATTCGAATAAAAATATTCGTTTAAAAAAATTCGAATAATAGCTTATCCGTTTATTCGAGTAGTATTTATTCGAATATTATTCGAAAATAGTCCCACTACTAGTATCAACACACATTTTCTCTCCACCATTTTTTCATAAAATTGCCAAGTCAACATGTTACTTTTGGTAAAAAAACAATGACGGAAGCACTAATGGTGGAGAGTCAACATGTAAGCATAAAATGTTAAGCTTTTTGTAACTACCAATATTTCCTTGTAGCTCTTCTGGATTTTGTACAATTAGAGCAAAGACCCTAGCAGCAACTTGATAATTAAGTAAAATAAAAAGAACTCAAATATGCAGGAGTTTTTAAATGATCTGGCAAAAAAAAAATACGCAGATATGCAAAACAATATGAAAATATGCATAGGCGTAAATCTTTTTCGTTGGCAGTTCAACGAGTTCCTGTCTTGGCCAGGGATCTATAGTACGCTATACAAAAATAAGCTATTTAAAGAATTCTGATATCCAGTAATTATATCTGTGGCAGTAAGGGAAAACAACTAAAATAATTTTTTTTTAATTTTTCCGTAGAGTGCTTTGAAAGTTGAAATTCTAGCTAAATGTATCGAGTTTTAGTCAATAAAATCCACAATTTTTGAGCAAAAGCCGTGAGTTTTTGTGTGATTATAGATCCTAGCACGGAATTACGTTTTCGACCAAACTTGAGTTTGCGTTTTCAGCTTAGTGCCACAGCCATATGTTTCTACTCTGTGAGCTATGCTCAGATGAGTATAGTAAAAAAAAGCAGAAGAGTTTTAAATTCATTTCTCAGCAAATACTTTAAAATAATGTTGAACCCTATTTTAAGTGATTTTCCAATTGTAAAATTATATTTTACATATTTTCCTAAAAAATTTACAGCTAGGCTGCTGTTGACCAGTACAGTACACCATGAAACCGACCTTGCCATTTTCCAAAATGCCATTTGTTGCAGCCACGCCAACATTTTGCGGTTGTTGCTGTTGCTGTGATAAATTTGCCACATTTGTTGGAGCTGCAGCCGTTAACGGCGTTGTAAATACATTTGCTTGATAACTGTTGAAATTTGCTGGAGATTGTTGTTGCTGTTGTTGGTGCTCTGATAGAATTTCAATTGGTTTTGGAATGAATTTTTCATGTTTTTGCTGTTGTTGTTGTGGTGCTGTCAGTGGCCGAGTCTCCACCGATATCTGCAAGTGAAGAATATTGAATTTGCAAAATACATAATGAATTAAAAGCGAATTTCGCTCGTCGGTAAGCGAAAATCAATTTTCAACATGCCTCAAAACGACAATTTAAAAATTACAGAGCGCCAATGATGACAACATGCATTTAATTACGTTTAGTATTAGCTTCGACGAATACCAGCTCACCTGCGAAACAGAGCCATCTTCACTAAACACGGGATGCCCAATGAGACGTGTAACTTCACGCTCGACGACGAGCACCAACACTGCTCCACAAGCTTTTAATACTTGAACAGCTTGATAATGATCAGCTTCGATAACGGAAATGCCATTAACTTTTAGAACTTTATCTCCTACTCTTAAGCCAGCCATATCTGCAGGTCCACCTTCAGTCACACGTGATATGAAAATGCCTTCATCGTCGCCTTTGAACGGTGTTGAACCTCTGCCTCCCGCTATGCTAAGGCCAAGACCAGCTGTAGTGCGCTCAATGTGTATTTCGTACTGTTCCAGACGTAGCTCTGTGAGTCCATCAAGCGCATCTAAAAGTAAAAAATAAAATAAAATTAACAATTATTAATGCAGGTTTGGTTAAGAACTAGTGCGGAAGTCAACTAGTAATGGAAGTTTGTATGTAAAGAAGGGGATATTGCATTATTGCTACCTCATTATAGTTATGTTTCTTTCAATTGGATATGATTAATTCAAATGTTTTCAGAAATTAATTGCAGGGATGTACGGTTAATCGATTAAATAATTTAATTTTTCTGATTAACAAAGCTGCTGATCCTGATTAATCAGTACCCATGTAATTACTTTTCACTCAAAGAATTTTGAAATAACTTTATTCATTTCTTTCAAGTATGTACTCATCTTAACAAATAAAGCAATAAACATAAAATGAGCAGATTTTTGCTGAACTGATCAAATTCGGAGAGTGGTGAGGTTTTTAAACAAAAGTGGCCCATTGATTAAATTTTGCAAATAATCAGGTGGGATGACTTAATTTTCAGTAATCAGATTAATTAAATTATAACTATCCAAAATGCGATTAATAAGACATGTCTAACATAAAAATAATTCGTATTTTAATCTATGAATTTTTTTTTATCGTTTATAATTGCAACAGGTTGTACCTAAGAGCTACTCGCAATTGCAATTGGTTTTTAAATGAATAGTGATTAAATTTTTTACGAAAATATTCGCGATAATATAATTGCTGATCCACTTTTTCACGCGTTTATGTGATTTGGCGGTCTGAATTCCGAACAAATTATATAATAAAACAATTGAGAAAAGTACTATCTTTGGCTATGCCGAAGGCTTTATGCCTTTCATGAAAACGTATCACGGTTTTCAGTGTCCGATCTTTATTTACAATATGTACAAAATGTGTGAAATTTGACTGTCTTACGCCGCTTATTAAAAGATACATCCCCCTAACGCCGTTTATCGGAAAAATGGGTGTAGCCCCCATACAACCCATACAATATATCAGTCCAATCTTAATGATTTTCCCTACACACATTACATATGCAATAAGTACAGAAACTGCAATATATCATGTTTCTAGCTATTAAATTCTAAAAGTTATGGTCTAAGCCACGTTTATAGAAACAATCGATTATATGGAAGCCAAAACTGAGGGACTCAGCTCATCGCCGTGATCATTTCTGTATACTTATCTTCTTCTTCTCATACTTATAAACATCGAACCAAAGTTATAATACCACCCAACAAGCAAAGTAAACTTCTGAATCTTCATTCAATCCATATTTTATGTATTATTTAGCTTTTGCAATAAAACAGTTTTAATCATGCGCTGAATGCTGCAACCTTAACCATTATTAGCAGATTGCAGAAGTGGTTAAGATGATTTTTGATTTTTGCTCATTCTCATGTAAAATCTTGCATAAAATGAATTTAAAAATTTTTTAAGTTTCTAGATTTTTGTAAACATTTGTATTTCACGTTTAAAGTAAAATGATTAATAAGAATTTGTTTTTGGAGTTTATAAAAAGTTTACTTTAAACTTTCGAATAGATTAAAACTGAAAATATTTACAGAAATTCTTATTGGGCATTTATTGTTCATAAAAATGTGATCACAAGGCCGGGTTGGTTCCCATACAAAAAAGTAGCGAATGTCCCCCTAAATTTTAAGCTTATGTTGGAAGTAAGTTTTACGTCTATGGGAGGTGCCATGCATAGTCAGGATATGTCTTCGCAAAATTTGGTTCGATTATACCATACTATTTAGGCGGCAAGGTCAAACGTACAAACATATTTCCACAAACATGTAATGGATATCCTCAATGTAAGTTTGCAGCGTCGATTGCCATACCACCTCAATCGCAATACTTCGTTACCGTATTCCGTTAACATATCGACTTTTCATTTCATAATTTATGTTTGATCATATTAGGATCTGCACTTTCTGTTCTTTCGACTTCTATATTGCAGATGTTCTAGGCCGGCACATTGAAACTTTTCGCATGCAAGTCACGACTTTGTTATTATCATATTACATATAAATGACACAATAACAATGTTAACATTAGACTGGGCCTACATAGTTTTGCATGAAAAAAAAAAATTTGGTCGGAAACTACCAAAAACAATAACTTATATTTTTTCTTCAACTGCAAAAACTGTATTTAACTTTTTTTCCTATTGAATTTAGCGTTTTTGCCAATTTCCCAATTAAAAATCAGGGATGCTCATCTAACGAAACGATTCTATTTCGTATTGCAAGTTCACAATAAAAAACTTAACGGAATAGTTTCGTTCCGTTGATTCACGAAATAGTATTATCAAAATAATTTCGTTTTGGTAATTCACAAAACTAAATTATCAAAATGTAACCGATAACGTTGCAACGAAATAAATCAACGATAATATCTCAGTTAAACTGTGCTGGCAATACCTTCACGAGAACATACATAGCTTTCGGTTACACCGAAAATATAAATTTCATTTTATCGTCGTTTAAAACGTTTAAGAAACAAAAATGAGACCACAGAAGCAAATTGTTGCCAGAAGTTTTTACAACCGAAACAACGATTCCAAGATTGAGTGCACCTTTTGTGGTATGTGCTTTTCCACCAATCATCATGGAACACTTCAGTCGCATCTGCAACGAAAGCATATAACTGTTTTTACCACTGCGAAAGCGAGCAAGCTCAGGAAAGAAATAGTGAACTCGTGGATGTCAGGAGAAAAATTGTATTAAAAATGTCGCAAAATAATATTAAAAGTGTATGTGTTTCCTTAATCACTGACTGCGGTCTCCCGTTCAAATAAGTATGTCAGTCTGCCGACTGTTCGTGACGGCATTGCCAGCAGAATAACAACATAAAACTTAGAGTTTCAACGCTATCAACTACGTTTCGTTTATTTCGATAATTTCTTTTCGTTAATCAATGAAATTTTATTATTTTGATAATTTCATTATCGTTTTAGCGCAAAGAAATTATTTTGATAGTTGCCTAAGCGATAATATTATCGTTACGATGCATCCTTGGTAAAAATGTGAATTAAAAAAACCATACCAAAGTTTAGTATTACATCCAGAAGTTAGATCTAGAGTTTAAAGCAAAAATAATACCAGTCCTGAAAAATCTAAACCAGCTATGAAAGGCCTTTAAAAATTTATATTAAATTTTGAGACTTTGGCAGTATTTATTTTGCGTAAATTAAAAAAAAAATTTCTGCCGAGTCTACATAGAAAATATGCTTATGAATTATTTGGTTTGTTTGATATGCCGTAGTGGGTGTTTACAAATAAAACCCGTTTTCTTGCCTAAAATATTTGGTTATGATTGTTTACTTACTATACGAGGCCAACCGGCCGGCATCTGACACTTTGCTTCTGCATAAGCATCATAATCATCATTATCATTACCATAACCGTTACAAAAGCAGAACCATTAATTCTTACCATATTGTCTATTGCGCTCCAAATCTCCAGTGTACGTTGTTACAATTCTAACACGTTTGTCCTTACGTTTAAGTGAGTTGCTTGGGCTGCGATTTGAAGGCGAGAGTGAACTACGTAAACTCATATTAGCTGGACTATTACGGCCACCAACAGTATTTCCCAACGAACCAGAACGCCTTGAGCGAGGAAAGGTGTTATCGCCCTCTTTAATTTTTAACTTTATATTGAACATTTCTGCGTTTACTTTTTTTATTATTTACTGTTGATTTTCATGGACATGTGAATCCATAATCAGTTTATGCGCTTCACGTATTTGATACAAGCAATATTTCTACTTTCTTCACAATATAAATTTGAAATATTGTACATACTATATACTATTATATTTCCACACACATTCATACGTAATATTTTAGTGATTTTCACTAAACGAATACACATATCCGCCTATCTAATGTATCATCATTCTGTAAAGAGCTTTTATCAATTTTATTATTTTGTGCAATTTCATCGTATCGTCCTCAGCAACAGAGCAAGCAGTTGCGCCGAAAAGCAGGAAGTGGAAGGAAAACCAATACATATGTAGGTGTGTGCGCCGGGTATGCATACGCAATTGCATTAAAATCAAAATCAAAAGCAGTGTAAAAGCAAAATTTCTTGAACAGAAATGTAGTAAATGCACTCAAGCATGGATGCATCGTGCAGCGACAGGCCATGGTTACAGCAGGATGTACTACAGACATAAAAACATATATATACATCCTCGTTCAACGAGTAGGAAGTAAAAGTTGTATGCACTTTACAAAATATATATTTGGTTATTGGATTTTAATGCGTTCAACTGTATCGATAATAGCTTATGAAAGTGACTACACAATTCCACACTTAAATCGTGAGGCGAAGAAGGGAAAGTTTGAAATCCTTTTGAGCAATAAATTTCGAACTGGCGCTTTAAATTTTTAAGCAATAAATTTTAAGATTTTATCTAAGCTTTGAGGGTTTTGGAGGGCGCATAGCCAAAT
Source organism: Merzomyia westermanni (assembly GCA_949987695.1). Lineage (NCBI taxonomy): Eukaryota > Metazoa > Arthropoda > Insecta > Diptera > Tephritidae > Merzomyia > Merzomyia westermanni. The sequence goes on along the minus strand of OX465288.1, from coordinate 124,061,939 downwards.
TGAGTAAACGTAAGTGGTGGGTTGGTTACAGTGACTTAATGTCGAGTTTTCTTATTGGAAACAATTTTGCTTTAAGCCGATTGAAAATTACGGGTTCATTAAAAGGCAGATGAAATATGCTCACATCCAACGAATTTCTACCCCGAAGCGGGATAAAACAAAGTTTAATTCGTTAATCTATTGCTGTTTTCGTCGAACACATCTTGCCCAATATGTTCGCGGCCATAGAGGTCGCCCCTGAGAAGTGAGTGGAATTTCAAACCTAGCGCCTACTGGAGTTGTTTTTTAGAAAAATCCCTATTCGCATTGAGTTTGCAACGCTTTCAAAACACTTTAAGGGCCGTTTACTCAATGTCTGATTAACTGCTTAATCAAGACTTTATCAGAGGTTGGCCCAAAAAACATTTACTCAATGTCTGATTATCGACGATGCGCTGATTATCTTCTGATAAAAGTTATCAAAGGATGGAACATGATTTTGTGCTTAGCAAAACAAAAAGTGACAGCTGAAAGTAAAAGTTTGATTTTGTGATAAATTCTTTTGCTAACAAGCTCTGCAAGTAATAGAGTTTAAAAATATAATAATATCCATAAAAAGAAATATCACAATCGAAATGTGTACGTCAAAATAGTTCGTTTAAAATTGAAAACAGAGTGGCTGTCACTTTTTATTCGTTCACAATGCAACTTTTGTGAATTTTTTTCCAAAAACTTTCACAATGACCAACTTTATCATGATAACTTAATCAGACTTTTGTGTAAACGGAAATGTGATTCTGAAGCAAGCCATGATAAAGTTTATCATAATATCATATGATAAAGTTTATCATAATCAGACATTGAATAAACGGGCCTAAGCATTGTCGTTTTATTGATAAATAATTTCTAGTTTTCCTTTACTGTCAACAGGTCGTTTAGCATGTCGCCAGAGAACTATGATTTCAATCCCCTTCTGTATTCGCTGTTAGGTTGCTACCTCTTATTATAGTGGTAACAATATTATTTGCCCACTCTTGCAGGCTTCGAAAAGGGTGTAAAAGTGCCCTGCCCGTTCTTTGCATCGACTCGGAAAATTAAATATTTTTAATAAAAGCCACATTGCCAAATTTTCGAGTGGATTAAAATTTCGTGCCACAAAAAGCAAAATATAATAAGCTAGTCAATAAATCGCAAAACAAATTTGTATGCCAAAAATGCCAGCCTTTTTGCAATTGAGCAGATTGGCAGCCATTGATGCGTTAATGAAGACGATCATAAATTTCACTGCAAAACGAACAAACAGAGAAATGTTAGAAAGAATATATAAACAACTACACCAAAAAAAATATTTTTTGAAATTGAGGAACTGCTATTAAAATGAAGCAAAATCGAAATGATTCTAACAAATTTGATTGCAATCACAAAGTTTACCTAAATTGATTGTTTTAGTTGTAATTTTAATATTTAGGAGCTGATTATGTAAGTCACCGTAACACTTTGCGAGGCACTCACTCACATTCGCATTCAGCACTCCCATCTATTACCAGTTACTGAAGTGAGTGAATGCCCTTATATTATACGAGCTTTGCTTTAGACGGGAAAAGTTAGTCGTTGCGTTTTACATAATGAGCCCGTTAAAAAGTTATGTGTTGTAATAAAGAGATGTCTAATCATTTAACAATCAAAGTTGATCGCAGTCATTGATTTCTTTGCGAAATGAATGTTAAGGTAGAGTGTCATTCTCCCAATTTTTCACTGTCTTAGCAATATAATAAATACTAGAGTTCGCCCAGTGGTTGAAATTCAACCAATAAACTTTATTTTATTTTATTTTTTTGCTGCAAGTATGTTTTATCCGCCTTCTTTTCTTCCTTTCTATGTCGTTCCTTTCCTCTAACATATTTTTATTTTCCTTGATTTCTTTTTTTACTCTCTTATTTTATTTTTTACTCTCCTCAAACTTCTTTTCCTTTCCCTTCCCTTCCTTTTATTTTCTTTCTTTCCCCTTCGTTTTCTTACCTTTCCTTTAATTCCCTTTCCCTTCCCTTCCTTTCATTTCCTTACCATTCCTTTCTTTCCTTTAATTTTCCTTCCTTTCCTATCCTTTCCATTCCCTTTCCTTCCTTTCCTTTCCTTTTCCTTTCCTTTTCTTTCCTTTAATTTTCCTTCCTTTCAATTCTTTTCCTTTCCTCTATTTTCCTTTAACTTTCTTCGGTCTTTAATACTCTTTATGAGTAATAATTTATTTTATTTTTGTAAACCCTGTTTGTAGGTATCAGCAATGAATTTTACATATTTGCTCATATTTGAAATTGCTTGTTTATGTCTCCAACAAAGCAACTTTTCGTGCTCTCAGGAGAGCCGCTGACACTGGGCATCGTAGCCTGTGATCAATGCAATAAAAACAACTAAAGCAAAAATGCATGACACAACAGAGTATCTATAGTGCGGATACTTATTTTTCATTGGTCCACTACCAACTCTTCGCACTCACAGTGAGAGCCGACCACACGAATAACACAAAAACATGCATGGCAAGTCTACTCACACTACTACGGCTCTTAATTTTTCCCTACAAAGCAACTCCTCGGTCATGCCCTGTAAAAAACGTTGGAGCATCAGAGTACTCCAACACTTATCCTCATTCATATAAAAAAGGTGGTCCAATTTACATGGCAATGTCCGGTGATTGGATCACCTAATCCTATTCGGAGTACCATTTACTTTGCTTCTGAATAGTCTATAGAGCACCTACGTTGGAGTACTTTGAAAATGCTGCTAAAAGATTACTCTATAGAGTACTCTAGACAAAAGCGAGAATGGGAGTATGTGTTCTTCTGAGGACCACCTACTCCCGCTCTCGCTTTGCTGTTGAATACTCTATAGAGTAATCCCATGGGAGTATTTTGAGAGTACTCTCACGTAGGTGGTCTATAGAGTATTCAAAAGCAAAGAAACGGAGTACTCCGAGATGGATTAGGTGATCCAATCACCGGACATTGCCATGTAAATTGGACCACCTTTTTTATATGAATGAGGATATGTGTTGGAGTACTCTGATACTCCTATAGGAGTATTCTATGGAGTATGAAACGGAGTATTTCCGTTTTTTGCAGGGTGCTCACGATTCAGCATAGTACACAAAAAGCAAGTACACACACACACAGCGTGTCTATAGTGTGAATAAGTAAATGTGTAGTGGTGTAACTTTTATGTTAAATTTTTTATACTAAAATGATTTTTTAATTTTTTTTATTTACGGATAAAAGTACACCTCAAAATCCCATCTATACATATATAATTTGTATACCTTAGAATTATAGTTTAGCAGAAAACGGTTCTACATTGCATTCATCTTGTCTATTTATATACTCGTATAAGATTCCGCCGTAGATAGCATACAACTTCATGCCCAAGTGAAAGGTGCGTACTACTTTAGAAGTCACTATTCTTGAGGTCGCCATTAAGCAACTTTGCAACTCTTTTTTTTTAATTATTTATTTATAAATTTTTTTAAAGATTTTTTTTTGTCAGATAGCCTGATAAGATATGCTTGTAGTTTGGTTTAATACCACACTATTTCCATCTGCAAACATTATAAGTCCTATTCAATCTGCGAAAATGTTTCTTTATCCCGAAGCAATGTTGATGCTTTTTTTTCTGAGTGTAGCCCATCATCAAATGCCAATCCAGGGATAAAAACGCAAATCTCGTAATTACTAAGGAGACAAGAATAGCATTTACTGTACTACGGTGGGGATGAAATGGAATGTTATATTTCTAAGGCATTGTTAGCCAGTCGAGCAATGAACCAGTCAGACCATCCAAAAGTATCTTGTGGTGACGTACGAGTACATGAAGTTACAGCTGGTAACTTAATTGAGCTTTAATTTAGTTGTCTAAGTAGCTTTTATTATTTGTTTTGTTTTTTTTATCTTCAAAAAACGACACGTGTCGCATTTACAATTATTCTAAAACAATATTTGGCGATGAGTATGGATGAAGGTGTTACGTCGTAACAAATGGACGGAAACACTCCCCGAAGGTTTTGAGGAGTGCTGTCGAAATGACAGTCCTTTGCTCAACCAATATCAATTCGGTACGTTCAGGTACTACCACCTTTAGGTATATGACCACTTCGCGCATTCAGATCATCCCGACCACTCATTTTGAATGGAATTTGGGGTTGCCTGCTAAGATTGTGCACGTGCACATTCATAATTGTAATGGGGGGATTGACAATTATATTGGAGAAGCTATAGAGGCCATTGAATAAAGATTTTCTAGTTGCATTTACTGTTAGCTGAGTTTTATTGGGTGGCTAAACATCGTAAACTTAACCTAATACACATTTAGATTTTGCCTAACCTTATGTGTTACTAAAACGCTGTCCACAGATATTCTTGAAAGATTAATTACTTCCATTACGAATAAATACACGCATAAATTAATTAATGATTGAACTTCAATTGGCTTCAAATTAATTATAATAAGGCACAAAAACAATGGCACCAACAAAAACGGTAGCTCGTCTCTTTACTTACTTAACTTAAAAACAATTAACAAAGTTTCTGTCTACTGTTCACGTCCATAAAACACCAACAATAACATTAACTGCTTAGAGCGCAGAAGATTATTAATAAGGTAACTCAATCTGAACTTACTAACAACCTCAAAACGAAATGTTACGTTTTTTGTGGGGGGTCAAAGAGGTAGTGCAGAGTGATTAATTAAAGATCAAGCAGCCGCGGAAATAGCTTTTACTAGTAGACACTTAATTGAACATTGACAAGATCCAATTCAACTCTAAAAATGTTTCAATATGAAAGATTCTTTTTGTGCCCTTAACGATTGAAATTTTAATAGAATTTTGTGAAAATGGACCCCCAACAACACTTCCTCCAAGAAGCGCTACGAATAGGATCGAAAAGGGAGTCCTACAGAAGGCCGCATAGGAGCGTTTACGGATTTTTGTTTCATTTTATAAATTCAATCTTTAGTTTCTTATGCTTATTTTTTTTTGGGTCGCTCTGGAAAAACAAGCTGAAAGGGACCTAAAATATTTGAAGGAAAGAAAACGATCCTCTAAGGAGTCCTAAGTAAAGACTTTTAAAAGGCACTTTTTCACTTTTTTGAGCGCACCGTTGTATCGGAGCACTTTGCGAACTTCTCTGGTTGGCTGGGTTGTAACTGTGTTTGTAAATCAATCAATATGTCGAATATGACAAGTCACTTCTTTGAAATAGGTTAACCCTCTAACAGACCAAATTTTGTTTCAAATTAAAAAACTCCAAAAGGGCTCATAATTTCGCTTGCGGGGCTGAAATCCCCTACCCCGCCTCTAGCCGGACTTGCCTGTTAACTGTCCGCTCCGCACATAGGCGGGGTATGATTTTTGGCCAATAATTCTATGAATTTAATTATAAATCTAGATCTTCTTCATAATTTATAATCCTTAACAATTATTTCACTTACCAACAATTTTGTTTTTACTACAGAAATCTTTATTTAAATTTTTTGTAGTTACCAAAAACACTTCTCTTTTTTTTTACAAATTCCACTCAATTTTAACGGGACACTGCCAGCACTTAACCCTCTAACCGGCAGGACCGCCTTTATGCGGGATTAGGGTGAACAGATATAACCCGCATACCTCTACTTTTCTTCTATAATTATTGACACATAATCGTCGCAAAATATTTTATCTATGTCGTAACCTTGATTTTATAGTTTTAACCCTCTAACCGGCAGGACCGCCTTTAGGCGGGGTTAAGTTAAAGAGTTATAACCCGCATACCTCTACTTTTCTTTTATAATTATTGACACGTAATCTTCGCCAAATATTTTATCTATGTCGTAAACTTGATTTTATAGTTTTAAGTGGTGGCCGAGTCCCGTTATAATCATTCTCGTTGATAAATTGAGTGCAATTTATAAAAAAAAAAATAGTTTTGACAGAAGTGTTTTTGGTAACTAAAAAACAGTGATAAAAAAGATTTCTTTAGTAAAAAACAAAACTGTTGGTAAGTGAAATCATTGTTAAGGATTAGAAATTATGAAGATGTAGATTTATAATTCAATTTCTAGAATTATTAGCCAAAAATAATACCCGGCCTAAAGGCGGAGTGGGCAGTTAACAGGCAAGTCCGGCTAGAGGCGCGGTGGAGAGTTTCAGCCCCGAAACCAAATTGTAAACCCGTTTGGATATATGATTTCAAATTCGAGCTTATCGCACTAGAATTACTAGGTATGAGTTTTTTCATTTGCAACAAAGTCAAAATATTTTAAAACCATTTTCGAGCAGGTGTTAAAATATCTACGATAAATTTTATAACATAATTTTTTGGTGTGGAGTGTGAGATAGTTTAATGTAAATAAAATGATGAGAAATTTGAACCTAGCCCAGTAATTTTAAATTTAATGTGGGGGAAAACTTCTAGTGCGCTGAATTTTTGCATACATCTTTATTACGGTGACCTTCTCCATCTATAGAAATAATTTCTTCTAATGCTTTGTTTGTTACGAAATTAAATCAAAAATGGCTTTATAGGGTTTTTTGTAAAAGCGATAGTTCTCGAGCTAGAAATTTTTTTCTGTGTGGCTAGTAACAAAAAGTATGCCAACAAGTTGATTTTTGTAGTACATTTATTGAAGTCAATTTTTTTTGCGAATTTCGGTAGTGTTAAGTTGTTATGAATGTTTTATCTAGCGATTTTTTGAAACAAGATCAACCACTCAAAACCGGGTGTGAAAATAGTCATATTTTGCTCTTATTTATTTAGTTCCAATAAATTTTCTGGTATAGATACTCTAGAAGCTAATATTTGTAGGATTGTTTTTTTTTTCTTGTTTAATTGGGCCAATCCGATAGGCTCACCACCTATAAATTTCACTGCCAACCTGGGTTGACACTATTGATATTTTTTCTCTACAAATAACTACAAAAATACCTTTTCTTATTTCATTAATACATAAACACACGGTTAAAAATGTGGGTTTAAATTTGAAATGTTTTAAAACTTTTTTTTGGCAAAATCCAAACCTTTAATTTTTTCGGTTTATTTTTTATAAAATTTAGTAGCCTTTGATGATATAAATTGATCGTTTTGTTCAGCTTTATGAACTGTGGTCCGAATGTAAAGCAACGTGGTTGTCATTTGATCTAAAATTGTTTACAATGCAATGCGGCTATCCGATACCGAAGAAGATTTAATGATAAGCTGTATGCAGACATGGACCTAGTTCAACAAATTCAAACCCAGCGGTTTCGTTGGCTAGGCCATGATGTGCGAATGAGTAAAAAATGATTGGGGACACAAGGTATTCTGTCGATTCCCGCCGGTGGGCGAGGGAGACCAGGTGAAGAGTGATTTGAGGTGCCGTAATTTTTCCAATTGGCTTCTGTTAGCAAAGCAAATAAACGGCTGTTGGACGCCTAACATAGTTACATCGATTAACGGCTAATTACGGAAATAATACAAATAAAAAATCTGAAACAAACAAAAACACTCAAACTGCTAATTTACTGAATTAGTAAACAAGGCAGTTGCAATCAAGTTCCATAATTCTATTCACATAAAGCAATATTTAATGGCATAACCTAAAAGTCAAGACAGGCTCATGTGAATGGTGTATGTACAAATAAAAACATAAACTATAGACAATTATTTTAATTTAGGCGCAAAGCTAAAACGCTTAAATTTTAAGTGTTAAACAATTGCTTAATTGAAAGAGAAGATAATAGAGAAGACTTTCAACACCAATTTTGCCTCTGTTGTCAACACTCTTAGCCATCCCCCATGGCTTGCGTAAAGTGATTAATTGTCATAAATCTGAGTTAATTTAATTTGACAAAGAAGAAAAGAAACCAATGGAAGGTGTCAAACAGCAAAGAAACAAACAAATGTACATACAGCTCAAAATTAATGAAGAAAGTTTTACTAAAGGCATCACTACAATTGCTAAAAGAGGACCAAAAAAATATATAACGTGGCGTGTTAGATGTCAAGAATCTAAATCAGAAAAGTGCTAATAAAAATAAGTAAGAAACTCTAAGTTCGGGTGAGACCGAATTTTATATACCTATTCGTGATCTATTATAGAGTCGAACTTTACGCAGGTCTACTGTTTTACTATAAAATAAAGAAATGGCATATACATAAACCATAAGTTCCATTTTGCAATGGATATTTAGTTTATTTGTTATCCGTTTTGCTTAATTTCTGACAGCAATATACCATGAGAACCAGTTTAAAATTTTTATTGAAATATCTTGATTTAGTTACGAGTATCGAATACTAAAAAGAAAAATATTTATACTGCAAAGTCGGCGGCGCTAAGCCTACTTCCCCAAAAGCCACAAAATGTATTTCTGGTAAAATTTGTATTGACATAACTTGTACAGTTACAGAAATATAGTGTTTTAAATTTTAAAAACACATTTTTCAGAACTGCATTACAAAAAAGTGTACGTAACCTTGGATGACTTCATTTTAATGTAAACCAAACTTGGTGATTATGGGTGTATTCCATAAAGAGTAAGCACTTTTAATGTATTTTCCAAAATATTCGATATATAAAAATTGGGCGTTACACATTCCCACAACAGCTGGTTGTACGTACCGGAATGGACTGTGTTTTTTACCCAACTAAGAGCTGTTATTTCAGTGTAACCCTGTCTAATTTTTCGGTAAACCCTGTCTAATTCGTATACATGGTTTAATCAATTTCTCTTTTCCTCCTAAACATTTTGGTATATATTTCTTGTTTTTCGTTAAATGGCAATTAACCGTCTAAACGATTTTGGCCGTCCAACATACAAAGTCGTTTCTTCTTTCCACCACCGGATCACAAATCGTCCTCCACTTGGTCCGTCCCTCGGATATATACATATAAGTCAATATACATTTCGACTCTTTCATGCCGTTACGCACTGCTAATATACCTTGTCTGCGTAGTACTACTTGGTATAATAAAAGAATAACAACAAAACAAACTTAGAGTTCGAAGCACCAAATAACAGTAAAATACATAGTAGTGATCTATTATGGCATACCAAATTACGCAAGTCTATTTTAATACTTTTCAGGTCGTATTATAAAGGCAGCTGATTGTTTTTAATAAAAACACTTCTGTTATGACTTTTGAGGGGTAAATTAGTTTAAACAAAATATAAATATATGGCGCGATATACAACAGGTATTTCATCATAAACCTCCTAAGAGATTTTTGCACCAAGCTTCTCTTCCAGTTTGTGATGTACCGTTTTGATTTTTTCCTACAAATTGGCGGGACCTACAGATTTTTGCCGACTTCGAACGGCAACTACAAAGGAGATGAATTTTGCTGAGAAGGCCTCCATGGCAGAGACACTCGGAGAGTTTGCCAAACCATTGCCGAGGGGGGACCCCTTTTTCAAACCACTTTTGATGTTACCTGTCCCAGGACTCGAACCTTGGACCTTCGGTGGGGTAGGCCGGCAACACTACCGCCACACCACGGCGGCCGCCATTAATTTATTTGTATATAAATAGCTTCCCTACCAACAACTGCTAACCAAATTTTTTAAAATACCAATACATGCACATTTTATGTTTGAAAAATTTGGGTTCAAAAAGACAGACGGACGGAGCGAAGGACATTTCTAAATCGACTCAGCTCATCGTCCTTATTATTTCAGTTTACTTATTGATGGGTCCATCTCTCTTCTCCAAAATCCACAAAAATTTTTTGCGGTTGAGTTTTTCTTAAAAAGCTCATTATGTGTGTAACATCTTATTGATATAGCTTGTATGGTTATAAAAATGTCGCGTTTTACATTTTACAAATTTTTTAGAACTATGTTAAAAACTGGGCGTGGCCGTTGACCGTTCGCCCATTTTCACCACAAATATTTCCCTTTATATTTTCAACATTTTCGCCAAATATCGTTTCGATAAATCAACTTTTGCCGCAGTTATAGCATTAAAAGTTTTGTGGAATAATCCACTATAAAAAAGGCGGGACCACGCCCATTTTCAAAAATTAATATTTTTCGACTTTCTTCCTTTACGGACACTTTGAAAGTGAAATATAAATGATATTAAGCTATTGTACGGAAAGTTATTGCCTATTAAATATATCTATGATCCTTTTCAAAAGCTTTCGTATAAAAGTGGGCGCGGACCTTAACCGATTTCGCCCACTTTTTTCCGAAACATTCCTTCTGTTAATATAAATATGTGTGCTAAATTTCGTTTCAATATTTTGAACGGTTTTTGATTTATGATTAATATTATTTCTAAATTTGACTTAATCAAAAATTTCTTGAAAAATTTATTTTCTGCCTTGACATTAATATATACACCAAATTTAATCCTTATAAGTGTATTATGTACTGAATAATCACTTTTTTTGTATTTTCGAAAATATTCTATATATAAAAAGTGGGCGTGGCTATCATACGATTTCGCCCATTTTAAATAGCGCTCGGATATGAGAGCCAAGGAACCTGCATACCAAATTTCATTAAGATATCTCAAAATTTACTCAAGTTATCGTGCTAACAGACGGACGGACATGGCTTAATGAATTTCTTTTTTCCTCCTGAACATTTTGATATATATAAGTCAGTATCTATCTCGATCCGTTTATGCCGTTACATACCACCGTTGTGCGAGTAAAATTAATATACCTTGTGTGCGTAGCACTACTAGGTATACAAAATATCATGTAGCAAGTAAATTTTACAGAAAGCGTAAAAACAATAAAACAAAACACACAAACTCATATGCGGAGTTGTGTTTAAGTGCAAATAAGTAAAAAAGAATGCAGCAAAGCAGAAGCGAAACAAAAAAGAAACAAATAAGAATTTTTCTAATATCAATTCTAGTACGACAGTTATGAAAAATTGCTTTTAACGTGCTGTTTACTTAGGGTGCTATAGTGTAACCCGAATCTGCGTTATGACACATTTGACTTTAAAAATCGGGCAGAATCGAACTACTACTACTATTTGTTTTATGTGAATTATAAAAAGTATGAAAATACGAAATACAACAAGTTAAAAAAATTATAATGAAAAAATAAGTTTAAAATTTAAACTAACTTCCATTAATTTCTTAAACTCCTTAGTATTGTAACTGGATTCATTTTGTCAGCTCTGTAAATATAAAATGCAAGTTGATTTTCGATTTTTCAATTAAATATAAATTATCAGTTTTTTGGAATATTTTTTTACTAAATACTTTTATAGGTATATGTAAGTTTTTCAAGAGATTAGACTTGCTTCTCCGAAAATTTTCTGATACTGTGTTCACCTAAAAGTAGGCTGCACAAATAAAAATTGACATATCCCAACTATGGCATCAATTATAGCCCACGTATTGATCACGGATCACTCTTTTCGTTCGCGTATTTATATAAAGGCGAGTTAACAGAAGTAGAACCAGTCTATTGACACTAAAGGAAGGTGAATTTACTACTTCGGGAGTAAAACTTTTTATTGCTGGAAAAATATGAGTAATGTCGCATACACGCTCTTCAATCTCATTTACAGTTATGAAATAAATGAATTGCCCGAACGAAAAATGTTTAGCATGTACACTTGTATAAAAACAACTTGTGTTCAACGTTATTTTTCTTGGCGGTATGTGTACGTATGCATGTGCTTGAGGGGGTGAAAGCTTATCGAAAGACGTAGATTACACCGTAATGTCAAAATACACTGCTCTATACAAACAATCGACCATATATGGAACAATGAGAGGTTGATAAGTTTATCAGAATGATAAAGGCAATAAAAAACGAGTAAAAAAGTCTTAGTTCGGGTGGAACCGAACATTGTATACCTAGTAGTGATCTACTGATTGTTGTGATCTAGTGATTGTCATACCAATTTACACAGGTCTATTTTAATACTTTTCAGTTCGTATAAAAACACTTCTATTATGAGTTGTCAACGGCAAATTAGTTTATTTGTATACATATCGTCGACATCGTGGTAAAAGTTGCTAAGTCCACTTTTCACTTAAGTAAGTTACTAAAAGGTTGCATTTTAAGTTTTTAACATTATAAAATAATCATTTTCACAGAGTTTCAAGGGATTCACTATGCTACGCACATTTTCAAAAGTTTATATTTTTTCTGGAGTAAAACATAATTAATACCAAATTATTTTTGACAGAGTTATTGGCTCTTTATCAGTCAATGATCCTGTTAAAAATCGATTGTATGGGGGCTATATGTTATATTGATCCGATCTTGTTGGTTCCACCGAATGATTAATATATTATAAAATGGCGATCGCAAACAACAAACTTCAAAGGTTAAATCGACTCAGCTCATCGTTCTGATGATTTCAGTATACTTCTATCTTCTACTATCTCTACTTTTTCTCATACTTACAAACATTTCATGTTCATGAAAGGCATGGAAATCAGAAAAGATACATAACTTTCCTATTGCAGTGGGGTGACTACTTGCTCTGATATTTTGTTTGACTTTTATCCGATTTGCTTAATTTTTGGCAGGAGTACACTATACTCGTATACTACTGAGAAGCAGCTGACCAATTTTAATTAAAATATCTACTTACCCAAAATCCACAACATTTGTTTGCGGTCGAGTTTGGCTTAAAAAGCATATTATGTGTGCAAGATCTTATTTATATAGCTTGCGTAGTTATAGAAATATCGCGTTTTAAATTTTGCAAACAAATTTTTCAGAACTATATTAAAAAACTGGGCGTGGCCTTCAGCCGATTTCGCCTATTTTTACAATAAACAGTCAGCTTTATATAAATTTAAGACAACTTTTATTTTTCGAATTTCTTCATTCACAGACACTTTTAAAGTGAAATAGAATTGATATTATTGTTGCCTATTATATGTATCTATGATCCTCTTCAAAATCTTTCATATAAAAGTGGACATGGTCCTTGAACCGATTTCGGCCATATTTTCCGCTGTATTCCTTGTATTCATGGAAACCTGTGTGCTGATTTTCGATTCGAAATCTTGAACGGTTTTTGATTTATGATTAATACTATTTCTAAATTTGTCTTAATCAAAAGTGGGCGGTACCACGCCCATTTTCAAAAATTTCTTGAAAAATTAATTTTTTGCCTTAATGTTAATGTCCACACCAAATTGTATCCTTATGTTTTGAACAATCTTTTTATACCTTTCATGAACATGAAATGGTATTATAATTTGTGTCCGATGTCTGTAAGTATGAGAAGAAGAAGAGATAGACCCTCCAATAAGTATACCGAAATGATCAGGGCGATGAGCTGAGTCGATTTGGCCATGTCCGTCTGTTTGTTTGTCGCAAACTAGTCCCTCAGTTTTTCAGATATCTTGATGAAATTTGGTCTGAAGTAGCCATTTTGCATGAGATTAATCATTTGTCGGAATCAGCAAGATCGGAGCAATACAATGCATAGCTCCCATGCATTCGATAGTTTCGATAAATGGGTTTTGGGCTATAAATTTTTCAATTAAAAAGGTAGGAAGGTAAAACTTTGCACGTTTGGTACTTGTTATGTATGTATTGTGTGTAGTGAAAATCAGCAAGATCGGACCTACATAACATATTGCTCCCATACAATCGATTGTTCCGATAAATGGGTTTTGGGCTATGTATCTTTAAATTATCAGTTTTGCAGAGTTTTTACTAATTGTGAGTAAGGATCGGACACTTAAAACCGTGATGCGTATTCATGAAAGGTATAAAATCTTCAGCAAAGTCGAAGACAGCCTTTTCCTTACTTGTTTTATTGTATTTTCGATAATATTCTATACATAATAAGTAGGCGGGGCCATTATCCGATTTCGCCCCTTTTAGCAACCTTCGTACCACATTTCATTAAGATATCTCAAAATTTACTCAAGTTATCGTGTTCACAGACGGAAAGACGGACATGTCGTAATCAATTTCTCTTTTCCTCCTGAACATTGTGATATATGTAAGTTAATATCTATCTCGATTCGTTTATGTCGTTACATACTACCGTTCTAATGCAGTTAATACACCTTGTGTGCGTAGTACAGGGTGTTTTTTTTACAGGTTTGTTTTTCGAATAGAGATAAAACTGGCATTTTGTGGTCAAATCTGGCAACTCTAATGTCATTTATGTTCAGTTTGGTTTGCCATTTCATCATCAACAGGTTGACAAAAGAACAACGCTTGCAAATCGTGCAAATTTATTTCGAAAATAATGGTTCAGTTCGCGAAGTTTACCGTGAGCTCCGTCCATTTTATGGTCGACATAATCGTCCATCAGAGCAATTAATTCGGTTAACCATGGATCGTTTTCGCACTACGTTTACTCTATGTGATAATACGCATCCGCAGAGACGTCGAACAGTGCGCACCGAAGAAACAATTGCCGCTGTAGAGCAAAGTGTTGAAGAGGACCCGAATGAATCGATTCGCCACCGTGCACAGCAATTGGAGCTTTGTCCATCAACTTTATGGAAGATTTTGCGCAAAGATCTTGGCTTGCGACCTTACAAGATCCAGCTTGTGCAAGAATTAAAGCCGCGAGACTATGCAATGCGTCGTGATTTTGGTGTATGGGCCGAAAATGAGATTGATTTCGATGCTGATTTTCATCGCAAAATTTTGTTCAGTGATGAGGCTCATTTTTGGTTGAATGGCTACGTCAACAAGCAAAATTGCCGCATTTGGAGTGAAGAGAATCCACATGAGACCCTTGAAACGCCATTACATCCACAAAAACTGACTGTTTGGTGTGCTCTATGGGCTGGTGGAGTCATTGGGCCATACTTCTTCCGCAATAATGCTGGAGAGGCAGCTACCGTTAATGGAGACCGGTATAGAGCCATGATAACCGACTATTTTGTTCCCGAATTGGATGGCATGAATGTGGATGAGTTGTGGTTCCAACAAGACGGCGCTACATGCCACACAGCGCACGTCACAATCGATTTATTGAAGGAAACATTCGATGAGCGCATAATTTCGCGGAATGGACCTGTCAATTGGCCACCAAGGTCGTGTGATTTGACACCATTGGATTATTTTCTTTGGGGATATGTGAAGTCGCTCGTCTACACCAACAAACCAGAAACGTTAGGGGAATTGGAAGCCAACATTCGTGGCGTTATTGCCGACATACGGCCCCATATGCTCGAAAAAGTGGTTGAAAATTGGACCTGTAGAATTGGCTTTATTCGAGCCAGCCGCGGCGGCCACATGCCCGAAATCATATTTAAGCATTAATGGCATAAAATTATCCTTCCAATAAAGCCAAATTGATGGACCTTAAAACGATTTTCTTGTGTTTTATTTCAATTCGAAGTTCTATACCCCTAAAAAAAACACCCTTTACTACTAGGTATAATACTCGTAATAATATTCGAACTGGTGGAAATAGTACTTACAAACATGCATCCGTATACATATGTACAAGGTGGCGCAAAAGTAATCCTCCTATCAAAAAATGCTATAAATTTTGCGATTGGCCCCTAAAGTCAGTTTTGTTTTGACATTTGTGTAGTAAACACATGCGAAATACACGTTAATAAACAATGTTACGCTACACTGCTCCAGAACGCGGAATATTTCTGACTATTTATTTGACCAATAATCGGTCGGGGCCAAACGGTTACTGTGAATGGTGAGCGCTACAGAGCAATGATCAACGAGTTCTTTTTGCCGCAACTTGATGAATTGGGATTGGAAAACATGTGGTTCCAACAAGACGGTGCAACCGCACACACTGCACGTGCCACAACCGATATGCTGAACATCGGAAGCTTACTTTTGCGCCACCTTGTATATAAACAGAACAGACGACGAATAAATGTAAACAAAGAATTGCGATATGTGAAAACATAATATTTTGCACAGGTTGATTGAATGAAAGAAAAGCTTTGTACAAAGAATTTAGGGAAGAAATGTTTCTTAGCAGAAAAGGAGGAAAGGTTTGTATGGTTTCTTTAACATACATATATGTGCCTATGAACTGGAGAACAGTAAATAAAAAATATCAGCAGGTACAACAAAAGTTACAATGAAGAATAGAAAAAAAAGTGAAATTACTTCACGAATTTATTTTAGGGCAAAGTAGAAGATGGTATACACCAGGATCAGAGTCTGCTATCGGAACCTTTATATTACATGTTAAATTCGTTTAAAAATTTAGTTATTAAATTTAGTTATTTCTTTACGGATCCGATATTCATTAGAAAGTATTATGGCGATCCATGAAAACCTATTTATATGGTGAAACTCGCATATTATCTTGTTATCCGATGAAATTTAATTAACCTAAGTGAATGTGCATAATTTGACGCAGAGCTCATTTAAATAGCAGGGTTCGCCCAATGTTTTCATGCCTTAAATACATTTTCACACACCAAGCTTTATTTAAGTTTGGTTCAAAGTTGATAGAAACCTAGAAAGAAACTTTCACTACTTTTTAATCGTCATAAAATTGCTCACGAGTACTTTCCAGTATATCCGAACTGCAGATCATTTTACGATAACAACCATTGTATTTTGATTTTGCACAATGACTAGTTAAATCTCACCGTTTAACCTCCGATTTACTTAATTCTACTTTAATTCATTTATGTAAGGTAGACAATTACAGACCTAGCACTTTTCTGAATTCTGTCAACCAGTTTGCAATAGCCATTTTCAGGTCAATGCTGCATTTGCTGAATTCACATATTGGTTTCTAAATAGCCATCGGTCTGTTTTTTAAAGCAATACTAAGTTTATGATTAATATCACTCGATATTTGTACTTGTAAGTTACTATGTATAAGTAGGTACGATGTTAATCTAGATTCTAGACTATAGCTGAAATAAACGAATTATTCATAACTAATTCAAATTTTTTTTTTCACCGTTTTTACTTTGAGATCATTATGCAATGCTTATTCCAGGACTTGTTCCAGTGGAGCCATATTCCGAAAGCCACTCGGCCCTGGAGTAATAACATATATGGGAACACTAGAACTCTTGAAAGCGTACCGTATTCCTCTTCAATATTTTTTCAACATGAATCCTAGGGAGGAATAAATACTACAAATTCAATAGTTGTGGACAACTTCCAAGCAATGTCAACTGATATATTTTGGTAGCCAAGCTGCGATGAAACACCCACAGGCTGTAGTACATAGACAAAGATATTGATTGAATGCATCGTCCGCGCAGGAGTTTACTGCAAAACATCCAAACTCCTATACCTTTGCGCAAATGCGAATGAAACTCGGATAAGGGCTGACTAGGCTTATTTGGTCCTGCGCCAATCAAATCACAACCAAATTGCTAGTCAAGATAGATTACCACGCGCAAAAAGAATTCTTCAAACTGTATTTAAAAATTGTAGGTATATTAATAAAAATGAACACATTCATGAAGCAACTGGTGCCGAATCCAATTCCTATCAACCGATATTACGATATTTTCATTGGTATATGTACTCATGTTTATTGGCATACATATGTACATTTACATAAATATTTTAGAGCGCATTGAAACCCTCGGACAACACTCGAATCAGAAATTAGACTCCAATACACAAACACTTTGTTCAATAGTGACCTTGCTCCTTGACTACCTACAAAATGTAAGTTATTTGGTTGCCTTCAACTTATGCTACCAGCCCAGTTATCGCAAGCGAAAATTGATATTGAAAATGAAATGATATGAAATGATATAATTTTATATATTTAATGTGTGACATCATTGTATTAAAAATTACTAGTCTTAACACTTAAGTTTTCACAAAAGAGTAATAATACATATGTATATGTTAGATACTCATTAATACCTATGTATCAGGGATTCTGTGATCTTTTAGGTGCATTGGAAATGTGTTACGAAAAACTATAAAAATTATCTTAATTTTTTATAGCTGTGCAAATTTTTGAATAATTTAAACTTCTTTGTTGATTGTGTTACTGGCAACTAACAAGGAACAGTGGCTCTAACGCTCGCAGTATCAAAATTGTTCCTTTTATTTTGCATTATTCCTTTTTTTAATTTAAATGTAATAACAAAAACTGAGAGGGATTTGAAACTTAACAAAAGTGGTGTTTCCTCATGTCAATTTTAAATGAATCAATCTAATAAATACATACTTTATCACACAAATTGTGTTTACAAAGATGATCCATTTAAAAACTGCCTAAAATTTCAAAACTTTTGGATTGATTTTTTGTTATTAATGAAATAAACAAAAAAAATTAAAAGTCCAATTGATTGTTGTATATTTTAAGATCAGGCAGCTTCTCAAACAATTGCTTTACATTTTTCAACCTACAGTGTAAGAATGGTCTTCTAAAATCAGATCCCGAAAATACCGATATGGTTAAAGGCAATAAAATTGGCACTTAGTATGTGATGCTTTCATAAAAGCCCAACAAAGAATTTAGTAAGCGTTGTGTCAATCAAGAATAAAATAAGCTTTCCTGGATGAGGCTTTGTAAGTTCGAAATTTACAATATGTTTTGTAATGTAGGTGTTTTGCGAATGCGGTTTAGATTTTCCTACAATGCAATCGACTTAAAAAATGTTGTGTCTTCAATCAAACTTTTTCTGATATAGAGAAAAGTAGGCCTATTGCTCATTTTCAGCTCGTATTATATATCCAGATTTATATTTTCAATAAAAAGGTATTTTGTGTGGTAAATTTATCTATTTTTTATGTAAATATCTAGTCACGCCTTCTTTCACAACGTTTATTTGTAGTCGAATTCTTTCCAAGTTTATTACTTGATTCAAATCTTATTTATATATCTTTCTTACACACATGCATTGAAAGAGTGGCGGTAGCCCCCTACCGATTTCCCCAATTTTGTAAATTATAAAATCATCATATTTCAAAAATGTCGTGACAGCAAAACAAGTTTTGTTCAAGTTATGGAATTAAAAGTGCTATGGAATGAGCCACTATGAAGAAAGTCGGGCCACGTCCATTTCGAAAAATTTATATTTTTTACATTTCTTTTTACAAGGACACTATAGAATTCACAAAGAAATATTTTTGGGGGAAATAGCCAATATCTCTTCGTCTATATTCCTTTTAAAAAGCATTCATATAAAAGTGAGCGTGGTCCTTAACCGATGTCGTTCATTTTTCCCTGGCATATATAATAAGAGTAATATGTGTGCCGAACTTGGTTATGGTATCGTTAACGGTTTTTGATTTATGTTAATAATATTTTTAAAATTGAAAATCGAAAGTAGGCGGTGTCAGACACATTTTCAAAAATTTGTCAAATTCAATAATCTCATTGAATAATTAACTTTTTTTCTTTCCAAAATATTCGATATTTAAAAAGTTTGTGTGGCTAGGGTGAACTCTTTTTATCGTATGAACACAATTATTACCCTAATTGAAATTGAGAATGCGTTATGGATTCGTGCCCACTGCATAACATTTGCTATAGAGATCCTATACATGGAGAAGTCGAATGTGCTAGGGGGAGTAAGTGGGGAGGAAGAAGATGTAGGAATTAAGAAGACAAATAGAAATAGAAGTAAAAGCAGGAATAGGGATAGGAATAACAAGGGGATATGGGAGAGGAAATTCAACAGAAGCGAGGGATGACAAGGGACGAGAGTGAGATTTCTCAAATGTAAAAAACTCAATTTTCGGGCTGGCATCCTTATTACTACGCAGGGATGCCGGCTAAGCAAGATTAATGCATGCGGTGAAGCAGTTCATAGCAGAAATAGATTTTGATGGTTTTACATCTACTGTCGAGGGGTGCCGCCGGTTTTGTTCTTTTTTATTAACTTTTCTGAAGCCGTTGGATGTTACCTGTGCCGGTCGATGTATGGCATACAAGCACATCACTGACAATATCGACCCATATACCAAATGAATAATCAATAAAAATTACAATAAAAGTGAATTTTGTTTTTTCGATGTAAAAGATAACAAATGTATTCCACGATGCGCAGTTTGTCATGCGAATTTTATCAATAGTTCGTCATCAAGCATCGATAGTCGGTAAAGTGTATCGTTAGTCCCATCGAAGTTTAATTGTATCTGTTTGGATTTGCTAACACAGCGTTGCACACGTTCTGTGCTATGAACCAAATATACATTTTCGGAAAGGGGAGAAAAAATAAAAATACAAGTGTATCGGCGATTTTCATGTACACGTCAGAATTTTTTTTTTATATAATAATAAAGGTCGTAGTGTCCGTATGTCCGCTTGTGTGAAAGACTTTTGATCGATTTTTTTAACCTTTTTTTTTCGATCCAAAGTCTTTCACACAGGCGGACAGACGGACACTACGGCCTACGAAATTCTGGCGTGTACATGAAAAACGCCGATACACATGTGTTTTTATTTTTTCTCCCCTTTCCGAAAAAGTATATTTGGTTCATGGGACAGAACTAAAGCTCGTTTTTGTAACGCAGTGTAATTTAAGTATTGCACATCATAAGACATTTCAAACGAAAAACACATTTTAATTCTGATTTTGTGGGAAACAACAGAAGGGTTAAATCATATAAAAACCAAAGAACACTTTTTTAATAACGACTACCTTAGTTATATCAAATATTTTTGCAGCCGTAACGTAAATACTATATTAGTAGGTACTTAAAAAAAGTATAATACAGCATCCAATAGCACTTAATAAAAAATGTCTCTGTATGATATTTGCAGTGAGAAAGTGAATAATGTTAAATATGTGCGTATATCAGAAAAAGCAGTGAATATATGCCAGTGTTATTGTAAGGATTTTACAAATTTTTATTGCACTTTGAAGCCAACTTAAAAAAAAAATCAAATGTAAAAATCCCAAAAGCCTGAAATCATGAAATCCCTTTACGTCAATATACCGCTTTGTGAAAAAATTTACCGAAAAAAAGTAGTCAAGTTAAATTTATTGTTGTTGTTGTTGTTGTTGTAGCGACTACTTAACCTGTCCAGGGTGTCACCCCCAACCAACATTGTCATCAGGCTCTTCTAACGGAAGTCCAAGAAACCTCGCGGCTTCAACAGGGGTGGACCAGAGTGAGATTGGAGTTAGAAGAGTGGGCTCGGTTGAGCAGAGGAACAGATGGTTAGTATCGTGGGGAGACACGCCGCATGCCGGGCAGACATTTGGCATGTCGGGGTTCAGTCTGGATAAGTAAGAGTTTAGTCTGTTAGAATATCCAGAACGAAGTTGAGCCAGCGTGACTCTTGTCTCCCTGGGCAGTTCGCGTTCCTCGGCGGCAACAGGTGGAGCTTGTGCCTGTAGGACCACATTCACTGGTCGAGACCTGACAAAGGAGTTTACCGACTCCGTGTGGATGATATTGCAGTTAAATTTATTCAAGCCAGTTTGGGCAATTTTTCACTGCAGCGAATCTCATGCCCACAAAAAAACAAATATGCACATTTCGTTATTTAAGTACAATCGATAATGCAATTGAAAATAAAAAACGGTGAATCAAATTTTTGCCGTAAACTTGGGAGTTAAAACATTTACCTTACTATATAAGGTGGGTTTCTTGATGGTCCGGCAACTATAGGGGGGAAATTGGGGAATTTCGCGGTCGAAATCTTCGCTAGAGAGATATAAAGGAAGTTCCAACCAAATGGAGGAATGAATAGTTTTTAAGAACATTTTCGGTATGTTAGTAGGTTGAACTTTGAAACATGGTTAAGAACCCGATTGCGTTGCAATTTAAAGGGAAAAAATTATAGTAGGTCGCAGACGTATCCAGAAATGCTGACCTTTTTGCGTACTAAACTGATGCGTCTTAAGACTTGAAACTTGACCTATATTGTACCGAAAGTACAGACGGTCTAGCTTTTATGGGTAGGTTTGACAACTTTTATCGCCAGATTAAGTCAGAGCTTCTTTACCAATGCTTCTAATCTTTCCTACAAATTGGCGGGCCATACCATTTTTGCCGAGTCCGAACGGCATCTGCAAACCAGATGAATCTTTCCTAAAAAGCCTTCGATGGCGGAAATACACTTGGATAGTTTGCCAAACTACGGCCGAGGGCCGACGGCGATCTGAGAAAACTTTTTCAAACTACTTTTGATGTTCCCTGTCCCAGGACTTGATCTTTGGACCTTCGATGTGGTACGCCAGCAACACTACCGCCACACCACGGACATCAAGACCAATTCTTTGCTTAAGGAAAAATTGGCTGCGCCTTTTTCATCCATTTATATAGAAGTAGTCTTATAAAATAGTTTATAATTATTTTTGACGCCTATTTCTTAAAGTACGAGGTGTGTTCAAAAAATATCGCGAATTTTGTGATTTTTCAAAAATTATTTATTTATTTATGAATATCTATTTTGTCACTTTCAAAGTAATCCCCATGAGATATTATACACTTGTGCCAACGGTTTTTCCAATCTTCGAAGCACTTCAAGAAATCATTTTTTTGTATCTTGTTCAGCTCCTCCTTCGATGCCGTCTTTATCTCGTCAAGAGAAGCGTAACGTCGTCCTTTCATGGGCCTCTTCAGTTTAGGGAACAAGAAAAAGTCACAGGGGGCCAGATCTGGGGAATACGGTGGCTGCGGCATCATTAGTGTGTTGTTTTTGGCCAAAAAGTGACGTTATCGTGGTGCAAAAGCCAATTTTTGTTCTTCCACAAATCCGGGCGTTTCTGGCGGATTGCTTGGCGCAAATTGCGCATAACTTGCAGGTAATATTCCTTATTGACCGTTCTTCCCTGTGGCAAGAACTCATGATGCAACACGCCCCTGCAATCGAAGAAAACTGTCAGCAAAACTTTCACATTCGACCGAACTTGTCGCCCTTTTTTCGGTCTTGGTTCGTGCGGCAGGTTCCATTGAGATGATTGAGCTTTGGTTTCCCCGTCATAACCATAAACCCACGATTCGTCACCAGTTATGACCCTCTGGAGCAAATTTGGGTCGTCGCGGACAGAGTTTAACATCTCATTAGCAATGTTCATGCGATGCTGTTTTTGGTCACAATTGAGCAATTTTGGTACGAATTTCGCGGCGACCCGTCTCATGCCCAAATCATTGATAAAAATCGAATGGCACGAGCCAATCGATATGTTAAGGTCCTC
The DNA here is from genome assembly GCA_949987695.1 of Merzomyia westermanni. Taxonomy (NCBI): domain Eukaryota; kingdom Metazoa; phylum Arthropoda; class Insecta; order Diptera; family Tephritidae; genus Merzomyia; species Merzomyia westermanni. The sequence goes on along the minus strand of OX465288.1, from coordinate 124,038,933 downwards.
AGCAACTTCTCTAACGGTGATTCGACGATTGGCCAATACCATTTTCTCCACTTCATTAATTTTTTCGTCTGTTGTTGAAGTGCTCGGGCGTCCGGCACGCTCTTCGTCGTTCACATCTTCTCGACCTTCTGAGAACATTTTGTACCACCGATAAACGTTGCTTCGGTCCAAGGTAGCTTCTCCGTATGCCACAGTCAACATTCGGAAATTTGATACAGGTTCTTTGATCCATTTTTTTGAATAGGTAAAAATCGAGGACGATCCAAAACACGTGCAAGCAAAGCAGCTGTCAACAATTAACTGAACATTCAAAATGGCCGAGCTTGTCGGCATAAGTGAGAGACATGAGTACCAACATAACGCCACAAAAAATTCGAAATTCGAATATACGTAACCAGCGAAAATGCAAAATTCGCGATACTTTTTGAACACACCTCGTATAATTAACTATTCTGAGCTTTGTTTAAACTACGAAATTTCTTTTTATGTGGTTTCTGTTACATAATTCGCTATATTTTAAATAAAAATTATTGAAAACACAGCTTCTCCTTATTTCGTCGGACGATATTCAATTTAATTTCACCACTATTATGTTCAACGCAACTGTATGTATGAATATAAACATGTAAATAAATATTATAAAAGAAAACACCACTGAAGGAGAATATAAAGCATCATGAGCTTTGGAAATCAAATCAGATTGATATGTGTGAAAGTGGCAACCAACAACTCAAGTTTAAAGTACTTCTTTTTATTTCAAGGTTGCAATATACTTGCATTATAAATATTCCTTGATGTCTTCATTCTGTTCACTGCCCAATTCCAACTATGGAAGTGTGCATATGTTTGTACGTACGTTTATGTCTCAATACATAAATAGATGTCCACATATGCAAATATCGATTTCAACATTTACAGTAAAAAAAATTGTAGTAAACCCCACCAGGTAGGTAATTAAATCTGGCATACTCTAATGCGTGATTCTACCTTGGCAGCCACGGCACTGTTGATAGTTATAAATTTGAAACTGTCAGGAATTTCGCCTATAAGGGGACCAAGGATAACTCTTGGCAACTTGCGCTACTTTGGACTGAGTACGCAACCGAGAAGTAAAGTCCTCTCTCGTAGAGCAAAGATCATGTGCCTCAGGCCTCTCGTCATACCTGTCGTGATTTATAGCTCGGAATAATGTGCAGTGTCAAAAGTATTCGCGAAAAAAATTTTCCACAAATTTATGGAATTCGGCAGTTAACGAAGTTAAGGCTCTCACATAGGTGAAAAAACAGTTGAAGGATGGCTCGGCATGTCTTGGTCTTTCCCACTGGCGTCAGTTATAGCTAAAAACCATGACGGACTTGCTGTTATGCACCAATATTTTCCTTAGATAGATAAACAGAACAATCCAACTTTCACTGTGAAAGCGTATGCCTTAAAACACATACATATGTATATATGAAGACTTACACAAATCCAATCGAGCAGCCGGATATTATTTACTTTTCTGTACATCAACAACATGTAAAGGGGAAAAGGACTGCAGCATCCAAAAAATAAAAAAATAAATACCCAAACACATAAGAGTGGTTTAAGTATTTTGTAGAGAAAATAAATAACACTTTGATGTCGCAACAGTTGCCCTACACAAATAAGCTTTGCGTGCATACTTCAGGATGTGGAATTGAAAAACGTATACAAATCGCTATTGGTAAAGTTAAACAAGTGATTCCACTTTTGTACAGCGAGTTGGGTTTTGGATGGATTCGCAAATGCAGAAATGCACATGCACTACAAATGCAATGCTGCTCCCGGCACTATCGCAGGTAACTAAAAATTTCCTTTTTTTCTTTTCTTGGTTGCATTCCGCAGTGTAAATTGCACAAATATAAATAAAAAAATTCAACAATTTACATAAGAAAAGAAATTTTCCTGTTGCAAAGGGGGTAGGGCAATATACGAAACTCCAAAAAAATATTTAAGTAGAAATGGAAGTGAAGAAACTCGAGTAAAAAATGTGAGCTCAGAAAGATTTGCGCAATAAGCTTTAATGCAGTCGATAGATAAGAGATAAATAAAGTGACACTCCCACTAAAACACACTACTTTCATTAGTGATGAATAATGTACCCAGCAGTAATAATGGGATACAGTAACCTCCTTTCACAGATATTTCCGACTACTAAAGATCTACAATCAGGGACAATTCTCACTTTCCAGCACATCACCACGTTCAAAGAGCCAATTGAAAGCACTGGAGCATAGGCTGAAAACCGGTACTCCCTCTTGAAATGGCGCGATTCGCTGGAGGCTATGTATGTAGTATTGCAACAAAAAAACGTGAAGATAATTGTTTAAATTAAAATAAAATAAAATCAAATTAACGGTAGCGAAATTCGATGCAATAAAGTTGGAGCACGTGTTGTAAAATTCGCTGTATTTCCTAAGCCTCGTACAGTACAACATGGCGTATGAGTAATGCGCCTTCAGATTGTTTTTTGTGTCTTCTTTTTCTTAATCTACCGAAACTTCAAATGCTTCTTGCTTTGAAATTCTTGTTGCTAAAACATTTAAAACTTTACTGCTCGAGCTGCTGACGCAATGCAAACAAATAAAACCACTACAAACGAACGCGAATTCCTCTCCACTTAAGACACAACCCGCTCTCCCACAACTTCAAGTAAATTCTGCATTCAACTGCTCCAAGTGTCTTCACAAAAAAGAAACAGCTCTTTATTATTAAGGATTTCCAACCGAATCCAAAATTGTTTAACGTAAATGTAAATATTTCGTAAATGTGTCATAAAAACAACACGTCGTAAAATGCGCGTCAATGAAAAAGCGGTAAAGCGTGCATTTCTTTAAAGCGACAAGTGAAATGACTGAATAACCAATATAGACTAACGTTGCTAGAGCACTTGAACTCATACTCAGCGTAAAACGACGATTTCAATGAGATAGGGCGGTTCTCCCATGCCGCTTGTTGACTCTTTTCATATTCATCGCTCAATAGTGATTTTCACCTGTGTTATCGGCCTCTAACGGTGTTAGCTCATACATTCATACGTGTACTATTAGGCCTACAATAATTCCTCATATGTATGTATGTATTTATGAAAATGTCACAACAATGCGCCTCTCTGAACCAAACCGCTTACCACCTCCCGCCCACGTATAATCCTGCAGTCCATCGTATTTATATGTTTGTTTGTAGTTGTGGATATGAGTGGCCCGTTGAAGAGTAAATAATTTTTACCGCTCCACTTGCGCCCGCAAAATACCAAAAATAGCAAATAAACAGTTTGTTGGAAGAGCTAGAGGGCAGTGAGCTAGAGGGCAGTCGGCACAGAATTTTTTTAAACAGGTCTAGGGCATAATTAATTGACATTAAAGTTGCGAGAATCAACAAAACACTGAGCATATGCTGGTTAAACACACATTCATGCATTTCTTTACTTATTTCTCTTACACTTCCTTTTAAAATTATAAACACAGAAAACTTACCCTGAGTAATTTTTTCATTTGCATTCAAGACGAATTAAGTACAAGTTGGAAATATCCAATCAGATGATGGCTACCTTTTTCTCGAATTTTAAATTATCACATTTGAAATTTCACGTTCTTTTAACAATTTAACCATCGAACGAACTTTAAAACACCACCAAAGGCTAAAGCGATTATTCTGATGGAGGTAATATGTTAAAATGTTCCCAAAACTATTCCTCCTAAAAGTTAACTACATACATTCTTAAACGCATAATCCAATTGTAAAGCGTTACATGGCAGGATACTTAAAAGGGTGGTAATAGTTTTTCGCTCAGATATTTAGAATTGCAGATTTTTTAACAATACGAAAATTGTCTTTTCTCAGGAAAAAACCGATAATTTCTAGAAAACTTAAAGCCTAAAGGGTTTATTTTATTCTTGCCTTCAGAATCGGAATCTGCAAGTTTTTCACGTAATAAATATGTATTAAGTTTATGGCTATCCATTTTTCCTATAAATTGGCGGAACCTGCTTGTTACTGTCGAATCCTAACTACATCAACTAAGTAAGATAAATTTTTACTAAGAAGCTTTTCATGACAAATGCCAGTCGCAGCTTCTCTTCCAATTTGTGGTGTGCTGCTTCGAATTTTTCCCACAAATTGTCGGGACCTACAGTTTTTGCCGACTCCGAACAGCAACTGCAAAGCAGTTACATTTTTATTTTTGCAGAGAAATACACTCGCTGAGGGGATAAACCTTTGCCGAGGGGCCGGCCTGTTCTGAAAAAACCTTTTGAAACCACTTTTGATGTCACCTGTCCCGGTACTCGAACCTCGGACCTTTGGTGTGGTAGGCCAGCAACACTACCGCCACACCACGCGGTTGAAAACTTGTTTTCGGAAAATTGCTAATTTTATTTGTACCGGAATATGAACCTGTGAGGTTCAGTAATTTCTAATTTATTTAGTTGGAATGTATTTAAAAGACAACCTAGCTCACTATATCGACGCCTGAGTGGAAGATCACCCTATTTCAAAATATTTTTCATAAACGCCCTATCTTAGAATTTCTTTAAAGAACGCCACAGCTCAAACTTTTTTTCAGTAACGCCCTATTTCAAAATTTGGCTTAAGAAATCCCTATCTCAGAAAGAGTTTCAAAAACAGCCTATTTGAACGAAAATTCAACACATTTTTAGCTGAGATTAGACGCTTTTGAATCAAATTTTCAGATAGGGCGTTGTTGAAAAAAAATTTGAGATAGGGCGTTTTTGAATCAAATTCTGAAATAAGGTGTTGTTAATAAAAGAAATTTTGATATAGGGCGTTTTTGAGAAATATTTTGAACTTGGTGTGATCTTCCACTCAGCCGACGATATGTGAATTTATTTTTATTTTGGGTCATCATTTTAAGATGAAGCGTAGAGCAGGTACTGTGCTTAAATATTTATTTGTGTATATCGTGTACGCAGGAGTAAAAGCTGCTAACTAAATTTTTCACTCAAATGCCTTTTTGTACTTTTGTAAAGGGGATATATTCTGTGCATGGAGGCAAAAGAAAATATAACGTATTAAGTGTTCAGAAATGCTAAAAACTTCTAAAAAGATCAAGATTATTTACCACAAAAACTTGAAAATTTGCTGGTTTTAATATATGTTAAATTGATGAACAGTGAGTGTAATTTGCACTTTGCTTTTTTTTTTTGTTCTACTGCACATTTAAATAGCTGCTTTTACCGCAATGGTGACGATATATTGCAACATAAGTACATTAATTGCCTTCATACTTTTGACACGATTTTCTCAAACATTTTGAAGCTAAAACTACACTACCAAATTACGTCACTATCCCATCTCTTTATCTTTCGTTGCGCTCTCGTTATAAAAAAAGTTCCTCCATTGCATGTATGAATTTCTTTATACGCTTCTACGTGATAACAGTTTTTTGGTAGCAGTTGCTCACTTAATGAAATCGAAAGGCATACGTGCATTCGTTTCACGATTACAAAATAAAAAAATGGCTTAGTTATGGTCTTTTTACTTTGTTTTGACTATAACAATTTCAATGTCACACAAAAAAATATAATAACATCTACCCGTAAATGTAACCAAGAACTCGTCGTATGGCTTGTCTATATACGATTACGATCTCACAATGTAGCTTACAAGACACAGACTTCCAATTGCCTGGAGTAAAATAAATTTCGCTTTAGCGCAACGTCAACAGTATTTTGGTGTGTACGTGAGAAGATTATTATTCTCAGTTGGCAACACCAATCGTAATAGACCTCATACGCGTAATTACTGTTTTTGTTTATTTTGCCAATTAGACAAAAGTTTTGAGATGTTCAAATGTACAATGAAAAAAACCTTCAACCATTCACAAATAATTTTTTGAAATTTGCTCACAGTCAGGCACCTCGGGTACTTGTTTTTTATCTTTTTGTAGTTGGGATTGATTACAACCGACACTTGGCGCTTTACGTTAAATCGTATTTTGTATTTTTTTTTTTTTGCAAGGAAATTTTTTCAATAACACTGTGCCGCAGAAAAAACGCCTGGAAGGGAGTTTATTCGAACCAAACTCTAAGAGAGGGCATGCTTCATTGTTTTTCAGGAAGAGGTTTTCAGTTTTAAATAGGTCGCTTGCTTGCTTGCTTTCTAGAAACCCGGCGGCGGCAACGAATTCGTATTGGGTATAAATAATTAGGTATTCAAATTTGAAGAAGTACTGTTGGTCGTTTTCCGCGGCAGCTCACAGTAAATTACAAGAATCGGCGGCGACGTGAACCTTCTACGCTAACATTGATTTACCAAACACCTACATAATTTGAACTATGAATACGAGGTATGTTCAAAACGTATTGCGAATTTTGAATTTTCGCTGGTTACGTATATTCGAATTTCGAATTTTTTGTGGCGTTATGTTGGTACTCATGTCTCTCACTTATGCCGACAAGCTCGGCCATTTTGAATGTTCAGTTAATTGTTGACAGCTGCTTTGCTTGCACGTGTTTTGGATCGTCTTCGATTTTTACCTATTCAAAAAAATGGATCAAAGAACCTGTATCAAATTTTGTGTGAAAAACGAAATTAAGTGCGCGGATGCATTCCGAATGTTGACTGTGGCATACGGAGAAGCTACCTTGGACCGAAGCAACGTTTATCGGTGGTGCAAAATGTTCTCAGAAGGCCGAGAAGATGTGCAAAGAAGAACAAAAATTGGCTTTTGCACCACGATAACGCCCCTGCTCACGCATCGTTGCTTGTGCGCGACTTTTTGGCCAAAAACAACACACTAATGATGCCGCAGCCACCGTATTCCCCAGATCTGGCCCCCTGTGACTTTGTCTTGTTCCCCAAACTGAAGAGGCCCATGAAAGGACGACGTTACGCTTCTCTTGACGAGATAAAGACGGCATCGAAGGAGGAGCTGAACAAGATACAAAAAAATGATTTTTTGAAGTGCTTCGAAGATTGGAAAAACCGTTGGCACAAGTGTATAATATCTCATGGGGACTACTTTGAAGGGGACAAAATAGATATTCATGAATAAATAAACAATTTTTGAAAAAACACAAAATTCGCGATACTTTTTGAACACACCTCGTATGATAACAATTTAGTCAGGGGGTAAATCTACGCTATCCATCTACTGTCCCTACTAAAAATAAATACCTAAATAAATTAAAAATTATATGAAATGAAAATGTACGATCAGCTTTGATAGAAATGACATTATTTCAAGTAAAGCTCAAATACAGCCTGTTAACAATATTTTTTTTACCGCCAAAGAAAATTACAAGCGACGCTTACGTCCTTTTGTATTCTGCCTCCAACGATTTTTGTGTAATAGCAAAATGGGTTGTGTTAGGCAACCTTAAAATGTTAAATAAACATTTTTTGTTTGTTTTATTTTCAGTTTTTTCCATGCATATGTACGAACAAATTCTAAACTATATGCTCGTATATATATATATATATAGCCTATATTATACCTACCCTGCAGTTAAAATGGGAGACAGTCACTGACCGTGTCAGTTTCGCTATAGAGAGTTTATGACTAGCTTCGAACTGGTGATAATCGGATGCACAGCAGGACAGTCACGACCACTCTGAGAATCGTCATCAGGCTCTTCTAACGGGAGTCCAAGGAAACGCGCAGTTTTAACAGGTTTGGACCAGAGTGATATTGGTGTTGGATTAGTAGGTTCAATTGATCAGGAAAAGAGATATTTGGTATCGTGAGGGGACGTACCACATGCAGGACATGTATTTGATATGGTGGGGTTCAGTATGGATAAGTAAGAGTTTAACCTATTACAATATCCAGAACGAAGTTGTGCTAGCATGACTCTAGTCTCCCTCGGAAGTACACTCTCCTCTTCAGCCAATTCAGGTGGCTGAGTACTGATAACGGGATTCCAAGATCTGAGGGATCTGAGGGATCTGTCTACCGACTCAGTGTCGAGGTCATTTAAAGCCGACCTATGGTTACGCAGATCAAACGGCAAGGAAATGTGGTGAAGGATCTCATCGTAGTGCTTACGAAGATGTTTCCTTATGCCTCCTGGGGCCGGGGCTTCGGTTCAGTAGAAACTGTCTACTTAAGAGTTCCGCATGCTCCGAACATTGAGCATTTTGGTCTCCTGATGAAGGTGAGACTGCGATGACATAAGCAGACATCCCTTGGCAGTTCGGATGACGGTGTTTTGGCAGACCCTTAACTTCCAAAGGTTGGGCGACCATATGGGCGCAGCGTAATAATGGGCAGTCGCCTGCCACTGTGGTGGGGGCGTCTCCGTTTACTGTACAGAATGCCGAGTCATCTATTTGTTCCGCAAGTGCATGCGCTCTGCTGTCTACTGGCAGATTGGAGTGCCAGAGATCGTGATGTGCGTTGAAGTCACCGAGGATTAAACGGTTATCACCTCTTAGCAAAGCACTGATGTCGGGGTGATATTCCCTCGGGCAACATGTTACAGGGGAATGTAGATGTTAATAATTTGCAGATCGACATCGCCTAACCGGGCTACTATACCTTGGCTTCTAAGGTAGAGTCCCTCGGGTCGATGTCGGGAACAATTAGATTATATTGTACAGTGTGGTGTATTATAACCGCGAGACCACCCCTATTACCCATCATTGTGAGTCTGATCTTGTGGTCAGTTTGGTCTCTTGAATCGCAGTCATTTTAATGTTGTTTAGCTTCATAAATTCAGTTATCTCCTCGATTCTTCCAGCTAATCCGTTACAATTTAGCTGTACAATTTTGAAGTGCGCTGGAAGTGAGGTTGGGGTCATACTAGGCGTGAGTGACGGATGCGTTTGCCTGGGTGGTGGTAGGCTGTGGCCTAGGATGTGTCACAGTCTAGAAGGTAATGAACCTTGAAAATTTGATGGTGACGCCAGATTATCTGGCGTAGAAGGATGCGGCAATTTGAGGGTGGTGGCAGATTAGACAGAGTTACACTGAACCGGGTAAAAAAACCCGGGTCATTCCGGTACGATAGAACCGGCTGTTGTGGGAATGCTACTTGAGCATGGCTATAGGCCGATTTGAACCGCTTCAAGTATTTGGGAATATTTCAATTACTGTTTTCATTGTTTTGGAAGCTTTTTTAGTAATTGTACGTCCAAGTAAAGAGTTACAAAATATGCTAGTTTTGCAAAGCTTTCTGTTGGTTAGTTTTGAATAGGTAACAATATTTATCTTTCGCCACTGGATTATTGATGGCGATACTAAACGGCAAGCACGAAGGATCCCGAGGAGCAAATGCGTGGAGCTTTGCGCATTCACAAAAAAAATAATTTTTTATTCATGGTTGTTTTGCTAAAAAAAGTTGTGTTGATCAAGGTATAGTAACCGATTCTGACAGTTTTTCCCCGCCAAGTCCGTATGTTTGGGTTCTACGAAAAAACTTCTATAAGGATAAACTGTAATATTTAAGTCCATAATCAATTTGTGAAATTTTTTTTGGTCCTGTTCTACGAAACAACTGTTGTGCCTTTTTAGTACAACTGAGCTGATTTCTGAGATATAGTGTGCGATATGTATACGTAGGATTGAATTTAGCAATAAGTTTTGCATAATAAATATTTTATGAAGTAAACAAAAAAAAAAGTATTGCCCTATAATGCAAAATTTAAATTTCGTAATGAGAACTGAACAGTTTTTGTTTATAAAACACACAAAATGTGAATTTAAAATAAAATTTGATTTTTAAAATAAATTGTTGTTTCTTTCCTCGAATAGTTCCATTTTCAATTTTCCTCTGGCTTTTTTGCACTAGTTATTTCATAGCCACAAAGATTTGAACAAGTTCTTAACTATCCATTTTTAATTGGGCTCGAAGTAGTCATTCTTAAACTAGCCCTGGGCAATGGATTTCTGAACCGGCTCCCAATGAGAGAGTTCAGAACGCGTTCTAAAGTTCTGCAGAGGGGGTAATTGCCACTTCGTAGGACATCACAATGTTAAAAGTGACAGTTGGAAGCATTGCGTGGGGATAGACGGAGAACCAGTACCGCCTCTTAATGCGATAGTTCTACGCTAGTTTTGAACTAGTGTCATTTACCGCAGGTTAGTGATCGGCAACATACACATACAGAGCAGTTGCGGACCTGGTTTTAGTAAATTAAACAAAATCAGTAAGTAGAGTGGAGGAGTTAAACATGGATAACTTTAATGAAGGAAATCTCCAAGCGTTTTAAATCGATTAATATTTATCTAACGACGCTGAAACGAAAATGTTCAACATGTTTGAATAAAAGAGTTTGCCTACTACAGTGTAAAAGGCGAATAACTTAAAAGGAATTAAACCATCCAAATATCAAAGTAGGCAAAATGATAAGGGTTGTCCGCCTTTTTGCAAAATATTTTATTTGTAGTTTTAGACGTAACTCGTAAACAAGAAAGTTGTGTAATTTGCTTGCATGCAAACGCACTTATGCACTTGCACGCTGTCCAGCGGTCGCTAAATAAGCTACAAACGAATTGTAAACGGCCCAGCGACTTTAAGTTAGGCTTACATGCATAACAAATGGCACAAGCACATTTTCCATTTATTGATTTATCGATTTTTTCTCACTTTGAAGAATTCGCACTAATGCGTTAGCAATTAACTGCTGACATGTACATGTAACTGATGAAGGCTAACCGCGGAAGAGGGCTAAAAAACGTATCATCAAAGGAAAGAGTAGCAGACAGCTCATTAATGTAGAAAAACGTGTTTTCTCAAGTGAATAGGTAAACGCGACTTTTTTTTCGCGAAAAATACAAAACGAAAATATCTGAATTCTGCAAATGAAAAGAAAGTAAGAACTGAAACTCAATATCATTAAAATAACTGTTAAGTACAGCGGAAGGTGTTTCATTGCGTGGGGTTGTAAAGCTGTGTTCAATATAATAGTAGTGAAATTAAAATGGATATCATTTCACGAAATAAGAAGCTGTAAATTTAATCATTTTCATTTAAAATATGGCGAATTTCATAGCAAAAACAACACAAAAAGTAATTTCAAAATTTACACAAAGTTCAGGAAAGTCAATTAAACTTTTAAAAATGGCTATCAAAATCTTCAAATTTATTGGCAGAATTTCTAGAAAATGTTTGAATACTCGTTTTATAGACCAATAAATTTTAGTATAACATTGTGCAAGTTAGAACTCGCTTAAAAATTATCCTGAATTTTCAAAAAAAATTTTCGTCAAGGATGGTGAGAGATTTCTTTCAAGAGTTTATATACAAATGATAGTCAGAGGCAAAATTCGTTTGCGGGGAGGGTGGAGCCGTGTGTAGAAGTCCACGCAAGTGGGGAAAGTTTCTGATCGCCATTAACCTGGGAATGGCCAGAGCGATTCTTTTACATGCGGTTCAAGCAGCTCACTACTTCCGGGCGCTCGCGTCCAAGTATCCTCTGGGTAATCACCGAACACCCGTTTGATCGTGAGCTAAACGTGAGAAGGCGACAACCTGGTAAAGCCGCTCCGACATAATCGGTTTAAGGGCTTTCTGGAGGGATTCAAACAGCAGCGCCTGAGCACCATGTGGTGCGGCAGCAAGGGGGCGTCTGTCTTGGATCAAGACACGCTATAAATAATTGAATTCAAACCCCGTGAAACGGGTTGTGCGTTGGGTTTGGGACCCTCCACATAAAACAACGTTCCAATGAAATTCAACAACGAATCCCTTTTTCAGATGACAACACCCGCAAACGAAATAAGGATTACGAGATAAGGGCATGCACCTGGAATTCCCGGTCCCTTAATGGGAAAGGTGCCCCTGCCCGGCTGGTTGAAGTCCTGAGGAAAGCAAAAGCTGAAATCACCGCCATACAAGAGATGCGATGGACGGGGTAGGAAACACGATCAAAACACCTTGCAACATCTACTGGAGTGGGCATGTAGACAAGCGCAGATTCGGCGTGGGATTTGTGGTGGGAGAGAGACTCCGTCACCGAGTATTTTTCACCATATCATTTATCTGCGCTCATGCACCGACGGAATAGAACAATGACGTGGAAAAGGATGCATTCTAAAAGCGCCTGGAAGAAGCATACGAGCGCCCCCACGATGTCATGATATCAAAGTCGTGGTTGTTCACTTTAACGCCAGGGTGGGTAAGGAGGGTGTATTCGGCCCCACTGTCGGGAAGTTCAGCCTGCAAGATCAGATTTCGCCAAATGGCTACAGGCTGATCGACTTCGCCGGTGCCCGAAACATGGTCATATCCAGCACTAGGTTTATGCACAAGAAGATCCATCAGGTTACATGGCTCTTCCGGGATCGAAAAACACGCAACCAGATCGACCACGTTGTGATAGACGGACGGCATGTTAACATCGACTCTGATCACTACCTAGTAGCAGCCAAGGTTCGTACCCTCCTCTGTACGACAAAACAGATGCAACAAAAAACGCAGAAAAGACCGCCAATTATTTCGCAGATTGCCTCTCACACCTGCTCTCCGAGAGCTCAATTCAACCTAGTGGAATGCATGAGCAGTGGGATCATATCTCAGGAGCAATCCGTACCGCAGCCGAAGAAGTAATTGGATTCCGGCGAACGCGTAGAAACAACTGGTATGACGATGAAGAGTGCCGCGCTGCAAAGAAAAGAAAGGATGGTGCAGAAGCGTAGACACTAACATCTGATAAGGCGGCTCTGGGAGTATTCGAGATAAAGGTTCTTCGAGAGATTTGTGGACCTCTACGCGTTGGCGACGGCGAGTACCGAAGAAGATTTAATGATGAGATGTATGACCTTTACGCAGACACCGACATAGTTCAGCGAATTAATGATGCTCCAGCCCAGAAGGTATTCTTACCGGCACCCGCCGGTGGAAGCAGAGGAAGAGGGAGACCACTACTCCGATGGAAGGACCAAGTGGAGACCGATTTGCGATCCCGCGGTGTTTCCAATTGGCGCAACGGAGAAATGACTGGCGAGCTATGCTAGACAGTCAAAATCGCCCAGGCGGTTAGATGACCATTTAAAGAAAAGAAATTTCGTTTGCGTTTAAAAATTAGAAATTTCTTTCTCTCTCTCTCTTTATGGCGCGATATACAACAGGTATATCATCATAAACCTCCTAAGAGATTTTTGCGCCAAGCTTCTCTTCCAATTTGTGGTGTGCCGATTTGAATTTTCCCTACAAATTGGTGGGACCTACAGTTTTTTGCCGACTCCGAACGGCATCTACAAAGGAGACGAATTTTTGCTGAGAAGCCTGTCATGGCAGAAATACACTCGGAGAGTTTGCCAAACCACTGCCGAAGGGCGACCCCGTTTTGAAAAACTTTTTTCAAATCACTTTTGATGTTACCTGTACCAGGGCTCGAACCATGGACCTTCGGTGTGGTAGGCCGGCAACACTACCTCCACACCACGGCGGCCGCTAAATTTTTTTCACGTTTTGTATTTTTAGTTAGTTTTAAATATAAGCTTTAATAATGAATTTATAGTAATAAATAATAATTTTTTTTAAATAATTATACTCGGAGTAAAAACCATTTAGCATATGCATTCAAAAAGTAGCTTGCATTTCAAACAAATCAAAATTTTACTTACCATCAGGTAATTGTCCAACTGATATTGGAGCTGGCACCGTCGGTGGGGAAATAGGTGAAAGCGACGCAGCAAAGGGCGGCTCTTGCTGCTGCTCGCTTTGCTCGGCAGCCTCGTTTTCCTGAATGGGCGATTGTACAGAAGGCAATAGTGCTGTGTTCTTCTCTTGGTTTAAAGCATTTGCGAGAATTTCACTCGCCTTCTTATCGGTGATATTATGCTGTACGCGTTTGTTTTTCAAATGATGTGGTGTATCGCTGTAAAATATTTTTGATAATGGAAAAAATGTTAAGTTTTGGTTAACTAAGACACTAAATCGGCTGCTGACTTGAAAATCGCTCTACTTCAAAATAAAAAATTAAAATTAAAAAAATAAAAAATTAAAATAAAAATAAAAAAAATTGTTTAAATAAAAAAACTATCCTATCTCATAGCAGGGCGTTTTTGGAGAATATATTGGAATAGGGTGTTCCACCCAGCCGTCGTTATGCAAGGTTTCGATTATTATAAAGAAAGAAGATAAATAATCTTAGCATCCCTGAAACTATTTGAGGAGTTTGGACTTCAAAATTTTAAGTAAGTGTTGGATATTGGTTTCGTTTATAAAATTTGAATTCAGTGTCAGAAGAAAAATTCGAATTCTTTTCACAGCATTTTAAATAAGTTCTCTATTTACAAAATTAGCATTGCAAGCCATTTACAATAAAAAAACAAAAACACCACCATTCCATTGGAAATGCCCTGAAGGTCTCAATCAATTACTTTCTAAGAGGCGAACTATAGTTTTAGATGTAGTTTTTATGCATATATTTTTTAGTTGTCGCTAGTGTAGTCGCGCCTTGCAGAGTTGTTTGCTTGTTTGGTGCTTCTTGTTCTGGCGATTGATTATAGCCGATCGATCACTATCCGGTGCATTTTCATGAAGTTGCATTATATTGTCAGTCAACCCAATTAATTGTGAATTGCTCTATTGAAAATTACATATGAAACAAAATGCGCTAAGAAATGTACAAATTTGTGAATTTGCAATACCATAATCCCATTCAGCGAAACCACACATTTGTAAGGCAAGCTTTTTTACTAATGTTTGAAGAATAATTTAATATTGACTACAGCTTCCTCAGTTATTAGTTTTGTACATTCGTGTTTCTGTCAAGATGACTCATAAATTATAAAAAAAAATATGGTAGAAATGGTAAGAAATAACAAAAAGAGCCTATATATAATAGAAATTTACCTAACACCAAAGAATTACGTAAAATGCCAGAAAGTGTACTTAAAAACTTTTAGTTTTCTTAGTCTAAAGTAGTTAACGCATCAACGACATATTAGCCCTGCTGACATTATTTCTTAAGACTCTATATATACAAGTACCTAATGCACATACTTACCGTCTATGCAACTTCATAGGCCGTTTATAAAAATCATCATCTTCACCCGCAACTTGAAAGCCCACTCGTCTGTCCGATTCATCCTGTAGTTTTTATTGAAAGAAAAATGTATACAAAAGAAAAATGTTAAGTTTTGAACCGTTTCAGAAAACATAACATGCAAATAGATGGTTCGTGTCACTACTTACGAAATCTTCTTCTTCTTCATCAGCAACAGCACTGTTTGCAGGCACTGTCATTGTTACAGTTGTTGAGCTCACCACAACATTTCCATGCTCTGGTGCAATGCTAGCAATCGGTTCATTAGCTGTAATTGAAGAGCCCACATCAGCTTTCTGTTGTTGGCCCGCTGTCTGTCCAATAACAGGCTGTTGTACAAAAGATATCGACGCTTTAGGCGTTTGTGGTGAGAGTGGTTGCTGCTGCAGTTGTTGATGATTTTCATAGAAAGGCTTCTTGGTATCTGTTATGTTATCTACTATGGTGGAATTAGCACCAATTCTCTGAGCGTCAGTAACAGAAAACTTTGAAGACTGTACGAAAAAGAAATTTTAAATGGTGAAAAATTAAAAGTGGTGCTATGACGAAATGTTATGCTGCCCGAATTGAAAATATTAAATTGTCGTATGTCATAAGCATGCAAAATAACATAATATATTTCAACTTTTAACGTACCTCTTCAGTGACTGTATCTAAATTTGGGTCATCAACACGGCTGCGCTCTTTGCCAAATAACTTATGTGCCTTTGCTTTCAATTCCTTTGGGTGAGGTGTATTTTGTCTGACAAACGGTGTATCCTTCTCTTGTGAGGAATCTTCAGAGAATTTAACGGAATGTGTTCTTGATGCTTCACGGTCCTCCCAACCATCGGAATCGGTCTCAAGTTCGCGTGCTGAGATATTTTGAAAAAAAAATATATTGAAGTAAAATTATTAACAAAAATTTGCAAATATGTTTATACATATGCACGTATATTCTTATTCTTGTTTCTAGCATTCTAAAATATTAAAACTTTGTTATTCTGAAAACCTTAACGCCCTTTCTCTATAATGACATGCGTTCGTTTCAATAGTGGATACCGGGTTACAGATTTATATTTATTCTTCTATTTTAACTACAGCAAATGTTATTAGCAGCATCATGCTACATGTTTACGTGTTAACGTGGCAATACAACTTTCAACCAAACAACATCATAGGAAAGAGCATGGTCATACACACAATCAGTTTTGCTATTTTAACCGTTCTTATTCAAGTAATTAGATGAAGACATAAATAATTTTATGAAGGACATATGTATGACACATAATTAGTAGTTCTAAAATAATTAGTTGAAAGTGATAATAAGAGTAAATTATTGAATTTCAATTATTCAAGGGCTTTTGGAGCGGACTACTTAGCTTATACAATCCAATTGTTGAGCTCAGCTGCCGGTGTAGTGAGTGTCCTGTTATAAATATTTCAGTTTGTCCAGTAATTTATTTGCTGTTCCTTCTTTCCTACGCCCTTCCTTCCCTTCCTTTCCTTTGCTCTTTTCCTCTTCTTTCTCTATTTGCTTCCTTTCTGCACAATTTTATAATACGGTATGTATTTTATCGAGAACCTCCGAGAGCAGTAACGCGCAATGGGCCGACTTTTTAAACTCTGACTATCAATCAATAATCTTAGAATGCATTTTTATCCTCCACTAACTTGAGGATTAAAATCTCCAGCAACGAGCAAAGCAATTCAAAATATACTTCCTGAAGCAGGTTCATAAGGAAGATATACCAGAAAAGTTATTTTCTGAACCAAAAGAGCGTGAATCAACTGATGTAGTTTCCGCCAAGGCACATGTTCCGTAAAAACTTATAAATGTCAACGAGAATTGCGTTTGAAAATCTTAACAAAAATTCGGAGAATGACAGAAGTATTTAAACCCGGGGCTAACTCCTTTTGAAATGAGAAGGGCGGCCTGGTGACCGATGTTCCAGAGAGTACTAAGATTAGGAAGGAAGCACTTATCTGACCTATTTAACGAAGGGATTAAACAACAAGAACCCAGAGAAGATGGCGAGCCCGACCCCACAATAGATGATGATGGATTAGTTCCACAAACCGATTATGACCAGATACGAACAGCAATATCCTGATTAGAAAACAATAAAGTAGCAGGCGGGAATGGCCTTCTAAACTATTAAAAAACGGGGGCGAGGAGCTTATGCATCACCTTGTATGCAGAATACGGGCGTTTGAATGCATACCTGAAGATTGGAATCTAAGTGTTCTCTGCCCAATGTAAATACAAGAAGGGGGGCCCTGTAAAGTATGGCGGAATCAGCCTTTAGAATATCGCATATAGTGTTCTATCTGAAGTCTGAAGTGAACCGGGAAATCTGGGAAAAACCCGGTAAAAAAATAATTGACACACATCACCTTTTTGTCAATTTTATATAGCACGAATGCGAGCTCGAGAACAATATTTTATAAGAGCATGAAACTGTTGGCGTATGATGCGAGGTCAGCGCATTTGTGTCTGGCCAACCACGCCACTGTTCGCATCCATAGCCTCGAAAAAGTAGTGGACTTCGGTTACCTGGGATGGTTCCACCATTAACACCAAAAATAATATCAGTCTAGAAATCCAGCAAATGCTACGCGGACTTAGTAGGCTATTTAGAAGTAAAGTCCTCTCTAAGGGTCCAAAACACTGGATAAGACACTTATCATACCTGTCCTGCTATATGGTGCATAAGCTTGGACACTGGCAACATCTGATGAGGTGGCTCTGGGAGTGTTCGAGAGAAAGGTTCTTCGAAAGATGTATAGACCTTTACGCGATGGCGGCGGGGGGTACTGAAGTAGATTAAATGACGATCTATTGTCGTTACAACAACAACAAAAACAACAAATGGCAAGCTATATGCAGACATAACATAGTACAGCGAATCAAAACCCAGCGGAACGAAGATGTTCTGGCCCAGAAGGTATTCTTGTCGGCACCGGCCGGTGGAAGCAGAGGAAGAGGGAGACCATCTCTACGACGGCGGAGGAACTTGCGATCCCGTGGTGTTTTCAATTGACGGCGGTTGGCAGGGCAAAGAAACGACGATTAGAAGTAAGTAAGTAATAATGAAAGAAGAAAAAATCAGGTAATGGAAACTGCCCATCCATAATGTCATTAAAATAGGAATTGATGCGGAACAGTGACACGAAACATGAAATTGCTCTGCTGAATTGGAATCCGAACACCGAAGGCAAATGTTGAGCAGTCTATCGGAGAGCAAAAATGAAAGACTATGGTAGAGCGAGAAAATAAGAGAAGCTTTATACCCAGTACCAGTTTTGGAAAAACATCCAATCATAATTGAGTTACTTTACATGTACACATCAACATTACCTTCCGTGAAATATTTTGTATTGTATCCAGAATTTGTTTATTATTTAGCTAAATTACTTAATACTTCACACATTGTGGAATCTTTTAATGAAAAGTTATGTAAATATTATTGGAATAGCTTAGCGCTTTAAATCAGCGGCATAGAATTCAAAGTTGTTCGAATATTTTCTTCTTCACTTACAACATCTTCTGACTCTAAAATTCCCCTATAATGCCTGGGCGATTGAAATAGTGTGACAAACTATTATGTATTATAAGTTATATTGGTTTGAAAAGTCGTTTTCTCCGACGAGGAAAAAATTAAATGAGCCCTAAGTTGTTGTTTTAATAACTTCATATCTCAAAAACTCGAAAGGCAGCCACAACGACAAGAAAATAGCAAGCAGAAATATTCGCACCTTTGGTTCGGAGGATTAATAAGTAAAATCCTAATTATTCTGAAAAGAAAAATTAAGGAACAATATCGGCCAACATAAAAGCTTCGGTATGACTTTCGCCGCACATGTAAACACGACTGCCATCAAAGGTGATCTTTTCATCCCGTTCCCGATTAGTGAATCCCTTGAAATCTCGTAATTGATCACATCGAAACGATGATCTTGAGGAACTGTCGTTACCAATCAGTGGAATGGAATGGAACATCTCTGTGGTCCAACTCTTTTGAAACAGCAAGTTTCCTAGGACTTCTGTTATAAGATCTTACTGAGAGTTTCGTGAGTATATGTACTGACTATGCAGGGCGAATTACTATTAAGACAAAAAAAAGAATTTTTAGAAATATCTCTGGATAAAAATCTTTATTTATATATTACATGTTTACATACTAACTAATTATTTATAAATTCAAAAAATAATTATAAAATATGCTCCAATAGCAGTGGAGCTTTCAACTAAATTAAAATTACACAATCACCCAATGATAATTTAAAGTGTATAAGTAAAAAAAAATAACTCTTCGAGTCAAGAAAGACGTTAGAAAACCAAACTTGCAACCGACTCGAGAATCATTAGAGAACTAATACAAATTAGAATCCCACTGGACAAATATTTTTACTATTGGATATTGCTATGTTTTCCAGCTATTCATTCCAGGGAAATTATGCTAGACGTGAAGCGATATCCACATTTATAGATTTGTACAAGATTCAAGCTTTGCTTATACTTTTACAACTTTTAAAGATAAATATTTTTCGATCTCTATGTTCTAACATTCTCGGGTCCAGAATAAGGGTGACCTGAAATGTATGTGAAACTTCCATACGGAAAAATTATCATATTTTCCTATCTCTAAGTTCCAGCATTCGTGGGTATAGAATAAGGGTGACCTGAAATTGGCTTTAAGTCGTTAAATAATATTTAGCTGTTTAGTAAATATTTTTCGACGACAAGCAATTCAGAATGAAAGAAATCCAGGAATTTTCGGCACCCAAAAAAACACGGGGTCCCGGAATCCCGGATTTGCCATCCTTAATGTGTATATATATATATATATTTATATTAGGATATGAATAATAAACAACGTATTTGTATTCCTAGGTCAGCAAGCTTGAATTAAATAGCAGACAATAGAGGTGGCCATTCCTTAGAGCTCTTGAATTGGGATTTTTTCACTTTTCAAAGTTGTCCAGATATTTTCTACCAACTTTTGATAGCTACGCATATCATCCTATACATATATACGTACATACTATATATTCGATCATAAATTTCACTATCGTTAAAAACTACATACTATAATTGTGCTCATGTAATACTCGTGCTTGAATGACCTTGTTTACATTTAACTTAAAAAATTATCGATTAATAGTTGCGACACATTTAATACTTCTAATATCTATAAAACTTCTTAAATAGGTTACGATTAATAAGTTTCAACTTATTCAAGTCGGCTTTCTTCTTTTTGTCAATATTTTATTAATTTTTGAATCTAAATTCAATGTCAATGATAAGAAATGCTCAACTAGACCTTCAACTAAAAACGATAAGGCCATTTACTTACTTTTAAATGATTAAATTCAAGTTTTGTTCCAGTATCCAGTTCGAGAATGTTTAATTGTTCGTATTACGACGTACACGTATACTTTGAGTAAATCAGAATTTATAAAAAGATGTTGCATATTATATTCGTCTATAATCTTTTAAAAATCTTTTTTATAAAAGTGTGCGTTTCGCCTATTTTCCTCCTGTATATTTCCTGTAACTACGGTATTATTCGTGTCGAATTTTATTCTGATTCTCCAGGGGTTTTTGATTTATTATTTATAATATTTGTACAATTAACTTTAACCAAAGTAGGCAGCGCAACACCAATTTTCAAAAATTTCAATTGGATGCATTCATTTTAATGTACACACGAATTTGGACATTATAGCAGTACTACGTACTGAATAAACATTTTTTTGTATTTTCCAAAATATTATGTAGATAAAGTGTACTTAGAATATATATTAGAGCCTGTTACTATATCCCGAAATTGGGTTCATCTATCTTATATTTTTTTCTTTAACGCAATTCAACGAATAATATTTGGGGTCTTACACTTACATTCACGGCTATATCATACAAACTGTATTAACATAATCAATTAGATTTACTGTCAGTCACTGAAGTTCTTCGCTTCATTTGGTTTTACATGAAATAAATGACTCGTCGAATTTTACATAATATTGATATATTAAAATAGTATTGACTTCGTCAGTACTAGTAATTTTACCGCGTAAAAGCAATAAAATATATTCAAACAGCACCTTATCACACATCTGGTTAATTAGCATAACTTAAATAAATAGGCAAGTCGCTATGTTTATATAAAAGTTCAAGTAGTGGCACTAAAAGTAGTATTCTAGTAGTTACTGATTATAAACTACACAAATGACTATGTACTCCTTATGAGAACGAATGCTCAATAAAGATAGTGTTTTGATATGTAAATTTTCTCACTTTACTAAAAAAAACATTTTCTGTCCATTGACTGACTTCTGTAGCATACGTTTTCTACAATACGTATATTTTTATATATATGATATGTATATAAACAGCAAATTAAAACTTTAAAAATAATCTAGGTCACAATGTTAAAATATGTGACGAAATAAGTATATGTATACACGGTTAAAAGTAGAGGCTTGAATTCGAAATTGTTCATCGGTTTTAGTAATTTCTTAAACTTAAACTTTAATCATACTCATTTACTCGAAAACTGTAGTGGAATTCACTAGCTTCTATAACGGCATGCGCATGATATTTTATCTAACCGATGACTATAACAATTTCCATTTAAATTCTAAACCAAATTCAGTTTGGTCATATATGGAGTCCAAAAAGGTTCAAATTAAGGCTCAAATCAGAACCATGTAATATTGTAGATAAATTTAGAGGCGAAATTTAAAACAAAATAGTAAAAAAAATTATTGGCATTGAAAGTGGTTATACATGCAAATATAAATGGTATAGCAATTGGAAAAATGTGTTATTGATAAAACGTGTCCAATACTGTCCGTCAGTATAGTTCGATCGTAGACAACGAAATAGATTATATATGAAACGACAAATTGTATTTTTACGTCGGCAAAGCCACGAAATTTATTGCGTGTCTTATTATTCCCCCATTTTCCCGTTTTTAAAAATCCTGTTGCTTTTTCCTACAAAATTATATTTGACTTTGATATATTCCTCTTTGAACATGGTGCAGTACAGAAATGATTTACCCACATTTTTTTATTTAATTCTTCTAAAAATGTATTTCTTGGTGTAGTTAAAGTTGAACTGAATCTACATTTTCAGCAAAAGTTTCCTTTACAAAGTTTGACTGCTTGGTTAATGGGCCTCATGCCTTTTTGACAACCTGTGTCGAAGCAGGTTTAACGAAATAACTGGAGATCATTGTCTACAAGCTGTTTTGACCTTATCAGTCTACCATATAGCAGTTCTTCACCATGAGTCAAATCCTGGAGAATAACAATGATTAAAGAATCGACGCACACCCTCTCTTTGTCGATTTCAAAGCAGCTTTTAACAGCGCGAAAAAAAGTTGCATGTATGCTCCAGTGTCTGAATTTGACTTCCCTGCAAAACTTATAAGGATATGCCTATTGATGTTGAACAATACAAACAGCTCCGCCAAGATTGGGAGGGGCTTCTTAGAGCGATTCGAAACCAGACTGGGGTAAATGTAAGGTGAGTAACCACCGTGCGATTTCTTTAACTAAATGCTGGTGAAGATATTCAAGCCGCAGGGCTTAGTAGCACGATGCGCAGTGTTTCGGTTAGAACAAGCTAGTTCGACAAAAACAAAGTTTGCATTTCCAGAAGTTTTTAACGAATAATTGATCAGAACATCGATATGAGGGTCTACTTGCACGCTTTTAACTTCTAATATAATTAGTAATTGAAGAAAGTAAGCAGTCGCAAAACCAAAACCGTGAGAATTAGTTAACATTTTTTTTTTTTAATTTTTCGAAATTCCGTGGAAGCAATCAAGAAATAAAGAAATAAATTATATTACTTTATTCTTATTAAAGTATAGATTAAGCGAAATAGACAAGCAATTCTTTAAGACATTTAAGCTTACAAATGAGAAGTGGAATAGTTCTGCAATACATCGAGGACGGTTTGTAAAAAAAACTCGGAGTGGCTTTCAGGTACAGATATGACCTTAAGAGTTTCTGTACATTCACATTTTTAGTTAGGTGCCAGCTACATTTTAAGGAAGCCCAGGCCCATTTCTCTCATATCCCCGTTTTTCTAGAGTTCTTGCCGCCTAGCCTCGTATTACACTTTGCTTTAAGTGTTCTGGCGTATAGACTTCCAGAGATATGCAATATGAAAAATGAGGAGTATGAAAAGTACCAAGCCCCTCTTTTCCCTATCCCTGGGTTTTCTGTAGTTTTTGGAGATTAACCTCCTAAAAATGTGTGCCGAATTTTAGTAGCCGAGCAGGAATATCCAATGTGATCCCATTTATATAGGAGGTGCCACGCCCCCTTTTCGGTTATTCATGGGTTTTTTTTTAAGTTGGTGGGGATTAACTGGATATAACTCCTCGTCGAATTTTAGTGGTCTAATGTGAATGCTTTCAGAGATATGCAATATTAAAATTCTCATTCCTAGCAGAGTTGTCACGCCTCTTATTTTGTAACATTAGTTTTACTTTAGTTTGTATGGGAGGTGCCACTCCCCTTATTCCCGTATTCCTCCGTTTTTTTTTTTTTTGAGTTGTTGGCGTTTAACCTGATGTAACTCTCTGTCGAATTTCAGTGGTCTATCATGAATATGCAATATAAAAAATTGCATTTTTATGGGAGGTGCCATACATCTTAATATATCGAAATCGTTTTTAGCCCATGACCACCCCCAGTGTTTATTTAGTTATGGTAGGTCAATCCGTTTAGGACGTAATTTGACTTATACGAGGTGTGTTCAAAAAGTATCGCGAATTTTGAATTTTCGCTGGTTACGTATATTCGAATTTCGAATTTTTTGTGGCGTTATGTTGGTACTCATGTCTCTCACTTATGCCGACAAGCTCGGCCATTTTGAATGTTCAGTTAATTTGCTTGCACGTGTTTTGGATCGTCTTCGATTTTTACCTATTTTTTTACCAAAATTGCCAATTGTGACCAAAAACAGCATCGCATGAACATTGCTAATGAGATGTTAAACTCTGTCCGCGACAACCCAAATTTGCTCCAGAGTGTCATAACTGGTGACGAATCGTGGGTTTATGGTTATGACGTGGAAACCAAAGCTCAATCATCTCAATGGAAGCTGCCGCACGAACCAAGACCGAAAAAAGCGCGCCAAGTTCGGTCGAATGTGAAAGTTTTGCTGACAGTTTTCTTCCATTGCAGGGGCGTGGTGCATCATGAGTTCTTGCCACAGGGAAGAACGGTCAATAAGGAATATTACCTGCAAGTTATGCGCAATTTGCGCGAAGCAATCCGCCAGAAACGCCCGGATTTGTGGAAGAACAAAAATTGGCTTTTGCACCACGATAACGCCCCTGCTCACGCATCGTTGCTTGTGCGCGACTTTTTGGCCAAAAACAACACAATAATGATGCCGCAGCCACCGTATTCCCCAGATCTGGCCCCCTGTGACTTTTTCTTGTTCCCTAAACTGAAGAGGCCCATGAAAGGACGACGTTACGCTTCTCTTGACGAGATAAAGACGGCATCGAAGGAGGAGCTGAACAAGATACAAAAAAATGATTTTTTGAAGTGCTTCGAAGATTGGAAAAACCGTTGGCACAAGTGTATAATATCTCATGGGGATTACTTTGAAGGGGACAAAATAGATATTCATGAATAAATAACTAATTTTTGAAAAAACACAAAATTCGCGATACTTTTTGAACACACCTCGTATATACCAAATTTTAATTCAATACATATGAAACATGAAACATATGGCATAAAAATAAATGACTGCATATGAAACGGAAAATCGCCGAAACGCGACACTCTGTGCGATGGAGAAATATAAGTATCTCATCATACCACATTGGTATTACCGATTGGGGTCAGTTGACGCTAGGATATGGCTGGTGTTCTTTGCTACATGGTTCATGAATGATATAGTTCATGAATACTTTCTTACCAACATTGTTATTAATATTTTTTTTTTATTATAAAATTAGGCCTTTTTTAATCGGCGCTTGGATGATAGGTAAATATTCTCTGCTTGCTTAAACCAGGGACCACAAATAATGATTATTTTTTATTTTTTACTCATTCTTTTGTATTACTTTATTTTTCATAATAAAACTCAAATCATCATATATCCTGAACTATGTGGAATTTCGGCTTAAATATTTGAATTAACAAACTTCTTACTCTAAAGTTCTTGATCCTAAAGATAAATTATTGAAAATACTTTAAGTGGAGGAAAGAGTAATTATTGGTGGAAATGGGTATTTATGAAATGGAAATAAGGCCACGGGGTGTTCGTTTCAATTTTTAAGTTGAAATTCCCCGTAGTTCAGGATATATGACGCTTTGAGTTTTATTATGAAAAATAAAATAATACTCATTCTTGAAAAAAAATGTTGTAAAGAAAAGAAAAACAAAAATTAAACAAGCAGAAATAATTAGAAGCGCCTACAATACAGGTAGCTAGGCCACAAAATATTCTACATGGAAATTTCAAATTTACAAAAATCGTATTTACATTTTGCTTAAATATTTGCGAATATTTTTATAAAATAACAGCTTGTACTTTTGTAAATGTTAAATATAAAAGTTTGAAGTATTAGATAATTGATAATATTACTCATGGTAATGGTTATATCTAAATGTTACATACCATAAATTTTAATATGTATATGCAAATACATAAGTATGTATATGAATCATATTTGGATAATATGCTGGATGCACATGCGGTTAATAAATATAAACTTAACTTGTCATTGGCTTTTCATTGGTATGCGATTATACGAGCAAAATATTTATCAACAACTAAAAATAAACAAATACGCAATGGCGGCAAACCTTTTTGTTGATAGACGTGAAATTCCGACGATTCGAATTTTTCGCTCGATCTATAAAGTTGGCCCGGTGGGTATTCTTTATACACACGTCAATATATTATCAGGTGATTGTGCGTACGAATGTGTGCAAAGTCGGTGTGATTGTAAACAGTGAGGTGTTAAATTATTTATTCATTAATTTTATATTCAATTAATAGTTTAGCGGCGGCCGCCGTGGTGTGAAGGTAGTGTTGCCGGCCTACCACACCGAAGGTCCATGGTTCGAGCCCTGGTACAGGTAACATCAAAAGTGATTTGAAAAAAGTTTTTCAAAACGGGGTCGCCCCTCGGCAGTGGTTTGGCAAACTCTCCGAGTGTATTTCTGCCATGACAGGCTTCTCAGCAAAAATTCGTCTCCTTTGTAGATGCCGTTCGGAGTCGGCAAAAAACTGAAGGTCCCACCAATTTGTAGGGAAAATTCAAATCGGCACACCACAAATTGGAAGAGAAGCTTGGCGCAAAAATCTCTTAGGAGGTTTATGATGATATACCTGTTGTATATCGCGCCATAGAGATAGAATAGTTTAGCAAGTGGAAATATTTCAATAAATCGCTAATCGTGATGTAATAATTTTTTTTTTGGCCAAGAATCCTACAGCTTTTTCATAAACTAAAAGAAGAATCACCGATATATATGTGTATGTCATCTAACAGTTACGACTGTAAGGTGATGTTCCCTAAAGAGATGCAAGCTAAATTAACAATAAAATGGCTTTCCTGTTTTATGTTTAAGATACAATTCTAATTGTAATATTGTTATTGAAAAATACTATTTATGGGAATTAAATTTTAAAAAATTAATAAACCTAACATTTGTTCCTTTCCGATCATAGTTTGGCCATTCCCTCGATAGTGGAACGCATTAAAACTTCATCCCACGACAGGTATGCCTACCTCGGGTACATTCTAAGCCTGGTGGGAGTCTCGGATCGCGATTTAAAATGAAGATAAAAAATTGGATGGTCAGAATTTTATATAAACAGTAGAAACTGACGAATTTATTGCAAAAAATGGGCAATCCGGTTGTTATGTACAACACTACGTATACCATCGTAGCACATTAGTACGATCAAATAAAAAATAAAATACAGAACCTCCAAGGAGATTAAGGTCGAGCTTCCCTCCCAATTTGTGGTGTGCTGCTTCTAATTTTTTCGACAAATTGGCGGGATCTACAGTTTTTTTCATACTCCGAACGGCATTTAGAAAGTAGATGGATTTTTGCTGAGAAGCCTTCCATGGCAGAAATATACTCGGAGAACATACCAAATCACTGCCGAGGGTCGACCCCGTTTTGAAAAAACTTTTTCAAACCACTTCTGATGTTACGAGGACTCGAACCTTGGACCTTCGGTGTGGTATGCCAGCAACACTACCACCACACCAAGGCGGCAGCGATCACGGATGATATAATCCGAAAACCATGTGTTAACGGAACGAGTTGTACCTACACGAATTTGACGATTCGAACCATGCTGTATGGGTCACGTCAATAATTATTCCAGTGAGGGCTTCCGAAGTGTTTAAAGGGGCATGACCGCGGATTTGATAAGACAACTCAGACAAAGTATGAATAAAGGTTCCCAGCTCCTAATAACCGAAGCTTTTATGAGTTGGGGAACATGAACCGATAATGGATTTGATTATAGCACACCATTTTTTCAAGCATGTCAACATGCCAATATATTGTATTCGGGATCTTGCCGGTCTTAAACGTTGTCGGTTATTCAGACATGTGTTAAATTTTCCATTCTCTTAAATAATTTCTTGAGGGTCGAAAATTTAAATTTGTTTTCATTAGTAAACTTATCCTCAATTAAAAGCTATTTCAAAGCACCCAAAGGACAATGTAACACTATTTTAATTTTTATTAGGCATATGTTTTAAAATAAAATTGTATATTGCTTTTATACGAATTAATGCGAGAGTAACTGTATTTGCGATAGCTTAACATTGTGTTCATATACGTAAGAATTTGTCTTGCCTACACGTCTTTATAACAGCTATGTGTAAATATTTGTATATATAAAAGTGGAATGCCTATTTTGGCAGAGTTAAAACAGGTTAAAAATGTGGTAAACAAAACCCCAAAACAAAGATAACGACAGTGCGCCATGACGACCATAAAGCTTAATAAATATTTCATCATTGATTTTTGAAGCGAAAAATTGCTGCCAAACAGGTATAGCTCAAATTGCCTGCGAAAAACTGTCTACAGGCCACCCAGTGCTACAAAAACACAAAAGTATAAATACCTTGGATTGACGCTGTTTTTCTAGTCGAGTTCAAAAGGAACACTAATACATTTTCAAAACATATCGAAAATCTGGAGTTTTCGTACATTGGCATACTCAAAATTCTCTAACTTAGTTGGGTTTGAATTTATTTTAAATTTCTTCACGGGTTTATAGACAAGACCTTTTTTTTCTAATTACATATTGATAGTTGTGAGTATTTGCCCAGAAAATACAAATGTTTTTAAGTTTTTTCAACAGCTTAGTTAGATATGTCAAACATCTATAAAACAGCGTCGAAACTGAAAATTATGTTATACCCAACAGTTCCGAAAGCGCGGCTTTATACGAACTTTAGATTTAGTAGGTGTTTTAAAAATTGGTCTTTTCGATTGTTGTTGTACTTGATTAGAGATATAAGAAAATAGCCTCACTGTCAACGCATAGGTATTTCCTAATCAGTCAATAACCCTAACAACCTGTCGTAATACATACATTTATTGAGATATTAAACAGCTACGGGAAGTATTTATTAGTACAAAATTATTGCGAAAAGAAAAAAATACATTCTATCACATTTGATTATGAGTATTTACATGTAACTATTTTAAAACTTACCTGGTGTAATTGGTTGATATTCTTGCTGTGGCAGTAGGAAACATGTCAGTACCTTGGAAAGAGTAATCGAAAAAAACATAAATGAATACTAGTTCCGAACAGATGCTTCAACTTAAATACTCAAGCGAATTTAAAGAACCAAAACAAAACAAAGTAAATGGCTGTAAATATCAGCAAAAATTTATAGATATATACAAACAAACACGTGCATTCCACTTAGTACTGCCTTGTGTGATATCGTCACAGCCGCAAGGTAGACGTAACTACTTCACGCAATCATGAATGGCACGCGCTTGAACACATAAATGAGTGGTGTACAGCTATAACAGAGGCATTTCGTTTTAGTATATGTGAAATCTGGGTCACTAATTTTGATAATAAAACTTATCGATACTTGTGTACCTTCACCAATTTTATTGAATTTACATGGGATATATACATACGATTATTAACTCCCCGATTAATCGGGAAAAAAAGTTTAGTAATTTGATAACAAAAGTACTCGAAGAAAATAAAACTACGGAAATAACAAAAGTTGATCAGATTTCAAGGAGCAATAATGGCGAACTGATAACCAACGTACTTGTCTTAAGGAGGGTGAAAATGTCCCAACCAACTGTCTTTGATGAAAGGAGAAAGCCAATATCCCGAAACAAAAATAATAAACCGCCCGGAAAGGACGGATTACCCCCCCCGGCCTATTCAAATACGGAGACGAAGAGCTGTTGAAAAGCATGCATCAACTCTTATGCAGAATACGGTCGGAGGTGCACGTCTCCAGATTGGAACTAAAGTGTGCTCTGCCCAATCCACAAGAAATGCGATCCAGCTGACCGCACCAACTAGTCAGTCGCCTTAATATCTCATATAAAGCATATCGTATACAAATTCATTGGACCTTATCAGCGTGCCTTCAAGTCCATCTCTTTGGCCATTTCGAAGCCGCGTTCGATAGTGCAAAAATTACTTGATTGCATGTTAATTGTTATTAGCAGTGCTTCGCTCCGGCACGATCACTCTGAAAATCGTCATCAAGCTTTTTTAACGGATGTCCAAGGAAACGAGCAGTTTCAACAGGGTTGGACCAAACTGACATTGGTGTTAGAAGAGTAGGTTCAATTGAACAGATAAAGAGTTGTTTAGTATCATGAGGGGCATACCACATGAAGGGCACGTATTTGGTATGGTGGGGTGTCGTCTGGATAGGTAAGATTTAAACTTGTTACAATATCCAGAACGAAGCTGCGCTAGCATGACTCTAGTCTCCCTCGGAAGAACATGCTCCTCCTATTTCAGGTGGTTAGATGTCAATTACGGGGTTCACTGGCCGATATCTGAAGAATCTGTCTACCGACTCGGTATGAAGGTCGTTTAGAGCCCGCCTATGGTTACGCAGATCAAACGGAAAGGTAATGTGTTGCCGGATCTCATCATAGTGCTTGCGGAGATGTTTGCTGTCTGCTCAACAATTCCGCAATAGCATTTTAGCCTCTTGGTGGAGGTGAGACTCAAATGACATAAACAGGCTTGCAACTTCCTCCAGTTGGTGTCAGCGACCATACATGCGCAGCGTAATCAATAACCGGCCGGCCAATAGCATTATACGAGGTGTGTTCAAAAAGTATCGCGAATTTTGTGTTTTGTCAAAAATTATTTATTTATTCATGAATATCTATTTTCTCTCCTTCAAAGTAATCCCCATGAGATATTATACACTTGTGCCAACGGTTTTTCGAATCTTCGAAGCACTTCAAAAAATCATTTTTTTGTATCTTGTTCAGCTCCTCCTTCGATGCCGTCTTTATCTCGTCAAGAGAAGCGTAACGTCGTCCTTTCATGGGCCTCTTCAGTTTAGGGAACAAGAAAAAGTCACAGGGGGCAGATCTGGGGAATACGGTGGCTGCGGCATCATTAGTGTGTTGTTTTTGGCCAAAAAGTCGCGCACAAGCAACGATGCGTGAGCAGGGGCGTTATCGTGGTGCAAAAGCCAATTTTTGTTCTTCTTTGCACATCTTCTCGGCCTTCAGAGAACATTTTGTACCACCGATAAACGTTGCTTCGGTCCAAGGTAGCTTCTCCGTATGCCACAGTCAACATTCGGAATGCATCCGCGCACTTAATTTCGTTTTTCACACAAAATTTGATACAGGTTCTTTGATCCATTTTTTGAATAGGTAAAAATCGAAGACGATCCGAAACACGTGCAAGCAAAGCAGCTGTCAACAATTAACTGAACATTCAAAATGGCCGAGCTTGTCGGCATAAGTGAGAGAGTGCCAACATAACGCAACAAAAAATTCGAAATTCGAATATACGTAACCGGCGAAAATTCAAAATTCGCGATACGTTTTGAACACACCTCGTATGTAGGAAGCCTCGAAATATAGAAATTAAACAAAACCACTGCCACCTAGTCTAGGATCGGTCACATAACTGCTTTGTATACCCATGCTATGTCTTGTGGGCTTAAGCCCAACTGTCTACCCGGCAGAAACCAGATAATTATATAGAGCAGCACTCCCAGGATTGATATTTCTACTACAGAACCTACCTTACTAAGTTTATAATAGAGGCTCTAATACCAATAATTCTTCCAGAGGCTCACAAAATCGTGCTTCTGTCTTGAAAATATTTATTTCCGCACTGTCACATATTCAAAAGGTCATAACAAAAATTGTGTATATTGATATGAAAAGAGCTTTTGAATTTTTCCAAGCATAGATGTATTATCACAACTACAACAATAGTAATTGAATTGAATTTTGTTACAGTTTAAGCATAGGGCTGGAAATTTTTTTGAAGGTTTGAGGGTAGTGTCCATTCAATTGAGTTTTTTTTTACTGAATTAAATTAGCAGCTTTTACCGCTGTAACGACGATATGTAAATATGTACGTATTAACATAATTTGAGATAGTCCGCATTAATCTCAGCTTCACTTTCTTTATTTTGTCTAAATTAATCCACCTCTAAGACGCTTGTGTTTAGTTTAACGCATTGATCTTACGTAAACTCCATTGAGTACTCACCTGTTCACCAGTTGCCTCATCTGTGTCTGGCTGGAACGTTAGCAGCGGTTGTGCTTGATTTTCGGATAACCAAACTGCTTTTAACTGCAAATTTACCAATGAATATGGCAAGTACTGTAATTGATTGCCAGATACATCCAGCACGTGTAAGACAGAACAATTGCCCAACTCTGGCGGTAACTTTTTTAATTTGTTGTCGCGCAAACTTAAAACTCCCAAATTTTCACAGTTTCCCATTTCGGCGGGCAGGTTTTCCAGCGCGTTACGATCCACATTTAAGTTACTTAATTTCGTCATTTTACCGATGGATACAGGCAATTGTGATAAGAAGTTTTCAGTTAATATCAGCTCCTGCATATTGTCGCAACTATGAAAAGAAGCAAAATATATTTTTAGTTAACAGAATGCGACTAGACACTCTTGTTTTTTAGATGACGGCACTGATAAGTCCGAGCTAGTAATACCATTTGTATTTGGCAATAGACAAGAACTCTTCCCCAATGGAGAGTCCGTTAATTTCAATACTTAAAAAGAAAAAAACTTACGATCCTATTGTTGGATTCAATTTTTGCAAGCGATTCTGATCTAATTTCAAAATAGTCAATCGACTCAATTTTGCTATTCCGTCGGGCAGGGATTCAAGTAGATTTTGTGCTAAGTCCAAGTCAGTTAAATTAATGAGACCACCAATTTCATTTGGTAATTTCTCAAGCCTAGAATAAAAGGAGTAGAAAAAAACCAAAATGAATGATTTGGTGGATTTGTTATCACTTCTTTAAATTACCGATTTTCGGAAACATCAAGATATGTCAAATTCGTTAGCAATCCAATCTCGGGCGGTAGCCTTTCTAACTGATTGTGATCCAACCAAAGCTCATGTAAACCAGGCAAGTAGCCCAAATATGGTGGTAGATCCTCTATTTCATTGTCACCCAAATCCAATCGTTTGAGTTTCGTCAGTTGTCTTATCGATTCAGGCAAATGCTTTAATAAATTCTCCCGCAACTCCAATGATTCCAATTGATTTAAGCTGAAATTGCGTAAATCGTTATTTATTTGGGGATTGTGTTAATTGAAATGTTTACACGTTTAAAGTGCCAACTGGTTTAAAGCCATATTACAAAAAGTTATAGCTCCAAAAAATTAAAATGTCTTATTAAGGGCAGAACAAATTGTTTTGAGAACGCGCGGTAAATAAAAATAACTGTGTTTTATGTAAATATTATCAGCTGAAGATTTAGTACGTCCAAATTGCTTTAACCAGAACTTCTCAATTTTTAGAATCTGTGGCAATGAGGGGCAAAAACCATACTCAAGATAGGAGGAAAATGAGATATTACCTGCATATTTATCAAAATTTTAAATATTTTTCACAAAATTTTTAGAATTTTGTTGAGTAAGCAGTTTTGCAGGCAATTAAATTTTAGTATAATAAGGTGTTAATCTTAAGTTCGGGACACATTTTGCTGATTTTTGGCAATTTTTTTTCCGACGAGCTCAAGTGTTTTCTTTCATATAAAAAAAATGGGTTAGTAAACTTATATGGAGGAAATCCCAAGAAAAAAATTTTTAAACAAAATTTATAGTTTTTGTATTAAACATTGACACATGCTTGTATATAGTCTTTGTTAAAATAGTGTTATTTAGGCCAAAATTTGTGAAAATTGCAGAAAACGTCTGTGCCAATACTTATTTCCGGCACTGTATGTAGTTGCCTTTAATGTTTGAAGATCACACCCATATATTTGCTTCTTGATAAAATATAAGCCTAGCTTGAACTTCGATAATTAGATTCTTTGGTAAACTAATATGCGAGCACGTACAAAAATTTACGGTTATAAAAAGTTGAGTGCTTCAAATGCTTATAATTTTTAGTCATTGAAAGGCACATTAATTACTCTGTATAAATTTTCATCTTAAATACTATACGATCCAACGTTTCTGAATATGCAACCAATCGGATACCCAAGTGGTGGAGCTAAATGCCGGTTTGTTCTCTTTATGCTCTATATTCTTTAGACACGTGCAGAGAACCAAGTGTCATTATCACTTTTCGTTTGATGACCATATTGTACTATCACATTCTGGGTCACCTTGGACCACATATTGGTCGCTATCTCCGAAACTTGTCGAGTTATTGAAATAAAGGATATCTTAAATTTTAGGTTAGACGTTCCATTCAATTCGTTTCAAACATATAGACAGACAGTCAGACAAAAATTCTAAAAACTCTTGAATTTGATGCTATGGGCTCAATATTGATCCCTCCTATAAATTTTATTTTAGAATATCTGCAATGTACAGACATCGACCTGCGCATTTATATGTAGAGATTGATCATTTTCTCCGAAAATCCTGCTCACTTTTTAAGGGATATTTTCATATCGAAACAAATTGTTGTAGGAAATTTATATCATATATATATGTATATATTTACATTATTATATTATTTATAACTTTAATTGGGATATTTTTTATTTAGATTTTTTATTAGAGAAAGCGTCAAATCTGACCAATCTGTTATAAGGGAGTTTTGATCAAACTGACTTACTAAGGTTATCTAAGCGATTTAAAAGTATTAATAGTCCTATTATTATCCGATCCCTCAAAATTTTACACACACTACATTGAGTCCAAACAGACAGACATTCGAAATTCACTCTCAAGTCGTCGTGACGATAATTTCCGTACACTGATTGGTGGGTCTAAGTCTTTTCCATTGGTACTCACAAACATCTTACCAAAATCAACACTTAGTCATGTTCGTGAAGGGTATAAACAAATATATTGATTTACTTTGCCTATGGATTTAACCGGAAAATAGTACTTACCTTCCAAAATCAAGTGGTAATGTGGTAAGTGACATGTCATTTAAACCTAAGACTGTTAGGTTTTTGAGTTGAGAGAACCCCGCTGGTAATTTTGGAATCGGATTGGAGCTAAAATCGGCTACTTGAAGGTTTTGCAGGTGTTTGATGTCATCAGGAATGTCTGGAATATCTGGTGGTCGAAAAAAAATAAATATATGGTATTTAAATTAATGACTACGCCAAAAGTAAGTGTCAGTAATTTGATATTAAGACTAAGGAGACTATTGTTAAGCCATATTCGTTACTTAATAATTAATGGTACGAAAAATTATAGAGTAAATATGTAGTACTTTCACCCAATCACACATTTTGGAACAGCTCAAAATTTAAAAAACGGTATGAGTACGAAACATTTGAAAAATATAAGGCACAGAAATATGATCATATAAGAGATTTATATATATGACTCCGATCTCATGAAAAGTAGCACGTCCTGTTAATTGGGGCATATCAACAATTTTGATTTTCAAGGAAATTTTAAGTTTTGAAAATAAACTTCAGATTGTTATTTTATTGATACATATATACGCTGCTAAGTGCTTACGAATAAAATCAGTTATGGATATAACACACAATTTATCAATTTCTTATACGTTAATTCTTAACAATAACACTGTGTAACAAAGTGGAGCGAATGAGAGAACTAGAACGTGTTTTGTCACACGGCTAATAATTTGTGCGAAAATTACAACGCTTCCCAAATGCCGTAAACAGTCCAAAATTGTTTCCTTTAAGAGCATAAACAACGGTATATGAAGCTTATTAGAGTCATAAGTTACTACGAAAACTCTTAGCGACGCTTTTTGCTTTGTAATAATAGCCGAAATATGAGCTGTATCTGACACTAATAGGTGTCATATATGACTCCTACTCAGGCTCATATCGACAGTTAAGTGGAAGATCAGCCTATTCCAAAATATTTTCTGAAAGAGGGCATTATTGAAACAAATTCTAACATAAGGCATTCTTCAAACAAATTCTGAGATAGGGCATTTTTGTATATTATTTTGGAATAGGGCGCTCTTCCCCTGAACACTTTACTCACTCATGTAAGTATCTAAATGTCTGATGTATCTTACAATTGTTCCTGACAATGATGCTCAAGAAAACCTTCCTGATTCGAATCTGAGTATGCGGGATGCACATTGAAATAAATTTTATAAAGAAAATCCTTAGGGAAAGCCATATACAAACTTTCAAACAAAAATAACTTCAAATTTGGCTTCAATGTCAAAAATAAAAAAATTTATTGAGCGTTTTCTTGCGAACTGCATTCAGCCCCTTAGGTATGAAAGAACAAAGGTACAAAATGGATCACTTGAACCCATACAATGATATAAAAACTGGCATTGTTCACATGCTCCTTTGTGACTCATCCCAGATTCATTCTACCTAGAGCAATCGCTTTTTTGCAGGGTTATGACGAAAGGTATACATGCATATCAACTGCAGCAACAAAAGAGTTTAAAAGGTGTCGCTAGTCAGCAGGAAACACTTTAGTAAGCCAAGCATAGACGAATCGATTTCAGTTGAAAAGCCAACAAAGACAAGATATCCATACAGACATGCATACATACACTTTCCATATATTTTGTTTTTAAAAGAAAAATATCCGGACAGTGGAGAGAGGTAGATCAGTAATTCATAAACCATAATAATTGTCAATATGAAGTAATCAAATGTTAACAAATATTCTAAAACTGAGTATTGTAAGACGTGTTTAAAAATCTCGATTTTGCTAAAGCCTGTTACTGTGTTCATGCGTAAAAAATGTTGCAACGAACCCAGACATCAATTTAAATCACTTTTTTGATAAATAAAGTAAAACGAAGGTTTTTTACAGCGTTCTTTTTTATGTATATTGGAACGATTTTTCGTCATCCCTTGTCAAATTTAGTTTTGAGACAAAGGGGTTTCGGCGTTGTGCCATCATCAGTGTCGATTTTCGTTCTGATCTGTTGTTGTCGTTTGTCTTGTATTTATAGTAGGTAGCAGGTAACGTCAGCATGGGTGTCTGTTTGTGTACGTGTGTTGTGTGTGTACATTCAGAAACGGGGGTGGTTTGCATCGATCGGTTTTTTGTGTGGTTGACTGAGGCAGGTAAAAGTTGGTGATTTTTGTTGTTCGACCTTTTTTGCTTGTTTGTTGTTTTTGATCTTTTGCTGTTTTGTGTTTATTTGTCGGTGTGTGTGCTTGTTGTACCTGAGTGGTTGCTTTGTTTTTTGTAAACCAATTTTAAAGGTTCGAATATTGTGTCGGAAACAGTTTTTGTCTGTTCGTTTATTATTCTACCGTCGAATGTTTTTTGTTTGTAGATTTCCATGTTTTCGAGCAAGTTCAGACGTCGGCCTTTTGCTTGTACATGTAGGACCTTGACTGTTTTTTTGATGTTTCCGGGGGGGCATTTATTCTCCGCCATGTGATTCGCAAAGTTAGACTCTGGTATGATGGTTGGATTCCGTATCTTTTTGTTGTAATCTCTAATTTGTTCTCTGAACCTCGTTCTTACTTGTCGTTCTGTTTGTCCTATGTAACTGTGCTGGCATTCACAAGTGAGATTGTATACACCATGGCTGCTAAACGGATCTTCTGAGTTGGTTTTGAGCCTTAGCATCCGTCCTTAATTGTTCGGTGCTTTGAACGCTGTGTTGATGTTGTATTTTCTAAGGAAATTTTTTTTTATGTAGTTTTTCAAGTCGTGAAATCAAATAATTTGGAATACAGCCACTGGCAACATTTCACAGCGCAAAATGGTGCCAAGGAGATTACGCCAAACATTGGAACTGTGATTTCAAATGGTATCTAGACAACTTGCACCATTTTGAGCACAGCCCCAGGCTTAACGTTGTTGAAAACCCGGATATTACAACACTTTTGTCACATATGCTCGAATTTGTTCCAGTACTTATTATAGTTTACGGTATTCTTGGAGTAATACTAGAAACCCAAACAACAAAAATTTAAGATTTTTGAAAAATGTCAGTACCACCTCCCTGTTTTGCTTTGAGTACCTCACCACATTTTGGAAGCGATCACTCGAGTAATAATTGACCATTTAAAAAAATTTAGCTCTTTCATTAGTTTTTTAGATCATGAAATCCGGTAAGTGTCATGTTATACAAAGCAAAGAGTTGACTTACTTGATGCTTCATTCTAATCCTGAAGAATTCTCATTAATACAAATTGGAGGTTCTACCTCAGTAGGCAGCGTGAGTTATGCCTGATTTCCGCTTTATTAGTGAAAAGTAATGAATACAGTGGGTAATTTAACCCTACCATAAAACAAAGCGCCGACAACTGATGCATTCATCATCATCATTTATTGCGCATCAAAGCGCGCCAGGCATTTATTTTTAGCAATAACTGACGCCAATTGGCAACCCCCTGGTCAAGTCATCCCCCACCTGTTTTATCCATCCCAATGAGCGCCGAAGCTTCTTTGTCCATACGCATAACATGACCAAAAAGCGGTGCCTGTGGGCTTTGATTCGCTGCACTAGGGTCATAATTTCGTAAACCTCATTCGATGCTTCGTTAATTCGCCGTTGGCATCAAGTCCCTCACAGTTTAAAATTTGCAACCCTTTATTTCATGCCAGCAAATACTTCGTCTTGGCCTACTTCACCGCAATACAAACTTTGCAATAGGTTGTACCGACGCACAGTGGCGCCTCTGCCGTTAAAGCATGGCAAAAATCAAAAAAATCATGAAAGCGTTCGCTAAATCTATTCTTCTAATCTATGTTTCTAATAGAGAATTTTCCAGGGATCAAGAACATACAACTGTTTTTTCACAGAAAATTATAGTTTACCAGGTAGAGCCGCTCAAAGTTGACCAACTTTCAACATTGGGAAAAATTTGAAATTTTTCTTCTTTTTCGTTGTACTTAAAATGGTTTTGTGAGTAAATAACTCGGCCGGTTGTCGTTTTCTTGTATAGCAATTAAAGATAATTTAATTTAGGATTGAAACAAAAAAAAATTGTTTTTTTTTTGTTAAAAGTTGGCGGATATACCTGTTTTTCTAAATACCTATTTTTAGGCCCTTTTTAAAACTTTGATGGAAAATAAAAAAAAATGTTAAAATATGTGCTCCGTCAAATTAACAGTAGTTATTTGTGAAATATTCAGTTACCTAAATTCATAAAGTCTACCTGCGTCCAGCTGCAACTTCACTTTTACATCAAATAAAGTTAAACAACCTTGGGCATAAATACGCGCCTGAGCAGGTATATATAATTCAGTACGGCCGTAAGGTCGTTTTTGTTATTGGAACTTGTTAACAGCATACATATTTTTAGTTACGAATTGTAT
Organism: Merzomyia westermanni; assembly: GCA_949987695.1. Lineage (NCBI taxonomy): Eukaryota > Metazoa > Arthropoda > Insecta > Diptera > Tephritidae > Merzomyia > Merzomyia westermanni. Next base: position 124,000,025 of record OX465288.1, on the reverse strand, counting down.
ACCTGAAATTCATTTTAATAATTTGAGTAGGTATATAAAGCTATCCAACATACAATGCATATTATCATTCGTCTTTTGGAGATTAAGGAACTTAGTATTCTGTTTACTTAAATAAGGTGAATAGTATTTTTAAATATACGAAAAGTTCACAGTTTAATGTTTAGTCAGATACACTCGAAGCCAATTCTAATATGTATCTAGAAAACTCGAAACTATTTGCGGTGTTTAAATCTACAAAGTCAAGACGGGACTTCGTTGAGGCTATTATGAGAGAATTAGCGAGTGAAACAAGCATTAAAGAAAAGGAAGGCCTGGAAGAAAAAATTGGTTTACAATACATTATGATAGAAAAAAACTGGAAGGACGTCTATCGTAACAATTTAAAATTTCTAAGCAAGCATTAAAAGTGGCTAGCTGACAAAACTTTTTTGGACGAAGAAACGCCTAGCACGTCAACCAATCCAACTAGAGGGAGACCAACAAAACCCATAGAAGAGTGTTCTACCTACACAAGCTGATACCACAAAAGCTATGGACACGACTCATCTTTCAGAAGCACTGGCTATTAAATATAAAAAAGACGAAGAAAACGTGAAGTCTCATATAACAGAAGCAGTTGCGGTAGCAAGTCCAGTGCGACTGATGAGGATCAAAAACAACATTCCCACACCACCAAATGCGCTACCTAGGAAATACACTCCCGAAGAAGCTTTGGCGCTGTTTATAGATCTCGGTTTAACGAAGAAAAAATATATTATATTGCGTCAGTCATTATTGCAACGTAATGCCGATATTTTACCTGGATACAAAAAAATTACTCAAGCCAAGAAAGAAGCAGTTCCTCTAAGTCCCAAAATAACCGAAGTATCAGCTGAAATTGAGCTACAAAGCCTAATGGATCATACGTCTACACGACTCCTTTAAAGTTTTGCTGAAGAAAAGTTGAAATCACTGCCAAAGGAGCTAGCATTGATAACTAAGTGGGGCTGTGATGGATCATCAGGACAAAGCGCATATAAACAAAGAATAAATGTAGCCGATGAAACAATTACAAATAGTAATATGTTTATGCCTTCTATTGTTCCATTACGACTAAAAGATGAAGCTTCAGAATATTGGAAAAATCCACGTCCGCCATCAACTATATTCTCCTCAAGAAGATTTTTTGAAAACGATGAAGTGACTGCTCGCATAACAGGAGTTGATTGAGATATTGTGAAAAGATTGGGAGTAATTTTAAATTTTTTAAACTGCCATGAACCAGTTAACGGACCCAAATTTGGAGAATATGTATCTAAAACTACAGAGTTGCTGCATCAAAAGTATCCTGAGAAGAAACTTACACCAACGGTACATAAAATTTTAGCACATGGAAAAGTTTTAATAGAGTACCAGTGCCTACCATTAGGAGAATTGTTTGAAGAAGCTCAAGAATCTAAGAACAAGGACTACAAAAGATATAGATGTATGAACACCTGCAAAGTATCACGAGTTAGACAAAACGAAGACCTTTTCCACATGTTAGCTATCTCTTCTGATCCAGTCATATCATCTATGAGGTATGTAAGAACACAAAAAGAGCTTACAGATGCGTATAGCTCAGAAATTGTTGCTTTGTTAGATATATGTTCCAGTGACGATGACTATGTTAAGATAAAATAAGTTTCTCACTTCTTATCACAACAATGAAAAAGAGATTTACTAATCAATTTTGTTACTTTATTGAAAAATAAGATATCTATGTACAAGTTAATTTTTTATTTCAAATAAAAGAATTAATTAATTTAGTAATTTATAAATACATACTTTTACTTATTGCATATCTCTAAAGTTTATCAAATTTATTTTAAAGCTTAGGCATTTCGTCTTCAAATGAGTATTACATTTTTATAGAAATCAATACGTCTATCGAGTTTGGTACAAATTGGTAAAGCGGTTACTACGATCAAACTTTTTAGCATAAATGGGCAGTGCCACTCGCCTTTTCCAAAATTCTTTGGCTGTTTAATCTTTAGCTCAAATAAAGTTTCATTGAACCACTTTGAATAACTTTTAGTTATTAATAAAATACATATTTGGCTTGTAAATTAAAAAAAAAACATATAAAATTTTACGATGAATTTTGAAGCACCTTGTTATTGTGGCACCAAAAACGGATATTTGAGTTTTATAAGAGCATTGCCATTTAAAAGAAACAATACGTCTATCCATTTTGGTAGTTATTAATTACGTGACTACTTAGATACAACTTTTTGTAATAAGTGGGCAGTGCCACGCTATCTTATCAAAATCATTAAATACGTCATTATAAGAAAACCTCATTTTACTTTTTTTATTTTTTACTAAAACATTTTGTTTTTACATTTTTCTAAAAATTTTCAACTTTGACGAATTTTTTAGAAGCACCCTGTATCTGTGACATTCTGAGCTTTCACACAATAAAACTTCAAATAATTATCTTTCATTTGCATTTTAAATTTTTGTTATGATTTTTGCAAAGAAAAAACTCAAAAGGCGCCACTGTGCGACGGAGCTGCCATTTGCTAGAGCCGTATAAGATTGGATGTCTTAAATTAGCGAATGGTATGAAATTTAAGTAAAGAAAACAAATTTTATACCATGAAATTGTTCGAATGATTTGACTTTTGACTACTGTTATGTATTATGTTAATTAATATAAAATATTCATTTACTTTGCAACCCAGGTGTAGGCACAGGAAAACCTGAGCACTTTTTTTCTTCGATTGACCTAACTTCACTTCTTCCGACATGTTTCGCAGATGAAGATTCGTTTGTCGTGACACTGCTAGCTGACAACGCTGGTTGTGGTGGTCATCATGATTCGATTTTTACCTATTTTTTTACCAAAATTGATCAATTGTGACCAAAAACAGCATCGCATGAACATTGCTAATGAGATGTTAAACTCTGTCCGCGACGGCCCAAATTTGCTCCAGAGGGTCATAACTGGTGACCAATCGTGGGTTTATGGTTATGACGTGGAAACCAAAGCTCAATCATCTCAATGGAAGCTGTCGCACGAACCAAGACCGAAAAAAGCGCGCCAAGTTCGGTCGAATGTGAAAGTTTTGCTGACAGTTTTCTTCGATTGCAGGGGCGTGGTGCATCATGAGTTCTTGCCACAGGGAAGAACGGTCAATAAGGAATATTACCTGCAAGTTATGCGCAATTTGCGCGAAGCAATCCGCCAGAAACGCCCGGATTTGTGGAAGAACAAAAATTGGCTTTTGCACCACGATAACGCCCCTGCTCACGCATCGTTGCTTGTGCGCGACTTTTTGGCCAAAAACAACACACTAATGATGCCGCAGCCACCGTATTCCCCAGATCTGGCCCCCTGTGACTTTTTCTTGTTCCCTAAACTGAAGAGGCCCATGAAAGGACGACGTTACGCTTCTCTTGACGAGATAAAGACGGCATCGAAGGAGGAGCTGAACAAGATACAAAAAAATGATTTTTTGAAGTGCTTCGAAGATTGGAAAAACCGTTGGCACAAGTGTATAATATCTCATGGGGATTACTTTGAAGGGGACAAAATAGATATTCATGAATAAATAAATAATTTTTGAAAAAACACAAAATTCGCGATACTTTTTGAACACACCTCGTACGTAACCAGCAAAAATTCAAAGTTCGCGAGCCATACATCATAACCTAATCAACCGATTAGAATGAATCTTCCTTGAAGTTAAACTCGTTCTGCATCAAAAAAAATAGTTGATTTCCTTCTAATTTAACCAAAATTGTTTAAACAAAAGCAGCACTTTTTCCAAAAAAATCTGTTTGTGTGTTTGTTCGCTGCCAACCGAATAATAGTCCAATTACCCACCGACGCACGTACGTAGTACGTGTCAGCTGACACGACCTGTCTTATGAGAGTGCCATGTAAACGAACACTCACCGACGTTCAATTTTTCCGTATACGCAGTACGTAGCGTAGAAATCAAAGAAATTTTGATTTTTACCGTAAGAACGTGTCAGCTGATTGCTCGCACATATGACAGTGTTGCCTATTCATACGTGTGTATGCTGGTTATGGATCGTTTGCAGTCGCCTTACAAAAATACCTCAAAATACCTTTTAAATTTTCGTAATAATGTTGAAATAACCTGAAATTACGATATTAAGTTGTTGCTTTTAAATAAATTGACTGGCTAAAATTATTTAATATTAATTTCGGACACTCATAAAACGAAAAATAAATGTTTTAAAAGTACACGTTTGAGTTAGCATGCATGAAAACTGATCAATGGCAACATTGTATTGAATGTAAACAACAGAAATGGCTGATTTCTCCGTTGGCGCCACGGGCATAAGATTCCCTCAAACGTACGTACGTACGGGATACGTAAACGTACGTTACACACGTCGGTGGGTAATTGGACTATAAGTCAGCGTGCTTTAAGCGACAGCTGTGGTGAGCCATTCATTTGATGAATTCGCGAAAGAGTTCGGTAGCGTTACTTCACTTCGGACGTATGTATGTATCTATGTATGTATGTTACATAACTTCGCTTTTATTTCGGCTTCACATACATACAAGGTGGCGCAAAAGTAAGCTTCCGATGTTCAGCATATCGGTTGTGGCACGTGCAGTGTGTGCTGTTGCACCGTCTTGTTGGAACCACATGTTTTCCAATCCCAATTCATCAAGTTGCGGCAAAAAGAACTCGTTGATCACTGCTCTGTAGCGCTCACCATTCACAGTAACCGTTTGGCCCCGACCGATTATTGGTCAAATAAATAGTCAGCAATATTCCGCGTTCTGGATCAGTGTAGCGTAACATTGTTTATTAACGTGTATTTCGCATGTGTTTACTACACAAATGTCAAAACAGAACTGACTTTAGGGGCCAATCGCAAAATTTATAGCATTTTATGATAGGAGGATTACTTTTGCGCCACCCTGTATTTATGCATGGTGAGATTAATGCAACAAAAAAGAAAAAGAATGCATGCATATTTTTAAACATATATATATACTCCTAAAGTTTAAACAAAAGTACTATGTTTTCGTATGTTTGTATGTATATATGCATGTATGTACTTATTTGTGTATTAGGGAGATTGAATTCTACAACATTTTGTTTTATCCAAATTTGTATGATGATTTTCAAACACTGAGTACCGATCCATTTTAATTTTTTTTGTTCGGCAACCATGAACATCTTTCTTCGAAAAAGAACCGTCGAATTATGCTATTAAAATTTGTATGTTAGTTGCGGGAGTACATTAAAAGGATCGCAGTTCATAAAGTTTTATTTTGGGTGATTTTTATTAATGAAAAGTGCAGATTTAATAAATAATTTGACTTTTGAGTGGTAAGTACATTACAGTGCAATTTTTTATATTATTTAGTGTAATTTTACAACCAAATTTTCCTTAGGGCCATTTTCACAGTTGCGAGTTAACTTACATTCCACAGTTAACTATGAATTTTCGATTCAATTTTAGTAATTTAACTAAATATTCACTGCCCAATGTACGATAGACAACATTTTATTTCTAACAAGAGGTTAACCATGATCAAATAATTTATATGGTCGTTTCACATGACATGGCGTCTTCTTCTTCCTCATCCACACCTTATGTCAAACTAACATATCTTTGTTTTTTGTTCCCTCTCACATGTGCATTTTGACATAAGAATTCACCGACGTCAAACTTTAATTTCGTGTTGTTGGCCGATTGCGGCGACCATATAGATTATTGGATCATGAGGTTAACTCACCAATATTGGGCAGCTTAACTTGAGGTAAGTCGACATGAAAATCGAAAGTTAACTGTGGAATGTAAGTTAACTCGCCACTGTGAAAATGACCATTAGAAAAATAAGTGATTTCTATGAAACATAGTTGTTACTCAAAGCTTAAAATTTCTATAAATTAGAGAAAAATATAATTTCGTATTTTTTATTATAAAAGTTCTCAAAATAAGAAAAAAATATTTGGTTTTTTTATACGATATTTTAGTAAGTTCTTAAATATGCAATTGAAATAGATTATAAATTACTAGCAAACCGGGCAGGTGTTTTTCTTTCCAACCATTTTCTTTGACTAACTTTCCAGAGAAAAAAATTATATGTACATTAGAGTGCTTCAAAAAAATGTTTGTTCCTTTTTTTAACACTTACCTTTGATGGAAAAAAATCCTCACCAAATATGGCGGCCGCCGTGGTATGGTGGTAGCGCGCTCCGCCTACCACACCAATGGTCCTGGGTTCAAGCCCCGTGCAAAGCATCATCAAAATTTTAGAAACAGTTTTTTTCAATTAGAAAAAAATTGTCTAAGCGGGGTCACCCGTCGGCAGTGGTCTGGCAAACACTCCGAGTATGTTTCTGGCATGAAAATTTATATGCCTAGCAGATGCCGTTCGGAGTTGGCATAAAACATGTAGGGGACCCGCCAGTTTGTAGGAAAAATTAAAAAGGAGCACGACGCAAGAGAAGCTCGGCCTAAATCTACTCGGAGGTAAATCTTGCCAAGTATTTATTTTATTTCAAAGATGGGTCCTATAGCTGAACTCATAGGGGTCGCTATTTTTTTTTTTAGTTTCCCATGTAAAATTGGCTTTGCTCACGGTATGGGGGAATACAAAATGAAAGATGTAAGATATGAAGTGTGAATTGCAAGGTACGGTGTGACGACTCTCCAATTTTTTACAAATTTCACTCTTAATAAAATCTCCATATCGCCGCCCTTACCTACATATCGCTTTTCAAAATTACTAACTGAATATGAATAATTAATATGTACATATGTACTCGTACATAAACATATCTTCTAATTGGACTTTATTTATTTATGAAATTTTCTTTATTTACTAGGGTCATTATTCCGAAATATTACAAAAAATTACTTTTGTTTCAATTATAAAGTTGTTTTAAACATTATCAACCTGTGTGAAACAAGGTGCGGACTGCTAGTGTAAATATATAAGCAGATGTACAAAACATACAAACATGAGCACCAATGCATTAAACATAATTCTTCAACAAACAATTATTATGCTCATAACGACGGAAACTGTTGGTGGCCATTAAGTTGAAATTCCGAGGCATCGAAGCGCGAAGCTACAAAATTCAAGCTAAAAGCCACACAGGGTAGGTATAAAATGGAATGTAGAAAATATGGGAGAGGCACAACGCAACAAGTAGAACAGAATGAACAATAACAATAGGTGAAAACGTAAGCAACAAAAAATTTAACGAAAAAACAGATATAGACAAACAATGGAAAGAATATAATTTATTGACCTTTTCTTTATACATGGTAGTTACTCATACTCTTCTATCACATCCGCAAACACAGCAGCTCGCCAGTGCTTTACATAAATCTAACCATTTGAAATAAATATTCTGTCCGTTGTGAATGAGCGTTCAACATCAAGAACTCTGATGAGCGAGCTTATATCACCGGTGAAGCAATCCTAGATCCCATACAAGATGAGCGCAAAAAGAAACCGCAGCTAAATGCAAAAGTTGATTACTAAAACGGAAATCGTTTAAAAGTTCATTCCATATGAACATTTGCATGTATGTGATGCTATCAGCAATAAATCGTATGAACGATTGTCAGTAATAAGGAAAATGGTTGTGGCGCTGCTCGCTCTTATAATAGACTATAATCCATGCATTGTCTTACAATAAGACTTATAGTATAGTATAAGCCGACATGGTATAGCACTAGCAGGTTTCTGGATGCTTTTAAAAACTTAAAAAGCAGGGAAATTATCAAACAGCCGAATAATGCTGAACAAAGCAGTCAAATATGCGTATTGAACAAACATTTTTATGCTGGAGAACAAGATCCTGCAAGCAGACATGACAAGCTAAATGCAAAAGTTGATTACTAAAACGGAAATCGTTTAAAAGTTCATTCCATATGAACATTTGCATGTATGTAATGCTGTCAGCAATAAATCGTATGAACGATTGTCAGTAATAAGGAAAATGGTTGTGGCGCTGCTCGCTCTTATAATAGACTATAATCCATGCATTGTCTTACAATAAGACTTATAGTATAGTATAAGCCGACATGGTATAGCACTAGCAGGTTTCTGGATGCTTTTAAAAACTTAAAAAGCAGGGAAATTATCAAACAGCCGAATAATGCTGAACAAAGCAGTCAAATATGCGTATTGAACAAACATTTTTATGCTGGAGAACAAGATCCTGCAAGCAGACATGACAAGAGGAACACCCAAGAACATCACTGTTCGTTGTCGTATGAGACACTGCTGACCCTCGAGGAAGCGTTTCGGGGGTTACGGGTGTGGGCCGCAGCAAGCATGGCACAGCTTGTCAACAAAAAAAGAAAAGTTCCGAAACGCTTCAGTAACAAAAATTAAACCCTCATTTTCGACTGCACTCTTTAAATTGTATTGAACTCTTCTGCGCATCGAAATAGATAGCAAGCTAAATTGGAAAAAACATCGACCTATACTCACGTATAACAACAACCGGTTCAGACATAAGACCCATAGGCTTTGGGTGCTGGAAGGAGAAACATAATGATCATTGTGGTATCCTGAACAGTCTACCTTTCGCCTTCCTTTAACTTTGCCAGGAAATATAAAGGGTTCCTCCCATCGGAAGGGTTTGTAATATTGGCCGGTGTCACTTTTCAGACGGGTCCACAGTGGACTGCGATAACGAAGTTCGAGTCTTTCCGGATCAGCTAAATTCCGGATTCCATACTCATTGAGTATCATCCAACAGAAAGTACTCGACATTGACAAGACTTGTAGAGTTTTTTTTTAATATCTACAACGAAAGATATCCATATACTGTAAATGTAAGGAGATGCTGAATGCAACATTTTTAGAGCCCATATGGATTCTTGGCCGTAAGAACATCGATGGCCACAAGAAAGCATGGCGGGGACATATTTTGACAATACCGAGACGCTCACGGTAGTTCGTCCTCTCAGCAATCAAAAGAGACACATACAGCAGGTACTGGGAAATTTCTCGACTGAAGTGGTACGCTTCAGATACATTTATAATCACCAAACAAGGATGGCCTGCCTACGGCACGAGGAGAACAAGAAAAGAAATCTTCAGAATCATAGCCACAATAATGGGACACTGGGAACAGCAAATAGAGATGGGGAAATGTGCAGGAGTTGCGGCGAAGTAGGAAACGGCAAATTTATCTTTGATAGTACCCAGTACTAGCCAATCAAGATTGCGGCAATTAGTCCCAGTTCCTCGACCGGACGACAGAACAGCCAATCCTAACCGGTGAAGCGATAGATACATCATTTACCGAGGAAAAGCTACACATTTTTTTCACCAAATTTGTCTATATCAACATGATGAGTTTTAGAAAGTCTCTCAAACAATTTCTTCACTTTTCTCAACCCACACCTTTGGAGAACATCGACTACCCTGCACTGAAAAATCCCAAAAATTTCATTCCATTCCTCTTTCCATTCTATGTATCAATGTTTATATAGTAGCGTGTACCTTATTTTGCAAACGTTTATCAGGCGACATGTTTTTGACCTATCCAACATTTCTAGAGTGAATAGCTAGATGACACATTGTTGATTTTCATTAAAGATGGAGACAAATGCATATTTTGTATCATAGTTACTCACTAGGGTTGCCAATCCCGGGATCCCGTGATTTTTTGGGTTCCGAAAATATCGGGGTTTCTTTGCTTCAATCCATGGATTTTTAGGATTTTAAATATGTTGTTAAGGACTAAATATATATAGTTTCACGGATTTTAAACTGCACAATAGCGCCGTCGTCCCTCAGAGAAATTCGCACCATTTGCTTCAAAAATTTAAAACATTTGAAAAAAGTAGAGCCCATGAAAATATAACCTTTAAAATAGCTCTTTTCACATAATTAGATTGTGGGCATATTCGAGTTAATCTATTTTAAATGTATCCGAGTAACGAATAAATGAAAGTATTAGTAGCCGTCGTGTTCAATACCATTTTTAAAAATAGGAGTTAGTTTGTATTATACATTACCATATCTGTAAGTACAGGGTGTTTTTTTTACAGGTTTGTTTTTCGAATAGAGATAAAACTGGCATTTTGTGGTCAAATCTGGCAACTCTAATGTCATTTATGTTCAGTTTGGTTTGCCATTTCATCATGAACAGGTTGACAAAAGAACAACGCTTGCAAATCATGCAAATTTATTTCGAAAATAATGGTTCAGTTCGCGAAGTTTACCGTGAGCTCCGTCCATTTTATGGTCGACATAATCGTCCATCAGAGCAATTAATTCGGTTAACCATGGATCGTTTTCGCACTACGTTTACTCTATGTGATAATACGCATCCGCAGAGACGTCGAACAGTGCGCACCGAAGAAACAATTGCCGCTGTAGAGCAAAGTGTTGAAGAGGACCCGAATGAATCGATTCGCCACCGTGCACAGCAATTGGAGCTTTGTCCATCAACTTTATGGAAGATTTTGCGCAAAGATCTTGGCTTACGACCTTACAAGATCCAGCTTGTGCAAGAATTAAAGCCGCGAGACCATGCAATGCGTCGTGATTTTGGTGTATGGGCCGAAAATGAGATTGATTTCGATGCTGATTTTCATCGCAAAATTTTGTTCAGTGATGAGGCTCATTTTTGGTTGAATGGCTACGTCAACAAGCAAAATTGCCGCATTTGGAGTGAAGAGAATCCACATGAGACCCTTGAAACGCCATTACATCCACAAAAACTGACTGTTTGGTGTGCTCTATGGGCTGGTGGAGTCATTGGGCCATACTTCTTCCGCAATAATGCTGGAGAGGCAGCTACCGTTAATGGAGACCGGTATAGAGCCATGATAACCGACTATTTTGTTCCCGAATTGGATGGCATGAATGTGGATGAGTTGTGGTTCCAACAAGACGGCGCTACATGCCACACAGCGCACGTCACAATCGATTTATTGAAGGAAACATTCGATGAGCGCATAATTTCGCGGAATGGACCTGTCAATTGGCAACCAAGGTCGTGTGATTTGACACCATTGGATTATTTTCTTTGGGGATATGTGAAGTCGCTCGTCTACACCAACAAACCAGAAACGTTAGGGGAATTGGAAGCCAACATTCGTGGCGTTATTGCCGACATACGGCCCCATATGCTCGAAAAAGTGGTTGAAAATTGGACCTGTAGAATTGGCTTTATTCGAGCCAGCCGCGGCGGCCACATGCCCGAAATCATATTTAAACATTAATGGCATAAAATTATCCTTCCAATAAAGCCAAATTGATGGACCTTAAAACGATTTTCTTGTGTTTTATTTCAATTCGAAGTTCTTAAGTATGTATCTTTAGTATGTACGAGGTGTGTTCAAAACGTATCGCGAATTTTGAATTTTCGCTGGTTACGTATATTCGAATTTCGAATTTTTTGTGGCGTTATGTTGGTACTCATGTCTCTCACTTATGCCGACAAGCTCGGCCATTTTGAATGTTCAGTTAATTGTTGACAGCTGCTTTGCTTGCACGTGTTTTGGATCGTCTTCGATTTTTACCTATTCAAAAAAATGGATCAAAGAACCTGTATCAAATTTTGTGTGAAAAACGAAATTAAGTGCGCGGATGCATTCCGAATGTTGACTGTGGCATACGGAGAAGCTACCTTGGACCGAAGTAACGTTTATCGGTGGTACAAAATGTTCTCAGAAGGCCGAGAAGATGTGCAAAGAAGAACAAAAATTGGCTTTTACACCACGATAACGCCCCTGCTCACGCATCGTTGCTTGTGCGCGACTTTTTGGCCAAAAACAACACAATAATGATGCCGCAGCCACCGTATTCCCCAGATCTGGCCCCCTGTGACTTTTTCTTGTTCCCTAAACTGAAGAGGCCGATGAAAGGACGACGTTACGCTTCTCTTGACGAGATAAAGACGGCATCGAAGGAGGAGCTGAACAAGATACAAAAAAATGATTTTTTGAAGTGCTTCGAAGATTGGAAAACCGTTGGCACAAGTGTATAATATCTATATATAGTAACACGAAATTCGCGATACTTTTTGAACACACCTCGTAGATCATTGTTTATTTTAATTATTTTCATGGCATTTTTAACAGGTTGTCGCTTTAAAAATCAAAATGGAATTTTCGTTTGTTCGCACTTTAGAGACTTTTTTCTAGACTTATTTTCAATTTTGAATATTTTCATTTCACTCAATGCCATTTTTGCGAGATGTTTTCTTTGTTTCTTTTTTAGTCACACCGATTTGTAAACCGACGCCAACAAATACACTTTTTAAAGGTCAGTAGCTTTTCTCAGTACACAAAAAGATTGGTTTTTTTTGTGACGGAAGATGTCACTATTTTGATGCTGTTCGTGCAAAATATGTGCATTAAGGTGGCGCAAAAAAAAATCGTGAGGTCTTATCATAGGAGTCGGTGGTTCCCAAACGATGAAAAATGCTGGAGGGATATATTGAGATTTACAAGAGCTGGTCCTATTCTTATATCATCCCAATTGATTTTTAAGTATAAAAGGTGAAATAAGGCTGATTAGTCTCTAAAGTAAGGCTTACACAAAATTTATCTGTTTTCAGATCTTGATTCCCCACTACAGCATACATAGTTAAGTTATATATGTGTATATGTACGTGTGCATAAATTAAAAGTGAGTGACGGTATACCTAAATACTTGCGATGTGAATACCAAGCAACGGTACATAAAACTTATTTGTGATTGATGGTGTATGATGAAGTCACATATGGGCAAATCGGCGGTAGTATTACATTTTTGGATACTCGGATGCTACACATGGGTTAATGAATTAAAGCCGGTAAAAAGCATATGGATATTTAGTTTGACGTATTCAGTATCACCTCTGAAGATATGGATGGAAAAAATGTAGACAAAAAGTTTTTTCAGAACTTTGAAGAGTGAAAAACATCGATTTTTCCGTTTTTTCAAGTGATACTCGTTTTATTTTTTTGGTATTTGTTCTATAAAATTTTGAAGCATCAATGTATCGCTTTAAAATTTTAACTGGGTGTAGTTTTTGAGACGGAGATTCTAAAAATGTAAGCGGGGTTAATGTGCTCCTCCAATATTTAAAGTTATCATCAATGAAAATAGCGATACTCTATTCTTGGCCTTTTTCAATATTTGTGAATTTGTGCTTATAAGTTTTTGAGGCAACAGAGTATTAAAATTTTGGTTATACGCGATCATGGCGAAATAAGTAAGGTGAACGCACGGCGAAAAGCGAAAAATCCCTCATGTGTTTGCTTTTGTTTTTGGTAATGAGACTGTCAAAACCTTCTGAAACAGTCGAATTTAAAAATGAAAACTCAAAAGATGTAAATGGTTGTTTACAAACAAAAAAATTATTAATTTCACAACCAAAATGCGTAATCTGTGCAGCTCGAATGAAAAAGTTATGAATTCTTATTAATTGATTACATTATCCCTCTTTTGATCTGTGCGGAGTATCCGGATGGTTTCGTTTGGTGTTGTGTTTGTGTCCCAAAATTGCATTTAAATGCATATCCGAGGAGATTAGGGCCGAGATTGGCTTTGGCTTGTCCCAATTTTAAAGTATCCAACATACTATATGCCGACTTCCAACGCCCACAAAAACAGGTCTGAGGTGGATGCTTATGCTGTATTATGTGCAATTGTTTTTTTCTTGTCCAATCTTAGTTGAGTTTTCTGCCGCAATGGAATATAGTAGAAATACTGTTTCGAAACCTTCCTTAAGAACTGTTTACATTAGTCAACTTTAGAATCAATTTCAATTGCACGAGATATTGATTCAAAGTTCGCTGCCTACCAACTTATTACATGCAATTGTTGCAACTAGCAGAAATCAACAGGAAGTTGACTGTGAAATTTACTAATGTAAACAGCTTTTTAAGCATCACTGATGCACCTTGCACCTTGAACTCGAAAAACCATATCTAAATATGTTTCTAAAGTGGAGTTAAAACTTACTAAGTCCATGCATTTAATGGCTACGCACACATAAAGCACCAATTAAATCACAAAGATTTCGTGTCACGTGGTTTTTTTTATTGAATTGGTTTTTTTAGATTTTACTCTTATTTTCAATGATTTAATTAACAATTAGTGAAAGTGTAAAAAAGATATTCCAATTTAGCAAATTTTGCGACTCTTCATATAACATACACATGTAAAGTGGTAAATCCAATTGTTAATTTACAATACAAAACCGAAAATAAACACGACCTCAAGAATTGGGGAACGATACAATTCATAACAACAAAACAATTATAACGAAACTTGATAAAGATGATATGACGAAGTCACTGATAATGTGTTGGGGGCATAGAAATTTCTGCAGGCAAACTGAATACAATGTAATAATGATGACGTTATTATCTTGATAACCGCGTAATTCAGTACTATCTAATGCAAATTGTGTTATATATAATGCGAAAATCATGATAGTAGTTTACGAAGGTGATGATGATTTGACGAACTTAATAATGATGTGTTGACGTTGCAGGATTTTCGAATCTGCAGATACGGCGCATGTAGTACAAAGAAGCAACGATGTGATGAGCTTGGTAGTTGAGCGTTGCAGTAAATACTGTGGTTTACAAAGCGAAAACGAAACAATATATTTATTTGACGAACTTATTAATGACGTAGGCTGTTCGGGTACTCGCAGGTATACTGTTCGCAGCAAGACGATTATGACGATGTGTTCAAATGGTCTAGAAAATACGATACTATGACAATACATGTACGATTTGAATAGTGATGAGGTAACATACCAATGATCTGCTGATAAAGCTGAATGTCGTAATATTCAGATACGCTGAATGCAATATTAAAACGATGATATGTGCACGACAACAACAACAGGAACATGGTAGCTGAATGCTGCTATACAACACAAAAAAGCACAGTTGGGGGATGGGGAATTGTTTTAGGCAACAAGAGTGATCGCTTCCCACTCCGTATAATGAAGGTGAAAAGTGATCGGCACACAACGTTTATCTGTTTCCCAAATTCATTTGGCAAACCCTGCTCCATTGTAGCCTCCTTGCGGTATCGTGAAAAAACGAGACATTTCCCACACAAAACACACTTCACCATTTCTTTACACTTATCTCCAAGTAAATAATTATAATTAACCTTCACCGCCGCAGTATTTACATATGTAAAGATTTCAATTTTCAAATTGCTATAACTTCCACAATTTATGCGCGATTTTGGAACCATTTGGATTCAGTGGCCAACTTTTTGTGTTTTATATAAAGGCTGAATAAAAAATAAATTTTGGTATGGAAAAATTACCTTTTTGGAAAAAAAATTACTCAAGAAGAATTATTTAAGATTAAAAATTTGTTACTTTTTATTTTTAAGGATGTTATTGACAATTTTTACATATTGTTAGTGTTTTACAGTGGATGGCACAAACCGGCTTCTTGCATTGATTGCAAAGTTTTCTTGTTGATCTCTTCCTTTTGGAGTCTTCATGATAGCATATAAAGCAAGAACCTTTAATTTTTGAGTGGCCACGGTTAGATATTTCGCAGATAGAGCTTGAACAGTTGTTCCAGTCACGCATTCTATAGCGCTCCGAGTTGGAAAATAAGCTACAACCCTTGGCATGCTAGATCTTTTTACTATGAGTGGCATACATAACTTTTCTCCCAATTCTTGTAGAAACATGCGACGGCGACCTAAATGATAATAAGTTTAGCAGCGGAAAACGATTTTAGTAAAATATACAGACCTCTCTTTGCTGATATATGTGAAGGAGTATTTTCCGTATATATAATATAGGCAGCAAGAGCGGACACGTCGAGCATATTATAAAAAAGTGCAAGAGGCCACCGGTTAGTTTTACGTTTACAAGAATATTGGCCGAGCATCTTGTCCATAGTATCCACACCTCCTTTTGTTTTGTTATAAAACAAAATAATATTCGGTTTTTTCTTGATGTCCGATATTGTGTGGTCAAATGGCAATATTGAAAGTAAAACAACCGCTTTATTCTTTTTGGGTACTTATGAGCAAATCCTTCTATTTTCTCCAAAACCAAATAATGTTGACAGCTCCTCCCTCTGTGATGAGGCTTTAAACTCCGCTGGTAGACAGGCTTTATTTTTTTTCATCGTGCCAACCAAAGATATCTGCCAATTTGCTAAAGAGTCCGCTAATGCAATAGATGTAAAAAAGTTATCATAGGTTACGTTGCGACCAGAATTTTTGTAGTATGAAACTAAGTCTTTAACAACTCTCTCCCCTTGGTTTATCTCTCTAATATTGTTACTTTTTCCTGTATATATTTGCGCAGTCAGAGGATAATAGGTTTGGGAGTCACATATCCACCATAACTTTATGCCGTATTTCGCTGGTTTTGATGGCATATATTGTGTGAACTTAGTACGAAAGGGAAAGAGCTGCTCATCAACTGAGATTTTCTCTTGGTCTGTAATTATCCCGCAAATTAGCGTTCAACATGGTGAAAATTTCTGAAATCGGTGCTGCTTTATCTGTTTGCATTCTATTTTCCCTAGTGTTTTCATGATCGAAACGTATAAATTGTAATATGTGCGAAAACCTTTTCAAGGACATAGTTGCTCTATACAAAGGATTAGCATTTGTTTTCCAGAGTAATTTTATGTTCTCACAGTTTGAGTTATGGCTGCCCATAATCAACAGGTTACCAAAAAACGCACTCAATTCCTCTTCGTCTAAATCTTTCCAAAAATTTTTTCTAAAATTGATATACACATAATATATGTAAATGTATTCTAACATTTCGAAAAAAAATGTGCACTTACTGTTGGCATTGACTAGTTGATCCTGTTTGATCCTCAATCATTTGATAAGCAGCCTTGCCTTTTCTATTTGTATTACGGCAAATAATGGACTGTATGGTCGGGTGCATTAGCGAAAAGAAAGTATCTACCTCACTTAAATTTTTTGTGCCAGGCCTTGGACCAACAAAGCGACCTTCACGAAAAATATTTTGTTTCCTTATTCGGTGCATGCCTGGGGGCAACTTGCTAGATTTTGTACCATCTTTGCCGACGTAAAAATTTTCTTCTTGCTCTCCGTCCTCCTGGTCATCGCCCTCGTTTTCTTCACCATCGGTTTCTTCCTCCGAGCTGAGCTCCAGATCAGAATCGCCTCCATGTCCAATTTCAACGGGATAAATTTGTATTTCAGCGTCAGAGTCAATTTCATTAATCATCACATTATTTTCAAAGGAGTTGTTGTATCCAGGATCCTCTATAGTAAAGTCATCTGCGCTATCTTCGTCTTCCGAATTCATGCTTTCAAGTAGTTTTTCAAAGTACTTTTCTTTCATATCATTCGACAAGCTAAACATCAAGTTACAAAAAACAATAAAACAATTATCCCAAAATATAAATATATGTACGAGTATATGATAGGAGAAATAAAGCACTTACCGAGCTACTGCTGCGGAGCTCAAGATTTTGAAATTTTTCACTTCGTTTGCCATTTTCGTAAAACAATACCTAATTACAATTTAATTGTAAATAATAGCAACCTGACCCTTCTGAAAGTCCACAAAAACTAAAACTCTCAAACTGTATGTTCATACATATATTTACACAATTCATTTTAAATATATTCAAATCACACCAGCAACCAGCGAAAAAATTCCGAGAAAAATTTTAACTTGCTCATTTCCTGGAAAAATGTTTTCAATGCCTACTTGATTAGTAAATTTGAATTTTTGAACTGAAATTGAAATTAACTCAACATCCAAAGTACAACAGCTGTTAAAACGTAGTGTCTTTACATATGTAAATACTGCTGCTTTATGTAGTTAAAAATTGGTGCGGCGGTGAAGGTTAAAAATCAAGATTTTTGGTAATATGAATATTTGCGAAATTTTTAATATTTTTCCAGTTTAAATTAAACGTCACACGAATGTAAACAAAAAGTATCATTTGACATGAATTTGATAATCTCATTATTGCGTCAAAAAAAAAGTATTAATCAGCTGATCATTTTCCGCCACCTTTATTATTTCGCCATGTACGCGATGATAGCCTATTATACAGCAAAACTTTCGATGGCTTTGAATTTGATGTGCTCTCTGTAGTTTGAAGTTAGAGGCAGAAATGTCGAGGTACTTTGCTGCGTAATTTTTTTTCGGTAGCATGTTTTTTTGTTGGCACAGCTACAGTGTTACTTTTATTCCCACACTACAGTAGTATAAAACCAAATGCCTCATTTTTGAAAGATTAACATAACGAAAGTTATTGAAATTTGTACAAGGGGCAAATATGGGAAATTTTCGAGATATATCAGAAACCGTAAAAAAATTTGGAAAAATATATCTAATTACTTCCAAACAAATTTTTATTCAAACGTTAGTGAAATGAAACACAAATTAAGTATAATAATTAAAAAAAATCAAAACATGCAAGTATACATATCATCATTATTTCTCTGTAATATCCTTAAAGTTAAAGCTTTCATAATGGTCCCTTTAGTGAAGAGACTTAAAGTTCTCCTGTTCGTTAAATAAAATTTAAAGAAAAGCTGGAGAACAGAGGTCAGATAAATATACATATGTATTACGTCCGACTATCTCATAACTGTAATTGAGCCATTAATAGGAAAAAAAATTTGGATTTGAATGATTTCGTAGATTTTCGAATACATAACACATCGTTTTATTTTTCCACACTACACCTCCGAAGAAGTAGAAATATCGATATGAGAACCATAGTATGGCAAAGCTCTATTCAGTACCTTTCGTTTGATAGCCATATTGCAGGTAGAAAGATTTTTTACCCGGTTTCATGTTTTTGAGGATATCTCGAAAACCGTGTTTCGGGTATCAAAAAAAAGTGTATTACGTCAAAGCTCTCTTCAGTACCTATCGTTTGATACCCATATTGCAGGTAGAAAGATTTTTTACCCGGTTTCATATTTTTGAGGATATCTCGAAAACCGGGTTTCGGGTATCAAAAAAAGTTTACCCCAATATACTTTACATAAATATCTACATGCTGCTAAACTTTTAACATAATCGGTAAAGAAGCGCTCAAATTAGCAAAAAATATTTAACGGTTTTTCGGGTTTTACTTTCATCGATATATCCGAAACCGGTTTCGGATATCGACAATTTTTTCCCAAATCATTCTTCGTTTATTCGTCAGTACGCTGGTAAAATTTCAAGATGATTGGTAGGAAACTGTTCAAATGAATGCATAACCAACTTGGCACTAAAAAATATTTGACGGTTTTTCGCCTATATATTTTTAACGATATCTCCAAAACCGGATGTCGGATAACAAAAAAAATTTGGCCTAAATATAAGCTTCTTATATCTCCACACGTTGCTAAAATTTCAACAAAGTTGGTGGAGTAGTGTTTAAATAACTGTATATTAAACACTGCGACTTGAATTTATATACATATATTATCTCCGATCTATTGACTATCTCTTTTTGAGGCATTATGTAAGACGAATTACGCCGATAAATTTAAGCTCCTCTTTATCTACCAATGTACCTTATTCTTGTGCTTCGATGTTTAAAAAATTTTTTTTTTTGGCAAAAATGTAACACTACGGCGGATTTGCCCATATGGTATTTCTGAAACAGTTCGCTATCTATGCTTGTACCATGTTAAAATGGTTTCCTTAACCATAAATAAATTGATAAAGCTTCGTAGCAACCCCTGTCCCAAATATAAATAACATTGATGGATATAAAAAACAATGGAACCGATGGTAAGTGAATATATACTTATTTACGAAAGCTTTTCTGTTTTAATAACATGGTACTTTCTTTTGAACAAATGTCTTGAATCAATAACGTAACCTACAGAAAGTAAATTCAATGAAATAAAAACTAGTCAGGAAACATACCAATATACAACTAGAATTTTCTGTATGGTACCTAAACAGTCCAAAAAGGATTAAAATTTTACCCGTATAAATTTAAAGTTATGAATACTTACTGGGACTCGAACCAGTGGTCTCACCGATCTGAATCGAGTACTTATCCACTGAACCAGTAGGAATTTAAATAAATTTCACTCACCATGATTCAAATACCAATTTTCGGTCCATTTTGAACGAGTTTAAGACTGGTCCGAAATCTGACAATTGACATCGCCATGTTAAAAATACCAGTTGCTTATATGGAAAAAAAGACAGTTGGTGGCGTAGTTGGTCTTGGTGTACATACTAGTTTTGAAGTTGTTTGCAGATAGTTGCTTTGACTGCAGGGATATTGTAGCAAAAAATACGCTTACCTTTCATTATGAACAAAACATGTATTGAGGACGCAGATAAGTCCTCCTCTATTCTGTCAGCTTGCATGTGCAGAATTTTGTGTAACGTCTCTCTTTAAAGTGAAAGTTAAACTACATATCATGAAATAAAATTTATAGACACATGTATGTATGTGTATGAGTAAATATGTATGTATGGGTAAATCCTAGGTAACTGACGAGAAATTCGAACTCTTTTAGTTAACCTTAATCGTAAAGTGTTTAGAAAATGTTTTACACAAATGAACACCCGTAGGAGTACAAACTGGGAGTGAGTAAAATATCCTCATTTCTTTAATATTACATTGAAAACATGAGAATTTTGTTTTCACGAATTGTATCGTAAACTATTATACAAATATTCAAAAAAAAAGGAGACCATAAATTGGAGGAGAAGATCAATGTTGAACTAGTGCCTAACTTCAACGTTACAACACTAAAATTGAGCAGTTGTAAATTGATCTTGTGCCACCCTATCAAACAAGTCATATACATGGCACTTTTATGATATTTATCAACATCGTTTAATTAAGTGGAACAGTGGATTTATTGCAATTTCTGTTAAAATACCAACCCAGTATCAATTGTATTCTTACGATGTTTGAATCTTAAATTTAAAGTTAAACGTCTGGTAATGCAACCTAACGGAAGTTCCATTCAATTAATTTTAGCAGTTTCTGAGTGACGCGTGACCAAACATACAGACAGGCAAAATTCTAAAAACTGTGGATTTGGCGTCTATTGGCTTAATAAAGATCCCTCCTATCGATATTTCTTAAATATCTACAATGTCCAGACATCGACTTGTTATAATTTTATTATATGTAGAGATTTGTTTACTAAATTCATTAAAAATTCAGTTGTTCTAGAAATGACATACGGAGTCGGCATAAAAAATTTGCGTCCCCGCCAATTTGTATAAAAAAAATAAAAGCGCACACAATTGGTAGAAAAGCTCGACCTCAATCTCATTGAATTTATATTTATATAGTATCAAACCTTTACATTATTATCTTTTTTTTCAACAGTACTTCGCCCTGCCTTGTCGGAACGTTCACTCATGGAAGCAGATTAAACAAGCTTGTACTGAGATAAATCCGGTCTGGTAAAACCCGACTCATTCCCAGGCGTAGACCAGTTGATGGAAGGAGTTAAGTTGTTATACGTGATTGTAACAAAAACACAAGATAGAGGGGAGTGGGCAGTCCCTTGGCGTACCTTCGGGTCGTGGATTTTAGTCGCTTCTTTCTACAGGCCTACCTAACTGCGGGTTCTATGGCACGTAGCATGCTTGGAAGTCATACATGCATAAAACATATAAAGTTTAAAATTGGTCGAAGAGACATTTGTAAATTTGAACGCAACTTTTTGAAAATAGTTATTTGAAGTATGATAATATTTCTTTAAGAAGAAAAGAAACTTTCAAGTCTCTCTCCCCCAATGTTAATAATGTAATACATTATTTAAGAAAAATTTTAAACATTTAACCTAAATTCTAAACTTTTCAGAAGTTAAAACTATAATTAGAGAAAGAGAAGAGTGATAAAAAAATTACTTGAATGAAAAATTGTGTTCGCATCAGAGTCGAGTGCTATACCGGAGAGCTTCAAAAGCAAAATAAAAAATTAAATTTATTTTGCTTTTATCAGCAGCAACTCAAACTTTTTTGTTTAAATTTAGAACAATTCAAAAATTGTATCCTTCTTATTCAACAAAGCTCAAGAGGACGAATGGTTTAAAATGCAAGCAAATATTTTTAACGGTGCGAATTGCATTTTGAAAATTAACTAACTAAATGTTATAATATGTAAGTCCAGAAAGGCTCGAAAATGAGCCGGAAAACACCCGTACATATATTACACAAATGTAAGCCTCAGCTGCATCTACTAGTTGTAGTCCATTTTGTGTAAGTCTAAGCCCGGTACACGGAGGGAAATCAATGGCTAGAACATCCAGAAGAATATGTATATACAAATGATAACCACAATATAGATGTGGTATTATTCTAAAAATAATTCGACGAAGGAAAGATTTCAAATGATATTAATAATAAAATTTTTATCACATAGATTTGCGACAATGGTTGGCAACCCTCCGAGTGTATTTCGGCCAAGAAAAAGCTGCTCAGCAAAAACTCATCTGCCTTAGCTCATCTACCTTAGCCGCTCGGAGTCAGCGTAAAAAACTTGGTTAAAATTAGAAGCAGCGCAGCGCCAAAATATTATTATTGTCACATGGATTGGATTTTCATCAGCTAGAGCTTTATCAAAACCAATTGTTGAGATAGCATAAACATAAAGCATACTTATGTATACTTTTGATCGAAAGCATTTCTGTAAGTGTAGGTATATGTCTGATCGATATCTGTCAATTGTTATCTCGTGGAATGCTAACTGGCCTACTTGTATTTGGACTTCATACTAGTTATTTGTGAGTTTGTTTACGACTAAGAAGTTCATTGCACAACAGGTTGCCACGTATGCGCATATTTTTTATTTTGTTGTCATTTTATATCACTTGTGTTCAGAAAACTTGTAAAGGGCTCAAAGTTGACTATAAACAAAATGTTATTAAAACCCGGGAATTTTTTCATCAGTCAGTCAAACAACTTCTTTATTCGTGCACATAAACATACTACACATCAACATACATATGTACATCTATGTACAAGTGTCATTTAATAACCTTTAAAAGTTTGCCAGACCGCTAAACACAATACTACTAATGTTTTCTGGGCCTACGATATTCACCTGTAATTCAGGGCTTGGCAGCGGAAATGCACTTCGCAAAAGAAATGGTGTCACCCTACATTCCATATACATAAATACAGAGAAACATGTAACTACACTAGTGTGTATGTACATACAGGGTGGCTAATGAAAGCCGCTACCAAAAAAAAATTAAATAACTTTTTTTCTATTTAATGAATCTGGTTAATTTTTTTTTTATTTTGCAGATTGACTTTTACATTTAACATTTAAATGGATAACTGGGACACTGAAACAAGAATTTGGATTGTCCGCCGCTATCACGCACTGGAGTCCGTAGTTTCGGTTCAAAGAGAGTATAGGCGCACGTTTGGCGGCAATCCTCCGAGCAGATGGACCATAATAAGACTGGAAAACAATTTTGCCGAGCATGGGACAGTCAACAGAAGACCTTACCATTGAAACCCTTCAGTTCGAACGGAGGAAACAATCGCTGCTATAGCTGCTGCCATACAAAACAATCCACGTGTTTCGACAAGAAGCTTATCTGCTCAAATGGGTGTAAGCAGACAGTCATTACAGTCAATTATGCACAAAGATTTGGACTTATTCCCATATAAAATTCAAATGGCCAACAAACTGAACGCTGGAGACTTGCCGATTCGCTTGGAATTTTGCCAGAAGATGCTTCAAATGGTGGAAGAGGATGGAAACATGTTGAACTGTCTTTTCATGTCTGACGAGGCCCATTTCGATTTAAACGGCAACATAAACAAACAAAATTGTCGAATATGGGGTGCTTCCAACCCACAGATACTCCATGAGACGGAATTGCATCCACTTCGTGTCACAGTGTGGTGTTCAGTTTCATCACGCTGCATTGTCGGGCCCTACTTCTTCGAAGAAAACGGTCACACCGTTACGGTTGCTGGAGACCGTTACTTGAGCATGTTGAGAGAGTTTTTCTATCCAGAATTACGCCGAATGAGAATTTCTTTCAACTCTGTGTGGTTTCAGCAAGATGGTGCAGCTCCTCATATAGCCCAACCTGTTATGACAGAATTGCGACGAAAATTTCCCAATAAGCTGATATCCAGAAACTCCACATTCCGTTGGCCACCCAGGTCGCCTGACCTTACTGCACCTGACTTTTTCTTGTGGGGTTATTGCAAACAGGAAGTCTTCAAAGCAAAACCAACAAATTTGAATGAACTAAGGCAATCCATTCGAGAAACAATTGCGGCTATTCCTGTCTCAACTCTCCAAGCAGTAATGAACAACTTTTTGGTAAGATGCCGCACATGCATCGACGAGCAGGGGGGGCATTTAAATTCCATTAGTTTTAAACCTAATTAAACTATATTTAATAAAATTTAATGAGCTTTAACATGAATAAAAGAAAAATGAATTCCATACACTGAAAAAAAAATTATTTGAGTTTCTTAATGTAGCAAAATTCATCAGCCACCCTGTATGAATGAACAAATATCGATAATTATCAACACACGATACCGAAAACAATGAATGTCATTATGCATGTGCATATGACCACAGTGGATCAAACTCATGAATTTACACCTACTTGCATTCGACTGTCGTCGCGTCTCTGCCGGCGTTGATTGGCTAGAATCTAAAATTTGTACCGTCTCGGGTCGGTAAAAGAAAAAATTCCTACGAACTACGTGGTGACCGCTTTATAGAGGCGTTAGACAATGTAAACAAAGGTGCTTAATAAAACGGACCACTGTAAGCGATTGCCGACTGTCGAAACGGAAGCATTAAAAGATGAAGTATAAGCACACATTTGTTTGTGTTCAGAGCTTTTAATGAGATAGCATTTGTTTTATTTTACAATTTTTATTTTTAGCTTAAAGAATATCTCAGATAAACAAAGAACTTATAAACCATATCAAAATTTTAAATTAAATTTTAATATAAAAATTAAATTTTAATATAAAAATTACATTTTAATATAAAAATTAAATTTTAATATAAAAATTAAATTTTAATATAAAGGTTAAATTTTAAAATAAAAATTAAAAATAAACGAAAGAAATACCAATTGTTATTTCTGATTTGAATTTTAAATCACGAGCGGTTGTGATTTTCCTCTGGATTTCAAGATTTTCGTTATGTTTAAGTGGCTCACTATAAGCTATAAAGAAAACAAACAACCAAAAATAATGTTCAAATGTTTCAAAATAGTATCTTTTTTATGTTCGAGGTGACTTTAGAGTTCAGAGAATTGTTTTTAATGCGAATAATGGTCTGAGAAACCGTAATTAGGACCTCTAGTTACATAAACAATAGAAGCTTATAGGTCACCTATCGGCTACTATCCATTAGGTGGGGTAACTATAAGCCAGGGGCGACTATCTACGGTCCCTATTAGAATAACATATATAAGTTTGCACATAATTAGCTGAATATGAGAAAGCAGTAATGTTATACCACAAAAGAAACTCGGCATCAAGCTCTTCGAAACAATCGCACCTACATACATATGAAATCTTACACGGATACATTGATATACTAACTCTCTTTAATAACTGTATTACATAATCCCGATGTGTTGAATCTAAATTCGACACATATTATTCAAATAATTAAGATTTGTAGTTAACTTATTAGGCAAATATATAAAATTTTCGTAAACAAATCTGTTAACCCCATATTAACATATCACCGCCTCAAAATACGAAGGTCGTAGTTGGAATTTCTCCATTCAGATGCAATGCAAAGAGAGTGTCCTAATGAAGGGATTTTTGTGTGTAACTCCTAATTTATTGAAAAGTGTCTCGTGAAATATGAAGTTTTGTTACGTTTCAGATCCGTATTTTAAGGTAATTTAAGATATGTATACATTTATACGCTTTCATATCGGAATGTGAATGTGTGGATCGTGTGTGAATTTCAACTGGGTATACAATTACATATGACTCGCTTCACAATAGACTCAATTTGATGCCCCAAAGCTGAGCACAGTATATGCTATCGTTGGCTGGATTCGATATACTAAAAATGTAAAAAATAACACAAACATTTGAATACATAAGCTATTTAGTTGGCGTAATGATAATTGTTCATTTATATACATATGTCGGTATCAGGGCGGGTATACAATATCGTCGCACTTATGCCAGAAACATGATTGTGAAAAATTAAAATGTTGGGAAATCAAGTATAAAAATGCATTGTTTTTAAAAAAAATTTCTTCACACATTAGGTTGAATGTACTTATTTTGATTGTTGAATTCACTTATTTTTATTAAAAAGTAATGTGATTTCCTGGTACGTTGGGTACTCTCCATTTGGATATGTCACTCAAGTGAATCAAAGTTTTAAATTTTTTTTCAAAAGCAATTAGATTGAATATGAATAAATTTAAAATATATACCAAATTGAGCCTTCAGACTAAAAATTATACCACGATTATAATAAAAAGTTTGATATGTTTGTGTTTTATTTTTTTGGTGATAATAATAATAGTACCTGGGCGACCGAGCTTTGCTCGGCATTTTCATAGGTTGGCATACAATTTAGTTTATTTAGATAATCATCAATAAAGATATTCTGGTTGTTTGCATGAATAATTTTACTTACCAGCAATGGAGCGTTCTAAAGACATCTTGATAATAAAAATATGTTTACAATTTTTTATTAGTAACAAAGTTTGAATACACATAATTACTCCTTGGTGGCTGCTCAAACAAATTTTCGACAAGTCTTTACAAGATTCCTTGCTAAAATGTATGGTTAGCAGCTGTCGATTGTTATCAAATAATCGAAAAAGATTAGGGTCACAGGGGTATATTTTTGAGTTAGAGCTCCATATATCGGTCAACATTCTGTGATTTCTTCTTTATTTTTAATGATAGAACTATGCAAAACTTTTTATATTCAATACATATGAAATATATTGCAACACTTCCTTCCATACCATGTTCCGAGTACGTTTCTTTTTTCCGGAAACATTACTTTAAATGTATTTGGTCACTTAACTCTTGAAACGCCACATATAACATACCCTGCATGACACTATCTACATAGAAAATTTCATCGAAATCGGTTGAGAGGTTTTCGAGATAGTTGTTAAGTAGTTACCCTTAACAAAAAATTTATATAAAAACCTCAACCCGACTTAGAAATATTTTTTTTGAAATACAAATGAAAATATCTTTCGTATGATGTCCATATAAAAAAATGCAGATAGGTGGCAACCCCAAAAAAATACCCATAATGGCAACACCTACTTAAAAATTCTTCGAATGTGGTACACTATCTACATACAAAATTTCATCCAAATCGTTTGAGCGGTTTTCGAGATAGTTGTTAAGTAGTTACCCTAAACAAAAAATTTATATAAAAATTTCAATAACTGGCAACACCACTTAGAAATCTTTTTTTTGAAGTACGACTGAAAATATCTTTCGTATGATGTCCATATGTACAAGCATATTTTATTTCACATAAAAAAAATTCAGATAGGTGGCAACCCTGAAAAATTACCTATAAGGCAACACCTCCGTAAGAATTCTTAGACACTACCTACATACAAAATTTCATCGAAATCGGTTGAGCGGTTTTCGAGATAGTTGTTAAGTAGAAAGCCTTAACAAAAAATTTATATAAAAACCTCAACCCCACTTAGAAATATTTTTTTTGAAATACAAATGAAAATATTTTTCGCATGATATTCATATTGGCATATTGTATTCCATATAAAAAGAAATTTAGATAGGTGGTACCCCCAAAACAAGTAACCTTTGTGGCAACACCTTCGTAAGAATTCTTAGAATGTGGTACACTACCTACATACCAAATTTCATCAAAATCGTTTGAGCGGTTTTCGAGATAGTTGTTAAGTAGTTACCCCAAACAAAAAATTTATATAAAAACCTCAATAAGTGGCAGCCCCACTTAGAAATCTGTTTTTTGAAATACGAATGAAAATATCTTTCGTATGATGTCCATATTGGCATATTTTATTTCATATAAAAAAAATTGAGATAGGTGGCAACCCCAAAAAATAGCCTATGTGGCAACACCTCCCTAAAATTTCTTAGAATGTGGTACACTATCTACGTACCAAATTTCATCGAAATCGGTTGAGCGGTTTTCGAGATAGTTGTTAAGTAGTTCCCCTAAACAAAAAATGTATATAAAAACCTCAATAAGTGGCAACCCCACTTCGAAATACTTTTTTTGAAATACGAATGAAAATATCTTTTGTATGATATCCATATTGGCATATTTTATTTCATATAAAAAAATTGAGATAAGTGGCAACCCCAAAAAAATAACCTATGTGGCAACACCTAGGTAAAAATTCTTAGAATGTGGTACACTATCTACGTACCAAATTTCATCGAAATCGGTTGAGCGGTTTTCGAGATAGTTGTTAAGTAGTTCCCCTAAACAAAAAATGTATATAAAAACCTCAATAAGTGGCAACCCCACTTCGAAATACTTTTTTTGAAATACGAATAAAAATATCTTTTGTATGATATCCATATTGGCATATTTTATTTCATATAAAAAAAATTGAGATAAGTGGCAACCCTAAAAAAATAACCTATGTGGCAACACCTAAGTAAAAATTCTTAGAATGTGGTACACTATCTACATACCAAATTTCATCCAAATGGGTTGAGCCGTTTTCGAGATAGTCTGGATATACAAACATACAAATATATAAATATACAAGAATAGCTCGTTTAAAGTAATATGTTCTATTACATTCAGTTTTTATACCTAGTAGTGCTACGCACACAAGGTATATTAACTTTAGTCGCCTAACGGCAGTACGTAACGGCATAAACGGATCGAGATATATATTGACTTATATATATCAAAACGTTCAGGACGAAAAGAGAAATTGATTAAGCCATGTCCGTCCGTCCGCCTGTGAACACGATAACTTGAGTAAATTTTGAGATATCTAAATGAAATTTGGTATGCGGGTTCCTTGGCACTCATCTCCGAGCGCTATTTGGGCGAAATCGGACGGTAGCTACACCCACTTTTTATATATATAATATTTTCGAAAACACAAAAAAAGTGATTACTCAGTACATAATACACCTATAAGGATAAAATGTGGTGACTACATTGAGATTGAGGCATAAAATAAATTTTTCAAGAAATTTTTTAAAATGGGCGTGGCACCGCCCACTTTTGATTAAGTCAAATTTAGAAATAATATTACTCATAAATCAAAAACCGTTCAAGGTATCGAAACGAAATTCAGCACGCAGGTTTTCAGGTATGCAAGGAATGTTCCAGGAAAAAATGGGCGGGATCGGTTAAGGTACACGACCACTTTTATATGAAAGATTTTGAAGAGGATCTTAGATATATTAAATAGGCAATAACTTTGCGTAAAATAGCTTTATATCATTTATATTTCACTTTTGAAGTTTCCGTAAACAAAGAAATACAACTACTTAAAATTTTCGAAAATGGGCGTGGCCCCGCCCCTTTTACAGTGGACTATTCCACAAAACTGTTTATGCCATAACTCCGCCAAAAATTGATTTGTCGAAACGAAATTTGGTGATAATGTTCTATATATAAAGGTAACTGTTTGCTCTAAAAATGGGCGAAATCGGTTAAAGTCCACGCCCAGTTTTTGGACATAGTTCTGAAAATTTTTTTTGGAAAATTTAAAAAGCGATATTTCTACAACTAAGCAAGTTATATCAATCAGATTTTGCACACATAATAAGCTTTTCAAGAAAAACTTGGCCGCAAAAAAATTTTGTCATTTTTGAAGAAGTAGGCGTGGCGCCGCCCACTTTTCAGCATGAAATTTCGGCTATTTTCAAAGGCAATAGCTTCACTCTATATTTCAATGAAAATTGGTCAGCTGCTTCTTAGTAGTATGTATTATACTCCTGCCAAAAATCAGCCAAATCGGGAAAAACACAAGCAAAATATTCGAGCACGTAGTTAATAGCCCACTGCAATAGCGAAGTTATATATCTTTTTTGATTTTCATACCTTTCATAAACATTAAATGTATGTAAGTATGAGAACAAGAAGAGAAAAGTTCACTAAAATGATCAGTACGATGAGCGGAGTCGATTTAGCAATGCCCGTCTCTCCGTCCGTCTGTCTGTCTGTCCGTCTGTCTATTTGAACGCAAACTAGTCTCTCGGTTTTACAAAAGAATGCTGAAATTCGTTTGTTTGCTTTCTCCATTTTATAATATACTAGCAAACCCGGTATACGTTGTTTTGACGTTTTGATATATCTATATATAAAATGTCATTAACTTGAACCAAATTAACTCCTAACTATACCGAACTGCAGCTTTATATAACCTGGGGGCTTTTCCAAAAGCTATATGCAGACCGTGTCGTGCCCAGCGAACTCCTGAACATATCGTGAAATTTCAAGGGCAAAACAAAACACAAAATATGTGGGCGTGGCACCGCTCACTTTTGAAAAATTATATAGATATTGATTAAGTGACACATATATCCAAATTTCATTAATTTAGACCAAAAAAGTTCGGAGTGATGACGAATTGAAACTTTATATATCCTGGGGGCGTGGCTCCGCCTACTTTTCCAAAACTATATATTGTCTATGCTGTACCCTGTGAACCCAAGTATATATTGTGAAAATTTCATAAAGAGCGGTTGAGTACTTTGGCGCCTTTAAAAGACACCCTTTTTTATATCTATTTTTGTTACTCACACAAGGTAAATTACTTCATTCGGCATAAACGAATCGAGATATATATTTATTAATGTATATCAGAAAGTCCAGGATGAAAAGTACAATATCCGGGAAAGTAGTTAATACCCCACTGCAAAAGCTAAGTTGTATATCTTTTTTGATTTTCATACCTTTCATGAACATGAAATGTTTGTACGTATGAGATGAAAAAGAGATAGTCCCATCAAAAAGTATACTGAAATGATCAGGAGGATGAGCTGAGTCGATGTAGCCATGTCCGTCTCTCGATACGTCTTTCTGTTTGTCCGTCTGTCTATTTGAACGCAAACACGAACTGAAAGTATTAAAATAGACTTGCGTAAATTGGGATGACATAATAGATCACTACTAGGTATATAATGTTCGGTTCCACCCGAACTTAGACTTCCTTACTTGTTTTACTATATACTACTTATTACTTAATTGCTTCTATGTAAAATAGATTCTGAAATAACGCAAAGTCAACAAACCATTTGATCTTTGTTTTCATTATCCTCCATATTTCGTTTTGGCTTTTAATTGTTTATGTATTTTTGATACCGGAAAATACGTGTAGTGGGGTTAACCAGGCAACGATGTAAAAAATAGTTAAAATTGTATATAATGAAGAGTAATAAGAAATGCGGAAACAGTTAATAAACATGACTACCTTTATAATATAGATATAAAGTATAAAATACAATAAATAAATAAAATAAATGGCGAAAAATACATATTAGAAACAGTTTAAATTGTATATAATAAAAATTAACAAAAAATGTGTGTCCAAAACAGAATAGGAGGCAGTTTTATTCAACCCATCACCTCAGTATCGACTTTAGAAAGTCTAACTTTTTTATAATTCGGAAGTAAAACGAATTACGAATTTCTTGCAATGCGAGTGCCAGTTGTTTTTTTTTTAAATGTATTTGAAAATAGTTAAAGCAGGCTTTCAAATTTTTTTTCATGTCATAATACTTACATCAATTTTTAATAAAGTCCCGTTGTCAAAAATTAGTTCAGGGAAGCCACTTCACAGAGTTCAACAAAGCTCCTTACTAGATAAACCGATATTGCCATATCATTTGCAAATGTTAAATCTAAAGTATAAAGTGACTTTAACTTGTAAAATATCGCTTCTGATGTAAAGAGAGATACGATGGAAATGCCCATTGTATATTAGAACAACATACTAGCCTAATAGTTGTATTTTGCCTTGAAAGTTCCAAATTGACTAGACTTCTCTAGTGCTGTCGTAGCCGTAGACTTTTACTAACAAACTAACCTTTGCTTACGTTTTCTAAAAAAACTAAAAATGCGATCTCTTCTGTTTACAACATATAATAATTTTTAATGATTCCTTTAGATGGATAGAAATTTGGACTTTAGAGGCAACACCTTAGCAATTCTAATATATCGGAAACGAGTACACTTCAATCGCCAGAAAATTTTATATTTTATATTCTTTTTCATTTGAGAGGAAAAAGAAAAAAAATTTTTTTTTAAAGATGTGCATAAAAAAAGCTTTGGAAATGCTACGGAAAAATGGTTTGTCGAGCTTCCATATTCTCTAGACCTTTTTCAGTTTAAATGCAGAATGTTGTCAATTGAGAATTTAAGTTCAGAACAATATTATTATAATACATTGCCGAGGTTTCAAGCAATATTTGTCAAGAGTGCAAGACAAAACGAAAATACGCAGCGCCCTTTTTTGTGAAGTATTGAGAAGAAAAAACTGTTATGGCCAATAATAACAATATTATAAGGACAGTAATTGCTCAGTTTTCTCCAAGAGCTTGCGTCTGGTGAAATCCGACTGATAGGGTGAAATATGACCACTTTATACTATCATATATATCTTATTACTTTAAACGAGCTATTCTTGTATATTTATATATTTGTATACTCGTATTTGTATATCCAGACTATCTCGAAAACGGCTCAACCGATATGGATGAAATTCGGTATGTAGATAGTGTACCACATTCTAAGAATTTTTCCCTAGGTGTTGCCACATAGGTTATTTTTTTGGGGTTGCCACTTAGCTAAATTTTTTTTTATATGATATAAAATATGCCAATATGGATATCATACAAAAGATATTTTCATTCGTATTTAAAAAAAAGTATTTCGAGGTGGGGTTGCCACTTATTGAGGTTTTTATATACATTTTTTGTTTAGGGGAACTACTTAACAACTATCTCGAAAACCGCTCAACCGATTTCGATGAAATTTGATACGTAGATAGTGTACCACATTCTAAAAAATTTTAGGTAGGTGTTGCCACATAGGCAATTTTTTTGGGGTTGCCACCTATCTGAGTTTTTTTTATATGAAATAAAATATGCTTGTACATATGGACATTATACGAAAGACATTTTCAGTCGTATTTCAAAAAAAAGATTTCTAAGTGGGGTTGCCACTTATTGAAGTTTTTATATAAATTTTTTGTTTAGCGTAACTACTTAACAACTATTTCGAAAACCGCTCAAACGATTTCGATGAAATTTTGTATGTAGATAGTGTACCACATTCTAAGAATTTTCAATTAGGTGTTGCCATATAGGTTATTTTTTTGGGTTGCCACCTGTCTCAATTTTTTTTATATAAAATAAAATATGCTAATATGGACATCAAACGAAATCTATTTTCATTTGTGTTTCAAAAAAAAAAATTTCTAAGTGGGGTTGAGGTTTTTATATAAATTTTTTGTTAAGGGTAACTACTTAACAACTATCTCGAAAACTGCTCAACCGATTTCGATGAAATTTTGTATGTAGATAGTGTCATGCAGGGTATGTTATATGTGGCGTTTCAAGAGTTAAGTGACCAAATACATTTAAAATACTGTTTCCGGAAAAAAGAAACGTACTCGGAACATGGTATGGAAGGAAGTGTTGCAATATATTTCATATGCATTGAATATAAAGAAGAAATCACAGAATGTTGACCGATATATGGAGCTCTAACCCAAAAATATACCCCTGTGACCCTAATCTTTTTCGATTATTTGATAACAATCGACATCTGCTAACCATACATTTCAGCAAGGAATCTTGTAAAGACTTGTCGAAAATTTTTTTGAGCAGCCACCAAGGAGTAATTATGTGTATTCAAACTTTGTTACTAATAAAAAAAATGAAACATATTTTTACTATCAAGATATGTCTTTAGAACGCTTCACTGCTGGTAAGTAAAACTATTCATACAAACAACCAGAATATCTTTTTTGATGATTATCTAAATAAACTAAATTGTATGGCAACCTATGAAAATGCCGAGCAAAGCTCGGTCGCCCAGGTACTAGAACATTTATACAAGCTACATAAAGTATCTATTTTATTAATTCAAGCAAAGGGATGTCATTGTCATTGCTGTTGCTAGAGCTATAGAAATGTTCAATTTGAAGTGGTTGTTTGTACTAGATTTTTATACAAGTGAGCATAATTCCATAACAGTGTGCGGATTTTAGCCACCCCAGTATTTATTGGCGCGGTTTTAAAAATATTGTCTAGCTGCATCTCTTCAATAATCTTTTCTATTACTTTGAGTGATATATTAATAACATTTATTATATTATTATATACATAACAAAGATGTAAATGTTTATAAATAAAAGTTGGGTTCTCTATTACAAAACGTATTTCCACAAACAAAAAGTAATCTTTTAATCATAATTTGATATGGGCTAATTACTGTGAAGTTCATACCTTGCATTTCCACCGTGTTTTGCAACAAGATAAACAATAATACATAACGCAAATGAAACTTAAGTCGAAGGTGGATGGTTAGAGCCGGGCGGGTACCTCTAAGCGATAGGAAAAAGTCGTTGTCTACAAAGAGTAAAAATAAAACGAAAAACTGTTTTTTTTTTTTAAATCTCCCGTAATGAAATTACATCATTTATAACGCATTACAAACTTATTTTAAGATAGAGATCCCCCGGAGCGAAAAGTCAAGCGCTAAAATGCGCGGGCAGCAATATCGGCTCTGGCACTTTTCGCGAGTGCAGCTAGAGCCGATATATCGGCCCCCGGCACTAAAAAAGTTAATAATAGATGTATATAAATGTCGTATTTGGAGTTTTTGTTTACTACAATTTTTCCCAACAACAAAGTCTTTTCGCCCTGTAGCTAATCTGCTAAGGCTTGCGGGTTGGCGAAGGAAAAATTTATTATATTTTGTTGAGTAGTGGACTCGGACTCATTTTTATACCTTTCATGAACAACATACAGTCGATTATTCCGATAAATGGGATTTGGGCTATGTATCTTTAAATTATCAGTTTTGCAGAGTTTTTACTAATTGTGAGAAAGGATCTGACACTTAAAACCGTGATACGTATTTATGAAAGGCATAAAGTCTTCGGCAAGGTCGAAGACAGCCCTTTCTTTACTTGTTTAACCTCCAGTTCTGAACTTGCTTGAGCACCTTTATCTTATTCTGGTTAAGCACTAAATTTCTGGCACTATATGGCATTTTCCTCAAGTTTTTTTTCTTTTCTCGGCTTTTTTTGCATGCTTCTCTTTGTTTATTTTTGTAATCATTACATTGCCCAGTTTTCTTTCGTTTTTCTCTTCCGTGTTTCATTCTCCCGGTCGATGTTAAAGCTATTGTACCTATAAAAATGACTATGTTAAAAATGAAAATATCTTATGGTAAATAACTTACCCGTTCAATGGCTAATAGGAGTTAATGACAAAATTCTATTTGAGCTGTCATAAGTGAACACTAAATACGGGCTACTGAGATAGTTAAAAAGCTGTAGGAGCACCTTTTTATTTTTAATCATGCTAATTAAGCGAATTTGTCATATTTTCATAATAAATTACATTTAATATTTTTAACTGTTTTACACTATTTTAGAAAGAGCCCAATTTTTATCAGCGACTGAAAGCCGCATAAATTTAGATTGGTAAATTCTGACCTTCAGACATCAATCTCGGTACAAATTGTGTTTTAACATACAATTTGTAAAATTATGGTTGTTTTAAATGCTGAAAACAAAGAGCTTTAAATTAGAGAAGTATTAAAAACAATTTTTTATTATATTTTTATTTTAGGACACTTGATTATAAATCGTAACTCGCGTTACACAAAAAAATCGCTAATAAAAATATAACCCAATTAGCTGGAGTAAGAACAAAACATTGAGACGAAAAGGCAGACCCGTCTAATAGATCCATGGCATAGTAAAAGAAGAACAGCATGGAGGCCATGTTGGAAATCGCTTCTCTAAAACGTCAAAACAGCAAAGCACATGTTAAAATGTAAACAAACCGATTGAAAGTAAGTTTGACAGTTTAGAGAAAATTAAAATGAAAAAAATCGAATTAGCTGTTGAGATTTTATTACCTGTATAGGTATGCCATGAAAAGATCATATTTTTTTCAGTTAAGCGACCGCAATACTCACTTGAACTAGATGAACATATTGCTTACATTCTGTTGTTTTTTTTTTTCAATATTCGGGATATTTTTTCCATTTTTTGTCTATTTAATTTTTTAAAATATTTATTTTGAAAACATCTGAAATCTCTGAATTGTTGTTTTTGAAAAAATATTTTAAGTACTTGATGGAATTCACCCCGCTATGACAAGGACGGTGAGAAAAAAACGTTGAAGAACGCCATGACGGCCGTAATATGCCGCTACATGGTTAAATCCCTAGAAGGTTAGCTCTCTAGTGACATATTTTGACAATTGCAGCCATCTTGCTGCCTGAAAAATTGTCAGTTACATTCTGGGTTGCCTTTTATCGAAATTATGTAAAAATAGTAGTTAAAAATGTAGTATTTTACAAAAACTTTAAATAGGTTGGTTTCAGAAAATTTATTAATTTACACTGTTATTTAGATCGACTTTGGGAGTATAGTTCTTTCATGTCGCCGGGTCTAATCGGGGAAGTTTAAAACCCGAGACATTCCGGTATGTAGCCACGGTTATCTTTAAGTTTTGGCCCTGCATACTTACATTCTTACTAAGGTCTATCGTAACTTCAAAGCTGTTCCTTATGTCAAAGTCTGTTATTTTTGACAAAACTTGAATACTATTCTCTGGGTCTGATAATCAGTTCTGGCTTAACTTATGTATAAAGTAACAGTTTTAAGTCAACTTCTGTTCCAAATGTGTCAATATTATCTTATTGAAACATATCACTTTATGAAGCACATAGTAGACTATGTCTGTTTGTCTTTATGCCCTGAAAAGTTTCCAACAAATATGCATCTTGTCAATTTGTCATTATTATTAAAAAAAATAAACGTCGCCCTCTAGTCAGAAGCACGAATGTGCAATTATTCCCAGTTTGAGTTGATATTTACTGTATAACCCATTGTAGGGCCCAAGTGTGGCGAAAATTCCTGGTATCATGCTTACACCGAAACCACAAGATTTTGCAGTCCATGTCAACCGAACGAGCCAACAATCAAACTTTTGATCTTGTTTTACCAACATTTTCATTTTAGCAAGTTCATGCTTCCGGCAAGAGGGCGAAGATTCGTACATATTTTAATTGCAGATACACATGCACATATATATTTATTTTAACTTTTGTTGGAGCAGTGACCGTTTTTTATTGTTTTTAATTAATATTAGAGAAAATTTACAAAGATTTATACAGTGATGGTATGGGATGACATGTTCTGATGTTGTACGAGGTGTGTTCAAAAAGTATCGCGAATTTTGTGTTTTTTCAAAAATTATTTATTTATTCATGAATATCTATTTTGTCCCCTTCAAAGTAATCCCCATGAGATATTATACACTTGTGCCAACGGTTTTTCCAATCTTCGAAGCACTTCAAAAAATCATTTTTTTGTATCTTGTTCAGCTCCTCCTTCGATGCCGTCTTTATGTCGTCAAGAGAAGCGTAACGTCGTCCTTTCATGGGCCTCTTCAGTTTAGGGAACAAGAAAAAGTCACAGGGGGCCAGATCTGGGGAATACGGTGGCTGCGGCATCATTATTGTGTTGTTTTTGGCCAAAAAGTCGCGCACAAGCAACGATGCGTGAGATGCACCACGCCCCTGCAATCGAAGAAAACTGTCAGCAAAATTTTCACATTCGACCGAACTTGGCGCGCTTTTTTCGGTCTTGGTTCGTGCGGCAGCTTCCATTGAGATGATTGAGCTTTGGTTTCCACGTCATAACCATAAACCCACGATTCGTCACCAGTTATGACCCTCTGAGCAAATTTGGGTCGTCGCGGACAGAGTTTAACATCTCATTAGCAATGTTCATGCGATGCTGTTTTTGGTCACAATTGAGCAATTTTGGTACGAATTTCGCGTAAAAATCGAAGACGATCCAAAACACGTGCAAGCAAAGCAGCTGTCAACAATTAACTGAACATTCAAAATGGCCGAGCTTGTCGGCATAAGTGAGAGACATGAGTACCAACATAACGCCACAAAAAATTCGAAATTCGAATATACGTAACCAGCGAAAATTCCAAATTCGCGATACTTTTTGAACACACCTCGTATTTAGTTCTTCGCAAAAGCTATTACTACTGATTTCCTACTTTTTTGATTTTTCTGCTACCATTTCCTCGACAAATGAAAAAAATACTTCTACTTTTTTTTGTTCTCAAAAGAACCCCGAAAATGGAAGTGTCAAAAGTAAACGTCAGCTAGAGAGCTAGCCTTCTAGCAATGCAAATTTACTTACAGGTGGTTTCATAAGAACATATGAGCAGTGGCTTCTCCTGTCAAAATAGAAAAAAATTCTATGCAATCTGACAGAAGCCGCCAAAGAAAAAACAAAACACATGAAGGATGTGTGTGTATACAGCAACAAATTCGCGGTAATATCACCTGGTATAAATTCGCCTTGCCTTCTAGTGATTGAATCATGATGCCGCTACATTAAGTTACGAAAGATTTTAGCTTTTACATTGCAGCATTTTTGACAACGTAGTAAACCGTAGTAAAAAGGTTTATTTGACTTGATTCAAAAATCAAAGTGTTTTGAATGAGCAAATCTAGTTTTATCATTGAGCTGAAACCAAGCTTAAACATAATTTCATCTTCGGCCCTTCAGCCAAAGGTAATCTTTGTATATGGCATCTAATCTTTTGTACTAAGCTTTTTCATAATAATTTGGTGCAGATTTCACATCTAATTTATTTCCAAAACAACAATTAACACACAGAAAACACGTTTCTCTCTCTCTCTATGGCGCGATATACAACAGGTATATCATCATAAACCTCCTAAGAGATTTTTGCGCCAAGCTTCTCTTCCAATTTGTGGTGTGCCGATTTGAATTTTCCCTACAAATTGGTGGGACCTACAGTTTTTTGCCGACTCCGAACGGCATCTACAAAGGAGACGAATTTTTGCTGAGAAGCCTGTCATGGCAGAAATACACTCGGAGAGTTTGCCAAACCACTGCCGAGGGGCGACCCCGTTTTTGAAAAACTTCTTTCCAAATCACTTTTGATGTTACCTGTACCAGGGCTCGAACCATGGACCTTCGGTGTGGTAGGCCGGCAACACTACCTTCACACCACGGCGGCCGCGTTTACACGTTTACCTTGAGTAAATTTTAAAAGCATTACAAGCACGTTTATGTTTCAAACAATGCAGTTATGCGGCAGACAACTTTTTGTTTTAACACCGCTCAATGCTCACATACAGGTGTAAATGCATAAGTTAAAAGTTATAGTGAATGATGAAAAAAATCGAAGTAAAAATTCAAATTTGGCAATCGATTTTAAAAATGAATATTTTTCCAAAAAGAACGCTTGGGGAAGATTTACCCGGTAGATGATGACAATCAGGTAGATACTTAAACTTAGACAGGGTTAATAACAACACTATTAATAACAACAACAACATACTTGAACTTAGCTCCTTCGTTTTTCAAAAATATACGATTGAATATTATGTAACTTTGAGTCATTACTAGAACTCTTCATAATCGAACAGTCGGTTAATCGATAAGCAATAGCTGTTTCAAAAAAACAATCAGTTATCACTATTCGACTTATCGTTTAGTTGGCATTCTACTAGTTGACAGATTCGATAATACGAATGATTTTTTACTAACTTTGCTTTGTATTTCTTAATCTTGTGCGATTCATAAAATCGAGGTATCCACTCGTTGCAAGTATAGAAATTGGCAACATATTTCTTGCAATTGATCGTGCTTTTTCCATTCCAATCACATTGAATTTGGGTAGCTAGGAAAAATTTTATTTATCAAATGGTCAGTATTCGAATAAGTCGATTGCTGTGGTTAATGCTGTGGTGGACTTCTGTAACAGCTAACTTTTAGTCATCTTATTGTGTTTAATTGAAAAATTGTATCTAAAATTTTTGAAAACACTTGAATTTCAGATGATAAAACATGTGTATAAAAAATTCAATTAAACTTATTTATATGAAAGGCTGGAAGTTGGAAACGTATTTTTAATGTTAATAAAGGGAAATTCATAGTGTTAATAAAAAGGATTAAAAAAAAAAATAATTCAGTAAAAGATAGACAAGTCGTTTTTTAAAAGGGATGAATAGATTGCAAAAAAAAAAAAATGTTTACCATTTTTGTTAAACACTTTATGAATATCCCTTTTACTTACATCAAAAATTCGTTTCCTTTCTCTCCCAACCTTCAAATGATATTTCGTTTAAATTAATGGGGTTTGATAGCTGGACAATGGTTTTCCATAACACACTAGCATCGCTATAATTTAAATTTAGAACTTAAATAAAAATAAATAAATAATTGGCGCGATATATGCCTCCGAGGAG
This sequence comes from Merzomyia westermanni, assembly GCA_949987695.1. Classification (NCBI taxonomy): domain Eukaryota; kingdom Metazoa; phylum Arthropoda; class Insecta; order Diptera; family Tephritidae; genus Merzomyia; species Merzomyia westermanni. The sequence goes on along the minus strand of OX465288.1, from coordinate 123,959,600 downwards.
ATTAAGGCCGAGCTTCTCTACCAATTTGTGGTGTGCTGCTTCTAATTTTTCCTACAAATTGGCGGGACCTACAGTTTTTTGCCGATTCCGAACGGTATCTGCCAAGCAGATGAAATTTTGCTTAGGAGCCTTCCATGGCGAAAATACACTCAGAGAGTTTGCCAAACCACTACCGAGGGGCGACCCTTTTTGAAAAAACTTTTACAAACCACTTTTGATTTCACCTGTTCCAGGGTTTGAACCTTGGACCCACGGTGTTTTAGGCCAGCAACACTACCGCCACACCACTGCGCAGCTAAATTAATAAATTAATCAACTTAATTAAGTATAGGAATCGAAAGTTGCAATATAAAAGTAGTCAACTTGAAAAAAACTGAAAAATCCCTTACTTTTCCTACACCATCATCATACAAAAGTAGTCAGCTAAAATATATGTAAAGTAGTTGAGGGAAAGATGGGAGGGATTAGATGATATGACAAAATCGAATATTTGGTATTCGACTTAAAATCAAAGGTGCAAAAGTTGTATTCCACTAACCGTATAATCGATTGTAATCACACCTTGTTAAATTTATTGCGAAAACCAGAGGCTGTTTGCTTTTAAATTCCTATCAATATCATTATTACTAGAAGAAAGTCTTAGCAGAGTAGCCAATTTCTACAATTGGCAAAAAACGTATTAAATCTACTACGAACGTAGCACAGCTCTAACGCTGCTCACATACATTCGTACTTCTGTATATTCGCTGCAGTCTTACCAAGTAGTTACAAACTACTTCTATAGCAAAATGAACACCAAGCAAAAGTAGTCAGCGATTGGTATTTTTAACATCCCGTTTCCGACTTTGTTGAGTTAAGCTTTGGTTTCCTCGAAAGCGGTGCCGCCATATAGCGGCCGTCACAAAGCGGTAGAGTACGTTGTCAAAAACATTGCAATGTAGAAGTAATTACATGTAAACTAAGAAGACGGTGAAGTTCACCGTAACGTAATTTAGCGGGAAGCATAATATATTACGGCCGTCATGACGGTGAAAACTCGTTCGTCAACGTTTTTCCTCACCGTACTTGTCATAACGGTGGAATTGAAATACGTGAAATATTTTTACAAAACAAACATTTAGGATAACTCAATATTTTAAAAATAATTATTTACAAATTTTATATTCACAAAAACCCGCAATATACGAGGTGTGTTCAAAAAGTATCGCGAATTTTGTGTTTTTTCAAAAATTATTTATTTATTCATGAATATCTATTTTGTCCCCTTCATGGGATTACCCCCATGAGATATTATACACTTGTGCCAACGGTTTTTCCAATCTTCGAAGCACTTTAAAAAATCATTTTTTTGTATCTTGTTCAGCTCCTCCTTCGATGCCGTCTTTATCTCGTCAAGAGAAGCGTAACGTCGTCCTTTCATGGGCCTCTTCAGTTTAGGGAACAAGAAAAAGTCACGGAGGGCCAGATCTGGGGAATACGGTGGCTGCGGCATCATTAGTGTGTTGTGTTTGGCCAAAAAGTCGCGCACAAGCAACGATGCGTGAGCAGGGGCGTTATCGTGGTGCAAAAGCCAATTTTTGTTCTTCTTTGCACATCTTCTCGGCCTTCTGAGAACATTTTGTACCACCGATAAACGTTGCTTCGGTCCAAGGTAGCTTCTCCGTATGCCACAGTCAACATTCGGAATGCATCCGCGCACTTAATTTCGTTTTTCACACAAAATTTGATACAGGTTCTTTGATCCATTTTTTTGAATAGGTAAAAATCGAAGACGATCCAAAACACGTGCAAGCAAAGCAGCTGTCAACAATTAACTGAACATTCAAAATGGCCGAGCTTGTCGGCATAAGTGAGAGACATGAGTGCCAACATAACGCCACAAAAAATTCGAAATTCGAATATACGTAACCAGCGAAAATTCAAAATTCGCGATACGTTTTGAACACACCTCGTATACCAAATGAAATCGCCAGAATATGGGAAATACGTTCATGTAAGTTTACAAAAAAGCGGTGCCGCTTATGGCGGTGACAATAGTTAACATTATTTGCCGGACTTAATGTAGCGGCACTGCTTTTCGAGCAAACCAAGCCTTTAGAGAACTATAAAATATTATCGGTGACTAGTTTGGTGTTTCACTGCGGGGTTTGTACACTAACGGTGGCGGTATTTGACGTCACAAAAAACATATTTGTTAGCAATGAAAATAATTAAAATTTCTTGCATACATAAATCAGCTACTACTAAAATCACATAACCCACACGGTAAAGCTAGCAAGCATAACAGCAGAGAGAAAGGAGCTATTAAAACTTGTGGTTTGTTTTAGTTTTTGCACAAGGTACATTTTTAAATTGGCGGAATGTGTTTACAAATGTTCAGAACATAAAAGCATCGAAATAAAAGTATGAGCTACTGATATCAGCAACCAAACATTATATTCACATCGAACCTGCAATATCGTAGCCCCACCCAGCGGGAAAGATTTGAAGCACTTGATTTTCAAATAGTTATGTAAATGTAGTAATAGCTTATGAGATTATAATCCGAGACAAGTAAAAGAAATTAGTAATAAGATCATTATTATTTGATAGATCCACCCTGTACTTATGTGGCGCCACACGTGCCTTAAAGCATTTTTCGGGGTTGTTTTCTAAGTTTCGCCGTGTTGCTTTATCTTGCGTTTTAAAATACTCCACGTATCGACGGCTGAGTAGAAGATAACCCCATTACGAAATAATTTTCAAAAGTTCCCTGTCTCAGAATTTGTTTACAGCTATCTCAGATACTGCTCTACTTCCCTACAATGTGGCTCTATATTCTAATTCAACACAAAATCTTACATCTCCTGTGCCCTCTCCCATTTCCTGCTGGTCACATCGCATGGCTTCAAAGCAACAGGTATAAATAAATATGTATGTATTTTACAAATTATTGATTGAATTTCGCCCCCAACGTCAGTACTGTTTGCTGATTTGCCCATTTCCAATCGAAATATTTTGTCTACACTCCGACAAACGTTAAACTATAATCATTATACTCGTACTTATACATACCTGTTACTTGATTAAACGTTGATATTGGGATGTTCGAATATTCTAAAGTAAGCCAATTTAAAGTTTGACACATAGTGAAAACGTAAAGATTTATCTGAAATCAAGTCATGCAATTTCATGTCCAATGTACTAGCATTATCTCGGTGTAGGTGCATATGGCCGAGGCATACCTACGCCTATCATAAGAGGCTACTATACCCACATCGAACAAGGGGATCAACGAAATCGTTTCGGATTAAGAACTCTCAATATCAGTATAACCCTACTTGGTACTACTTGAAATTGGGACGTATTCTCGTCTTCACTGAAATTTAAACAAATTTTATTTTTATATACTTCCAGCAACAAACTGGAAGAGAAGCTCGGCCTTATTCTCCTCGGAGGCATATCGGACCTAAATTTTACTTGAAGTTTCAGTCAAACTATTAGCGGGTTCTGAATATGGAAAAATTAGGGCAGCAAAATGAGTCGAAGTGATATTGGAATACACCAAATTAATGCCTGTGAGCTAAAGAATATATATCTGGAACTATTTTTATATTGTGACTTTTAAGGAAAAAAATAAAAATAAAATAAGTATTAAAATTTGCTTTTATTTTTTAAGTAAAAAATATTAGTTAATTGGCTTTTATTTTAAATGGAAAATGACTGAATGAAAGACCAATTGGAGTTGCGATCCTGGTGTTTCCAATTGACGCCAGTTGGCAAAGGGAAGAAACGATTGGCGCGCTATGGGGAACGGCCAAAATCGTTAAGACGGTTAAGTGATATTTAAAGAAAACTATAAAATATCAGTTAAAATTTATAAAAGTCAAAATAATTTGTTGGGTTAAGAGCATGCATGATTAAATTGACTATTTTAACGTAGCAAATTTGTAAACCCTAACTATGAATTGGAGGCTGTTTTTGGCGTAGATGCCGGGGCTTCTATTACTTTAGTTTTATCTATTATTTATGACTTTAATAATAAAAGTAATTTTTAACTATTAGCTAAAATAAGAGTCAAATTTCTACTGCTATTTTTTACTTTTATGTTAAAAAAGTCAAAAACCAACTATTAAATTTTGACTGTTATTATAAAAGTCTACCAGTTACGATCTCTGCTGAAGAGACTTCCAGTTAAGCTTCCAGAATAAAACAATTTCTAAATAAAACAATTTCTTTAAACCATAATAGTTTCCGTATTTATTAATTTAAACGCTGTGAGTAAATAGAAATTTTCAATACGTATGCAAATATCTTCTTATTTCAGCAGAAACTCTTTTAAGGGAGATAACTTTAAGTTTATAGAACTAGAACTCACCATTGCGGGAAACATCGAGTTCCACTAAGTTTTCAAAATTTTGAATATCTGGAGGCAATCGGGCTATTTCATTATCACTCAGTCCCAATTTTCGCAGGCGATGTAGACGGAAAAAATTCTGAAATCAAGTAAAGCTAGTTAATCGAAATATTAATATTAAAATCACATAAAATAGTCGTAACATTTTTTATTTTTTTGTATATTTAATTTCAGTTATACCCGTCACTTTTGAAGTGTTAAAAAGTACTTAAAATTTTAGTGAAAAAATTATTTTATGAATTATTGAGAACATAAACAGCACTTAATTATTGGCGAATCTATATATACTAGAGTTCGCCCAGTGGTTGAAATTCAACCAGTAAACTTTATTTTATTTTATTTTTTTACTGTATCTTTTATCCGCCTTTTTTTCTTCCTTTCTATGTGGTTCCTTTCCTCTAACATTTCCTTGATTTCTTCATTTACTCTATTATTTTATTTTTTCCTTTCCTCAAACTTCTTTTCCTTTCCCTTCCCTTCCTTTCCTTTCCTTACAATTCCTTTAATTTTCTTCCTTTCCTACCCTTTCCATTCCCTTCCTTTCCTTCCTTTCCTTTTCCTTTTCTTTCCTTTTTTCCTTTAATTTTCCTTCCTTTCAATTCTTTTCCTTTCCTCTATTTTCCTTTAATTTTCTTCGGTGTTTAATACTCTTTATGAGTAATCATTTATTTTATTTTTGTAAACCCTGTTTGTAGGTATCAGCAATGAATTTTACATATTTGCTCATATTTTACATTGCTTGTTTAATGTATCCAACAAAGCAACTTTTCGTGCTCTCAGGAGAGCAGCTGACACTGGGCATCGTACTTATTTTTCATTGGTCCACTACCAACTCTTCGCACTCACAGTGAGAGCCGACCACACGAATAACACAAAAACATGCATGGCAAGTCTACTCACACTACTACGGCTCTTAATTTTTTTCCTACAAAGCAACTCCTCGGCCATGCTCACGATTCAGCATAGTACACAAAAAGCAAGTACACACACACACAGCGTGTCTATAGTGTGAATAAGTGAATGTGTAGTGGTGTGACTTTTATGTAAAATTTTTTATATTAAAATGATTTTTTAAATTTTTTTTATTTACGGATAAAAGTACACCTCACAATAACAGTGGAATTGAAATACTTGAAATATTTTTACAAAACAAACATTTAGGATAACTCAATATTTTGAAAATAATTATTTACAAATTTTATATTCACAAAAAAACACAAAAACCCGCAATATACGAGGTGTGTTCAAAAAGTATCGCGAATTTTGTGTTTTTTCAAAAATTATTTATTTATTCATGAATATCTATTTTGTCCCCTTCAAAGTAATCCCCATGAGATATTATACACTTGTGCCAACGGGTTTTCCAATCTTCGAAGCACTTCAAAAAATCATTTTTTTGTATCTTGTTCAGCTCCTCCTTCGATGCCGTCTTTATCTCGTCAAGAGAAGCGTAACGTCGTCCTTTCATGGGCCTCTTCAGTTTAGGGAACAAGAAAAAGTCACAGGGGGCCAGATCTGGGGAATACGGTGGCTGCGGCATCATTAGTGTGTTGTGTTTGGCCAAAAAGTCGCGCACAAGCAACGATGCGTGAGCAGGGGCGTTATCGTGGTGCAAAAGCCAATTTTTGTTCTTCTTTGCACATCTTCTCGGCCTTCTGAGAACATTTTGTACCACCGATAAACGTTGCTTCGGTCCAAGGTAGCTTCTCCGTATGCCACAGTCAACATTTGGAATGCATCCGGGCACTTAATTTCGTTTTTCACACAAAATTTGATACAGGTTCTTTGATCCATTTTTTTGAATAGGTAAAAATCGAAGACGATCCAAAACACGTGCAAGCAAAGCAGCTGTCAACAATTAACTGAACATTCAAAATGGCCCAGCTTGTCGGCATAAGTGAGAGACATGAGTACCAACATAACGCCACAAAAAATTCGAAATTCGAATATTCGTAACCAGCGAAATTTCAAAATTCGCGATACGTTTTGAACACACCTCGTACATATATAATTTGTATACCTTAGAATTATAGTTTAGCAGAAAACGGTTCTACATTGCATTCATCTTGTCTATTTATAACAGGTGGCGCAAAAGTAAGCTTCCGATGTTCAGCATATCGGTTGTGGCACGTGCAGTGTGTGCTGTTGCACCGTCTTGTTGGAACCACATGTTTTCCAATCCCAATTCATCAAGTTGCGGCAAAAAGAACTCGTTGATCATTGCTCTGTAGCGCTCACCATTCACAGTAACCGTTTGGCCCCGACCGATTATTGGTCAAATAAATAGTCAGCAATATTCCGCGTTCTGGAGCAGTGTAGCGTAACATTGTTTATTAACGTGTATTTCGCATGTGTTTACTACACAAATGTCAAAACAGAACTGACTTTAGGGGCCAATCGAAAAATTTATAGCATTTTCTGATAGATTACTTTTGCGCAGTAACCGTTTTTCACCGACCGATTATTGGTCAAATAAATAGTCAGCAATATTCCTCGTTCTGGAGCAGTGTAGCGTAACATTGTTTATTAACGTGTATTTCGCATGTGTTTACTACACAAATGTCAAAACAGAACTGACTTTAGGGGCCAATCGCAAAATTTATAGCATTTTCTGATAGGAGGATTACTTTTGCGCAGTGATATCATTTGATATATCAATCGACAGCAATTGTTTTTTAATACTTATGTTGTGACAACAACTGTTGGTTGATTTCAAAAAGTCTTTAGTTTTTACTAAATTCGAAAGTCCGTTTATCTGGAGTCGATTTCTACACTTCGTTTTAATTAAATTTTGTATGGAAAATATCCTCTCTACATTGGCAGATGAGTGTGGAATCGATAACATACCTTGAGACATTCTGTAAATATTGAAGAACATTTGTGCATTTTATTCATTTTTTACTAGTCTTCTTTCTTCCCAAAAACTGCATATATCCAAGTTCTTGAATTTTTTAAGATTCTCGTTGTTCTGCTAAAGCTCTAAGCTCAGCAAAGCTTTTCTCTAATTTATCAAACTCAAGTTTTGGGAATAACTCTAAAACTAAAGGCACAATGCTATTTGTTTCCCCGCTTAACACACTTTCTGGTGAAAACTTAGTAGCCCAACACAAAATATTGTCATCCAAATTTCCTTTTTTTACTAACGTTTTACAAAACGTTATGTAAAATTGTGTAACACAACTCTTAAAATTTTGTATATTATCTTTTTCGAAAATATTGTTTGAAAAAGTAATATCGACATTAGCACCGCAGTAGATTTCATTTGAAGTCAAGTGGTTCTCATTTGAATCAAAATCTAACAACCAAACAGGATTTGAATTTAAGTAAGATTTTTTTTTAAATTTCTAGCCATTTTGTATATTAAACTTGTTAATTTTGGTATAAGTGCATGAATACGAACGTCTTCGGACTGCATTTCAATGTTGACAATATTTATTTCATTTAAAATATGAGACAGAAATGAAAAATACAACTTATAAAAAGGATCTTGAAAAATTTCGAATACAACATTTGTACATTGATTTCCCTTTTTCTTTTCAAAAGACCAAAATAATACTTGAGAGCATCCCATTGTTCAAGAATCCTATCTATAACAGCGTGTCGAGAAAGCCACCTTGTGGGAGCATACTTCAGAATTACATGCCGAAATCTGTGCCGAAATATTCTTGGAAATTTTGAAGATCTGCTCTCCCTGAGGGAACTGTTGCAAAAATGGTAATTTATATCTTTTAAAAATTCATCAATTTTGTCGGGGATTGCATCACAAGCTGCCACGGAAGCTAAATTTAGAATGTGACAAACACATCCATTTACATGCAGATTCGGAACAAATTGCTTAAGCCTTGCTTGTACACCACTTTTTGCTCCCATCATTACCGAGCAGTTGTCGGCAGTAAAAGCAATCATGTTCTTAAAGGCAATATTCAAAAGCTGACCGGTATGGTCAGCAGGGCCGCAGAGAACCGATCCGGGCCCCGAGGACAGTTCGCGTTTCTTTCTCTTTGAAATCCTGATTAGAGTACTGTCAATACTGCTTTGCCTTGCCGGGCCCCCAAAAACCTTCCGGGCCCCAGGGAAATTGCCCTTACTGTCCCCCCCTCTCCGCGGCCCTGATGGTCAGTCATGTCTAGCAGGGTAACTATGCATACAAATGTATCTTTATTCTTTATGTATGTATGTAAACACCATTTCCATGGCCGCTAACGTAACAAACGCAAAATATTTTGGATTGCTTATGTGAGGTAAAGTAAAACGGATATAATTTTAATTCTTTAGTTCACTCAGATTTGTATTTTAATGGAATTGGGGCGCAGCGCTGTATTTTACAAAAATATACCAAAAGTGTCAAGGTTGTACCAATGTACTTTTGGCTTCCGAAATGTACCAATAGAAGTACAATTGTACCACCTTTTCCATCCCTGTTGCAGAGTGAGCACTAAAGCAAAATTTATTTAAAGAAGACCAATGCATAATTTAATGATTTATATGGTTGACGCGAACGGCCAACAACACGAAATTACCGTTTGACGTCGGTGAATTCTTATGTCAAAATGCACATGTGAGAGGGAACGCGCAAAAACCATTCGCCTATTTTCTAAGCTTTTGAACATAAGGTGTGGATGAGGAAGAAGAAGACGCTATGTCATTTGAAGCGACCATATAAATTATTTGATCATGGACCAATGCATCGCTTCACTCCGTATGCGCGCAGAATGGGCCAGCGAGTGAATAAATATTCATGCAATTAAGAGCTGAGCGGTGACCAAACAAAACGTATTTGCCATGCAGCGCATGCTTTAACACATAACAACAACTTCTATAGAAGTAGCTCTAATGGTAGTTCAATGGAAATAGTAATTAATTGTAACTTATACAACTTTGTGTGCCTGATGTTTGTGTTAACCAAAGTGCCAAATGTGCTACCTAGTGTTATTGGCTACGAATATGTCTACTTGTCACATTCAGCTAACAACCTACCGACATCTATGTACTTGCTATTTCCATTGACACCTGGTCACGTGACACAGTTCGAGTAGGTATATTAAAAATGCTACTATAGAAAAAATAATCCTGCGTTGATGTTTAAAAAATGGTAATGGAAACTTTGTAGTATATTGAAGTCGAAAACAAGTACTACGATCTAGTTAACAGCACAAAGCGGAAAACTATGATTGGCAATGTTAATACCACTTTAAAAATGATTGGCTTCATAAGCCAAGAAAGACCTTGAAAATATCAGTGCTGTAAATTAAATTATTAGCAACGTACAATCTACATCATTTATTAAAACTTTATTCATCTTTCGGTAGTTTGTAAAAACTAGAGAAATATAATAAACAAAAATGAGATTGTGTGTATTCTTTATAAACTTCCAATCAGGTCACTACGTAAGGGATATGTGGCAGTGCCACGCCCTAGGCAATAAAAATTTCAATTCGACACAACAATGAATCTATTTGTTTACGAAAATGATATTTGGATATATCTATGTACATATGTAACCTAATATACATAAATCAATCTACTAAAAATTCTTGGTAAAGTGACCGGTTCCAAGCCTTCTATGAAGAAAACAGGAAAATGAGAGGAAATGGAAAAGGATGACGTAGACGAACGGGAATAGGAAGAAAAATTGGTAATAGGAATAAGATACGGAAACAGGAAGAGACAGGGGAATAACAACAGGGAAGGGAAGAGGCAATAAAGTAGAAAATCACGAATTTTTCTGATTATTTTATTGTCAATGGGCTTTATTTTAATATTAATAAGTGCCATAAAGTGAATTACTATAAGACGATCAAACACTTGGAGACTTTCTATTTTTTACTGGACTCATGCCTTATGTGCTGCTTCCATAGATATTCATTTTGAAAAATCCCATTTCTATGGGAAGCTTCATGCGTCCTTTTCCGTTATGCCCTATTTTTGCAGTTTTTTTACTGAACTGAATTTCCCTACCTAGAGCATTTTTAAAATTGTGTAGTTTGGAAAACACAGTTTGTGATAGCAATTGCCACCACCCCTTATCCCACATTTTCCAAGAGGTTTAACCTCGTATAATTCCTTGCCCAGTTTTATTGTTCTTCCATGCACTTCCAATATCCAATTTGATTGGGAGTTGCCACGCGACTTTTTCTGTTATCCCCAGTTTTTATTCATTTAATTTCGCACGAATTTCCACTATCTATGACGAAGATATGAAAAAACTCATTTATATAGCGATGCCATGCCTCTTCAGTGCATTGAAATAAAAATTATTTTATCTTTTAAGTTGGACCATCTTTTATGTCGGTACGTGATTAAAATCGGTTAAGTAGCTTTGAAGTCAATCGTATACAAAGTTTTTTGCACGAGAAATATATAGAACTTATATCTAATAGAATTGAGTCCAACTTTAATCATTATATCTCTGAAACCAGTTGAGATATCGAAGTTAAACACATTGCTTATTGCAGCGATCTTTATCACGTTTCGTTGTACTAGCAAACGATAACTCGACCATTTCGGAGCATAAGGGATATCTTAACTTTAAGTTAGACGTCTGGTAATGCAACGGTGAAAGTTGCATTCAATTCTATTCAACAGTTTTTGAGTCATACACATGTTTGGGCTCACATAGAGACAGACGAAAATTGTGAAAACTGTTGGTTTGGATTCTATTGGCGCAATATTGATTACTCATATCAATTTGTCTTGAATACAGACATTGACCTGTTATAATTTTATGTACAGTTTATATTACTAGATGAAAATTATGAGTAATTTAGCGCAATAATATGAAAAATAAGGCTTTGAACTTAACTTTTTTGGTTTCACGAACTCAGTTTAAGTCTTAAAAATCAATATTTGATGTAAACGCAAAACTGGGACTGCTGTTTCAAGGAGCACATCACACCTTGCTCCTTTTGCACACAACTCCTCAATTTTAATTGGAACATATTTCTCCTTAGAGTTTTTCATTCCCGTCAGCATAAGAAAAATTTATCTCTATACTAATTCCGCGTTTTTTAGACTAATCGAGGAAGTACTCGTTCACGGCTAATATTCTTTTCAGATATGTTGCTACTTGAAATTCGTTTTGATTTTTCTACTTTTCTAGATGCCATATAAAGCCATTATCAATATTTTAAGAAAATTAGAAGTCCGTCGAGGCTAGCTATACAACTTTTAGGTAAGATATCTATTTACTATTATTCGGAATTCAGGGGCTTTTTGAAGCCTTATCAATGTCGTTTGGATTCTACCTATCAACACCTGAGGAAGACCTGAGTCATTAATATGCTAGACAATCTTAGTGGACAGCTAATAATATCAAACTTGACCATATCCTTCACTGCATAAATTGGTTCTTACAAATAACAAAAATTATGCGGAGTATGGGCAATATAGAGTTGTACTTATTTCTGTTTTGGCATGTGTCTGCACTTGCAAATTGTTTATGGCCAGTAATTTGGCCACTCCCCGAAGGTTTTGGGGAGTGTTGTCGAATTGACAGTCCTTGGCCGGATATAAACCCGGTACGCTCCGGTGCTTCCTTGCGGTACAATCAAACCAAATTAAAAAAGAGTAAGGAAGTCTAAAGTCGGGTGGAACCAAAGATTAAATAAACAGAAAAAGTGTTTATGGAAAATGTGTAAATTGTTGTGGGGTTATGACCTATTGAGGTTTTAAACTTTTTCTATCACCATGTGGTATAAATAAAAATTAATGTGTGTCTGGCGTCCGAAGTACCTAACCGATCTTTATGAAATTTTGTGGGTCGTGCCACGCCCCCATGTTATATAAAATTTTAATCTTTTATAGGCGACCAAGGTACTCAACCGATCTTTATGAAATTTTCACAGTAGATTCTTGGATTCACTGGTTACAGCATAGGCTACATATAATTTTGAAAAACTTAGATAGCATACCTCGTATCAAGTTTCGTAATTTTATCTAACGCGGTTCTGAAGTTAAAAATAGTTGAAATTTGACATTTGGTTCATTCATATGTGAGCGACCCATTTTCCAAAATTTAAAAAAAAATCTATAATAATAATTATAATTATAATCATCAGGTTATGGTAACTACCAAATTCTAGCATTGTATCTGCATCAGTAAAGGAAATATGGAAGTTTTCGGTTTCCTACCTTTCCTTTATAAAGGTTTAGTACAAAAGTGGGGGTGGCTATCCACCGATTTTGCTTATTTTGTGGACGTACTCTACATGTCCATTGTAAACCTCGTACCAAGTTTCATAATTCTATCTTACACCGTTATGAAGTTATTAAGTGGAATTTGAAAATTGCCTGACTCATAAGTGGGCGGTGCAACGCTTTTCAAACTTTTTTGCAAACATCTTCTGAAGAATATAAAAGTTGATGTAACTGCTAAAATATATCATTCTACCTGTATCAGTCAATGAGACATGGGTAGTTCAGTATTTCTACCTCCTTTTCAGATAACTTTTATGGAAAAGTAGGCGTGGTCGAAAAGCGATTTCGCTTATTTTCTATGGGTGTATGTACCACAATTATAGTATAGCTCCTACCAAATTATTTCAGCAGAAATTGTTTTGTAGTTATTAACAGTCGAAGTTTGAAAATTTGTTTACTCATATATGGGCGCTGCTACGGCCCTTTTCTAAAAGTTTAGTAAAATCGTCAATAGGACAACGAACTAAATAAATCTACAAAATTTCCTTATTGTAGCTGCTTTTATTATCGAGTTATCTCATTTTAAACGTTTTTCGAAATTCTCGATATCGAAAAAAGAGGTGTGGTTACAGTTCGATTTCGTCCATTTTAAATAGCAACCTACCTTGTCTAGAAAGCAACCTGTGTGCCAAATTTCATTAAAATATCTCAATTTTTACTCAAGTTATCGTGTCCACGGACGGAAGGACATGTCTTAATGGATTCCTCTGTTCATTCTAAGAACTTTGATATATGGAACTCTATATCTATCTTCATTATTTTGTACCGTTGCAAACCACCATTATATGAGCAAAACTATAATACCCTGTGTCTAGTACAAGCTGGGTATAAAAATAAGAAGTTTTATAAAGCTCATGTAATTCAAAATTTGTATGGAAATATCTTTTTGAAAAGCTTTATAAACAACATTGGCCTCGGGATGGATTTACTCTACATACTTCATGTACAAGTGAGTTAAGCAAGTGCAATATCAAATATTTTGAATATTTGATATTTTCCAGGTATTATATCAGAAAAATGCCTGTAATTAAAAGCTAAATATTCGGTAATTTCCATACCAGTATACCGGTATTTTCCTTGATAGTAATTTTGCAATATACGATACAAATACAAGGTGGCGCAAAAGTAAGCTTCCGATGTTCAGCATATCGGTTGTGGCACGTGCAGTGTGTGCTGTTGCACCGTCTTGTTGGAATCACATGTTTTCCAATCCCAATACATCAAGTTGCGGCAAAAAGAACTCGTTGATCATTGCCCTGTAGCGCTCACCATTCACAGTAACCGTTTGGCCCCGACCGATTATTGGTCAAATAGTCAGCAATATTCCGCGTTCTGGAGCAGTGTAGCGTAACATTGTTTATTAACGTGTATTTCGCATGTGTTTACTACACAAATGTCAAAACAAAAGTGACTTTAGGGACCAATCGCAAAATTTATAGCATTTTCTGATAGGAGGATTACTTTTGCGCCACCCTGTATATAAGATAAAAGAAATTGACGTTAGTTCTAACGCTCATAACCCAAGAACGCCTGCACCGATTTGGATGATTGACACTAATTTAGATTGTTCTCTGACCAGAATAGGAAAATACCCAATAAAATTACTGAAAAAAAAATTTTATTTTCCCATACATTCTGTATGGTGCGAATTTTTATAATTTTTTTTTGTTAGAAAAGCTCAATTATGGGTCGATCGATGGTGAAGTGGAATTGTGTGTGTGTGAAATAGTTACATCTATAGGGATAGGGATAATGATAGGGATAGGAAAATCCAATATTTCTAGATCCATTCAGATAAATATCTGGTCAGGACAAAGTCTGCCGGTTCCTCTAGTATAATTAAAATTAATTTTTGGAGTTTTAAAGTACCAACAATTTCACAAACCCACAAATGCTTTTCGGAACTGCTGAGCACATAAACAGCACTTTATTATCTGCATATCCAAATGTAGACTCGTCGATTTGGGATATTAACTTAATTTATCGTTGGTACAAATGGACGATCATGTTTTAATAGACTGTTTGCATCAGTCTGAGCATTTTGATTTAACGAAGTTTATCGTTTATCCCGTTACAAGGTAGACCCCTGCGCAACTTGAGAAAAAAATATACAAAGCATGCCTGAAGATTACGCCAAAACAAATAACCGAGTCTCCATATTATCAGAATAAAAAATGTTAAAGTTGAAGAGAAAATTCAATGATTTATGTAATAAAAATAGGGAACTCAAACTAAGTATTTTGGAAAACACTTGTAATTTTCTTTATAGTCAATGCCTTATTGGTAAGAAAACTGATTTTGGTCTTATCCTACCCTATTTCATATGAGTTCGTAGAAGCAATGAGCTTTGTTAATGTATTAGTAGGAATTTTTGAATTTGAGTTGATTAAGTCGGAAAATTTAGGCCGTCCATAGTAAGTAGGACGCATTTTAACCGAATTTTTTTATGTGTTTGAGCTGGGATTGGGCAAATATGTACATTATAAGAGTTTCCATCTGAAGCGAGTCCATTATGAATAGATTACATTGTAGTATGGCAAGCCACATATCAATCACGATACTATTACCGTACAATTACCGTATCAATATCATAGCTTTCTCACGACTCTCCTAATTAGTAAATTAATTTACAGAACAGTATCGGTCTGGCATCACCTAGTTATAAGAATGAAACGAAATGTGCAGCGACAGTTTTAATTTTGCATAGTTTTAGGCGCCAAATTCCATAGTTACGGCCACAATAGCGACGTAGAAGGTCCGTCCATTTCATACCAAACAAAAAATAAAATAGGCAAATTGGTAATGACACGCTTTTTCAGTTCTTTATACAACCTAAGTGCTTTCGCCGATTTTCCACAACACAGAAATTAATCAACATACAAACGATCATTGCATTAATAAAATGCAAAGTTCATCCCTCCATTCAATTCCTCCCTTAATTTAGAGTTGCACTTTGTATAAGCATCGAGATTTCCAATCATAAATTTTCAGTTCCTTGTCATTCACAGACAATGAAAAAAAAAGAAGACAAGAGATTCAGGGCTCATCATTCGTTGGAAGAAATTAACAACTGCAAGCCACCATGAAGCTGTAATCGAGTATTTTCCCAGCTTTCTTGCCATCTTCATCTACAGTTCACAAAAATCCTAATTTCTTTGTCTACTATGACCTACCTAGCCGCGAAGTTAAGCAGAGATTTGACTTTAAAGTATTTTTTATTCATCTGGTTAGCTTGTTGGCGCGATCAATTTGTTGTGAGAATCACGTTTTCCATTCTTTTCTTCTTCTTTAAATGGTCATCTAACCGCCTGGGCGATTTTGACCGTCCAACATAGCTCGCCAGTCGTTTCTTCGTTGCGCCAATTGGAAACACCGCGGGATCGCAAATCGGTCTCCACTTGGTCCTTCCATCGGAGTGGTGGTCTCCCTCTTCCTCTGCTTCCACCGGCGCGTGCCGATAAGAATACCTTCTGGGCTGGAGCATCTTCGCTCATTCCCACTACGTGGCCTAGCCAGCGAAGCCGCTGTGTTTTAATTCGCTGAACTATGTCGGCGTCTGCGTAAAGTTCATACAGCTCATCATTAAATCTTCTTCGGTACTCCCCGTCGCCAACGCGTAGAGGTCCACAAATCTTTCGAAGAACCTTTCTCTCGAATACTCCCAGAGCCGCCTCATCAGATGTTGTTAGTGTCCACGCTTCTGCACCATATAGCAGGACGGGTGCGATGAGTGACTTGTAGAGTGTTATTTTCGTTCGTCGAGAGAGGACTTTACTTTTCAATTGCCTACTCAGCCCGAAGTAGCATTTGTTTGCAAGAGTAATTCTTCGTCAGATTTCTAGGCTAACATTATTGTTGGTGTTAATGCTGGTAAACGAAGTCCTTGACTATTTCGAAATTATTGCTGCCAACAGTGGCTTGGTTGCCAAGGCGCGAATGCGCTGACTCTGTGCATGATAACAGAAGGTACTTCGTTTTGCCCTCGTTCACCACCAATCCCATTTTCTCCGCTTCTTTTTCTAATTTGGAGTAAGCAGAAGTTACGGCGCGGTTGTTAAGGCCAATGATATCAATATCGTCAGCATATGCCAACAGTTGCACGCTTTTATAAAATATTGTTCCAGCGCGGTTAAGTTCTGCAGCTTGTATTATTTTCTCCAGCATTAAATTAAAGAAATCGCACGATAGGGGGTCACCCTGTCTGAAACCTCGTTTAGTTTCGAACGGCTCGCAGAGGTACTTCCCAATTCTGACCGAGCTGGCGGTGTTGCTCAAGGTCATTTTGCATAGCCGTATAAGTTTTGCGGGGAAACCAAATTCAGACATAGCGGCATATAGGCAGCTCCTTTTCGTGCTATCGAAATCGGCTTTAAAATCAACAAAGAGATGATGTGTGTCGATTCTCTTTTCACGGATTTTTTCCAAGATTTGGCGTATTGTAAAAATCTGGTCGATGGTAGATTTACCAGGTCTGAAGCCACACTGGTAAGGTCCAATCAGTCTGTTCACATCAGGCTTCACACAATACGCTTGATAGGACCTTATATATTAGTTGGCGCAGTTTGCAGGATCGCGCTTCTTGTGGATTGGGCAGAGAACACTTATATTCCAATCTTCAGGCATGCATTCATCCGACCATATTCTGCATAGAAGCTTTCCAAAGTGAATGGCTATTACTCTTTTTAGAGCATCCAAAAACATATTTGATCTGACAATAATAAAAAGAAATTAAAGCAGTCAAATCAGAGTCATAGTTTTTATTTTGCTAAATGTGAAAAAATTTAAATCTGTCATAAATCAACTTAAGCTTTAGTGAAAAGCTTTACATGTGAAAGACCTTCTGGCGAATTTGCATGAGATGTTTGATTTGCTTTGTTTTAGAGTTAGGTTCAATACATGTTTTTTTTTGCAGGCTTGGTAAATTGCAAGTGAAGATAGCAAAGCCTTACCGCTGCTTGTTACGGGTTTAGTATATGCCCGCGCACAGTGTAACTTTTGTCATTTTTGGGGGTGCCAAAATTAATAACAGCCAAACCAATGGAGCAATTTATTTGAAATGCAAGTGTGGTTACAGATACCTAAATCTAATTTGAGAACGAAAGCCGTGATCCGCCCACTTTTTTTCCTTGCCCTCATATAAGGTGAAATTTCACATAATCATATTTTCTACTTTAAAAGCATTTTCGAGTGCCAATATAAATAAAAATTGTTTAGATTTCTTAACTATACCTTAGAGGCTTTTGATTAATATTTAAAAAATTTTATTTTCAAAGTCAAACCCAACATAGGTACATATATTTGTAAAAACTAAATCGAAATACATACTTATAAATAAAAAGTGATATAACTGGTATAAAGTTAATCGAAGTCAATATCGTCGACACGCTCTGGTTCAGATAATAAGCCAATAACTTCACTCGTTAATGCTCGCCGCTTTAACCTAGGGGTTTTCCGCAAACTGTTCATGAACGGGTCTGACGATATCAGCAATCTGTGCAGCAAATCCAAGTTACTACAAATTCTTGACATTTTTCTGGTGAAAAGTTCACTATAATTTCGGACATCTTTGTTTCTGGACTCTTGAGCTTCTTCCGAAAGTTGACCAATAGGAAGAATAGCAGACACGATTATACTCTTTCCATGAAACAGAATTTATGTACGCTCACTGGCACATTGTACCAAGCATATTCCGATAAATATAGTTCCTTTGTCTCTGTCACATAGTGGTGAAAAGCTTCAGAATTTATTTGAAACCCACATCCTATGCAAGAAAGTATTGTATGAAACCTTTTCAAAAGATTGATGTTTATGCTGGTTATGTCTGATGTTATTTCAGGATCTCCAAAGAATCTTCTCACAGCGTTGCCATCATTTGTGTTGCCGGTTTTTTGCTTTGGCATATCAATCAAAAGACTTCAACTTCTTTCCTTAATCTATTTTGGATATGTTTTTTCTTCTTTTTCATCTTTTCCCTATTGTCTTCGCCCCGCGATGTGTAGGATACATTGCATGCATCGAATCCATAATGTAAAGGGGAAATTCCGAAAGCAAGCATGCTCTGTATATTGTTCATATCTTTTGGAGAAACCCCACATATGTAGCACTTTTGCGATGGTGTATATGCCGACAGAGCGTTGCAAACTTTGCCATCAATCATGCGCAACACAAACGTTAATTTCACTAGTAAGTTTAGGTTATCTGCTTGAACTGTTCTAAGACGAAGACTGGAAATTTGGCCTTTGACTGATTGCACCTCCTTTGAAATGACATCTCGTGGAAGATAGAGCCGGATTACTCCAAACTATAACCTTTCGTTCGTCAACCATTGTATACATTCGAAGAAGTACTAGTGAAATGAAAAACATACTAGTGTCCGATTTATTTTCTTCCGAAAATTGTTGTTTGTAACAACTATGCTCAGCTCCATCACATCCCCTTTTTATAATTGCATTTAGTTCTTTTACCTCAGGAATAGAAATCAATACCTCTTTTTGTGCAAGACACAATCTTCGTAAGCTGTGAACAATTAGGGATTGCAATTCAATTTCAGCATATGTTTCCGTTACGGTTATTTTTTCAGGATAGCATAGGATTGATTATTTTAAACAGTTATATGAAGGATATACAAATATTTGAAAGCTCTTATCTTTAAATAGTTTTTGGCTATCTGCTTTTTGCATTCTCTGTGCAATCCTAAGTAGCTATAATAGGTATAAACATGAAACTCTAGGACAAACATGAAACATAGCGAAGCAGTTGATACAGAAACTGTTCGTAGGATTTTGGTACTTAATTCTTAATTTAGTAGTTGTTTGCTATGAGTCCGCTAAAAGTACCGCATCTAATAAAAATTGCCCGCAGAAGTCCGTATACTATTTTGAAAACATGAAATCTGGTCCACCACAAAAACCGTCAAGCACAGCGGTGTGAAAGTTTTTCTTATTGTAGAGGTAGGTCCGATCCCCTTGATATGTCACATGAAATACATACCAGCAGGGGGTCAATTCCGGGTTTTCGTTATAGTTCACCACCAATTTCGATTCTCGTTTTACTTTAGAACTTCCAATGGTAGAGAAGTAAAAAAAAGTTTAAAATCATTGTTATTTGGTAAATTCTGTCATAAATGATCATTTAGCAAGAATGTCAACGCAATTTCGAAATGTTATTCGAAAACATTTGTCACCGTAACTATACTTGAATACTTGAATTAAATTTTAGAGCTAAGCGCAAAACTGAAAACGTGAAGCTATAAACAAACTGAAACGATTTTTTTGACTTCAAGGTAGCGTAGAACAAGAATTGACCCCAGGAACTACAAAAGGTTAATTTAGCGTAAAAAGTTTAAAGGTTATACGCTTGCTTGTCTTCTACGGGGTTTAGACCACGGAGGCGTACAAGAAGGAATACTTCTTTTTTATGTGGATTAAGTTTCTAGTTTATTTTACCGAACCTGAGCTTCATAAATTTTTAAATATATAATTACAACAACCTACAATAAATTTGTGAAAAAGAGTGTAAAAGCAAAACTTTTTAATGTGTAAACATCTTTGGACTTGGTGTCTGAGTAGGTATATTGTTGTCGATGTTGGTTCTATTCATACCTGAATTGTAAATGAGATTTGGCTTAGTATGCGTGTAAAGAAATTCTTACTTGACTGCATGTTGATATCTCTGCAAAAAATCGTGCTAGTGATCTCCAATTATTCCACTACAGACATAGTTGGGGTAAGTCGATTTTAATTTTTGTAACCTACTTATAGGTGTTGAGAGCAAACTTGTCCGACCGTGTCTGTATGGGAACATAGGGCATCTGTCCGACCCCACCCGCTAGTCTAGAAGGTTGCACTGGCAAGGGAGTACCGGAGCGTACCGGGTTCATATTCGGCCAAGGACTGTCGAATCGACAAGACTCCCCAAAAACTTCGGGGAGTGTTTTTGTCGTTACAAACAACAACAGCAACCCGTTTATGCAATGAAGAGCACAATTAGTCTTTTCATGGGGCATGCTCAAACAAAAGCGATCAGTTAAACCCATAAAAAGAGATCTGGCATTGGTAGCATTGGCCATTGCCACTCATCCCGAATTTATCCTAGACTAATCACATTTTTTACAGGGATGTGACGTTCTGCTTTATAGCCCAATCAAAAAAGAAATCGTACTTAATTGCACAATATTTAATGCTAACATAATGCGGTAGCTTGAATTTAAGCCAGCCCAACCACCAACAATTTTTAACTCAATCAAAATCCCGAAAATGTACTAAATATCACTATATTTAATGGGAATTTAATACGGTTGGCCTTCATTATGGCTTCCTCGACCTCGGCGACGGTGCCGGCAATGGGCGCTGTGTTGTGTGGATGCAAAATGAGCTCGCGCATTGCTTGGGGTCCAATTTGACGCCGTCACCTTGTCGTTATGTTTGGTCTGATTTGAAAGGGTCTTTAGGGCCGGAGAAGTTGCATGTCTCAAGATGTTGTTTCTAATTAGTCAGTTTGTGTTAATTGACTGTCCGTCAGATTCACCTTGGGAGAGCCGATGCTTCCACGGGGAAATTCGGACGAATTTCAGGTATTCTTTCAGCAGGAATGAAGTGACCGAAGGCTGAATCAATAACCTTGCGAAACTCTCGTTCACCCTGGCGTACGGCTGTCGGTGTGGGTAAGACAGCGAAAGAGCGATTTGTATAATCCGTCCCAGTCCGCCTTGTTGAAGTTGTGGGTAGGTCGATTAGGATAATTATGGGTAGATGGCCAGATGCCAATGTAAGTATATGCCCAATTTTCATTGAATCTACAAGCAATCGCCTTTGAAAATAGGATTTTTATGCTGAAAAGTGGGCGGCGCCACGCCTACTTCCGCAAAATCTACACAATTTTTTTGCGGTCGAATTTCGCTTAAAAAGCTTATTATGTGTGCAAGATCTTATTGATATAGCTTGCATAGGTATAAAAATATTGCGGTTTACATTTTACAAACAAATTTTTCAGAACTATTTTAAAAAACTGGGCGTGGCCGTGGACCGATTTCGTCGGTTTTTACAACAAACAGTTACCTTTATATAATTAATATTTCGATAAATCAATTTTTGCCGGAGTTATGGCATAAAAAGTTTTGTGGAATAATCCACTATAAAAGGGACGGGGCCACGCCCATTTTCGAAAATTTATATTTTTCGAATTTCGTCGTTCACGGACACTTTGAAAGTGAAATAGAAATGATATATAGCTATTTTACGCAAAGTTATTGCCTATTAAATATAAAGGGTGTTTTTTTTAGGGGTATAGAACTTCGAATTGAAATAAAACACAAGAAAATCGTTTTAAGGTCCATCAATTTGGCTTTATTGGAAGGATAATTTTATGCCATTAATGTTTAAATATGATTTCGGGCATGTGGCCGCCGCGGCTGGCTCGAATAAAGCCAATTCTACAGGTCCAATTTTCAACCACTTTTTCGAGCATATGGGGCCGTATGTCGGCAATAACGCCACGAATGTTGGCTTCCAATTCCCCTAACGTTTCTGGTTTGTTGGTGTAGACGAGCGACTTCACATATCCCCAAAGAAAATAATCCAATGGTGTCAAATCACACGACCTTGGTGGCCAATTGACAGGTCCATTCCGCGAAATTATGCGCTCATCGAATGTTTCCTTCAATAAATCGATTGTGACGTGCGCTGTGTGGCATGTAGCGCCGTCTTGTTGGAACCACAACTCATCCACATTCATGCCATCCAATTCGGGAACAAAATAGTCGGTTATCATGGCTCTATACCGGTCTCCATTAACGGTAGCTGCCTCTCCAGCATTATTGCGGAAGAAGTATGGCCCAATGACTCCACCAGCCCATAGAGCACACCAAACAGTCAGTTTTTGTGGATGTAATGGCGTTTCAAGGGTCTCATGTGGATTCTCTTCACTCCAAATGCGGCAATTTTGCTTGTTGACGTAGCCATTCAACCAAAAATGAGCCTCATCACTGAACAAAATTTTGCGATGAAAATCAGCATCGAAATCAATCTCATTTTCGGCCCATACACCAAAATCACGACGCATTGCATGGTCTCGCGGCTTTAATTCTTGCACAAGCTGGATCTTGTAAGGTCGCAAGCCAAGATCTTTGCGCAAAATCTTCCATAAAGTTGATGGACAAAGCTCCAATTGCTGTGCACGGTGGCGAATCGATTCATTCGGGTCCTCTTCAACACTTTGCTCTACAGCGGCAATTGTTTCTTCGGTGCTCACTGTTCGACGTCTCTGCGGATGCGTATTATCACATAGAGTAAACGTAGTGCGAAAACGATCCATGGTTAACCGAATTAATTGCTCTGATGGACGATTATGTCGACCATAAAATGGACGGAGCTCACGGTAAACTTCGCGAACTGAACCATTATTTTCGAAATAAATTTGCACGATTTGCAAGCGTTGTTCTTTTGTCAACCTGTTCATGATAAAATGGCAAACCAAACTGAACATAAATGACATTAGAGTTGCCAGATTTGACCACAAAATGCCAGTTTTATCTCTATTCGAAAAACAAACCTGTAAAAAAAACACCCTGTATCTATGATCCTTTCCAAAATTTTTCGTATAAAAGTGGGAGTGGACTTTAACCTTCCTATACACGCGCGTTGGATTTTACGTAAATTTTTTTTTTCCAGAAACTCTACAAAGTTGAATTTACTGCTAGCTTCCGCTTTTCTTGCAAGCTCTATATTAGTGTTGATTTGGCGTTTGCACTAGACAGGCGTGTTGGTGAATTTTATAAAAATTCGTCTGTGAGACCGACGCGGGTATATGTGTAATTTTTTACATGAACTGCGATATGCCCTGATTTTTTTTTCCAAGACTAAAAACTAATATAATTTATAATTTATGTATTGTCCAAGAAGTGTTTTTAAGTTAGTATAACTTATTTTTATTTATTTGAATAAAAAAGTATGTTTTTGTTTTGTTTTTGTAGTACTTAAGAAAAAATTATTGATTTTGATGGCTTTTTTGTTAATCACTTAAAATCAATAAAAAAAGTGAATACAAATTTAATGCGTAGTTTTATTTTTTTATTACATCTACGAGATTGAAAAATAATAATTTGTTTTTAGTTTTCTTTCAAAAAACTAATATTTTATGTAGTTTGAACTTTCGGTCTGTGAGACCGTGCGCGGGTATATGTGTTACAAAAATTAACGCGAGTATAGGAAGCCCATTTTTTCGAACATTCCTTGTATTAATATAAATATGTGTGGTAAATTTCGTTTCGATATCTTGAACGGCTTTTGATTTATGATTAATAATATTTCCAAATTTGACTTAATCAAAAGTGGGCATGTTCAAAAATTTCTTGAAAAATTTATTTTCTGCCTTAACGTTAATGTATGCAATAAATTTTATCCTTATGAGTGTATTATGTACTAAATAATCACTTTTTTGGAATTTTCGAAAATATTCTATATATAAAAAGTGGGCGTGGCTATCATCCGATTTTGCCAATTTTAAATAGCGCTCGGAGATGAGTGCCAAGGAACCTGCATGGTTTAATCAATTTCTTTTTTCCGCCGGAACTGTTTTATATACATAAGTCAATATCTATCTCGATTCGTTTATGTCGTTACATACTACCGTTAGACTGAAGTTAATATACCTTGTGTGCGTAGCACTACTAGGTATAAAAAATAGACTGTATAAAGAATGGGAAAGCAATGGAAAAGAAATGCAAAAAAATTAACTAAGACAGCACTAAAGAAAAGTATGGAAATGATACTAATGAAAAGGATCAGCAGGAAAACGGAAACAATAAAATACTATACAACAAAATAAATAAAAAATAGAGACTGTAGAAAGAAGAGGAAAATATATTAAAGGTAAGGAACAGCAGAGAAAGGAATGGAGAGAGTGCGAAATAAAGGAACAAATGGATGAATTTCAACCACTGGGCGATATCTAGTTCAATTAAATCTATGTGCAGGATACACATATTTCCACATCAAACTTTACGGGTACTTAGTACTCACGCCTGTTTTTGTTGCTGATAATTTAACATTTTAGCTTTATTGTATTCACTCCTTTTATTTTGTGGACAACTGTAATTACATACTTGAATAAGTACACATTGTTGTAAAAATCAGTGCGAGTTTATTAAAACCAGTGCTTGGCCGTCATGTCCACAAAAGTGAATTTACCGGCTTGCGACGCCAACACATTGATGATTTGTTTTGCTATTTAAATGAACGATGATTGGTATGATGGCAGGTATCGTAGTGTAAAGTACGTGTTTCATAGTTTATGTGTAGACAATCGCAGCAGTACTGTGGCTGGGTTGCTACCACGTGCACATGTATTTACAGAAATTGTAAAGAAGTTCATGTATGGAGCTCATATGCACTAATGACTGACTCTGCACTTAGCTATTCAAACCATTAGCAGTCAATTCTAGGCGCTAAAGCCAATACCGCAACATCCAACCATTTTTCTATTGTACCTATTTTTACCGGGCTAACAGAAATTCACAGCAGCAAGCCCAATAGTCGCTGTGTATGTATATGCGTTGGTTTGTATGTCCAACAGATAGTCAAATTAAAGGTAATAAAGTGGTGGAATATGTAGTATTGATGGAAGAAGCAGCTGTAAAGAAATCAACCTAGAATTATTGTAAAATGTACCGGACAGTGTGTAAAACCAAACGCTGAATAAACTTTTCCTAGCTTCTCTGCCAGCAATTAGTATACGAGTGGATATCTGAGACCACAATTGTGGCTGTAGTTGTTAATCCAACCGTAATTATATGATTGTGACTGCAAGTTTGAACCAAGATGTGTGGATTGTGGGCATGTCGACTTATTGACTGGCGCGACTACTTAATTATTTACGTTATGAATAAATATTGGAGGATTTTATACGCAACCTTCCTATGTCTTATTTGCAGATATCGAATAACATTACTAGTAATGAAAATGAAGATGGTAGCCAGGTGGTTACACAAAATTATTCTTTGAAATCGCTAAATAGGTATACAGTACCCGACTTACCCCGTGAAAACATGTAAATCAGTTGTTGTCAGTTTACATGATACACTACGCTGTTTATCATACTTCTTCAAAAAAATGTAAAAGCCTTTTTCACAAATCAATTGCCAGGCTTTTTAAAGTGTGGTAATGCGGTGGTCTACCATATCGAAGGTCCAAGGTTGAACTGGTGGAACAGCTAACCTTGAAATTTATTTAGTTATTTCGGAGGTACGTCGCACTAAATTTTGCATGTATTATCATTTCCTTTACCCATTCCTGTTTCCTTCCCTTCCTGTTTTCCCTATCCCTCACTCCAACCGCCATTTCGTTTACTTCTTTCGGTATTCGAACCCCTTTTACATAGTTGAATTTCCCTACCTATCCGCATTGCTACCAATATCCTATCCCTATCTTAATAAATTTGTGAAGTTACAAATGTGAAGTCAAAAAATGTATATGTTGTTCTTACACTACTGGGTATTAACTTCTAGTTTATAACTAATAAAAAGTGAATAACAACGAATGTGCTATGACACCAAAATCTTCATGCAACAGGCAGTGAGCAACTATACCGCATGAAGAATATACAACAGAACATCGCACGACATCAGCAACTACGTTGACGATGACGAAGAGGTTGCACACGAATAGGAGAACATAAAATGCAATACAATGCCGCCAAGTTACAATGACGACAAACTTATAATAAAATGTCTATAGATTATAGCGGGAATAGATGATTGTGTACAAACCTTTACACACAAATATATGTATGGAAGCGCATGTTTAAGTGTAAGTGTATACTTACTCCTATCCCTGCAAAAAACGGAAATACTCCGTTTCATACTCCAAAGAATACTCCTAAAGGAGTATGAGAGTACTCCAACACTTATCCTCCTTCATATAAAAAAGGTGGTCCAATTTACATGGCAATGTCCAGTGATTGGATCACCTAATCCATCTCGGAGTACTCCCTTTCTTTGCTTTTGAATACTCTATAGACCACCTACGTGAGAGTACTCTCAAAATACTCCCATGCGATTACTCTATGGAGTATTCAACAGCAAAGCGAGAGTGGGAGTAGGTGGTCCTCAAAAGAACTCCCTTCTCGCTTTCGTCTAGAATACTCTATAGAGTAATCTTTTGGCAGCATTTTCAAAGTACTCCAACGTAGGTGCTCTATAGACTATTCGGAAGCAAAGTAAATGGTACTCCGAGTAGGATTAGGTGATCCAATCACCGGACATCGCTATGTAAATTGGACCACCTTTTTTTATATGAATGAGGATAAGTGTTGGAGTACTCTGATGCTCCATCGTTTTTTACAGGGTATATAGGATATATCCACTCAAGGCAGATTTATACACGTTTTTAAGAAAAGCTGTATAGAAAGGAATCCCTACAGCGAAGAGCGTAGCATAAAGTGGGATGAGTATTCCATACAAAAAAAGCAATTGATTCTGATGATTCGAGTCATATACATATCAAGAGGGGTGTATAACAGAGGTCCATAAACATAGCAGAGCAAAGTCAGCAGAACAAAAACTAACTTATGGAAAGTTAAGTGTTCAAACGGTGGTAATTAAGTAACCTAATCCCAAAAAAGAGCTCTTATATTTTTTTCCAAAAATTATGTTCTGCTAGCTTTAGGATAAACCCAGAAGAGCAATATGCGTAAACAGTCAAACATGATGATTACATCAAAAGTTATTATACATAATCTTGCATAACGGGATGTCATTTACAGTTTAATGCACTGTTAAAAGTCGATCAAGAAGCAAGAAATATTGAACTTCATTCTATTCTTGATGATAAATTTCATAGCATAACAGGAAGCGCTTAACTTAACATTGTAAAAAAAAAAACTTTATAATTCCAATAAGGATGCCCATATAATAAATACGAACTTTTTTCTGAAAACAAAGAAATCGAAGAAACTATAGCCAGCAGTTCAACAATAAAATGAAAATTTAAACTGAACCAATTGCTAATGTGCAACAATAAAAACTAAATCAATGAGCAGACTATGCAGTATATGTATGCTATCAGGAGCACATTTGCAGCACAAAATTTCTTCATAATAAATTTTGATCTATTCGTCTTGTTTGACTGTTTACGAATACTGCTCTGCTAGGTTTAGCCTAAAGCTCGCTGAATATCAATTTTTTGTTGAACAAAAGGGAGCAATTTTTTGGGGGTAGGTTATTTCAGGAGCACATTTTGAACACAAAATTTCTGCATAATAACTTTTGATCTATTCGTATTGTTCGACTGTTTACGCATACTGCTCTGCTAGGTTTAGCCTAAAGCTAGCTGAACATCAACTTTTGGCTGGAAAAAGGGGAGCAATTTTTTGGGGGGTAGAGTATTTCAGGAGCACATTTTGAACAAAAAATTTCTGCATAATAACTTTTGATTTATTCGTCTTGTTTGACTGTTTGCGCATACTAGAGAACGCCCAGTGGTTGAAATTCAACCACTTAACTTTATTTTATTTTCATTATTTGCTGTACTTTTCATCTGCCTTTTTCCCTTCCTTTATCTGTCGTTCCTTTGTTCTAACATATTTTCGTTTTCGTTGATTTCTTCTTTTACTCTCTGCAATCTCTATTTTGAATTT
Source organism: Merzomyia westermanni (assembly GCA_949987695.1). Lineage (NCBI taxonomy): Eukaryota > Metazoa > Arthropoda > Insecta > Diptera > Tephritidae > Merzomyia > Merzomyia westermanni. The sequence continues at coordinate 123,931,378 of OX465288.1, read as the reverse complement.
ATTTTATTCTTCCCTTTCCGTACCCTTCCTTTCCTTTTCCTTACCTTCCCTTCCATTCCCTTCCTTTCCTTTGCTTTACTTTTCTTTTCTTTACTTTCCTTTCCATTCCCTTTCTTTCCTTTCCTTTCCTTACCTTTACTGTCTTTCCCGGTAATTGTTTCCTTTAGGAGACAACTGCTTAAACACGTCCGAAATTATCGGGAAAGGTATCAAAACACGCGTTTTGACCTCGGTAACAATAATCCGGAAGCGAATTTTCCAGTTTTTGTTTCAGTGAAGAGATATTTGCAATCAAAGTGGAAAATTTTCTGTCATTTTCATGTGGTTGTTGTAATCACAGATTAGGGTGGACCGAAAAGTGCAAAAAGTGTGTTCTGCGCAGAAATACTGTAGACCGCGTAGCCGGTGTTGGACCGGCTAAGGGTTATTTTTTTGAAGCGCGGACGGAGGCTGCCTACGTAGATAAGTATTCTGCACATAAATACCTTGGATCCAGCCCCCTATTTGGGATCGGACCTGGATCATTTTTGGGTTTTTTGCGAATAACTTTTCACTGAAACAAAAAATTTAAAATCCGCTTCCGGATTGTTGATACCGAAGTCAAAACGCGTTGTTTGATACCTCTCCCGATATTTTTGGACGTGTTTTAGCAGTTGTGTCCTAAAGGAAACAATTACCTCTTTCCCTTCACTTTATTTTAATAAACTTTGTTTATTTTTGGGGGTAGGGTACTTCAGGAGCACATTTTGAACACAAAATTTCTGCATAATAACTTTTGATCTATTCGTATTGTTTGACTGTTTACGCATACTGCTGTGCTAGGTTTAGCCTAAAGCTAGCTGAACATCAATTTTTTGTTGGAAAAAGGGGAGCAATTTTTTGGGGGGTAAGGTATTTCAGGAGCACATTTTGAGCACAAAATTTCTTCATAATAACTTTTGATCTATTCGTATTGTTCGACTGTTTACGCATACTGCTCTGTTAGGTTTAGGCTAAAGCTAGCTGAACATCAATGTTTTGTTGGAAAAAGGGGAGCAATATTTTGTGGGTAGGGTATTTCAGGAGCACATTTTGAGCACAAAATTTCTTCATCATAACTTTTGATCTATTCGTATTGTTCGACTGTTTACGCAACTGCTCTGCTAGGTTTAGCCTAAAGCTAGCTGAACATCAATTTTTTGCTGGAAAAAAGGAAGACATTTTTTGGGGGGTAGAGTATTTCAGGAGCACATTTTGAACAAAAAATTTCTGCATTATAACTTTTGATTTATTCGTCTTGTTTGACTTTTTGCGCATACTAGAGAACGCCCTGTGGTTGAAATTCAACCACTTAACTTTATTTTATTTTCATTATTTGCTGTACTTTTCATCTGCCTTTTTCCCTTCCTTTCTCTGTCGTTCCTTTGTTCTAACATATTTTCGTTTTCCTTGATTTCTTATTTTACTCTCTGCAGTCTCTATTTTGAATTTATTTTATTCTTCCCTTTCCGTACCCGTCCTTTCCTTTTGCTTCCCTTCCCTTCCATTCCCCTCCTTTCCTTTCCTTTACTTTTCTTTTCTTTACTTTCCTTTCCATTCCCTTTCTTTCCTTTCCTTTCCTTACCTTTACTGTCTTTCCCGGTAATTGTTTCCTTTAGGAGACAACTGCTAAAACACGTCCGAAATTATCGGGAAAGGTATCAAAAGACGCGTTTTGACCTCGGTAAAAATAATCCGGAAGCGAATTTTCCAGTTTTTGTTTCAGTGAAGAGATATTTGCAATCAAAGAGGAAAATTTCGTGTCATTTTCATGTGGTGATTGTAATCACAGATTAGGGTGGACCCAAAAGTGCAAAAAGTGTGTTCTGCGCAGAAATACTGTAGACCGCGTAGCCGGTGTTGGACCGGTTAAGGGTTATTTTTTTGAAGCGCGGCCGAAGGCCGCCTACGTAGATAAGTATTCTGCACATAAATACCTTGGATCAAGCCCCCTATTTGGGATCGGACCTGGGTCATTTTTGGAGTTTTTGCGAATAACTTTTCACTGAAACAAAAAATTGAAAATCCGGTTCCGGATTGTTGATACCGAAGTCAAAACGCGTTGTTTGATACCTCTCCCGATATTTTTGGACGTGTTTTAGCAGTTGTCTCCTAAAGGAAACAATTACCTCTTTCCATTCACTTTATTTTAATAAACTTTGTTTATTTTTGGGGGTAGGGTATTTCAGGAGCACATTTTGAACACAAAATTTCTGCATAATAACTTTTGATCTATTCGTATTGTTTGACTGTTTACGCATACTGCTCTGCTAGGTTTAGCCTAAAGCTAGCAGGAAATCAATTTTTTATAAAAAAAAGGGAGCACTTTTTTGGGGGGTAGGGTATTTCAGCACATACATCAATTTAGCATCAGCAGAACATCAATTTAAAAAAAAAAATGGGAGCACTTTTTTGGGGGGTAGGGCATTTCAAGAGCACATTTTGAGCGCAAAATTTCTTCATAATAACTTTTGATCTATTCGTCTAGTTTGACTGTTTACGCATACTGCTCTGCTAGGTTTAGCCTAAAGCTAGCTGAACATCAATTTTTTGTTGGAAAAAGGGGAGCAATTTTTTGGGGGGTAGGGTATTTCAGCACAAAATTTCTTCATAATAACGTTTGATCTATTCGTATTGTTCGACTGTTTACGCATACTGCTCTGTTAGGTTTAGGCTAAAGCTAGCTGAACATCAATTTTTTAAAAAAAAAAAAAAAAGGGAGCACTTTTTGGGGGGTAGGGCATTTCAGGAGCACATTTTGAGCACAAAATTTCTTCATAATAACTTTTGATCTATTCGTATTGTTCGACTGTTCACGCAACTGCTCTGCTAGGTTTAGCCTAAAGCTAGCTGAACATCAATTTTTTGTTGGAAAAAGGGGAGCAATTTTTTGGGGGGTAGGTATTTCAGGAGCACATTTTGAACACAAAATTTCTGCATAATAACTTTTGATCTATTCGTCTTGTTTGACTGTTTACGCATACTAGAGAACGCCCAGTGGTTGAAATTCAACCACTTAACTTTATTTTATTTTCATTATTTGCTGTACTTTTCATCTGCCTTTTTCCCTTCCTTTCTCTGTCGTTCATTTCCTCTAACATATTTTCGTTTGCCTTGATTTCTTCTTTTACTCTCTGCAGTCTCTATTTTGAATTTATTTTATTCTTCCCTTTCCGTACCCTTCCTTTCCTTTTGCTTCCCTTCTGTTTCATTCCCCTCCTTTCCTTTACTTTTCTTTACTTTCCTTTCCATTCCCTTTCTTTCCTTTCCTTACCTTTACTGTCTTTCCCGGTAATTGTTTCCTTTAGGAGGCAACTGCTAAAACACGTCCGAAATTATCGGGAAAGGTATCAAAAGACGCGTTTTGACCTCGGTAACAATAATCCGGAAGCGAATGTTCCAGTTTCTGTTTCAGTGAAGAGATATTTGAAAATTTTGGGTGGACCGAAAAGTGCAAAAAGTGTGTTCTGCGCAGAAATACTGTAGACCGCGTAGCCGGTGTTGGACCGGCTAAGGGTTATTTTTTTGAAGCGCGGCCGGAGGCCGCCTACGTAGATAAGTATTCTGCACATAAATACCTTGGATCAAGCCCCCTATTTGGGATCGAACCTCGGTAATTTTTGGGTTTTTTGCGAATAACTTTTCACTGAAACAAAAAATTGAAAATCCGCTTTCGGATTGTTGATACCGAAGTCAAGACGCGTTGTTTGATACCACTCCCGATATTTTTGGACGTGTTTTAGCAGTTGTCTCCTAAAGGAAACAATTACCTCTTTCCCTTAACTTTATTTTAATAAACTTTGTTTTATTTTTTTTTAGTCTTGTTTAATTTATTTTATTTTATTTTACTTTATTTCAATTTACACAAACCCAACCACAAATACAAATCAAACTTCGGTGTTTAATACTCTTTATGAGTAATCATTTATTTTGTTTTTGTAAACCCTGTTTGTAGGTAGCAGCAATGAAGTTTACATATTTGCTCATATTTGAAATTGCTTGTTTATGTCTCCAACAAAGCAACTTTTCGTGCTCTCAGGAGAGCCGCCGACACTTGGCAGCGTAGCCAGTGATCAATGCAATAAAAACAAATAAAGCAAAAATGCACGACACGTTTACTCACACAACAGCTGCGCTGTAGTGCTAATGCTTGTTATTCATTGGTCCACTACCAACTCTCCGCATTCACAGTGAGAGCCGATCACACGAGTAATACAAAATGGTGCATGACATATTTACTCACACAACAGCGGCTCTATAGTGTGAATAAGTGCATGTGTAGTGGTGTGACTTTTATGTAAAATTTTTTATATTAAAATGATTTTTAAAATTTTTTTTATTTACGGATAAAAGTACACCTCGAAATTTGCTATCTATACATATATAATTTGTATACCCTAGAATTATAGTTTAGCAGAAAACGGTTCCACACTTTTTCATCTTGTCTATTTATATATAAGATTGCTCTGCTAGTTTAAGCCTAAACATCAATTTTTTTTTTTTAAAAGGGAGCACTTTTTTCGGGGGTTGGGCATTTCAGAACAACATTTTGAGCACCAAATTTCTGCTTAATAACTTTTGATCTATTCGTTTAGTTTGACTGTTTACGCATACTGCTCTGCTAGGTTTAGCCTAAAGCTAGCAGAACATCAATTTTAAAAAAAAAAAAAAAAAAAAAAGGGAGCACTTTTTTGGGGGTAGGGCATTTTAGGAGCACATTTTGACCACAAAATTTCTTCATAATAACTTTAAGTCTATTCCTATAGTTCGACTGTTTACGCATACTGCTCTGCTAGGTTTAGCCTAAAGCTAGCTGAACATCAATTTTTTGTTGAAAAAAGGGGAGCAATATTTTGGGGGGTAGGGTATTTCAGGAGCACATTTTGAGCACAAAATGTCTGCATAATAACTTTTGATCTATTCGTATATTTCGACTGTTTACGCATACTGCTCTGCTAGGTTTAGCCCAAAGCTAGCTGAACATCAATGTTTTGTTGGAAAAAGGGGAGCAATTTTTTGGGGGCTAGGGTATTTCAGGAGCACATTTTGACCACAAAATTTCTGCATAATAACTTTTGATATTCGTCTATTTTGACTGTTTACGCATACTGCTCTGCTAGGTTTAGCCTAAAGCTAGCAGAACATCAATTTAAAAAAAAAAAAAAAGGGAGCCCTTTTTTGGGGGGTAGGGTATTTCAGGAGCACATTTTGAGCAAAAAATGTCTGCATAACAACTTTTGATCTATTCGTATTGTTCGACTGTTTACGCATACTGCTCTGCTTGGTTTAGCCTAAAGCTAGCAGAACATCAATTTAAAAAAAAAAAAAAAGGGAGCCCTTTTTTGGGGGGTAGGGTATTTCAGGCGCACATTTTGAACACAAAATTTCTGCATAATAACTTTTGATCTATTCGTATTGTTTAACTGTTTACGCATACTGATCTGCTAGTTTTAGCATAAAGCTAGCAGAACATCACTTCTTGAAGAAAAAAAAAATAGAAGAGCACTTTTTTAGGAATAGGGCACTTAATTAGCACATTTAGAGAACATAATTTAACATAAGTTAGTTTATTGTTCTGCTGAATTTGCTCTGCTAGCTTTATGGATCTACCTAGCACCCATATTTTAGAAAAATTTTATTTGGTAGTGCACCGCCAACTTCATATGAAGTTAGCGTGCCACTTTTGGAAAATTTGCTTAGACACCAGAGAAAAAATCTTGCTCCTAATTTTGAGGTAAGTTATCCGGAAATTTTCCGCGCCCTTATTTTAGAATTTTTTTTTTCAAATTTTTTTAAACATACCACTTAACTACGGCTAATTTACGGCAGATTCAGGAGTAAGAATTTTTTTTCTAGATGGTGTCTAAGGATTTTCAAAGGTGGCACACTTAACTATATTTTCCAAAATGGTTGCGGAAAATTTTTTTGTTTCACGGATAATTTACGGCTAATTATCCAATAGACACATTTTTTCCACGAAAAGTTGTCTTGCCAACTTTAGAGAGGTAAATGCAAATGGTATGTCACAATAAAGTGTGAAAACTTTTTGTTTATTTGTAATGTGTGTATCAAAAAATTGTGTTATAATGTACAGTTGTGTTCAATATAATAGTAGTGAAATTAAATTGGATATCATTCGACGAAATAAAAAGCTGTATTTTTAATAATTTTCATTTTAAATATAACGAATTCCATAACAGAAGCCACATAAAAAGAAATTTAACAGTACCACTACGCCAGGGTGGTGGCAGCGTTTGTTGCTATGTTCCTCGAACTTGCTGCTCAAGCTGACCACTACATCAGCTGATCACTAATACATCAGTTTTCTTCCTTCCAAACGCCCACAGATGCATATGTGCATATGTATGTACAAAACAATACATACGGCGCCAGAGCTTGATTTTTGTATGTAGTAGCAGAAAATCAAATTTAAAAAAAAAATGGGAGCAGAGCAATTTTTGAAGGGTAAGGCACTTAATGAGTACTGAAGTGTTTAATTTTAATTGATGTAGTTTTATTAAACTCTTTTATTTAAAATAATAATTAGCGGGTTCTCAATTTCTAAAACGTGTGTGGTTGTGACGGTTAGAAGTAGCAGAGCAAGCGCCAGCTGCAATGCAAGGACCAGCTATCGCTGTTCACCTAGCATGGCAGCCATCTTGCTAAAAATGCATTGCTAAGTAAAGCTAACACTTGGAACGGCGAGCTTATCGCTCACCACGTTACCTTGTGCGCAATACTTTACAAGTCTGCTTACCTCCAATCGTCAAACACAAATGAAAGCAGTTGTCTTCTGTGCCTTCTTATATATCATCTTAGTGTACAAAATGAACGATATGTAAGAAAAGGACAACAATACATATTTACATACTTTAGAAACTGTCATAATAAGGAGTGGCCAGATCAACGAAATAACATATAAGTATTGAAAATAATTACAATATGAACATTTAGGTAAGGTAAATACTAATCAACTATATTTAATAACATATAACGATAATGAACTGCTACAATCTCCTGTTAGCTTCGTCCCGAGCACACGTCAACTCGAGTCTTCTTTGGGCGGCCACGCTTTTTCAAAGGCTGGACAGGATTTGGAGCTTCGTCTTTGTTGGTTCCCTTGTATAGTGTAAGAGCAGACACGTGATAAGTGCCTAAGGGAATGTTCAGGTTTTCTCGAGCCGCAATTTCATATGAGGTAGACCCAATCTTACGTACGATTACGTAGGGACGATCTCTCTTTGGCACGAATTTCGCTGTAACGCCCTTCGCCGCTTGACTAAGTACGTGTGTCGCTACTAATACCTCTGAACCAATCTTGAAATCATCTTGGGGACGTCTGTGTTTATCAGCAGAAGATTTATTTTTATCTTGGAGGCGCTACTTCTTTCGCCAATTTAAATTTACTACTGATGCTTTGAAGGTACGGCGAGATTTGTGGAATGAAATTCTCGCTTTCTACTATGGCGCGGACATCATGTTGGACATCATCGATTGTGCGCAGCTCTCTGCCGAAAGTTAGATACGCTGGGGTAAAATTTGTACTTTGGCATGTAGCGGTGTTCATAGCAAATCTTATGGAAGGTAGGTACTGACTCCACATAGTGTGCTCATTGCCAACAAGTATTGCCAACTGTGCTTTGAGGTCTCGATTTCTGCGCTCAACTGGGTTAGCCTCTGGGTGGTAGACGGGTGTAAGCTGCTGCTCGATTCCCATACAATATGCGACCTTTTGCATGACTGCCGACACAAACTGGACGCCATTATCGGACTTCAGACGTCGAGGTATACCGTATCGTAGGAAGACTTCATCTAGCAGTGTTTTTGCGCATACTTCTGCAGTTGCTTCGCGTAAGGGAAAGATTTCTGTCCATCGTGACGCCACATCTTCGGCTATCAATATCCATTGGAAGCCCTCCTCTGCTCTTGGCAATGGTCCGAAGAGATCAACTGCTAACACCTCAAATCGCATTTTACTGCTGGTTGTTTGCAGCAAGCCCATGGGTTTCATATTGGAAGCCTTGTATCGCTGACATTCGATACAGGTTTTTATGTACTTAGCGATCTCTCCCCTTATACCTGGCCAGAAGTAACGGCTTACGATACGCGAGATAGTGCGCTCTACACCGTAATGACCAGCTGTATCGTCATCGTGATATTGCTTGAGGATCGCCTTCCGTTCATGAGAAGGAACAACTAATTGTGCATCTTCCGCGTCGCTATTATAGCAATAAAGTATACCGTCATTTAGGATATAGCCTCTATTGATCCAAAGCAAGATGTCGTCGTTTTGAGATTCTAAGGAATCAATGATGGTTTTAACGTATTTGTCTTTGAGCTGCTCATCTCGTATCTCTTTCGTGCTTCTTGTGGGTAAATCGACATGGAAAGCACAAATAGGAGATCAGCTAAACAGTTGCTTTTTCCAGGAGTATATTTGACCTTGAAATTATATTGCTGAATCTGTAAAGCCCATCGTGCGAGGCGTCCTGATGGAGACTTCATCGAGAGCAACCATTTCAGGGGCTGGTGATCCGTCATTAGCGTAATTTCAGCTCCTTCGATATAGCCTCGGAATTTGGAGCACGCCCATATTATGGCTAAGGCTTCTCGTTCTGTAGTAGAATAATTACGCTCTGCTGTAGTTAATAGTCGGCTCGCATATTCGATTGGGTGCTCATTTGGCCCCTCCCCCTGGAGCAAAGCTGCACCTACAGCATATGCGCTAGCGTCTGCTTTTACCACGAAAGGCATGTTATCTTGAGCCTGTTTCAAAATCGGAGCTGCTACCAACAGACGTTTTAACGAATTAAATGACGTTTCCTGCTTTTCAGACCAAGCTCATACTGCATTCTTTTTTGTTAAATCCGTTAGTGGTTTAGAAATTTCTGCATAGTGTTCTACAAATCTTCTGTACCATGAGCAGGTTTGTATAAAAGATATGAGTTCTTTTACATTTTTTGGCGCTTTTCGCTGACTTATTGCATTCGTCTTATCCGGATCAACATATATACCATCGGCTGTTAGAATATGGCCAAGATATTTCACGTGCTCACAGCAAAATCGGCTTTTGGAATTATTGATTCGCAGTTTAAATTGGCATAGCTTACTTAGCACTATATTGAGATCCTCAAGATGTTGTACGAAGGACGGTGAACAAACAATCAGGTCATCGATATATGCAAAGAGCTGCACTTCCGGGACTGCTGCTTTGAAACGGTCAATAAGACGCTGGAACGTTGCAGGAGCGTTGCGCAACCCGAAAGGCATTCTATTAAAAGAAAATGTACCGAACGGTGTGATGAGACATGTTTTATCCCGATCTTCGTCTCGAACCTTAATTTGATAGTATCCACTTTGAAGATCCAATGTCGTCATGAATTTTGTACTGTTTGCTGCATGTAAAATATCGTCAATGCGGGGCAAAGGATATCGGTCTGATACAGTCACCGCATTCAATTTACGGTAATCAACGCATACCCGTACTCCACCATCTCTTTTCGGCACCATGACAACTGGAGATGCCCATGCAGACTCACACTCCCTGATAATGTCATTTTCCAGCATTGTTCCTATCTCAGCTTTTAGTTCGTGCATTTTTGCAAATGATAAGCGGTATGGCGGGCTGAAGATGGGCTCATGAGTACCAGTGTCAATTTTGTGCTCCGCATACGGAGTTGGTTCGTCAATATTTCCAAATGCTTCTATATAGTTCTGAAGAACGTCGTCAAGTTGTTTCTTCTGATCTTCCCTCAAGCCATTGCCATCGGTAGGTTTAACTACCTTAAAATCTATTGAATAAAATCTCGTGAAATCATTGTCGTCATAGGGGACTACCTTAAAAAGTGAACCATTAAAAAGATATGGTTGCGAATTTCTCTCTGGTGTTGCAGCAGTAGCTGGTAAAGCATCTTTGAAAATAGCTTGAACAGAATGCGGGGAGTAGTCGTTTTTCAGAAACTCCGGACCATACGACTCGAAATCGGACACATAAACTTTCGGTTTTTCTACCTCCGGCTCCAGCTTCTCAGCTGCCATTCGCTTTAGCTGCGTCTTTGGCACTTTTACGGTCTCGAAAATGTTTAATTTAAGAGGCAAGGGAGAGGCGAAATCAAAATGCTGCGTCGGACAACTTTCGAAGTACCAATACTTTTGGCCCATGTTTAAGACTATACCAGCCTGTTCAAGAAAATCAGTGCCAATCAGAGTGCGATTACCGGTAGCATTGGGCAAAATCATAAATTCGATGTTGAGGCACCGGCCCCCGATCACAATTTTGCACACGGTGGACAAACATTCTCGCATAGATGTGCTTCCATCGGCTAGAGTGACTTCACATTTGACGTTGCGGTATTTACAGCCCATATAGTCCATCACAGCCTTCAGATTAGCGCTCGCTACGCTTGTACGTGCACCTGAATCGAAAAACGCTTGGCCTGTTATACCACAAAGTTTTACGTTTACCATGGGAATGTCTCTCCCAATACCATTTACAGATACCGAATTGAAATTCACAGAGCCCTCAGAGGGTTTGATTTTATTTCGGCAAGTTGGGCAATTTGCGCGAGTGACGCCAGGCGTGTTGCACCCATAGCAAGCAAATTTAGGTTTTGCCACAACCGCCTGCGCAATAACAGCGGAATGGGCTTCAGCAGCGTCAGCTTTTTGTTTTTTAAAACAGCTTTCTATAGTGTGACCCTTTTTCCTACAAAAATTGCAGCGCGGTGCAACTTCAAGATTTGCAGTTTTTCCACCCTGGTCCTTATATTCACTCTTACGCTCGCTTAAAAAGTGTTCCGCTTCTCGACATTCGTTAAGCAACTGCTCATAGGACGAGGCTCGCTGTCGGCTTACTCTTTCTCGAATTTGAGCATGTATCATCCCAAACAGCATGTCTAGTTGTTCTGCTTCGGCAGGAACTTTCTCTAGCTGCGAAAATAATGCTCGCTTCTTTCGAACAAAGGTGTCCGTAGGTTCGTTCTTATGTTGCTTAAGTTCGAATATTTCGGCATAAATACGCCATGCAGGTCTTGGGGGTGAAAAACTTTCGCGCAGTCTGCGTACGACATCAGGATCGTGTCGACGTCGTTGATTTTCTCTACCATTTTAAACGTTGAGATAACGGCAATAAATTCTTCTACCTTAGATGGATTGCGCTCGCCATTGTAACGCGCATTACATGTGCTAAATGTTCCTGCGCGGTCGTTAGTTGTGTGGACAGCACGCATCAATCGCTCGAATTGGTCGTCGGTGAAGGAAACAGCCATATTGCCTTGTAGTCTTGGGCTACGTCGTAAAAATATATTGGTGAAATTGGCCACTATGTTGGGCGCCAGTTGAAGTGTTTAATTTTAATTGATGTAGTTTTATTAAACTCTTTTATTTAAAATAATAATTAGCGGGTTCTCAATTTCTAAAACGTGTGTGGTTGTGACGGTTAGAAGTAGCAGAGCAAGCGCCAGCTGCAATGCAAGGACCAGCTATCGCTGTTCACCTAGCATGGCAGCCATCTTGCTAAAAATGCATTGCTAAGTAAAGGTAACACTTGGAACGGCGAGCTTATCGCTCACCACGTTACCTTGTGCGCAATACTTTACAAGTCTGCTTACCTCCAATCGTCAAACACAAATGAAAGCAGTTGTCTTCTGTGCCTTCTTATATATCATCTTAGTGTACAAAATGAACGATATGTAAGAAAAGGACAACAATACATATTTACATACTTTAGAAACTGTCATAATAAGGAGTGGCCAGATCAACGAAATAACATATAAGTATTGAAAATAATTACAATATGAACATTTAGGTAAGGTAAATACTAATCAACTATATTTAATAACATATAACGATAATGAACTGCTACAGTACCTAATTTAAGCATAACAACTTTTGATGTAATCATGTTTGATGCGCATTTGCCTAAAGCCAGCAGAACATCAACAGTTTTTTTTTTAAAAAAGGGAGCAATTTTTTCTGCATAATAACTTTTCATGCAATCATCATGTTTGACTGTTATGCAGTGACGATTACTGTAATTGTAACCATAAAAATCGTACCATTACGATTACTGCAATCGTAATCCAAAATTTTCATGATTACGATTACTGTAATTGTTATCCTAAAATTTTTACGATTACTGTAATTTTAATCAAGTATAAAAAAACAACAAAAAAAAAAATTTTATTTTAATTCTAAAAAATTTAAGGATTACAATCGTGATTACGATTACAGTAACCGTAAAAAATTATCCAGAATCTGGGGGCGACATTTGGAAATAGTGCCCTCTATTAAAAAGAGCTTATTTACACTACAACGCCGTAAACATCATCTGCTCCAGTAGAGCTGCTCTTTTCTTTTGCTGGGGTTGTAAACAATTCACAATGCTAATGTAATACTATGAATTTCGATCTTGATTAACCCTAGACACGTAACCTTCGTCGATTCGACGAATACGCTATTGAAAATTTGCTGTCTCTTTTCAAGACTGCCTTCCAAAAGACTTAAAAAAATATATCTGAATTGTTCCAAAATAATAAAAAAAATGTTTCATTTCGACAATTAAGACCTGGTACACATAAGCGTACAATAAGTCAAACCAAATATTAAATAATCGACGAATGGTTAGGTTTTAAAGGGAGCGAGCGAAGGTTAGCTTTCTAGGGTTATAAATATTACCTGAAGTTCCATCTAATTTTTAAATATGTTGAATAAGTTATGAAAAAGCACTTTTTAACTATATAAATTATACCTGAATGATTCAGATCTAAAAATTAGTGAATAATTTGCTAGTTTCAAATGGTCTTTATAAAAAAATTTGAGCTGTATGCATTACCTATAATTTTGCTGATTTATTTCATAAGTCTGTATGTTTCATACTCAAAATATTCCGCTACAATGATATCGTAAAATCGTAATAACAATTTGCATTTTTACGATTACGATTACTGTAATACTTTGGAAGAAAACTTGATTACAATTACAGTAATCGTAATCGTAAAGTTAATCGGATTACAATTACAGAACCCGTAATAATAAAAATTTCAATTACGATTACAGTAATTGCATTCCTCCCCAATTGTACGATTGCGATTATTGTAATCGTAATCTAACAAAAACATGATTACGATGACTGTAATCGTATGAATGTAGGGATTATTTTTTTATTAATTCAATACGGTCTATGAAACCACATTTCTTACAGACTAATCACAATATGTAAATTTGCATATGTATAACCCCTTGGACAATTACAGTAATCGTAATTGAAATGTAATCGTAATCCTAAGTTGCCCAGCTCTAACTAGCAATTTGTTTGGGGGTAAGGCAGTTAAGGATCACCTAATTACTTTTGATCTAACCATAATATTTGACTGTGTACGCATATTGCCTAAAGCTACGAAAAAATCGAAAAATATTTGAAGTTGATGTCAATTTAGCGAAGCGCCCCAAAATTCCGAGAAAAAGTTGCACGGCAAAATTAATGCTTTCCCGGCAAAATGACGCCAAATTAACGGCAAATTATCCACCTGGTCCCGACTCGATTCGTTTGGGGTGCTTCGCTAACTTGATGTTCATACTTTTTTCGGATTACGGCACTTACTTAATTAGCACCTAATTTTCCATAAGGGTATGGCTCGGAGCATATACCGCTGTCTAAAGAAGAAAACTTCCCAAGAGGTAAAATTCTAGAACGGTTGATATGCCTAGCGGGCTGGTGTGCGCTTAATTCAATGTTATTCATGTTTTAGCAGCAGTACCGAACATGCACCCATTCATGGAATAGTAAGTGACAGACCAACCAAGGTTATACTGATATTGGAATTCCTTTGCCAGATATGAATCGGGAACTGGCACCTTGTGGTACTAGCCCGACTGACGTGGGAACGACTGGAATAACACTGCGAATTTATGAAAGTAGTTTATTTTATTTAAATATGGTTCTACGTACGTACGTACAGATAAATGTGGAATATGTTGATGTAACCATAATTTATTTTTCTCGAATATTTTTATTGTTATAATCCGAAGTGGTATTAAAGTAAGTGTAACGGGCGAGAAATGTGTGTTTGGAGCACTGAATAATATAATAAATCTAGTATGCTAAAGAGGCAAAAGTGGAAACCCTTCATGAGTAATTAAATTTAAAGAAATTCCACCTACTATAGTTTTTACTGATGTAAGGGCAGAGGACACGCTATTGCAGACCAAATAGACAATTCAGCATTCTGTACAGTCATTGAAGATGCCCCCACCAGGGTGGCAGGTAACTGCCACAGTTCGCAGACATCTCCGTAACGAGCGCGGGCTCCTTTGTCATCTGGCGACCGATGCTTACATTAGCTTCAGACCAGCTACCCATCTTACTCTCTGTTGAACGACCGACCGACTTCATAACGACTGATAAACTAACATACATTAACTTAACCAAAGCAGACTGGGACCCCTTTACGGACTATACAGAGCGCTCCTACGCTGCCTTACCCACTGCTCCTATTGCCGTCTCAGTCGCAGAGGTCAAGGAAGCCATAATGAAGGCCAAACCCCTCAAAATCCATCGGACCCGACGGAAATCGCCATGAAGATGATCAAACACCTAGGCCACGAGGGTTATTTAGCGGCTCTTTATAATCTCTCTCTAACTACTTCCGTTATTCCTGAGATATGGAAACAGGCGATTGTAGTTCCCCTACTAAAACCAGGGAAGCCGGCGAACCAAGGAGAGTCTTATCGTCCGATATCCCTCCTTTCGCCGGTTGTGAAATTACTAGAGACCGTTCTGCTCTTTTACTTCATTACAAATCTGAATTGGTTTCCGCAAATCTCATAGCACGACTTCCGCTTTGAGTGCCATTACAACGCAGATAAATTATGGTTTGAATCAACACCCGCCAAACCATAGGACGGTTCTCGCCACACTCTTCCGAGATCTGGAAGAGACACCGCTCCCTGCCGGCCTTAAAAGGTGGACCGCTAATTACCTCAATGGTCGACAGGCATCAGTCAAATTCAGGAACAAGAAATCTAGGCCACGAAGAATAAAACAAGGGGTGCCGCAAGGTGGTGTTCTCTCTCCCCTTTTGTTTTATTTCTATATTTCGAGACTTGCGCTATGTTCAATAGCACGCGGTACACTTGAGTAGACAGTTCCTTTTGAACTGTCATAAAGCTAGTCATCCAAATCGACATCTTTAGGATGTAGCACCGCCCCCCAGAGACATAAGGAGACATCTTCGTAAGCACTACGATGAGATCCGGCACCATATCTCTTTGCCGTTTGATCTGCGGAACCATAGACGGGCTCTAAATGACCTCCACACCGAGTGGGTAGACAGCTCTCTCAGATCTCGGCCTGTCAATCCTGTTATTAATACTCAACCACCTGAATTGGCTGAAGAGGAGGGTGTACTTCCGAGGGAGACTAGGGTCATACTAGCAGAACTTCGCTCTGGATATTGTAATAGGTTAAACTCTTACTTATCCAGACTGAACCCCAACATACCAAACACATGCCCTGCATGTGGTATGTCCCCTCATGATACCAAACATCTCTTCTCGAATTCAGTCGAATCCACTCTTCTAACACCTACATCACTCTGGTCCAACCCTGTGGAAACTGCGCGTTTCCTCGGACTTCCGTTAGAAGAGCGTGATGACAATTCAAAGTGATCGAGCCCATTGGGCAGGGTGAAGCACTGTTAACAACAACAACAACAACATGGTACCTACTTTAATAGTAGAAGTTTTTACTTGGCTTTTTTTAAATTCTTGTTGTACATAACTAGTACAGGGTGTTTTTTTTACAGGTTTGTTTTTCGAATAGAGATAAAACTGGCATTTTGTGGTCAAATCTGGCAACTCTAATGTCATTTATGTTTAGTTTGGTTTGCCATTTCATCGTGAACAGGTTGACAAAAGAACAACGCTTGCAAATCGTGCAAATTTATTTCGAAAATAATGGTTCAGTTCGCGAAGTTTACCGTGAGCTCCGTCCATTTTATGGTCGACATAATCGTCCATCAGAGCAATTAATTCGGTTAACCATGGATCGTTTTCGCACTACGTTTACTCTATGTGATAATACGCATCCGCAGAGACGTCGAACAGTGCGCACCGAAGAAACAATTGCCGCTGTAGAGCAAAGTGTTGAAGAGGACCCGAATGAATCGATTCGCCACCGTGCACAGCAATTGGAGCTTTGTCCATCAACTTTATGGAAGATTTTGCGCAAAGATCTTGGCTTGCGACCTTACAAGATCCAGCTTGTGCAAGAATTAAAGCCGCGAGACCATGCAATGCGTCGTGATTTTGGTGTATGGGCCGAAAATGAGATTGATTTCGATGCTGATTTTCATCGCAAAATTTTGTTCAGTGATGAGGCTCATTTTTGGTTGAATGGCTACGTCAACAAGCAAAATTGCCGCATTTGGAGTGAAGAGAATCCACATGAGACCCTTGAAACGCCATTACATCCACAAAAACTGACTGTTTGGGGTGCTCTATGGGCTGGTGGAGTCATTGGGCCATACTTCTTCCGCAATAATGCTGGAGAGGCAGCTACCGTTAATGGAGACCGGTATAGAGCCATGATAACCGACTATTTTGTTCCCGAATTGGATGGCATGAATGTGGATGAGTTGTGGTTCCAACAAGACGGCGCTACATGCCACACAGCGCACGTCACAATCGATTTATTGAAGGAAACATTCGATGAGCGCATAATTTCGCGGAATGGACCTGTCAATTGGCCACCAAGGTCGTATGATTTGACACCATTGGATTATTTTCTTTGGGGATATGTGAAGTCGCTCGTCTACACCAACAAACCAGAAACGTTAGGGGAATTGGAAGCCAACATTCGTGGCGTTATTGCCGACATACGGCCCCATATGCTCGAAAAAGTGGTTGAAAATTGGACCTGTAGAATTGGCTTTATTCGAGCCAGCCGCGGCGGCCACATGCCCGAAATCATATTTAAACATTAATGGCATAAAATTATCCTTCCAATAAAGCCAAATTGATGGACCTTAAAACGATTTTCTTGTGTTTTATTTCAATTCGAAGTTTTATACCCCTAAAAAAAACACCCTTTATATATGTTTATTTAGTATTATAATGTATGTTAGCAATATTAACAATTTTCTACATACTATTTGCCCATAGCTGTAACGGTTGGGGCATGCTTCATTGTTAAATATTTCTTAACTTACTTCATAGAAGCTGAAATACAATCGTGCTATATATTTGGAAAAAAATTCTAATATTGCGTAACTAACATGAAATACCACGATAACTTATATAAAGGACAAGTACCTGGGTGACCGAGCCTTGCTCGGTGGCAACCCTAGGTAGCAATCCTACTTAAAAATATTCTGGTTGGTAGTTGCACGGCAAAATTAATGCTTTCCCGGCAAAATGACGCCAAATTAACGGCAAATTATCCACCTGGTCCCGACTCGATTCGTTTGGGGTGCTTCGCTAACTTGATGTTCATACTTTTTTCGGATTACGGCACTTACTTAATTAGCACCTAATTTCCATAAGGGTATGGCTCGGAGCATATACCGCTGTCTAAAGAAGAAAACTTCCCAAGAGGTAAAATTCTAGAACGGTTGATATGCCTAGCGGGCTGGTGTGCGCTTAATTCAATGTTATTCATGTTTTAGCAGCAGTACCGAACATGCACCCATTCATGGAATAGTAAGTGACAGACCAACCAAGGTTATACTGATATTGGAATTCCTTTGCCAGATATGAATCGGGAACTGGCACCTTGTGGTACTAGCCCGACTGACGTGGGAACGACTGGAATAACACTGCGAATTTATGAAAGTAGTTTATTTTATTTAAATATGGTTCTACGTACGTACGTACAGATAAATGTGGAATATGTTGATGTAACCATAATTTATTTTTCTCGAATATTTTTATTGTTATAATCCGAAGTGGTATTAAAGTAAGTGTAACGGGCGAGAAATGTGTGTTTGGAGCACTGAATAATATAATAAATCTAGTATGCTAAAGAGGCAAAAGTGGAAACCCTTCATGAGTAATTAAATTTAAAGAAATTCCACCTACTATAGTTTTTACTGATGTAAGGGCAGAGGACACGCTATTGCAGACCAAATAGACAATTCAGCATTCTGTACAGTCATTGAAGATGCCCCCACCAGGGTGGCAGGTAACTGCCACAGTTCGCAGACATCTCCGTAACGAGCGCGGGCTCCTTTGTCATCTGGCGACCGATGCTTACATTAGCTTCAGACCAGCTACCCATCTTACTCTCTGTTGAACGACCGACCGACTTCATAACGACTGATAAACTAACATACATTAACTTAACCAAAGCAGACTGGGACCCCTTTACGGACTATACAGAGCGCTCCTACGCTGCCTTACCCACTGCTCCTATTGCCGTCTCAGTCGCAGAGGTCAAGGAAGCCATAATGAAGGCCAAACCCCTCAAAATCCATCGGACCCGACGGAAATCGCCATGAAGATGATCAAACACCTAGGCCACGAGGGTTATTTAGCGGCTCTTTATAATCTCTCTCTAACTACTTCCGTTATTCCTGAGATATGGAAACAGGCGATTGTAGTTCCCCTACTAAAAAAGCCGGCGAACCAAGGAGAGTCTTATCGTCCGATATCCCTCCTTTCGCCGGTTGTGAAATTACTAGAGACCGTTCTGCTCTTTTACTTCATTACAAATCTGAATTGGTTTCCGCAAATCTCATAGCACGACTTCCGCTTTGAGTGCCATTACAACGCAGATAAATTATGGTTTGAATCAACACCCGCCAAACCATAGGACGGTTCTCGCCACACTCTTCCGAGATCTGGAAGAGACACCGCTCCCTGCCGGCCTTAAAAGGTGGACCGCTAATTACCTCAATGGTCGACAGGCATCAGTCAAATTCAGGAACAAGAAATCTAGGCCACGAAGAATAAAACAAGGGGTGCCGCAAGGTGGTGTTCTCTCTCCCCTTTTGTTTTATTTCTATATTTCGAGACTTGCGCTATGTTCAATAGCACGCGGTACACTTGAGTAGACAGTTCCTTTTGAACTGTCATAAAGCTAGTCATCCAAATCGACATCTTTAGGATGTAGCACCGCCCCCCAGAGACATAAGGAGACATCTTCGTAAGCACTACGATGAGATCCGGCACCATATCTCTTTGCCGTTTGATCTGCGGAACCATAGACGGGCTCTAAATGACCTCCACACCGAGTGGGTAGACAGCTCTCTCAGATCTCGGCCTGTCAATCCTGTTATTAATACTCAACCACCTGAATTGGCTGAAGAGGAGGGTGTACTTCCGAGGGAGACTAGGGTCATACTAGCAGAACTTCGCTCTGGATATTGTAATAGGTTAAACTCTTACTTATCCAGACTGAACCCCAACATACCAAACACATGCCCTGCATGTGGTATGTCCCCTCATGATACCAAACATCTCTTCTCGAATTCAGTCGAATCCACTCTTCTAACACCTACATCACTCTGGTCCAACCCTGTGGAAACTGCGCGTTTCCTCGGACTTCCGTTAGAAGAGCGTGATGACAATTCAAAGTGATCGAGCCCATTGGGCAGGGTGAAGCACTGTTAACAACAACAACAACAACATGGTACCTACTTTAATAGTAGAAGTTTTTACTTGGCTTTTTTTAAATTCTTGTTGTACATAACTAGTACAGGGTGTTTTTTTTACAGGTTTGTTTTTCGAATAGAGATAAAACTGGCATTTTGTGGTCAAATCAGGCAACTCTAATGTCATTTATGTTTAGTTTGGTTTGCCATTTCATCGTGAACAGGTTGACAAAAGAACAACGCTTGCAAATCGTGCAAATTTATTTCGAAAATAATGGTTCAGTTCGCGAAGTTTACCGTGAGCTCCGTCCATTTTATGGTCGACATAATCGTCCATCAGAGCAATTAATTCGGTTAACCATGGATCGTTTTCGCACTACGTTTACTCTATGTGATAATACGCATCCGCAGAGACGTCGAACAGTGCGCACCGAAGAAACAATTGCCGCTGTAGAGCAAAGTGTTGAAGAGGACCCGAATGAATCGATTCGCCACCGTGCACAGCAATTGGAGCTTTGTCCATCAACTTTATGGAAGATTTTGCGCAAAGATCTTGGCTTGCGACCTTACAAGATCCAGCTTGTGCAAGAATTAAAGCCGCGAGACCATGCAATGCGTCGTGATTTTGGTGTATGGGCCGAAAATGAGATTGATTTCGATGCTGATTTTCATCGCAAAATTTTGTTCAGTGATGAGGCTCATTTTTGGTTGAATGGCTACGTCAACAAGCAAAATTGCCGCATTTGGAGTGAAGAGAATCCACATGAGACCCTTGAAACGCCATTACATCCACAAAAACTGACTGTTTGGGGTGCTCTATGGGCTGGTGGAGTCATTGGGCCATACTTCTTCCGCAATAATGCTGGAGAGGCAGCTACCGTTAATGGAGACCGGTATAGAGCCATGATAACCGACTATTTTGTTCCCGAATTGGATGGCATGAATGTGGATGAGTTGTGGTTCCAACAAGACGGCGCTACATGCCACACAGCGCACGTCACAATCGATTTATTGAAGGAAACATTCGATGAGCGCATAATTTCGCGGAATGGACCTGTCAATTGGCCACCAAGGTCGTGTGATTTGACACCATTGGATTATTTTCTTTGGGGATATGTGAAGTCGCTCGTCTACACCAACAAACCAGAAACGTTAGGGGAATTGGAAGCCAACATTCGTGGCGTTATTGCCGACATACGGCCCCATATGCTCGAAAAAGTGGTTGAAAATTGGACCTGTAGAATTGGCTTTATTCGAGCCAGCCGCGGCGGCCACATGCCCGAAATCATATTTAAACATTAATGGCATAAAATTATCCTTCCAATAAAGCCAAATTGATGGACCTTAAAACGATTTTCTTGTGTTTTATTTCAATTCGAAGTTTTATACCCCTAAAAAAACACCCTTTATATATGTTTATTTAGTATTATAATGTATGTTAGCAATATTAACAATTTTCTACATACTATTTGCCCATAGCTGTAACGGTTGGGGCATGCTTCATTGTTAAATATTTCTTAACTTACTTCATAGAAGCTGAAATACAATCGTGCTATATATTTGGAAAAAAATTCTAATATTGCGTAACTAACATGAAATACCACGATAACTTATATAAAGGACAAGTACCTGGGTGACCGAGCCTTGCTCGGTGGCAACCCTAGGTAGCAATCCTACTTAAAAATATTCTGGTTGGTATACGGCCTCAAATACCTTCCGTTTGATACCCATACTGCCATATATTGCTTAATATTTAAAAAAAAAATCGGAAAAGTGGCAACCCTCTAAGCTTCCTTCAGTGTCAACATCCAAGTAGAAAATCTTAGAAGGAAGCATACTATCCATCTACCAAATTTCATCGAAATCGGTTTAGCCGTTCCCGAGATAGTGGTCGATATCTGAAGGAATAAATAAAATGCGGTCAGGTGGCAACCCTACTCGAAAATACTTTGGTTGGTATACGGCCTGAAATACCTCTCATTTGATACCCATATTCCCATATATTGCTTAATATTTAAAAAAAACTGATATAGGTGGCAACCCTGTGAACCACCCCAAGTGGCAACGCCAAAGTAGAAAATCTTAAAACAAAGGGTACTACTACTACCCTTATACCAAATATCATCCAAATCGGTTAAGTCGTTCCTGAGATAGTAGTGGATATACAAATGGTCAAGGCTCTGGAAAAAGCAACCAGTGTTGAAAATTTTGTTTGCGAACTGCGCGTAAAATTGTTTCTTTTATGTTCGTATATAACCTCAAAGCATACACGAGGTAAATAACAAGCACGAAAAATTGTTCCAAGGTAAACAGTGATCGATATTTGTTGATAGGTTTCGTATAGTGCAAAAATGACTGGCGAAGGACAAGGGATCAAAAAGGTGAGTACCATCCAAATATTCAACTTTTTAGCGGAAAATATAACTTGATATTATAGTGTAACACAAATTCAATTATCTTATTCAAAAAAGTGGGTTAAATTATTATAATATGTTTGTTTTTCATTGCAAATTAATATCTTACGAATTAGTTGTAACGTGACAGATCAAAATTTCGGAAAAGTTTAACAGAACATACATATTTCTACCGAAACATGTATAGCCTGTATTTTTTTTTATTTCTTTGAGCCTGCATCTAAAAACGATATGGTCGATCGATTTATTTTTTTTTACTAACGCGAAAATAGCAATTTAAATTTTGTAACGTGACAGATATTTTTTGTAACGTGACAGATTTTTTTTTGCCTGAGTACAGTTAAGCTATTATTTTACAGAAATCAATGGACAAGTCTGAAATAAACAAAAGATACTTGGCTAA
Organism: Merzomyia westermanni; assembly: GCA_949987695.1. Taxonomy (NCBI): domain Eukaryota; kingdom Metazoa; phylum Arthropoda; class Insecta; order Diptera; family Tephritidae; genus Merzomyia; species Merzomyia westermanni. The sequence goes on along the minus strand of OX465288.1, from coordinate 123,908,954 downwards.
TCTAAAAAAAAAAACCAAAATATGAGGAATATAAAAAGAAACGAGCGGAGGCCATGAAAAAGTATCGTTTGGAGAAGAAAAACAAATTGAAGGAATTGCCAGAACTTGTGCGTAACGATGTTATTAATACACAACGTAAAGCTGTCTATGAACGAGTAAAGAAACACAGAGAAAAAAAAGCTAAAACCAAATTCGAACAAAAACATAACGACAATACTCAAAGTGAACGACGCAGTTTGGATGAAATCGTTTCCCAGAGTTACCGTAGTGCAAAAACGCTTGGAAAAGCAGTTAAGAAAGCTTCCCGAGCATTCCCGGACTCACCTAAACGCAAAAAGGCAGTTTTGGCTAAAATTGTTTCAGATATGAATGATAAGGACAAAAGTGAATTGATGAATGTGATAAAGTTTGTACCAAAGAAAACGGTTACACATCAGAATAATGAAATTAACACTAGTGTCCGTCACTTTTTGCAGCGTGATGACATTTCACGTGTTTCACCTAAAACAAGAGATGTAAAATCACACACTTGCCCAACGACAGGAAATGAAGTTTTTTTGCCACTAAGACACATGCTACTCTCAATGAAAGAAGCTTATGCCTTATTCATAGAAGAACGAAAGAAGGAAGGAAAAGGTGACTTTTCTAAGGCTGATCGATTTTCGTTTCTGGCCTCTACAAATATGAATAAAAAACTAACTTTGTTTAACATGTTTCTTCCAATATAGATATTTGCAGCTTATCTCATTTCAAAAAGCAACGGCCTAAGCACATCAAATTTATTGACGACTTACCTCATAATATGTGTCTGTGCACATATCATTCCAATTACATTGATGCAGTTGATGCCTTGCATAAATATGTGCCAAGTGTATCTGACTATGACAATGGCTTCGTTAGTAATTTTTTATGTGAAATGCCAACCATGGATTGCTGGTTTGGAAAATGTTCCAACTGTCATGGAGTTTCCTTAGAAGTTTTGAGCAAAGCAATTGGTGATACTGATGCGAATCTCAATGTAACATGGATGGTATGGCAGAAGGTTCTCCCATCGAATCGACTTGAAAAAGTAAAACAAAATGGTACTTTGGCTAATCTTATTTCCCACATAGCTTCTTTGTCACCGCAATTTTTAAGACACAGTTTTATCAAACGTGAGCAGTCCGAAATGTTTTATAAGCATGATCGCCCTAAAGCATCCGATACTAAATTTAGACATGAAGGATTAATTCAGATTGACTTCGCGGAAAACTATGTTTGCGAAAGCCAAAATGAGGTGCAAAGCGCCCACTGGAATCAGCGCCAGTTGACATTGTTTACTTCCGTTTTTTATTATAATGAAACTTTCCAATCAAAAGTGTTTGTATCTAATAATTTATCGCACACAAAAGAAACGATTGTGCCATACTTGTACAAATTACTTGAAAAATTGCCGAAGTCGCTAAAACTCTAAAAATTTGGAGTGATGGACCTTCTTCACAATTTAAAAATAAGTTCATTGCACCAATTATCACACAGTTGGAGAAACACTTCGCCATAAAAATTTGTTGGAATTATTTCGCCACATCCCACGGCAAGGGGTGTGTTGATGGAATTGGAGCGACAGTAAAAGTAGTTGTCAGAAGACATGTCAGAGCCGGTCATTGTGTCGTCGGAAGTGCATTCGATTTTGTTAATGCATTCAAGCTTACTTCTTCGGAAATAATGGTGGAAGAAGTAACTGATGACGATTTTACTAACATTAATGGGATTTTGAGTACATCTGAAATTTTTAAAAATGCTAAAAATGTGCGAAATATTGCTTCTGCTCATCAAATTGAAGTTATTAACGGAAATATAACTATTCATGAAACCTCCAGGCAAGGATACAAATTGGATAACTAGTCATGGATTATTTTTGATTTTCAAATGATGTAGTTAACTTTCTACTAAAGTTTATGTACCCTTTTCATCAACATTGTTAATTTTCAATCTTTTTCATGAAATATTTAATTTTTAATAAATCATAAATGAGTTCATTTTAAATGTTATTCGACTCCTTGTTTTAAAACGTATTTAGATTAGAATTGAACCAATCAGTTGGACTGAAAAAGATAGCAGATTTAGGCTCAGTGTATCGAAGTACGTATATTTGGTTTTTCGATTGATAAATTATTCCTGAGTGCACCAGTAATATAAGTATTCCAATGAAGGTTCACAAGTGTAACGTGACAGATGATTTTTGTAACGTGACAGATCGTCAAAAAAAGTCTATAAAATTTCCCAAAATGTTTTCTTTCATACCAAACTCATTCTCATTTCTTCTTTATTCTTTTAACTTCAAGTAACAATTGGATGCAAGTGTAATTAGTAGCTAATCGAACAGATTTTTCGAAATCTATCGGGCAACCCCCAAACCCACTGCGAAAATTGTGTAACGTGACAGACGCGTTTAAACGCTTATAACTTAAAACCCGCAAATGATACAAAAACATAAAACATAACCTAAAATATGAAGGACTTGGGAACCTCGATAACCTGCAATAATTAGATAATCACATTTTACAATTTGTCACTTACATAACATATAATTTATCTTAAAAGTGTAACGTGACAAACCGAAGCCTTGATCAAATATACAAATATACAAGAATAACTCGTTTAAAGTTATAAGATAACAACTTTTTGACCTCTTTGTAACGGGTAGGACAAGGCGAATACTGCTAATATATTTTTTTAATAAAGACAAAAAAGTTACAAAATTTGGTATATTAACCAAACTCATGGGATAAAGTTGAGATCTTTAAGTTATTTTTCTTATCAATATACAGGAATCGCAAATACGTAACAGCCTTTTCAAAACAAGCCAATTCAACCTCATTCAAATAGCTAACCCAGTGCCTGACCTTAAAAAGTAAAAAGATGTAACTAAAAATTTACTTAATGCTTAAATTTAATATTGTTTGGCTAATTTAAGATTCCTAAAAATTATTTATAGACATATTTGCTATTTTTATAAACAAACTTATTTTCATACCAAGGCTTGGTTTATCGCCATTTACACACATTTATAGCTTCTGATTAAATAATTAAACCGGTTTTTGAGTGTTATTGTTATTCTTTTTATTCTGTGGCCTTTCGATTTTTCATTCAAACAAATACTTGGAAGAATTTCGGGTTGTTGTTGTTGTTTGTAACGACAAAAACACCCCCAAAACCTTCGGGGAGTGTTGGTCTTGTTGTTGTTAACAGTGCTTCGCCCTGCCCAATGGGCTCGATCACTCTAAATTGTCATCAGGCTATTTTACCGGAAGTCCGAGGAAACGAGCATTTTCCACAGGATTGGACCAGAGTGTTGTCGGCGTTAGAAGAGTAGGTTCGACTGATCAGGAGAAGGATGTTTGGTATCATGAGGGAACATACCACATGCAGGGCATGTGTTTGGTATGTTTGGGTTCAGTCTGGAGAAGTAAGAGTTTAACCTATTACAATATCCAGAGCGAAGTTGTGCTAGCATGACTCTAGTCTCCCTCGGAATTACACGCTCAGGTGGCTGAGTACTGATAACGGGATTCACAGGCCGAGATCTGAGGGATCTATCTACCGACTCAGTGTGGAGGTCATTTAGAGCCCGCCTATAGTTCCACAGGTCAAACGGCAAAGAGATATGGTGCCGGATCTCATCGTAGTGCTTACGAAGATGTCTCCTTAAGTCTCTGGGGGGCAGCGCTACGTCCAATAGATGTCGATTTCGATGACTGGCTTTATGACAGCTCAGAAGGAACTGTCTACTCAAGAGTTCGCGTGCTATTGAACATTGAGCAATTTTGCCTCTTGATGGAGGTGAGACTCAGATGACATAAGTAGGCATCCCGTAGCAGTTCTGATGGCGGTGTTTTGGCAGACTTGCAATTTCCTCCAATTGGTGTCAGCAAGATTGGGCGGCCATATGGGCGCAGCGTAGTCAGTAACCGGTCGGCCAATAGCCTTATATGTAGCAAGGAATGTTTCTTTGTCTTTCCCCCAAGTACTGCCGGCCAGTGGCTGGAGGATCTATTGCGGCTCTGTAGCTTTGAAGCTATTGCGGTGGCATGACCAGCGAAGGTGAGGCCGTTGTCAAATGTCACACCCAAGATTTTCGGGTGGTTGACAGTAGGTAGAGGTACTCCGTCTACGTGGACATTTAACTCTTGCCCCATCTGCGCATTCCGTGTCGTACACAGGGTCGCCGTCGATTTTGTCGGAGATAGGGTCAGATTTCGCTCGGTGAAGAAGCTGGAAAGGTCACGGAGTGTTGTCGAAAGTTACAGTCCTTTGCCGGATATGAACCCGGTACGCTCCGGTACTCCCTTGCGGTATGGTTACCTCGGGCATATTCTAAACCCCTAGCCCGCAGGGGTACGGCCAACCTATAGATCTAGGGATTTAAACAATTATAGACATATGTACATTAGGGTGGGTCGATTTGTATGGACGAAAGTTAACCGATATCGCGCCATCGATTTTTCGATAGGTTTCGGGCTCAGGAAAAAAAAGGTCCACTACACATACCCAAAAAAATAATTTTCTAACCTGTTCATGTATACCCTGTCCGACACAAAAATGTCCGCTAAAAACGTTGGCGATATGAGTTTTTTGAAAAAAAAAAATATTTTTGGGGTTTTGGGGAGTGTTTTGGTCCAAAAATTTACCCTTTCGCCATTTTTTTTAAAGGGTTTTTTCAGCATCCATGCAAAAATGTTTTCGATGAAAACGAATTTGTCTCATATTTCCTGTCCCATTTAAAATTATGCGCTAAAAATGTTGGCGATAACGGTTTCTTGAAAAAAAAATTTATTATCGGGTTTTGGGACTTGTTTTGGTCGAAAAATCGACTTTTCCAAACCCCGAAAATAACATTTTTTTTCAAAAAACTGTTATCACCAACGTTTTTAACGCATAATTTTAAATGGGATAGGAAATATGAGACAAATTCGTTTTTATCGAAAACATTTTTGCATGTATGCTGAAAAAACCCTTAAAAGAAATGGCGAAAGGGTCAATTTCATTAGGCCCGCGCTCGTTATGGAGATGTCTGATGAACTGTGGCAGCTACCTGCCACCCTAGTGGGGGCATCTCCATTGACTGTACAGAATGCTGAGTTGTCTATTTGGTCTACAATTGAAAAAAAAATTTATTATCGGGTTTTGGGACTTGTTTTGGTCGAAAAATCGACTTTTCCAAACCCCGAAAATAACATTTTTTTTCAAAAAACTGTTATCACCAACGTTTTTAACGCATAATTTTAAATGGGATAGGAAATATGAGACAAATTCGTTTTTATCGAAAACATTTTTGCATATATGCTGAAAAACCCCTTAAAAGAAATGGCGAAAGGGTCAATTTCATTAGGCCCGCGCTCGTTATGGAGATGTCTGATGAACTGTGGCAGCTACCTGCCACCCTAGTGGGGGCATCTCCATTGACTGTACAGAATGCTGAGTTGTCTATTTGGTCTACAATTGCGTGTCCTCTGCTGTCTGCTGGCAAGTTGGAGTGCCAGGGATCGTGATGAAGTCGCCTAGGATTAGACGGTTATCGCCCCTTAGCAACGCACTAATGTCGGAATGATAATCTCTAGGACAACACGTGGCAGGAGGAATATAGCTGTTTATGATTTGCAGGTCGGTGTCTCCTGACCGGACTGCTATGCCTTGGCATTCTAAGGTAGAGTCCCTAGGGTCGACGTCAGGGGAAAATAGATTATATTGTACAAAGTGATGTGTAATGAACGCAAGGCCCCCATGACCGCTGGGACGGTCTTTTCGATGTACATTATACCCATCACAAGTCCGATCTTGTGTTCAATTTTGTCTCTTGTATCGCGGCGGGTTTGATGTTGTGCGACTTAATAAAGTCAGTTATCTCCGCGATCTTTCCAGCTAATCCGTTACAGTTCAGCTGTAAAATTTTGGAGCGTGTAGGAGGGGGGACATGCTGTTCGTGAGGGACGGATGCGCTTGGCTATGTGGAGGTAGGCTAAGGCCTAAACTATGTCGCAGTCTAGAGTTGATAGCGCCATGGCCGATGTTGTCTGGCGTGGAAGGCGGCTGTGTACTGCAACAGGGGCTATGAATGAATCCGTCCAAAGGTTACCGTTTGCGAGCCCAGAGCACATAAGGGTGTGACACAGGCCAAGGCAATTGTTGCACTTGACCGGATTCGCAGGCGTATATAATCTTTGCCGACAAACGGTGCACGTAGTGAAAGGAACTAGGAGGTGGTGTTCCTGACCCACGTGCAGGCTGGAAGCAGGGGGTGGGGCCATTAGGGGCAGAGAAAGAGGTGACTGACGCTCGGCAATGCTCATATCTGACCTGTTCCAGAGGGGATAGGAGTGTTAAGCGGCCGTGTGAGATGGAGACGTTGATGTGCGTGCGCGACAGTCGGGGGTAGGTGAGGCGGAAATGGCATCAGTGCTGCCAGTCGTATAGACTGAGCCACTATTGTGGCTATTGGAAGTAGGTAGAAGCGGTAAGGGAGTGACAGAGCGGCGAGTACCGCGGGACGTCCTTGGACGTGTACATCAAGGTGCCTCAAAAGTACTAAAGAAAGTACGGGGTCTGTGAATGGCAGGGTTAAGCCCTGAGCATCCAGATTTATGTAACCATCTCTTACACTTGGCGCATTGTACCGAATGCGACCGTGTAATATAAATTTTCTTCCAGCAAACGCAGCAGATCCAATCTCTTGGTCCAGGATTGGGTTCGACCCCAGCCTGTAGCAAGAGACAATGGAGCAACCCAGCTGCCAGGGGTTGCTCCGAGGATGACAATTTAAGGGTGGGACGGGACAGATTGGACAGGGTTACACTGAAATAACAGCCCTTGGCCGGGTAAAAAAACCCGGGTCATTCCGGTACGATAGAACCGGCTGTTGTGGGAATGGCCCTCCTTCTGTAAGGAAGATGTAGGTTGGTAATCAGAGGTGAGAGGCATCATATCCGTAGATGAACCATCAAGTTGCACGTATAAGTATACGTCAAACGTTTATTTTATTTTTTTACGATAATCGTAGTTATATGTTTTTGAATCAATTTTTTTCTTTGCCAGTGGAAAAATGGGAATGCATAACCTTTTTCGAGTAAGAAAAGATGTGCGAAAGCCCTTATGAGGAGATTATCCCAAAGGCAAGCCAATAATGTGTCGCTCTATTTTTATTTGTAGTACAACATTGTTTATTTAATCTTTTATTTTAAATTTGTGTTCTTTTAACAGAAGCAGGCTTTGTGTGGAAAATTCGGTTTCATTCTGAAAAGCTCAAAAACATAGAGTATCAAATACATTCAGAAACATTCTGGAGTAAGTGCTCATGCCGTTTGCTGCTGTGGCCAGTGGTTCTTTATGTGGTTTGATATTTTTTTGGTTTTTTAAGCTCATATTGTTCATACGTACAAATGCTGAATGAAAGGATTGAAAGATTGACGAGATAATGTCATATGTACGCCTCAAGGTTCCTGTTGGTGATACTCCGTTCTGGACATAAGAGCAAGTGGCACAGGCCAAGACAAGAGTTGCATTTGTTCGATGCCACAACAGCATATAGGCTTAGCCGGCAAACACTGCACGTGTTGAAAGGGACTAGGAGCTGATGGCCTTGGCTTGCACTCGTGCTTGTGCTGGTAGAAGGGAAAGTAAGCTTCGGCGAAAAGAAGGCCATATCCAAAAGGTGCTTGCTACGGAAAAAGTAGATGTGGGGCGGCGTATGAGGTGATGGCGCCGATTGGTTGACGGGAAGCTTATCTGTAGTGTAGAGGGCGTGGACAGCAAGAGGCCACGGAAGTTTTAAACAAACTGGTGAGCCAGTGTGTAGGGATTGAGCCCGGAAATGCTTGACATTGAATAGAACATTGAATTAACGTTACGTTTTCCATGAATGGATGAGCGGACTAAGAAGGGCGAAGTACTGCTACAATAATAAAATTGAACCCTGTACCCTACCTGAATTATTTAATTAATTAACTAAATTCATATATGTATGTAGGTCCAATAAACAATAATGTGTGACTCGTCTTTACAACTTTTTATTGAGCTGTATGGCAACGTAATTTTCCACAGTTGTTGAAGTCTTAGTCAATAAATTAGTGCAACACATTTTATGGGCGGGTTCGTTCAAGATGCTCCCTGGGACTTAAATAAAATTATTTATAGTTTGGCGGGAATAAATTAGGTATATTCAGATTTATACTTCAAAAACATAGTTTGTCAAAAAAATTTCCGGTAAAATATATTAACTAACCAACTTAGTGTTAAATAAAATTTTACAAGGCTATACATAGTTCAGCTTTAGTTAAATTAAACTTCTATAAAAACTAGTTAAGTAAACACCAAAATTCTTTCAACAATAGCTAATCTCACGGTACATACAAAAGGCACATTTTAACAATAACTCGGTTTACATCGCGTCTATTGCTTTGTCTCCAATATTTGTTGAATAACTTATTGAATGACGTCACTACTCAACTACATAGACATGTACGTGTTTTGCATATTAGACCGAATGAAAATTCATAAATACTCAAACTGTATATATATAAATAAATATAATGTTTTTACCAGTTTGGCTAGGTTGATTGAAGTTCGTATCGAATGTAATGGCGTCATAAAAATTGTCTATTGTACACATGTTTGTGTATGTTTATGAGATTGTATTTATTAAGAATACAACTTGTTGTTGTTTGTAATGACAAAACACTCCCAAGACGGATTTGAAATCTGATACGCCAGGAATTATATGCTATTTATGTGCTAATTTGTTCTCAAAAATAAAAATGTTGTGCTCAGCTTTTAAGTACTTTTCTTAAAACCGCAAAAGTGTGGGATCCAGCTGGACGTCGAGCTAGACCCCCGCATAGAAACGATAGGTTTTGAAATAAAATTAGTATCTGGGAATTATGTGTTACTAATGTGCCCCAAGAAAAGCTATCGCCCGGCCGGAAAACAGAGGATATCCCCTATGGGTGGATCTGAAATTGGATGAGCTTATAATTATGTGCTCTTTATTTGCTCAACAGTTCCAAACCGAATTTTTCTGTTGCTTAGATTTTAAGTGCTTTTTTTTTAATCTGCAAAAGTAGGGGATCTGTCGAAACGGCAAGCTGGACAAACTTCACAAAACTAATTAACTAGTTAAGAAAATAGTTCTTGCACAGGAATTTTCCCTAAATTCCAGAGAAAGAATTATTTTCCAAACTGGTCTCATAACTTGTTCTTGAAAAGTTGCCAAACCAAACCAAAAAAATCCAAATTTTTTTTTTAATTTTGGAATATTCCATTCAATTACGGATAATTTACGGCAAATTCCTGTGCAAGAATTTTTATCCTAACTAGTCTCCTAACTAGTTTTGTGGAGTTTTCCCCGCTAACTTCAAGTGAATTTAGCGGGGCAGACGATATTTTCTAAAATATGGCCGCAGCAAATTTTTTTTTTCACGGATAATTCACTGCAAATTACCCAATAGTTAATTTATTGCAACGTAAAAGTTGTCTTGCCAAGTTCAGAGAGGTGTATTTTGCACTAAATTACATGCAAAAAACTCAAAACTAGTTTTTTTTACTTTTTCCAAACGATAAAAAACTTGTAAATATATTGACGCGATTGTTAACACCTCGAAAAGAATTCGCGATAGCTAATACTTTTCGTGTGGTTAAAAGTTAGCGAATAGGGAGAAGCGTTAAAAATGGTGTTAAGCGAAGTTAACGCTAACACCTGGCGTTAAAATAGTTACAGAATCGAGGGCCCAGCAGATCTAGAAAAATTGCCTCTGCCTATCACTTTTTATATCCCTATCGGTCCTTAAAACGATCGATTTGTAACCCTTTTTTTCGATCCAAAGTTTTTCACACAGGCGTACAGGCGGACACTACGACCTTTATACTTTATACATAAAAAAAAAATTCTCACGTGTACATGAAAATCGCCGAAACACGTGTATCGTAATTTTTTCTCCCCTTTCTGAAAAAGTATATTTGGTTCATAGGACAGAATGTGTGTAACGCGGTGTAATATAAAGGATCTCTATACCAAATATAATATAACTCGTAGAAATAGTTGCGGAGTAAAAAACATTGAGATTATATCAAAAGGTGTCACGCCTCCTTCTAACTTACCCACCTTTTTTCTTGAGGTGGTAGAGATTATTCTTATATAACCATGAGCCAATTTCCAACATTCTACCTTGCATATTTGCAAAGATATGCAGTAGGAAAAGTCCCATTTGTATAAGAGGTGCCACGCCCTCATCTCTTAGCCAGGTTTTTTTCTTGATAAGATTAGAGATTAACCTCTGTATCAGTTTTTAGAAGCCGTTTGTTTAGTTTACTTATATAAAAAATTTCAAGGCAAAATGTTGTTTTTACTTCATTTTTGTAATGGTACATATGTATGTATATAGTCCAGCTGTAATATTTTGAGAGATGGTTTAAAATAAACAGAATTATCAATATCTGTCAAAATACGGACTTTCAAAATTGTGTTGGTTAGGCCAAAATTACATGAGTATCAAGTTAGCGGAATATCCTTAGCAGATCGAGTCGGGGCCATGTGGATAATTTGCCGTTATTATGCCTTGATTTAGCCGGAATAGAACTAATTTTGCCTTGTAACTTTTTCTCCGAATTTTGGTGTGCTTCGCTAAGCTGATATCAAGTGCTAGAGATGAGTTAAATAAAATTTTATTTTTGCCTATAAGAAATGAAATACTCAATATTTCGTTTAAAAACAACGACCATTCGTGACCACAAGCAGAAGTAAAAGTAATGACCTTGCTTTTGTCGCAGTCGCAAAATTGTGAACTTTTTTGTTCTCAAAGTAAAAGCAATGCCAGCTTACTACTTGATAATTTCTGACTTTTGGCATGCTACTGGCTCTAACTTAGAAGCTTATGCACGAACTCAAAGCAGCACCTAAGCAACGACATGCGGCTCGTATTCTTTCCCGTCTAAATCACGTCAAATTCGGCAAAATTAATTCTTTCCCGCCAAATTAGCAGCAAATTATCCACCTGGTCCCGACTCGACTCGCTTAGGGTGCTTTGGTAACTTTATGATGATGCTAAAATTGCTCTTAAAAGTGATGTTCCGAGCAACTCCAAGTTAGAATTAAACTTGCACCTTTTTGTTGTAGTTTTTTTTTAGCATTGCGTGGGAATAAAATTCGTTTTATTTTAGTTTTTTTATAGAAAAGGCAATTTTGACACCAAATGTTTTTGTTTGCAAAATTTTAATAGCGATGAACATTGAACACACCATTTTCTTCCACCACCAGCTGCTGAAATCTTCCACCTTTTCAGCAGAATGAAAAGTCGTTTGGGGTGAAAAGTGCGCTTAGCAGCTTTTACCGCGTTACCGAAGATAGTGGTGTGTTTTAAGTCAGCTCCCTTAACCTAGCCCAACCTTTATAGCCCAATCAAAAACCGAAAACGTACTCAATATCTCTATATTTAATAAATTTAATACGGGTTCATTTAATTTATTACACTTGTTTTTTTTTTAAATATCGAACCCCCTTACGGACGCCCTTCGGCCAGCCCAACCATCCAAAAAAATTTGAACACAATCAAAAGCCGAAAACGTACTAAATATCTCTATATTTAATTAAATTTAATATGGGTTCATTTAATTTATTACACTTGTTTTTTTTAAATATCGAGCCCCCTTACGGACGCCCTTAGGCCAGCCCAACCATCCAAAAAAATTTGAACACAATCAAAAGCCGAAAACGTACTAAATATCTCTATATTTAATTAAATTTAATAAGGGTTCATTTAATTTATTACACTTGTTTTTTTTAAATATCGAGCCCCCTTACGGACGCCCGTAGGCCAGCCCAACCATCCAAAAAAATTTGAACACAATCAAAAGCCGAAAACGTACTAAATATCTCTATATTTAATTAAATTTAATAAGGGTTCATTTAATTTATTACACTTGTTTTTTTTAAATATCGAGCCCCCTTACGGACGCCCTTAGGCCAGCCCAACCATCCAAAAAAATTTCAACACAATCAAAAGCCGAAAACGTACTAAATATCTCTATATTTAATTAAATTTAATAAGGGTTCATTTAATTTATTACACTTGTTTTTTTTAAATATCGAGCCCCCTTACGGACGCCCTTAGGCCAGCCCAACCATCCAAAAAAATTTCAACACAATCAAAAGCCGAAAACGTACTAAATATCTCTATATTTAATTAAATTTAATAAGGGTTCATTTAATTTATTACACTTGTTTTTTTTAAATATCGAGCCCCCTTACGGACGCCCTTAGGCAGGCCAACCATCCAAAAAAATTTGAACACAATCAAAAGCCGAAAACGTACTAAATATCTCTATATTTAATTAAATTTAATAAGGGTTCATTTAATTTATTACACTTGTTTTTTTTAAATATCGAGCCCCCTTACGGACGCCCTTAGGCCAGCCCAACCATCCAAAAAAATTTGAACACCATCAAAAGCCGAAAACGTACTAAATATCTCTATATTTAATTAAATTTAATAAGGGTTCATTTAATTTATTACACTTGTTTTTTTTAAATATCGAGCGCCCTTACGGACGCCCGTAGGCCAGCCCAACCATCCAAAAAAATTTGAACACAATCAAAAGCCGAAAACGTACTAAATATCTCTATATTTAATTAAATTTAATAAGGGTTCATTTAATTTATTACACTTGTTTTTTTTAAATATCGAGCCCCCTTACGGACGCCCTTAGGCCAGCCCAACCATCCAAAAAAATTTGAACACAATCAAAAGCCGAAAACGTACTAAATATCTCTATATTTAATTAAATTTAATAAGGGTTCATTTAATTTATTACACTTGTTTTTTTTAAATATCGAGCCCCCTTACGGACGCCCTTAGGCCAGCCCAACCATCCAAAAAAATTTCAACACAATCAAAAGCCGAAAACGTACTAAATATCTCTATATTTAATTAAATTTAATAAGGGTTCATTTAATTTATTACACTTGTTTTTTTTAAATATCGAGCCCCCTTACGGACGCCCTTAGGCAGGCCAACCATCCAAAAAAATTTGAACACAATCAAAAGCCGAAAACGTACTAAATATCTCTATATTTAATTAAATTTAATATGGGTTCATTTAATTTATTACACTTGTTTTTTTTAAATATCGAGCCCCCTTACGGACGCCCTTAGGCCAGCCCAACCATCCAAAAAAATTTGAACACAATCAAAAGCCGAAAACGTACTAAATATCTCTATATTTAATTAAATTTAATAAGGGTTCATTTAATTTATTACACTTGTTTTTTTTAAATATCGAGCCCCCTTACGGACGCCCGTAGGCCAGCCCAACCATCCAAAAAAATTTGAACACAATCAAAAGCCGAAAACGTACTAAATATCTCTATATTTAATTAAATTTAATAAGGGTTCATTTAATTTATTACACTTGTTTTTTTTAAATATCGAGCCCCCTTACGGACGCCCTTAGGCCAGCCCAACCATCCAAAAAAATTTGAACACAATCAAAAGCCGAAAACGTACTAAATATCTCTATATTTAATTAAATTTAATAAGGGTTCATTTAATTTATTACACTTGTTTTTTTTAAATATCGAGCCCCCTTACGGACGCCCTTAGGCAGGCCAACCATCCAAAAAAATTTGAACACAATCAAAAGCCGAAAACGTACTAAATATCTCTATATTTAATTAAATTTAATAAGGGTTCATTTAATTTATTACACTTGTTTTTTTTAAATATCGAGCCCCCTTACGGACGCCCTTAGGCCAGCCCAACCATCCAAAAAAATTTTAACACAATCAAAAGCCGAAAACGTACTAAATATCTCTATATTTAATTAAATTTAATAAGGGTTCATTTATTTTATTACACTTGTTTTTAAAAAAATATCGAGCCCCTCATGAACCCCCTTAAGCCAGCCCAACCATTCAAAAAAATTTGACCACAATCAAAAACATAAAACGTACTAAATATCCCTATATTTAATGCTAATTTCATACGGGTTCATTTAATTTATTACAATTGCTTTTTTAAAAATATCGAGGGTTGGGCCAGCCTATATTTAATTTTGATTGTAGTAAATTTTTTTTTTAATTTAAGAGGCAGTGATGTGGACATTTATGCCCGACCTGTTTAATAATAATTACTGGTTTGAATAATTATTTTCTTAAGAATCCATTTAATTATTGATTACCATTACTTTAAATTTTTAATGATAATTTTCCAATTAGTTAAAAAAATAAACAAAAAACTCATGATTTTTTACGACTATAAAAAATAATCAAAAAAAGTTGTTTTGATTACTTTAGATTATTTTTTATTTATTTTTTTTTTCAGTATTGTTGACGTGTATATTTATGTACTGAAAAAAATCTAAAATAATACAAAAAATTCCAAAATAATTCAACAGTAATCAAAACTACTTTTTTATTTTTTTTTCCCTAATCGTACTCAATTAATAATTGCCTTTTCTTGAACAACATTACAATCATTAACAATTGAAAAAGCCGTGTTATTAATTGATTACTTATTACTAATCAAATTTAACAAGTCTGATTCATACATTAGTTTTCTTATCTATGGATACTAACTGGTATACATAATTTCTTCTTACCTTCGGCAAATCCCGAATATGATTCGCGTCCAAAAATAACTCCTCCAACGTACGTGAATAACGAAGAATATCCTCTGGGACACTCGGCAGCGAACAATGCCGTTTGTCAACGAATTCAACTTGGCGATTACAGCCTTTGAATATTGGAATGCACTTAAACATGACGATAATTTACGACATAAGTTGTAACAAAAGAGATTATAAAACTAAAACAAAACACAAACACCTTAATTCATCAATCTCGATTAAACTCTTTGAGCTCACGCTCGCCCAATACAATATATTTTTGTTTTTTTTATAACTTGCACTTGCAAAGATATATATTTGACCTTTGCCGATTAGTGCACAGAAATTTCGAGTAGACGAAGCGATACACTTCGAAACACGTTGCAAGTACTTAGAACAAACGGTTTATTTTACGAATTGTAAGTCATTTGTTGTGAACTTTGTGAAAAAGCAGAATATTTCGTATCTGAAAATAAAAAGAAAAATAAATAATTGAAATTTGAAGATAGCAATCTATCGACACCATTCTACTGGGATAAATAGCAACAATATTTTTTCGCTATATGCTTTGGAGGAGATAAAGATTTGGTGCTACTGTTTCTGTTGTCCTTAAAATTGGGGAGAGCTATTTCTATTAAGCTGGAGACAATGGTGGCACATCATATAATTTTACCATTATCGATTGTCAGAGATTATTAGCGCCTTAACCTAAAAAATAACTAATGCTACAATAATAATAACAATAAGAGGAACGCGAACTTTCGATATCGATTCGATCTGGATCTACTCAATCTCTCAATCGTCACAACTCGGCCAAAACTGTCATCCTCCTAACAGCTCCTTGCAGGGGTCACCCCGGACCAAGAGATTTTATCTTCTGCGTTTGAAGATCTATGTTAAACGTTCACATACTATTCCATGTACTTCATGCAACAGATGGTTTCACAAATCAAGTTGATAATTTTGCCATCCATCTGATGTTTATTTATGAAGTAATAAGTGGCTCCGTTGGAACTTCTAGAGAAAATCAGTTTTAATATTCCGTGCAGAACTTTACGTGCGCAATATCCGAGTAATGACAAAATAATTAGGTCCCCGAAGGTTTTGGAGAGTGTTGTCGAAATGACAGTCCTTTCCCGAATATGATTCCGGTACGCTCCGGTACTCCCTTGCGGTACTGCCCGACTGTCGCGGTAGCTATTTGGTATGACCAGTGGAACCTTCTAGGTCATATCACCCCTCCTTCCGTAAGGAAAGGGAGATGGGTAATAAGACGCAGCAGATCCAGTCTCCTGGTCCAGGGTTTGGGCTCGATACCAGCCCGTAACAAGAGACATTCTAGCACAGCTTCGTTCTGGCTATTGTAATAGGTTAAATTCTTACTTATCCAGGCTCAACCAAACCATATCATATACTTGCCCTAACCCCTGCGAGTTGGGGGTTTAGAATATGCCCGAGGTAGGCATACCGGTCGTAAGAGGCGACTAATATGCACAAAGGTTATGACGTGCAACTCGATGGTTGATCTACGGATATGATGCCTCACCTCCCATCTTATCCTTTCTTACGGAAGTAGGGGTGACATGACCTAGAAGGTTCCACTGGTCATACCAAATCCCTACCATGACAGTCAAGGACTGTTAACTCGACAACACTCCCAAAACTTTCAGGGACCACAACAACAACAGCAACATATACTTGCCCTGGATGTGGTATGTCCCCTCACGATACCAAACATCTCTTTTCCTGTTCAATTGAACCTACTTTTCTAACGCCAAAATCACTCTGGTCCAAGCCTGTTGAAACTGCTTATTTCATTGAACTTCCGTTAGATGAGCTTGATGACGAATCTCTCTGTTGTAGCGACTATTTAACCTACCTAAAATATCACCTCCCTTACCCAATATTGTCATTAAGCTCTTCTAGCGGGAGTCCCAGAAACCTCGCGGCTTCAACAAGGTTGGACCAAAGTGAAATTGCTATTCAAAGAGTAGGCTCAGTTGAGCAGATGGTTAGTATCGTGGGGAGACACGCCGCATGCCGGGCAGACATTTGGTATGTCAGGGTTCAGTCTGGATAGGTAAGAGTTTAGTCTGTTACAGTATCGAGAACGAATTTGGGACAGCATGACCCTTGTCTCCCCAGCCAGTTCGCGTTCCTCTTCGACAACAGGTGGAGCTTGTGCCTGTAGGACGGCGTTGACCGGACGAGAGGACAAAGGACTTTACCGGATTTAGTATGGATGAGATTGAGGGCCCGCCGATGCCTCTTTGGATCAAACGGCGAGAAAATATGATGCCGGATCTCATCATAGTGCTTACGGAGATGACTCCTTATTCTCTTGGGAGGCGGACTTTTATTGAGCAGGCTCCTGTTCGGGTGCTGCGGTTTAAGGCAATTGAACAGGAATTGCCTGGTCAGCATTTCGCTATGCTCTTTTACTCCGAGCATTTTTGCCTCACTATGGAGTTGATGTTCAGGAGGCATAAGGAGGCATCCCGTGGCAGTTCTGAGTACGGTGTTTTGGCAGGCCTGCAGCACCTCTAGTGTATGTCTGCTAGCCCCGGTGACCATATAGGTCACTCAGGTAATTGGCGGTCCAACGCTTTAAACAGGGGGGAAGAAATGAGTCTTCCAGGTCGTTAATGAGTTGCGCATTGTTGACCGTATCGAAGGCTTTCGACAGGTCAAGCGCAACTAACACGGTCCTGTCATTTGGTCGATGTTGGTTGAGACCGACACCCATCGGAGTGGTGATGGCGTTTAGCGCGGTGGTAGTGCTATGCATTTCACGGAATGATGTTCGGCTAGTCGCAAGTTAGCGGTGTAGTAAGGGAGCAAAACTGTCTCCAAGGCCTTCACTACTGGCGAGAGGAGTGATATCGATGACTCCCCTTCGTTGGCCGGCTTGCCGGGCTTTAGTATTGGCATCACCTTTGCCTGTTTCCATTTTTCTGGAATGACAAAGGTGGTCATAGACAGATTGAAGACAGTTGTTAGGTACCTTACTCCCTCTTCTCCGAGATGTTTTAGCATCAGCATGGATATACCGTCTGCGTCTATCGATTTGGAGCTTTTGGACCTCCGTATGGCCTCCCGAACCTCCGTGGTGGTGATGGCAATGGGCGCTCGGCTATTTTTTTGTTAGTTCGCTTCCCTGATGGCTCGTCTAATTTCCTTGTCGACCGGAGGATTCAATACAAATTGCCGGCAGAAAGCGCTCGCGCATCTCTTCGGTTTAGACTGTACCTTATCACCGAGGTGCTAGATATTTTGTCGAGAGGTTTGGTCGAATTTGACAAGGATTTAACAGTGGACCATAGTTTGCCAACACCAGCAGAGAGGTTGCAGGACCTTAGGTGCTCCTACCATTTGGCGTGTTTGTGTTGATCAACCAGTCGTCTGATTTCCGCATTGAGATCTTGAATTTGGGGATCCGTAGGGTTCTAGCGTCGCACATGGACACGTTCATTAGCCAGGGCCGCTGCCTCTGCGGGGAAATACGGACGTACCTCCTTAATTCTACCTGGCGGAATGTATTGATTAGAGGCTGAAGCTATGACAATGCGAAAATCTTTTCCCCCTTCTCGTACGTCAGACGGGATGGGAAGAGCAGCGAAGGTGCTCTCAGTGAAGTTAAGAAAACCAACCCAATCAGCTTTGCTGAAATTAGTGAAAGTGCGATTTTTAGAAGTGACAAAATAATTGGGGCGATCGATTGAGAGGACTATCGGTAAATGATCTGATGCAAGAGTTAGCATTGGTCGCCAGTCAACGCAGTTGTGACCAGCGCTGACTATAGTAAGGTCTGGCGAACTAGAACACACTATGTCTATTGAGTAAGACGTGTTTTTTCGGTGTTCTACATTATCTGCATTGTTTTCCGTTTAAAAGTGTTTAAAAATTTGCCTAAAGTCATCTACCATCTAGTGCTCGTGTGTACTAATTTTCCTGGCTTTTCTTGGGATTAACGCTGCTGATTTAACTTGTACCCTAGCTACCTATAATGTCTAATACACGGAGAAATCTTCCGCGAAAACCTGTTTCGCCTCCCAAAACCCCTCTCACACATTGCCTGCGTTTGATTAGTTTGAGAGTAAACTTAAGCAACAAAGAGATGCCATAATTGAACAGTTGTCTGGAGTGATGACAAAATCTGAAGAGAGAGTGATGCAGAAGATCGGTGTGCTGGCTGCTGAAATAGTTAATATTAAATATAGTGTTGCGGCTGTGGAGAATAGGGTAACTGCAGTTGAGAATGCATGTGCTGATGTTCTCAATATCCGCAGTGAGTTAGCAACTGCTAGGGCTCAGCTCAGCGCTTTCGAAAGCAGCGCAGTTTCCACTGATCTTCTTATTAACGGGATCCCCTTAGCAGCTGGTGAGTGTTTAGTACATATTTTTGCTAAAATTTGCAATGCAGCTGAGCACAAACCTCCGCCTATCCGTGATGCTATTCGACTGCGGAGTGCTAAGAGTGGTGGGCAAAGAACAAATAATGCATGCCCTATTGTTGTAAAACTCTGCTCTTCAAATAACCGTATTCAACTTTTAAAATCCATCGCTTTGTTCTGTAAGACAAAGAAAAGATCGCTAGCGCTCTCTGACATCGATCTGCCAGGTTATGGCTCTATTTACATGAGAGTCTACCTAAAGCACAACGTGATATAATGGCATATGCATCGGAGCTTAGGCGAAATATGAGTTTGGCGTCGGTGCACTCTTTTCGGGGAAAAGTGTATGTGAGACTCAAGACTGGGAGTGAGGCGAAATTAGTGAGCAGCAGAGCCGAAGTCAATGCACTTGTTGGCACCCAAACTTAACATAAATATATATGCGTTATTCGTGTCTCTTTTTATGCAATTTTATGTATCAGTTGTTTTATATGTAACCTTACTTTATAATTTCTTCTCATTTCTTCTCAATGTTTGTTTACTTTTATGTTGGATTTTTTTCTTTTTTTTATTTCGCTACCCTTATTTATCTTCCTATTCAATGCCCTCTTTGTTAAATTGCAGTCACTTTGTATTTGTATGACTTGTGTTTTGTAGATATCTCTTTATGTGCCAGGTGCGATGGATTTAAGCCCCACTAGGACAGCGGTCTGCAGCATCAATGATGACCATAACCATAACGTATTAATAAATATTTTATGCAAGCAATCGAATGGGCTAAATGTGGTGCACTTTAATACGCAAAGCCTTAATTGCGATAAGTTGGACTATATTAGGGATATATTTGGGGATTCAAGTGTTGATATAATATGTGTTTCTGAAACATGGTTTGATCCTGATATTTCAGATTCTTATTATGGCATCCATAATTTCAATTTTGAACGCCATGAAAGGAAAAATAAAAGAGGAGGAGGTGTTGCAATATATTTCAAGTCTTCCCTAACAATCAGATCGATAGCTGTCTCAAACCAATCTGAAACGGAGTATAGTATTGCGGAAGTATCAGATAGTATGTCTAAAATATTAGTGTCCTGTGTTTATAACCCTAATAGATGTTGCTTGTTAGATCCTTTCTTTGTTGACTTATCTATTTTTTTGATTGATTATGAATTGTATATTATTTGTGGAGATTTCAATGTTAACCTTGTAAATGATTCATGTGCAATAAAACTACTTGATCACGTATCTGCTGCAGGTCTGACGGTAATAAATAGGCAAGTCCCAATAAGATATGCAAACAATTCCACTCCAAGCTTGTTGGACCTAGTTATTGCATCTAACTCTGAGCATATCTTAAAATTTGAGCAAATCTCTTTTATATCTGACCATGATCAATGGATGTATCGCTTAATTGTCCTGCTAATAGTAAAGCCTACATGTGTCGTGATTTGAAGTCTGTAAACGTTAGTGCCCTATATGCTGATATGTTATATGTTAACTGGTCTAAGTGCTGGTTCCTTGAGACTGTAAACGCTAAACTTGACTACTTAAACAAAAACTTGACCCAGTTATTTAATGACCATGTACCTCTACGTACTGTTCGGGCCTTGAACACCTCTTGTCCCTGGTATAGTAATAGAGTCAGATTGGCAATAAAAAATAGAAACAGGCTATATACGAAATCGAAGAGGACTGGTTCTGCGTATGCTTGGGTCCAGTATAAAATACCTCGAAATAAAGCCACTGCCATCACAAGGAATGCGAAGCAATTGTATTGCTCTTCAAAATTAAATCCGTCTCTGCCTGTAAAAGATCTCTGCCGTCATTTGAAAACACTCAATGTATATGGAAAAACTGAGGCTGAGTGTAATTTAAACCGTAATACGCTTAATAACTATTTCGCCAGTGTCTGCAAAAGCACGGAGGGCACTCCATTGCATAGTTTCGTCGATAATCCTACTTTAAAAGAAAAATTGTATTTAAACGGAGTTACTGAGGCTGATGTTTCTAAATCATTCATGCTGATAAAATCGAATGCTATAGATAATGATGGGATATCGCTGCGATTTTTGAAACTTGTGTTACCTTTTATACTAGGAACTCTAACTCATACAATTAATCATTGCTTTACTACTGCTTGTTTTCCTGATGAGTGGAAAAATCTGTCATCATACCAGTTGCTAAAAATAAGAATGCGAATAATCCAAGTAACTTCAGGCCGATTAGCATACTTCCAGCGCTATCTAAAGTGTGTGAGTCCCTTATGGCAGCACAAATCTCAGGATTCATTGCCTGGAATCATCTGTTATCCCCATTTCAGTCTGGATTTCGACCAAATCACAGCTGTGCCACTGCTATGTTGAAAATAATTGACGACATTAGGGTGGAATTCGACAATTGTAGCCTTACACTTCTTTGTCTTTTGGACTTTTCCAAAGCATTCTATTCCGTAGACCATGTCCTTCTGCTCAAAAAGCTTAAACATCTTTTTGATTTTTCTGATAGCTCTCTTAGGCTTATGGCCAGCTATCTTGCAGGCAGAACACAAAAAGTGACCTGTAATGGCGAATCCTCCATGTTTAGTGCTGTTCCCTCAGGAGTACCGCAAGGTTCTATTATGGGCCCCCTCTTGTTTAGTATTTTTGTCAACGATGTATTCTCTGTATTCAGCATGTCAAAGTTCATGGTTATGCTGATGACATCCAACTGTATTTGTCCAGTCCTGTTGGTCTAGTTGAAGATTTGTGTTTTAAAATAAACAGTGATTTGTCAGCAATCTCACAATGGGCCTATGAAAATTGTTTTTTGCTGAATGCTGCTAAGTCATACGTGTTACCAATTAGTAATATGGAGTGTATGTTGAAGACATTCCAAAATTGTCCATTGGTAATAGTGACCTAAAGTTTGTGGATAAGATAAGAAACTTAGGTTTTATTATTAATTCTAAGTTGAGTTGGTCTGATCACGTAAACAATGTTAGTATTGTGTATATTGTCTTACGTAGATTAAGAATGTCAGCGTCGTTTACCCCCTTAGATACGAGAAAAAAGTTAGCTATGCAACTAATATTGCCTCACATTACGTATTTTCAGCTTTTATACAGCAAACTTGATGTTGCATTCAACAATGTTACACGTTACGTTTATGGTCTCGACAGATTTGAGCACATTTCTTCCTGGAAAACTAAAATTTTTGGTTGCAGTATTTCTAATTATCTGGTAGCAAGAAATTGTATATTTATATATAAACTTTTAGAATACAAATCCCCTAAATATCTTTACGATAAGTTACAATTGAAGAGGTCTAAAGGCATCAACATCTCATAATTCCCAAAAATTCCTACTTGTCCCCCTCAAGGTTATTCTTCATTAATGCTGTGAGGGTCTGGAACTCCATTCCAGAATCTGTTAAAGCTGGTATGAATCGTCGTAACTACAAAATGGTAATACATAATTACTTTAATTTGAATTAAGTTGGTTGCAGTTGACATGTGATTTCTTTATCTACAACTTTATCTGTTTCTTGATCTATTTTTTGTCTTCCTCTACAGTTCTCTTTTTTTTCATAAAATTAAATTTTGTAATACATATGTACTTAGATTAATCTACATTCATGTATTTGTGTAAGATCGAATTTTAGATATAAGCTTACATTTCTTTGTAATAGGTTAAGATTCATATTTTGTTAATTTCATGTTGTTGATGTATTATAAAAGACTTAAGTCTTACATATACAGCCTTATAGCTTAAATAAATATACAAATATACAAATATACAAATCCCCGTTCACAGTGCAAAACGTCGAATCGTCTATTTGTTCAGCTAATTCCTGTTCCCTACCATCAACCTGTAGGCTTGAGTGCCACAGGTCGTGGTGTGCGTTGAAGCCTCCGAGGATTACACGATTATCGCCTCTGAGTAACGCACTGATGTCAGGGTGGTAATACCTCGGACAGCAGGTGGCAGGAGGTTGATTATTTTAAGATCGACATCGCCTGACCGGACAACCATACCTTGACGTTCTAAGGTGTTGTCCCTCGACATCGGGCTCAAATAGACGATATTGCACATGTTGATGAGTGATGAAGGCAAGTTCGCAAGATTTGTCTCTTGAATAGCAGCAATCTTGATGTTTTGCTGCCTCATGAAACTCACTATCTCACTAACCTTGCCGGTTAAGCCGTTGCAGTTCAATTGTAGGACACGAAAGTGCGAAGGGGGAGAAATAGTCACACTGGGAGTCAAGGACTGGTGCGTATGCCTCGGTGGAAGCAGGCTGGGTGGCGCACTGCTTTGCAATCTAGAACGAGACGAGGGATCCCGACCACCGGAAGAGCCAAATCGGTCGACGTTGTAGGTTGCGTAGCTCGACAACATGGCGCAACGTGCGTATCAGTCCATAAGTTCCTGTTACCAAGTTGAGAACATATAAGCAGGTGATATAGGACAAGGCAGGAGTTGCATTTGACTGATGTCGCAGGTGTATATAGTCTCAGCCGACAAACAGTGCACATTGTGTAAGGGACCAGGAGCTGGTGGTTTTGGCTTACACTTGTGCTAGTGCTGGAAGAAGAAGGGGAAGTTGTAAGTGGGTGGGCTGTCGCTCAGCATTGCTCACATCTAAAAGAGAAGTGCTACGTAGAAAGTAGCTGTGTGAGGTGTTGGCGCCGGTGGGCGTGAGCGGCAGCGGGAGTTACACACGACTTGCTGGGCTGTATTATTGCTATTAGTCGTGGAGACTGTGTAACTTGAGGGCGTCTGCTGTTGTTGTTATTAACAGTGCTTCGCCCTGCCCAATAGGCTCGATCACTCTAAACTGTCATCAGGCTCTTTTAACGGAAGTCCCAGGAAACGCACAGTTTCCACAGGGTTGGACCAGAGTGATGTAGGTGTTAGAAGAGTAGTTTCGACTGAACAGGAGTAGAGATGTTTGGTATCATGAGGGGGCATACCACATGCAGGGCATGTGTTTATGGTGGGGTTCAGTCAAGTCAAGTAATAGCGAGTGGACGTGTTCGTGTGTGCTCTATTTCTAAATAGTGTTTTTTAATTAACTTAAAGTTCTAAATAGCTTTAAAAATGAACATTTGCTCTAATTGTACTGCCCAGTGTGTGGGTTTTTCGTTTTCGAAGGAGTCAATTGCTGAGACTCTTAATAATTAAATAATTTAAGTGAATTTTTAAAGATATTGCTGGTGAATGTGAGCGAGAATAACATTTCTTTTCTTAATACCAACAAAAACACCATTATCACTCGCTCAAAAAAAGCCAAAGCCAACGAATGCACTGCCAGGGTTTCAGTGAGAAACGATAAAGTCTCTCCTCGGCCTGCTGCTGCCGATACTGAGGGAGATGCTGCTATTGCTGGTGTCAACTCAAAGCAATCTAAGGCAAAGTCTAGTGCGCGTGATAACAACAGCAGCTCTACAAATGTGGTTATTCCGGTTGTTGTTGGTGCTTCTTCTGTTGATACGTGTTCTTTGTTGTCGCCATCGTCAGCTGATGTGCAGGTTGCCTGTGAAGTCGATGCCGCCGCTTGCGCTAGTGTGCAAACGTTTGCTAATGCCACTAGTTCGATTAGTTACGCTCAATCGCTCTTAGCGCCTACTTTTACACAAGTTGCGATGACGTTGACGCCTACTACATCTGCTGCTGCTTCTGAAGTACATGCCTCTCCCGATCCTCCTACTCAACGTAATTCGTTAGATTATACTAATACATCGAAATCTACTAAGTCAGCTGAAGTACGTGTACCCCGTAGGAAATCGGTAACTAATGCACACAGAAACCTAAGTAAGCCTATCGCGGTTGGTTCGTGTGAAAATCATGAACTTTTGGTTGCTCCAAAAATGATGTGGCTGCATCTGTCGTCGTTTTCCCCAAATGTGACGAGCGACAAAATTATCGCCTATATATCGAAGCATGCTGAAATTGACCCTAAATCTGTGGTGTGCTACCCGTTAGTCAAACAAGGCGTTGATATTAAAAATATGATAAGAATTAATTTTAAACTTGGCGTGCCCTTATGCCTCTACGATAAGGTGGTTAACGCGAGCATCTGGCCTATGAATGTCAAATTACGTCCCTTCCGTTCTTTTCGGAGGGACGGGGTACTCCAGCAAATGAAGTAGTCACTACTCAGTCTGCTATTGTTCCTCACAAGGATCTTAAAATTATTTTCAAAATGTATCAGGCCTTAGAACTAAGTCCGATTCTCTCCATACTTTAAGTTCAAATATGGATTATGACATCTTTGTCCTTGTTGAGACTTTGTGCGTCTTATATACCGCCAGCTAGTAGCGACTTTCTTTATAAAGAGCATGTTGACAATATTTTAGCTTTAACATCTGGTCACGAAAACGTATGTGTAATTGGCGACTTCAATCTCAGTAATTTGGAATGGCCCACTCTAAATAATACTAGGGGGCTTTATCCAATGTCATTAAATACTTTTCCTGAAACCTATTTGATTGATGGCTTTTTAAGTTGTGACCTTTGTCAAATCAACTGTTTTAATAATAGTCTTCATAGAATATTAGATCTCATTTTCACAAATGATAACAATTTTTCTCTCCAGGAATGTCTGGACCCTTTGTCTACTCCTGGTCTGCATCATGTACCGCTTGTTCTTCAATTAGAATTTTATGTTTTTAATACCTACGTGGAGGACACGCGCTCCAATTTTTGTTTTAAAAATTACGATGTTGGAGCCGTTAATGCGGCCATTGAGGCTATTGATTGGGACATGCTATTTACTGGGGTTGAAGCCACCAGTGGTTTTAATATATTTAAGAATAATTTAAAAGTGATCTGTAATGACCACATTCCTAGAGCTAGAAAACGGCTCTACAAAATACCGTGGTTCACTAGGGAGTTGAAAAAACTTAAGAATTTGAGGAACAAGTTTTTCAAAAAGTTTAAAAAATCAAACTGTCTTTTCCATAAAGAAAAGTATTTGCAGTATATGAACGAGTTTAAATCAATGAATAAAGAATTAAAGCAGAACTATTTACGTAAATTTGAAGCTGATATAAAACTAAATCCCAAAGCCTTTTGGCGTTACGTAAAATCGAAAAAATCTTGTGCAAGTATTCCGTCCGCTGTATTTTACAATGATACTCTAGCTGATTCCCCATTAGATGCCGCAAATCTGTTTGCTGATTTTTTTAGCTCAAATTTTGTAGCTGACTCTAACGCGAGTAATGATTGTTTTCTACCTACTGATTCCTCACTAAATTTTGGGGCTCTTGAGCTCACATTAGACGATATTGAGTTGGGGATTCATCAAATCAAAATGTCGTCACAGACTGATGTTGATGGTTTGTCGTCTCACCTTTTCAAAAGCTGTTCTGCTCTTGCCTACCCTCTTTTGCTGCTTTTCAACAAATCTCTTGAGCAAGGCGAGTTCATTGATGCATGGAAAACCACTTTTATTACGCCAATTTTCAAAGCTGGCAATAAAAATGACATTGCTAATTACCGACCGATCTCTAAGATTTCTACAGTCTCGAAACTTTTTGAATGTATTGTAAAAAATAAAATTTTCTTCTCCATAAATCGTCTTATCTCTTTAGAGCAGCACGGTTTCATGTCTGGGAGATAAACCACCTCTAATTTGGCAGTTTTTTCTGAATATTGCATTGCTGCTTTTAGCGAACGGGTTCAAGTTGACGCCGTGTATACAGATTTTTCGAAAGCGTTTGACAAAGTTAATCACCGTATTTTATTGTCGAAGTTACACGGTTTTGGCTTCCATTCAAATTTTTTAATATGGATAAAATCTTATCTTTCTAGTAGATCATGCACAGTTGTAGTTGATGGCGTTTCGTCATACTCTTTTATTGCTTCTTCGGGTGTTCCTCAGGGAAGCATTTTGGGTCCGACTCTTTTTATCATTTTCATCAATGATATTGCTAGTTGTTTTGAATCTTCACAATTTCTTTTGTATGCTGATGATATGAAGATTTTTACTAAGATTACGTGTCCCGCTGACTCGTTTAAACTTCAAAAGGGTTTAGAAAATGTCGAAGTATGGTGCCGGAAAAATATGCTTCCCTTAAATACTAAAAAATGCTTCCATGTATCGTATTCCAAATCCCGGTTTCTCATTCCTACATCCTATTCTATTGGTTGCTCTCAACTACAGATTGTTTACGAATTCACTGATCTGGGAGTGGTCTTTGATTCTAAGTTCTCATTTCAAAGGCATATCAATTGCACCATTGCTAAGTCGTACTCTATGTTGGCTTTTGTTAGACGTTTCAGTTCGGATTTTAGCGATCCGTACACTTTGAAATCACTATTTACTTCACTTGTTCGCTCGAAACTAGAATATGCAGTCATTATTTGGCGTCCGTATTATGCCTGCCATATTAATCGCCTAGAGAGAGTTCAAAAAGTTTTTACTAAGTATGCTCTACATCCCCTTCATTTTGATCTCCCAATTCCCAATTATGAGTCTAGATGTATGCTTATAAATCTTAAGTCACTGGATTGCAGGAGAATTTTCGTATCCCTTATTTTCATTTTTAAGCTGATAAAAGGGGTTGTGGACTGCCCCTGCTTATTAGAACGCATTTTTTTTGTTACTCCTCATATTTGTTTAAGGAATCAAGCTACATTTTGGGTGGGGTTAGCAAGAACAAATTATGCTGCCAATGCTCCTATTTTGAGAGCTCTTAAAGAATTTAATTTGCTCCCAAATTCTTCAGTTTTGGACTTCTCCTTATGTGAAAATAGATTTAAGATGTTACTGCTTGATTTATTGAAATAGTATATAGCTTTCCTAAGTTTTTCACTAGTCTATAAGAAATGTTACATTTTCAAGATTAAATAAATAAATAAATAAATAAGTAAGAGTTTAACCTATTACAATATCCAGAGCGAAGTGGTGCTAGCATGACTCTAGTCTCCCTCGGAAGTACACGCTCCTCTTCAGCCAATTCAGGTGGCTGAGTGCTGATAACGGGATTCACAGGCCGAGATCTGAGGGATCTATCTACCGACTCAGTGTGGAGGTCAGTTAGAGCCCGCCTATGGTTCCGCAGATCAAACGGCAAGGTGTGGTGCCGGATCTCATCGTAGTTCTTACGAAGATGTCTCCTTATGTCTCTGGGGGGCGGGGCTACATCCAACAGATGTCGATTTGGATGACTGGGTTTATGACAGTTCAGAAGGAACTGTCTACTCAAGAGTTTCGCGTGCTCTTGAACATTGAGCAATTTTGCCTTTTGATGGAGGTGAGCCTCAGATGACATAAGCAAACATCCCGTAGCAGTTCTGCTGTGAGATTTGCGGAAACCATGCTGGTGATCGGCAAATTTCAGATTTGCAATAAATTAAGGGAGCAGAATGGTCTCTAGTAATTTCGCAACCTGCGAAGGGAGGGATATCGGACGATAAGAATCGCCTTGGTTCGCCGGCTTCCTTGGTTTTAGTAGGGGAACTAGGAAAGTAGTTGGAGAGGTTAAAAAGAGCCGCTATACAACTCTGTCCCTTCATGGCGATTCCGTTGGGTCCGATGGATTTTGAGGGTTTGGCCTTCATTATGGCTTCCTTGACCTATGCGACTGAGACGGCAATGGGGTCGGATGACTCTTCTCTTAGTCCTAGGATGCATTATAAACAGCCGGCAAAAGAAGCTCGCGCATTTCCTAGCGTCCAGTTTGACGCTGTCGCCGAATGCAATGGCGACCTTGTCATTGTATTTGGTCAGATTGGATAGGGCCCTGAGAGTCGACCATAACTTGCCGACTCCGATGTTGTTGTTGTTGTAACGACAAAAAATTCCCCGAAAGTTTTGGGGGTTGCTGTCGAACTGACCGTCCTTGGCCGGATATGAATGCGGCACGCTCCGGTACTCCCATACGGTACTGCTTGAATGTCGTGGTAGCGATTTGGTATGACCAGTGGAACCTTCTAGGTCATGTCACCCCTCCTTCCGTAAGCAAGGTAAGATGGGTAATGAGAGGTTAGAGGCATCATATCCGTAGATCAACCATCGAGTTGCACGTCATTACCTTTGTGCATATTAGTCGCCTCTTACGACCGGTATGCCTACCTCGGGCATATTCTAAACCCCTAACCCGCAGGACTCCGTCGGAGAGGTTGCATGCCTCAAGGTGTTGTTTCCACTTGGTCAGTTTGTGTTCGTTGACTGTCCACGAATTTGCGCATTAAGATCTTTGATTCTGGGATCTGCGGGATTGATGAGTCTCACTTGGTCACGTTCTCTTGCCATCGCCGCAGCTTCTGCAGGAAAATTCGGACGAATTTCTGGTACTCTACCAGCACGAATAAAGCGGCCTCAGGCTGAATCAATGACCTTGCGAAACTCTCTTTCACCTCTGCGTACGTCTGTCGGAGTGGGTAAGGCAGCGAAGGAGCGCTCTGTATAGTCCGTAAAGGGGTCCCAGTCTGCTTTAGTGAAGTTAATGTATGTTAGTTTATCAGTCGTTAGGATGAGTAGGTGGGCTGAAGCTAATGTAAGCATCGGTCGCCAGATGACGAAGTTAATTAGGCCCGCGCTCGTTATGGAGATGTCTTGCGAACTGTGGCAGTTACCTGCCACCCTGGTGGGGGCATCTCCATTGACTGTACAGAATGCTGACTTGTCTATTTGGTCTACAATTGCGTGTCCTCTGCTGTCTGCTGGCAAGTTGGAGTGCCAGAGATCGTGATGAAGGCGACTAGGATTAGACGGTTATCGCCCCTTAGCAACGCACTAATGTAGGAATGATAATCTCTAGGACAACACGTGGCAGGAGGAATATAGATGTTTATGGTTTGCAGGTCGGTTTCTCCTGACCGGACTGCTATGCCTTGGCATTCTAAGGTAGAGTCCCTAGGGTCGACGTCAGGGGAAAATAGATTATATTGTACAAAGTGATGTGTAATGAACGCAAGGCCACCCCCAAGACCGCTGGGACGGTCTTTTCGATGTACATTATACCCATCACAAGTCCGATCTTGTGTTCAATTTTGTCTCTTGTATCGCGGCGGTTTTGATGTTGTGCGACTTAATAAAGTCAGTTATCTCCGCGATCTTTCCAGCTAATCCGTTACAGTTCAGCTGTAAAATTTTGGAGCGTGTAGGAGGGGGGACATGCTGTTCGTGAGGGACGGATGCGCTTGGCTATGTGGAGGTAGGCTAAGGCCTAAACCATGTCGCAGTCAAGAGTTGATAGCGCCATGGCCGATGTTGTCTGGCGTGGAAGGCGGCTGTGTACTGCAACAGGGGCTATGAACGTATCCGTCCAGAGATTACCGTTCGCGAGCCCAGACCACATTAGGGTGTGACACAGGCCAAGGTAATTGTTGCACTTGGCCGATGTCGCAGACGTATATAATCTTTGCCGACAAACGGTGCATATAGTGAAAGGTACGAGGCGGTGGTGGTTACCACAACAACAGGTGGTGTGGTGTCCTGGCCCAAGTGCAAGCTGGAAGCAGGGGCGGCATTGGGGACAGAGAAAGAGGGGACTGACGCTCGGCGATGCTCATTCCGGAGGGGATAGGACTGTTGAGCGGCCGTGCGAGATGGAGACGCTGGTGAGCGTGCGCGACAGTCGGGGGTAGGTGAGGCGGAAATGGCATCAGTGCTGCCAGTCGTGTAGACTGAGCCACCATTGTGGCTACTTGAAGTTGGTAGGGGCGGTAGGGGAGGGCCAGAGCGACGTGTACCGCGGGACGCCCTTATGCGTGTACAGCATGGTGCCTCGAAAGTACTAAAGAAAGTGCGGGGTCTGTGGATGGCATGGTTAAGCCCTGAGCATCCATATTTATGTAGCTATCTCGTACACTTGGCGCATTGAACAGAATGCGACCGTTTAATATAAATTTTCTTCCAGCAAACACAGCAGATCCAATCTCTTGATCCAGGGTTGGGTCCGACCCCCGCCCGTAACAAGAGACAATGGAGCAACCCAGCTGCCAGGGTTTGCTCCGAGGATGACAATTTAAGGGTGGGACGAGACAGATTGGATAGGGTT
Source organism: Merzomyia westermanni (assembly GCA_949987695.1). Lineage (NCBI taxonomy): Eukaryota > Metazoa > Arthropoda > Insecta > Diptera > Tephritidae > Merzomyia > Merzomyia westermanni. The sequence continues at coordinate 123,877,943 of OX465288.1, read as the reverse complement.
ACAGTGAAATAACAGCCCTTGGTCGGGTAAAAAAAACACGGGTCATTCCGGTACGATAGAACCGGCTGTTGTAGGAATGCTGCTCTTCTTCAGTAGTTTCAGCCGCCACTGCGGGTTAGGGGCTTAGAATATGCCCGAGGTAGGCATACCGGTCGTAAGAGGCGACTAATATGCACAAAGGTAATGACGTGAAATTCGATGGTCGGGCAGTACCGCAATGGAGTACCGGAGCGTACCGGGTTCAAATGTTGTTGTTGTTAACAGTGCTTCGCCCTGCCCAATGGGCTCGATCACTCTTAATTGTCATCAGGCTCTCGCGTAGTTTCCACAGGGTTGGACCAGAGTGATGTAGGTGTTAGAAGAGTGGGTTCGACTGAACAGGAGAAGAGATGTTTGGTATCATGAGGGGACATACCACATGCAGGGCATGTGTTTGGTATGTTGGGGTTCAGTCTGGATAAGTAAGAGTTTAACCTATTACAATATCCAGAGCAAAGTTGTGCAAGTATGACCCTAGTCTCCCTCGGAAGTACACGCTCCTCTTCAGCCAATTAAGGTGGTTGAGTATTAATAACGGGATTCACAGGCCGAGATCTGAGAGATCTGCCTACCGACTCGGTATGGAGGTCATTTAGAGCCCGTCTATGGTTCCGCAGATCAAACGGCAAAGATATATGATATGGCAACGTACAAGGCAATCGGCCAGCCGGTTCTGAGCTACGCGACGCCAATATGGTCGCCGGGGTTAGCAGACACACATTGGAGGAGGTTGCAGGCCTGCCAAAACACCGCACTCAGAACTGCCACGGGGTGCCTCCTTATGTCTCCTGAGCACCATCTTCATAATGAGGCAAAAATGCTCGATGTCAAAGAGCACTGCAAGATGTTAACCAGACAATTCCTGTTCAACTGCTATAAACCGCAGCACCCGAACAGGAACCTGCTCAACGAAAATCCGCCTCCCAGGAGTCACCTCCGTAAGCACTATGACGAGATCCGGCACCACTTGTTCTCGCCGTTTGATCCAAAGGTGCACCGGCGGGCCCTCAACCTCATCCACACGGAGTCGGTAAACTCCTTTGTCAGGTCACGTCCAGTGAATGCAGTCCTACAGGCACAAGCTCCACCTGTTGCCGACGAGGAACGCGAACTGCCCAGGGAGACAAAAGTCACGCTGGCTCAACTTCGTTCTGGATACTGTAACAGAATAAACTCTTACCTATCCAGACTGAACCCTGACATGCCAAATGTCTGCCCGGCATGCGGCGTGTCTCCCATCGATACCAACCATCTGTTCATCTGCTCAACTGAGCCCACTCTCCTAAAACCAATTTCACTCTGGTCCACCCTTGTTGAAGCCGCGAGGTTTCTTGGACTTCCGTTAGAAGAGCCTGATGATAGTGTTCGATGGGGGGTGACATCCTAGGCAGGTTAAGTAGTCGCTACAACAACAACAACAAGAGATATGGTGCCGAATCTCATCGTAGTGCTTACGAAGATGTCTCCTTATGTCTGTGGGGGGTGGTGCTACATCCAAAAGATGTCGATTTAGATGACTAGGTTTATGACAGTTCAGAAGGAACTGTCTACTCAAGATTTCCGCATGCTCTTAAACATTGAGCAGTTTTACCTCTTGATGGAGGTGAGACTCAGATGACATAGGCAGACATCCCGTAGCAGTTCGGATGGCGGTGTTTTGGCAGACTTGCAATTTCCTCCAATTGGTGTCAGCAAGATTGGCGACCATATGGGCGCAGCGTAGTCAATAACCGGTCGGCCAATAGCCTTATATGTAGCAAGCAATGTTTCTTTGTCTTTTCCCCAGTGACTTGAGGATCTTATTGCGGCTCTGTACCTTTGAGGCTATTGCGGTGGCATGACCAGCGAAGGTGAGGCCGTTGTCAAATGTCACACCCAAGGTCTTCGGGTAGGTAGAGGTACTCCGTCTACGTGGACATTTAACTCTGGCCGCATCTGCGCATTCCATGTCGTGAACAGGATCGCCGTCGATTTAGTCGGAGACAGGGTCATATTTCGCTCGGTGAAGAAGCTGGAAAGGTCACGGAGGTAACTGTTGATTCTAGTACAGAGCTCGTCAATGGAGGGACCCTTGCCCGAGGCCATTATTGTGCAGTCGTCTGCACCTTGCGGTACCCCTTGTTTTATTCTTCGTGGTTCAAATCCTGCCAAGGACTGTTAACCCTTTATTCCTTTCATAAATAGCCATCATGGCTATTAGTGTCCGATCCTTATTTACCACGTATTCCGTTTTTTCCCGGTTCGGGTAATAATTGTTAAAACATAAATTGTTTAGTTAAAGCTTTTGGAGTGCATGAACGTAATCTATAACGTATTAGTACATCGACAACCATTTGTTGATTTAACTGTTGCCTCTGAAAGGGCAAAACATAATCTAAAAACAAGTCCAATACGAAGGTGAGAAAATGTAATTATAAAAGCAAACGGATGAATGGGAAGATGGAGAAATACAAAATTGTTAAGAATGAAAAAGCAACGATAATAAAGGCATAGGCAGGGAACTTAGATGGGATAACTACGTAGTAAATACGAAAGTAAGTAGAAACGTTGCAAGAAATGAAAGGTGCAAATATCCACATTAACTCGGCTCTAAATGTAGACTCGGTGTGAATGGCTGTTGGCACATACTAACACGTACATACATAGATATGTACAAACACAATTTGCACATAGAGACGGGTTGTACAATAATCCATTATGGTTAAAACGTTAAAACGCGCTAGTTAATAATTTAAGAGTATAAAATTTTCGGCGACACGCCCAAACTGTTCAGAAGATGACGCATTAATAAATCCTAAAAGATGCATGTTGGTATCCAAGCAACCATGATAAAAATTCTAACGTGAATATTTCAGATCAATCCAAATTAGCTTCATAGTAAAGTAGGTAAAAATAATAGTAATGTAGTAGATATTGTAGAATCTTTATGCCCATGTTTTTACTTGTATTCAGACTGCAAATATTAAAATTACCCACCATAACGTGTCACGCAACACACGTTTTCGATTCCAGTTCATCAGCTTGTTACCACGGTATTTGATGGGAGTAGAAGACACACACTCGCCAAGTGCTACTCCAAGGCAGAAGACCAACAACAACTGTTTTGCACTTGACCAGTTTTCAATTTCTACTACATTTCAATTCTCTTTTTATTATCTCTTACACTTTTTAGTTTTCGCTGTTGCTGCCACCGCTGCTTCTGTCACTTTAGCCACCACCTATACTGATTTTCTGTGGCGTAGGTATGAACTAATTGGATGTATTCTCAGTTCAATAATCTCAAGGAAAACTTTACTTTGCATTTATACGATGCTTTGTAAATTGAAATATGTATAAGTAAGTAACATAATGACTTGAAAAAACACAAAACGGAGTCACACGGCTGAATATTTTATCTTTCCTTTTGACAGCAAAAATTCACAACAAAAAGACCCACCCGAACAACCTGCGAAACAGATGAACAGAACTCAACTAATTCAACAATTCAAATTCCTCTTTGAACCCTTTTTTCGTCAAATATTAGCGCAGGGTTGCTGTTGGCTGTGTTCACTACTATTCTGCACAACCGGTTATCCACATCTAATACTGTGTGCACACACTCCGCCTTATTGTAAACTTCATGTAAATAGAACAATCCCATACATTTTTTATTTCCCACGAACAAAAAATTCGTATCGCTAATTTCGTGTGAATGCAAACTTGTATTCGAATTTCGAATATGCTATTGTGAGCATCGGCGGTCTGTCATTCATGTTTTGTTTACATTTGTTGGCAGAAATCATTTGCTGTTTTGTAGTCAAGTATTTTTATTTTAGCGTTCAATATTAAAATTATAATGATTAGGGTTTACTTGTGTCTTTGTGTTATTAAAGAAGAAATTAATTTTAGTCAGCAGTTGGCTGCAAGGGTGTCCAGAAAGATTTTACGCGATAAGTGTAATCCTCTTGAGTTACCCAATGCAAGGTAAAAGTTAAATGAATTATACTCGTAAAACAAGTAAATACGTGCGTTTTATTTATAGTTTTCTCCAGTTGTATAGAATAAATAAGCCTGCGTTCAAATATTTGTTAGATGTATTGCACACTGGCCTGCCAATAGCATGTAAACGTTTCGCAATAGGCACCGTCGTAAAGCTTTCAGCTTCTCTTAGATTTTTTAGTGAAGGAGCATATCAAAAAAGAGTGGGGAGGCAAGTGGATTGTTATTGCCAGGGGCCTAGCGAATTTAACCTTACTTGGCGCATATATACCGCATGCTTAGGAAGAAAACACTAAGGGCCAGTTTCACCAACGCGACTAAGACTAAAACTAAGTCGTGACTTAAGTTAGCAGAGATTCGAGACTAACTTAATTTTGGGTTTCACCAACCGAGCGACTTAAATAATTTTGACCACAACAACCCGATCAGCTGTTTTATGCATAGTAGTATTTTTTTATACCAGACGACTCTGCGCCTCCCAATACCCCAGTGCGAAATGGGCATGTATGGCCATACACGAAGAAATGCATTGATTTTACACCCATTTCTCTTTAGTTGGAAGATACTAAATTTAGCGCTTAATTGAAAACGATAGTTTCTTAGTGGTTGCATGCTAGAAAACAAGCGTTCACATGCATCTACGCATACGGCGTTAAAGTTATGCTTGGAGAATTTTCCGGCTGGGACATTGTACAAACAAATTAGGAGCATTACTGACATTTAGGTTTTGAAATACAGCAACACTGACTTAGTCGAGAATAAGTCAGCTGGCAGGCTGACTAAGTTGTGACTTAGTTAAGTTAGATGGTGGAACTGAAAAAGTGAAAAACTCGACTTAACTTAGTTAAGTCGAGCTGGTGAAACCGGCCCTAAATAATTAGGATTGTTGTAACGCTAATCGATAACGTGTAAGCGGTATTTGAAGGGGTACTTGAATGGGGGGTACTTGGATGGGTTTATTTCTATATAAAAAAGGCACATTATAAATACAATACAAATACATGTCAAATATTTTACTCACCGCAGTTTTCCCGACAAAGTATAAGTAAATGAATTGTCAAATTAGGCGCCAAAGCATGGTTGGCCATTGGTGCCACATGATTGGCGTATAGTGGAAGAATGAGAAATGGTAGAAGGCGAGAAACCCGGGTGATTCACATTCACAAGTTAAGAAAACAATTATTGGCAAGGTGTGTTCTGTTGATCATTCCATCACATCCCCCACCCCGTGAACGCTCCGTTTCACTACAATCCACGTCTAAGATCGCCAACTTGGATGCAGGACGTCGTAACACACCGCTGCTAGTTTGAACGTCAGCGCGGCGAATCTCCCCGTCGGTGCCTTGGTATACCTGCACCACCCTACCACGGCACCAGCCCGCCTTGGTACGTTCGTGTCGCAAACGAGAACTAAGTCTCCGACACGCAAAGCCTTTTCTCTGCGACACCACTTTACTCGAGTTGTCAACGTTGGCAAATATTCCGCTATCCAACGCTTCCAGAAGCGGTCTCTGTATTGGCGAGACACTCCCCACTGCTTACGAAGACTGCACACCTTCTGGACAGAATCATCAACGCTAGGAGTGTTTGCTGTATTCGCTGAACCCAACAGAAAGTGGTTAGGCGTCAATGGCTCGTCCTCGTCGCTGCCCACTGGCATATGTTTAAGAGGACTAGAATTTATTTATTTATTTATTTAATCTTGAAAATGTAACATTTCTTACAGACTAGTGAAAAACTTAGGAAAGCTATATACTATTTCAATAAATCAATCAGTAATATGATTTTTGTTGGAACGATTTTCCGTCATCCCTTGTCAAGTTTGGTTTGGAAAATCGTTCCAACAAAAATCAGCTTACTACCCTGTCGGAAGATCAACACAACAAAATAAATCAATCAGTAATATCTTAAATCTATTTTCACAAAAGGAGAAGTCCAAAACTGAAGAATTTGGGAGCAAATTAAATTCTTTAAGAGCTCTCAAAATAGGAGCATTGGCAGCATAATTTGTTCTTGCTAACCCCACCGAAAATGTAGCTTGATTCCTTAACCAAATATGAGGAGTAACAACACGCTTATTAATGTATGTTCTTTAAGAGACTCCTCTTTCAAAGTGTGCCACAGAGCGCGCTTGACGCACTGCACCATCCGTTCCCATACTCCACCTTCAGATGGGTTACTCGGCCAGTTGAACGCCCACTCGGCTCCTTTAGACGACAGCTCATTTTGGACTTTCTCGCAATCAAAAATTTCCGTGAATCGCTTCGCTTCTCTGTCGACTCCAACAAAATTTGTTCCGTTATCAGAGCGCAAACGTGTAGGCACTACCCGTATACGGGGGTCGGTGGATAAGTCCTGCGCCAGTTCTAAGTGGATTTCCCTCACTGTCAGGCACGTGAACAGGGCCACCCATCGCTTTTCTGTACGTCGACCAATGGAAACGTTAATCGGACCGAAATAGTCTAGGCCAGTAAAGCTGAAAGGGCGAATGTATGGTGGCAGACGGTCTCGCGGAAGTGAGCCCAGCAATGGGACAACCGGCTTTGTATTTAGAATTTTACAAACAGAGCAACTGGAAATAACTGCTCGCAGAACTTGACGAAGACGCGGAATTCAAAACGTACGCCGGATCTCCGTGATGGTCGCTTCAATATTTTGATGCATCATCTTGGCGAGTTTATCGGCAACTACCAACTTAGTTACGATGTGACCGGCTGGCAGAATATTCGGATGTTTGGCGTCGTATGGGAGGCAAACTGCGGCATCGATTCTTCCGTAAACTCTTAGTATCCCATTTCCATCAATATAAGGGCAGAGTTGGTATAGCTCACTATCGCGCGCAACAGGTTGCTGGTCAGCAATATCCTTCAACTCGGCCGTGTATTTTTCCTCTTCGACCAGACGACATAATGTTAGCTGAGATCTTTCGAGCTCCTCTGCTGTTAATCCATACATTTGATCGGGCATCTTTAGATTTCTGCATGCCGAAATAAATCTAAGAATCCAAGCGATAGTGCGTCTAAGTTTGGTAAAAGATGAAAAACGACTAAAATCAATAAGTAGCTTACGTGCAACCATTAACGCGAATTTTGGTTTAATTTCTTCTTCATAAGTCAATTCATGCCGAATTGTTCCAACAGCGTCTCCGTTATCCCAGTTCTCTTGTGGGGTTTTAATAAAATTCGGACCGTTGAACCAGCGCGATGATGGCGAGAAATCTGTAGGACACTTAGCACGAGTGCCTTCATCTGCTACATTGTCTGTCGTAGACACCCACCTCCAGTAACTTGCCTTTAATCCGTCCAGAATTTCCGCAATCCTATGCACAGCGAAGGGCTTATATCGGCGATTTTTACTAGTCATCCAATGTAACACGGTACTCGAATCGCTCCATATAAAAAAATCATTGATTTTGAAAGAGTTTTCATTTAAAATAGTATTCATTAACCTTGTTCCCAGAACTGCTGCCTGTAGTTCAAGGCGTGGCATCGTAAGACAAATGATACATCAACCATATCGTGGACTGTGATGAATCTCCAGTAGGCCACTGCTGCGAACGCGTCCTCAAATACATTTAGCTGTAGTTTTTTCATAGTAGTGTTATTAAAATAATGGCGTGGGATACGGCATTGTGTAACGTTGGTAAGTTGCTGATGGAACCTCTCCCAGTCTCCGTTCACTTCGCTGGAATTTGTTCATCCCATCTAATTTGGCGTCTCCAGACTTCTTTCAGCAACAGTTTGGCGCTTATAGTAAAGTGGGACAAAAAACCAATAGGATCAAATATAGACATGACGATACTAAGAATCTCTCTTTTTGTTGGGTACCGTAATCCATCCAGGACAATTTTATCAGTTTAATTAAACTTTATTTCGAAATTAAAATCATCAGTGCTAGGCTGCCAATACATCCCTAAGACCTTTTCGGATGCGAATGTTTCCTAACGTTTAATGTCCAGCGCAACACTTTTACCACCCAGGGACTTCAATACTTCGGGCGAGTTCGATATAAAATTTCGTAAGACAAATCCAGCATGTTGGTGTATCTCACACACCTGCTTAGAGACCTTAATGGATTCATCAAAGGAATCAAAACTATCTACAAAATCATCCACATAGTGGTACTCGAGAATGGCCTTTACTGCTCGTAAATTATTTTTTTGACGGTGTCTCAGAGCGTTCACTGTTTTCACATGATGAGCTAAGCATGGCGAATAAGCTGGCCCAAAAGTCATTACTACCATCTCATATACGTCGGGTGGTTTTGTCGGGTCACCGCCTCGCCAAAGAAATCGTTGTGCGCTACGATCGCTAGGTTGAACCGTCACCTGGTGGAACATTTCCATTACGTCGCCGCATACTGCAACCTTACCTTCACGAAAGTGAAATAATATTGCGGCCAGCGGTCGATACCGTTTTCACTCCAAAGTTTTCTGTTTTAAAGTAGACAGATACAATGTCATGAAGCTCCGAATCATTTTGTGGATGTGTTAGTAAACATGTAGCGCTTGGCTTATGCGCCCTATTAGTCTGTCCGAAAATCACCCAACCAAGTTCAGTATATGATGCGTACGGACCGTTTCCTTTTAAACACATGATCTCCGAGGGTAAACTCAGATGGCAGTGATCTAATCCAATAAGCACCTTTGGCGTAGCGTTAGAGTATAGCGAAGGGGCGAATTGTTTACCAAACTTCATATTCTCCAAATCTTTTCCTGACAAGGTTTGCGTGGGTAGATTAAGATTATTTACGCCATAAATATTACGCAACATGTGCTTCATCCCGTGACCATTTATGTAGAGATCAACCAATACTGTCGGCTCCTGAATCGCTCTGCCTCCGACTCATTGGATATCGAGTCGTTTCCGTTGACAACTAACACCTAACTCTTCCAATAGGTCTCTGTCGACCATTGTCTGAAAGCCAGTCACTAAAATGTTGAGTATTTGGATACGTCAAAATTGTTGATGCACGCCGGGCCCATTGTACTCGTTTACTCATAGGTAACTTTCGTACCAATTCTTCTAATAAAGTTGGATTCGCTACATGGTGCTCCCCATTGATGGATTGCAAAAATATGGAGAGACTTTTTGTTGTCGTTGCGAACTGCACGAGCTTACCTATGTTATATTTTAAAATCGGCGAAACTTTTCGTATTTGCTTTAATTGGCTACGAATCAAAAACTCAGGTCGACCAAAACGTGAATGTAGATGCTCAACAGCATCATTGACATTATTTGGATGAATCAAAAGAGATTTAACTACCTCCCGCGCTTCAACTTTAAGGCACTTATATAAGCGTTGATTGTTTTCAAACTTCGTATACCCGTAGGCAACTGTCGACTCGACATAAGCAGTGTAAAATATTGGCAATTCTTCCGGCTGTTCAGAGAACTCTAGAAGGTCAATCAGTTTTTTACGCCACGTTATACAGGGTGTTTTTTTACAGGTTTGTTTTTCGAATAGAGATAAAACTGGCATTTTGTGGTCAAATCTGGCAACTCTAATGTCATTTATGTTCAATTTGGTTTGCCATTTCATCATGAACAGGTTGACAAAAGAACAACGCTTGCAAATCGTGCAAATTTATTTCGAAAATAATGGTTCAGTTCGCGAAGTTTACCGTGAGCTCCGTCCATTTTATGGTCGACATAATCGTCCATCAGAGCAATTAATTCGGTTAACCATGGATCGTTTTCGCACTACGTTTACTCTATGTGATAATACGCATCCGCAGAGACGTCGAACAGTGCGCACCGAAGAAACAATTGCCGCTGTAGAGCAAAGTGTTGAAGAGGACCCGAATGAATCGATTCGCCACCGTGCACAGCAATTGGAGCTTTGTCCATCAACTTTATGGAAGATTTTGCGCAAAGATCTTGGCTTGCGACCTTACAAGATCCAGCTTGTGCAAGAACTAAAGCCGCGAGACCATGCAATGAGTCGTGATTTTGGTGTATGGGCCGAAAATGAGATTGATTTCGATGCTGATTTTCATCGCAAAATTTTGTTCAGTGATGAGGCTCATTTTTGGTTGAATGGCTACGTCAACAAGCAAAATTGCGCATTTGGAGTGAAGAGAATCCACATGAGACCCTTGAAACGCCATTACATCCACAAAAACTGACTGTTTGGTGTGCTCTATGGGCTGGTGGAGTCATTGGGCCATACTTCTTCCGCAATAATGCTGGAGAGGCAGCTACCGTTAATGGAGACCGGTATAGAGCCATGATAACCGACTATTTTGTTCCCGAATTGGATGGCATGAATGTAGATGAGTTGTGGTTCCAACAAGACGGCGCTACATGCCACACAGCGCACGTCACAATCGATTTATTGAAGGAAACATTCGATGAGCGCATAATTTCGTGGAATGGACCTGTCAATTGGCCACCAAGGTCGTGTGATTTGACACCATTGGATTATTTTCTTTGGGGATATGTGAAGTCGCTCGTCTACACCAACAAACCAGAAACGTTAGGGGAATTGGAAGCCAACATTCGTGGCGTTATTGCCGACATACGGCCCCATATGCTCGAAAAAGTGGTTGAAAATTGGACCTGTAGAATTGGCTTTATTCGAGCCAGCCGCGGCGGCCACATGCCCGAAATCATATTTCAACATTAATGGCATAAAATTGTCCTTCCAATAAAGCCAAATTGATGGACCTTAAAACGATTTTCTTGTGTTTTATTTCAATTCGAAGTTCTGTACCCCTAAAAAAAACACCCTTTAGAAGCAAGGGCATTCAAATCATTAGTTGCTGCTCTTTGCAGCTGTATAGCTGAATCTACTGAATTGCGTGCAGGCGAATTGGTGTATGATGAGGCGCGATTGTTTGAGTTCAGTGCAAATGTCGTCGGGTGCATATACACTGGCTGTGACAACACGCTTTGTTGTAATGCATAGAACGTTATATTATTACGACGTACAGGGTGGCGCAAAAGTAATCCTCCTATCAGAAAATGCTATAAATTTTGCGATTGGCCCCTAAAGTCAGTTCTGTTTTGACATTTGTGTAGTAAACACATGCGAAATACACGTTAATAAACAATGTTACGCTACACTGCTCCAGAACGCGGAATATTGCTGACTATTTATTTGACCAATAATCGGTCGGGGCCAAACGGTTACTGTGAATGGTGAGCGCTACAGAGCAATGATCAACGAGTTCTTTTTGCCGCAACTTGATGAATTGGGATTGGAAAACATGTGGTTCCAACAAGACGGTGCAACAGCACACACTGCACGTGCCACAACCGATATGCTGAACATCGGAAGCTTACTTTTGCGCCACCTTGTATTGGTATGTGCGCTCCGAGATTTGCTTGACTCGCTACTGTATCAATTGTTGGTTGCAACGAGCTTAAGAACATGTTGCTGGCATCACTTTGGTGGGTAAATGCACCGGCATGGGCTTGATTTGTTGGGTACGTCGAATATTGCAACGCATTTGGCAACATGTTGCTTGTTTGACTTGTTGGGTACATCAGTTGTTGCAACGCATTTGGCAACATGTTGCTCGTTTGACTTGTTGGATACACGTACGAACCTACATACGATTCCCTCGACATTGGAATTGGCATGGTTGATATGGTATCACTTACCACCGATGTTGCTTGACCAAATGACAACACATTAGCTGACCTAGCTAACAATTCTTTATTTTTCTCTGAATCTGATTTGCTTAACCTAACGTCAGCTTCCTTCAGTTGGCGTTGCAGAATGGCAATTTGATTCTGCATAGAAATTAGCGCAGTTTCATGTGACGGAGACTGTTTGCTGGCATATCCTATTGGTGGCGCTGATTGTGGAGCGCCGGCGGCGATTACAGTGGCAGGAATGAGTGATATGTCAACTAGATTATCGGCGGCAGTGTTATCTGCTAGGCGAGCAGGATTTCTGTTGCTTGATGGCAGATTTCTGGCGCTCCGGCGTGATGGAGTGCGATGCAACTACAGATCGATCACAAACAGTACAATTGGCTTTCAACAATGACGGCATACATGCACTTTCCGAATTGACTTATAAAAAGTGCGAAATAAAGACTGTCATTGCCAGGGGTCTAGCGAATTTAATCTCGCTTGGCGCATCCTCGTATATGCCGAATGCTTAGGAAGAAAACACTAAATAATTAGGATTGGTATAACGCTAATCGATAATGCGTAAGCGGTATTTGGATGGGTTTATTTCTATATAAAAAAGGCACACTATAAATACAATACAAATACATGTTAAAAGCATGATTGGCCATTGTTGCCACATGACTGGCGTATAGTCAGAATGAGAAATGGTAGAAGGCGAGAAAACCGGGTGATTCACATTCACAAGTTAAGAAAACAATTAATGACAAGGTGTGTTCTGTTGGTCATTCCATTACATGGATGTTGGATCATCGCAGTCAAGTTTTAGCCGCGTCCTGTCTGAGGTGTTGAATGTTTTTGTGGAGTGCCTTTGCAATCAGTGGATAAATTGGCCTACTAAAGAAGAAATGTAAGAAATTGTTTTGGATGTTTATCAACAATTCAATATCCCTGGTATTATTGGCTGCATGGATGGCACTCACGTTAAAATTATAGGCCCAAGGGTTAATAAACACTTATACTAAACAGAAAGGGTTACCATAGTATGAATGTTTTGGTGCAATTCCCTTAAGTAGCTTTCTATTTCTTTATAGTGATGACTCTGGATTTCCAAACTCTTGCTGGCGTTGGCATTCATTTCTTTTTGAACATCTAGTTCCATGTTTGAAAGCTCGGAAGGGTCAATTTTTTTACGAGTTTGCTGTCTGCTTTTTTGTGTGGGCAATGTATTTTTCATTTGCGTGTCACCGGTAATTTCGCTGATTTTTTAGCAATAAAAACTATTTTCCGTGAAACTAAGTTCCGCTTCGGTGTCCTCACTTAAGTTGCTAGCTTCATTAATACTGCCATGTTCACGTTGACTACCAGTTAATTTTGTTCAATGCAAACCAAAAAGTTTGCCGTCTTCGACAGCTTCCACGGCTGCTACTGTCCCAGTTCTATCTAAAATTGACTCTTCTAAAAGGTGCTCTACCGGTCTTTTTTCTATTTTTGGTATTTTCGATAGCCTTCCTTCGTACATATCTTTTTTGATCAATCCAGACCTGTCAAGTATTGGCTATATAAATATGGCACATTTCATAGCCACATTGCACTAATAGTCACCTTTTTCCATTCGGAGATTGATTTTGAAGGTAGTCCCATGCTATTGAGGGAATAGTCAAATTTCTTCCAAAAAGCAAGCACTTTCTCCTCTCTCCTTTCTCCATAGTGCTTACCAAAAAAGTCAACTGAGTTTTCTTAATAGACTTAGGCCCGGTTTTTCAGTACAAGTTTAACTCAATTTGTCAGTTAAACTAAGCTTAAACTTGTTACGCAGTTTCTCAGTCAACTTTAAACGTAGTTTAAACGTAGTTTAAGCGGTCAATTCGGCAGGGTTAAACTCTAGTTAACCTGTCAGCTGTTGGCATATTTGATGGTTTTGGTTGTGAAACAATAAACTGAACGCAATTAAAAAAGGACGATATTTTTATATTTAATTAAATACTGGATATATCACCTGACGAAAGTGATTATAGTGATGCAGAAATTGGCGAAATGCTAACTATTACAATACTGAGGAGAAGCAATGGCGTTGAATATGTATACAAATATTATCTGTTGCCGTATCTAGATAAAGAAAAAACCAATGTTGCCGTATAAAAAGCAAATATTAAAAGCAGCCTTAAACTCACACTGAAAAACCGCTCTGCAGTTTAACTGGAGTTTAAATTTATGCCGAGTTTAAGCAAACTTAGTTTAAACTGAGCTTAACCAAGGACTGAAAAACCGGGCCTTAAAGTGGTATAGAACAATTCTTAACTTTAGTTAAATAACTAATAAACAATCCTTCCATTTTATTGATTGTTGTTCCCCGCTATGAGTTTTGCGAACGAATTTTATGCAATCACATTGAGAAAAATTCATTGACGGTTAGGGTAATTTTTCGAAAATGGATTTTTCATATGTGAAGTTCATGAATGTGGGGAAATTTCCATTGGGAATGGCATTCATGCGAAGTTTACAATAAGGCTGACTATTGTAATTTGATGAACAGAGATATTTTTGACTTTTATATTTGGTAATTATATACGACCGTACGTAACTGCTAAAACACGTCCAAAATTATTGGGAAATGTATTAAAAGAGGCGTTTTGACCTCGGTATGAATAACCCTTAGCCGGTCCAACACCGACTACGCGATAGACAGTATTTCCGCGCGGAACACACTTTTGCACATTTTGTAACAGCCATTATGTGTGATTACAACAACCAAATGAAAATGACAAAAAATTGTCAACTTTGATTGCAAATATCTCTTGACAAATATAAAATTGAATTTCCCTTTTCGGATTGTTTATACCGATGTCAAAGCATGTTTTTTGATACCCCTCCCAGCATTTTTGGACGTGTTTTAGCAGTTGACGTTAAATAGAAAGAATTACCAAATTACATTTTCTATGTTATTCATGTATTTTCGTATGAACTTATACCACAACAATTAAATATACTATAATTTTTACTTAACCTAAGCAAAGTAAGTAATAAATCATACACTAGCTGGCAGATTTTACATATATAAAAATTGCACGCTCAGTTAAAATTGGAGCAACATATAGGTACTATTTGCAAAATTTCGTACAAAGTTTAACTCCTTTTTGAATTTAAGGGTTTTGTGCGAATTTTGTCTGTAGTCCCCGACACTGATCTTGCATTCCACGCAGCCGAGTACCATTATCCACTGCCTCCCACTCAAATTCGCAAAATGGCTGAAAAGTTAGATGCCAAACTAGTATAGGTAAACAATGTATGAAATTCATCACTTTAGAAGCAGATGTCAGTACGTTTGCTTCTCATTGCATGCCCAGGGCATCCGAAATATTTAAATAAAAATACCTCAAATATTTTTGTTTAGTACTAAAAATTTTTAAATTCGTTTTAAGAATACGATGGTGATATGATAATTTAAATAATCTATATATATTCCAGTAAATAATATACAAATAAAATTTTTTGTTTTTTTTTGAGGTTTGATTTCTATGGCTGGGATTAGCTCCTCATATGCCAGGTTATATTCCAATGTAGATATAAATTTAACATTAAGATCAGTTCCAAAAGTTTATTTAGCTCACCAGTACACAATGATAATAGCGAAAGGCCAGAATCATGTGTAGCAGCTTCTGCTTCTTTTTTCAATTTTTACATTAAACGTGTGTATACATCAATTCATTTTAATTAAATTGTTCATAAAGGAAACAACTTCCTTCTTTATTATACATAAAACGACACCAAAAACTTGGTTACACTTAATCACGTGTTCATGGAGACGACATCCCCAATTGTTAAAAGTTCCGTTTGTTAAGTCAGATCCGTTATATATTATGCACCGGTTTACGGTATTTTCATTTTACACGAATTTTTCACATTAATTATTATTATTCAGTTCAAACATTATTTAAATTAATAAGCTTAGTACTTTTATAAGTTTAACGATAAAACTATTTTAGAGACATCAATAAATATACCTAGGGCCCAATAATTTCAACTCAACCAAAAGTACAGTCTGTTTTTCTAATTTGGTTGAGTTATAGGGATATTTTGATGACTCTACGCGACGACGTCCAAAAGCGAAGTGTTACAAATAAAATAAGTCAATAATAAATTTCATGTTCGTGGGAACGAAACAACGTCATGGTTGAATCAGTTGATTTATAAGGTTACCGATAAGGCACCAATGTCTTGAGCTAAAAGATAAGAAACAAATGAAATTATCTTTATTTGTTTCCTTTAAGACACGTTTTGACCTCGGTACCAATAATGCGAAAGCGATTTTTTGTTTCTGTTCAGAGATAATTGCAATTAAAGTTGAAATTACCGGTAATTTTTATGTGGTTGCTGTAGGGTGTTCCGAAAAGTGCAGAGGTGTGCTCTGCGCAGAAATACTGGGGATCGCGTAGCCGATCTTGGACCGGCTAAGGGCTAATTTTTGTCGCAGCAGACTTGAATTTCATACTTTTTTTTTTATAGCTTTGAGTACTTCCACGTGAAGTACTGATTAGGCGGGGATGTTCTCGTGTCCCTCAAAGTGCCGGTTATATCAGACACTATAGTTTTTTGTTTTGTAAAATATTTATCTTGTTTGTGGTAGTTCTTTTGAGACCTGTCATGTAGATTTAAGCCTTTACAGTGGTTTCAATGTAAATTAATTTTAGGTCATAAGTTTTTGCCCAACTTTGTTCACAATAGGTTTGTGGTGGCTTAAGCGTTGTTTAATTTCTTTATTGTTTTGGCTTTTGGTGCTTGTGATTCCACCATGTGCTAGCTTTTAAGTGTTGTTTCAGTTGATTTTTTGTTTCCGTTATTCCTTTATAAGTTGAGGTGATGTGTGTGTGACACCACAGTTCTTGTATGCGATATTCTTTGAGTCTTTCCTTATGCAGGCTATTATGCTATTTTTTAGGTTAGGTTTTTGTTACAAAGTAATTTTTATTCCATTTGTTGGACTTTGTTATTGATGTGTGTCATGTCCAGTTTGATTTTTACCAGTATTTGTCCGTCTGTTTGAAAAATGCCCTGTAATGTACTAAAGAGCGTAAGGCTCTTAAAAATAGGAAAACGCGATCATTTAATTTATATAAGAAATCCGGATTAAATAAACATTACCTACTGTATTCCATTCCACGTCAGAAGTACATAGATTTAAATAAAAATTGCTATAAAGCTTATATCTCTAAAACCAAAAGAGACATTATTCTCAATCCTAAGTCATTTTATGGTTTCGTAAATTCTAAACGTAAAGTATCAGGGTTTCCCTCAGCCATGAAATATCAAGGCATTATATCTAGCGATAATCAATGTATCGCAAATTTTTTTGCTCAATTTTTCACTTCTAACTATTCATCAATTCAAACTTCCCTATAAGCTACACGGGGCAAATTCAATTAATTCACTAATTATACCTTAAAACCTTAAAAGAATCTTTTAAATATGGTCCTGATAGGATTCCTACATGTTTCTTGAAAAAGTGTGCGAACCATATTTACCAATTACCAATTTGTTCAATCTATCACTAAAGTGTGGTGTTTTTCCAACTGCGTGGAAAGAATCGTTTCTTCTACCGCTGCATAAAAGCGGGAGTAGGTCTTCTATAGAGAACTATCGTGGCATCGCAAAGCTTTCTGCCATCCCAAAATTGTTTGAAGCTTACGGGTCCGATCTCTACTTTGATAGCTGACTGCCAACACCGGTTCAGTAAGGGAAATTCCACAGTTACGAATTTACTTGAGTTTACCAGTCATGTCTCAAATGTCTTTAGAAAAAATCTGCAAATCGACGTTATTTATACGGATTTCAGCAAAGCTTTTGACAAAGTGTGTCACTCATTACTTATTCATAAACTCGATCAGTTGGGCTTCCAGCCGGGTCTCAATTGCTGGATCTCTTCTTACCTTAGTGACAGGACACAAAGAGTAATGTTTAAAAATTTAGTATCCGATGTCATTTATGTCTCTTCGGGGGTTCCTCAAGGAAGCCATCTTGGCCCGATTCTGTTCTTGTTGTTTCTACAATAATAAAATCTTCAAAAATGTTAATGTATGCCGACGACGTAAAGCTTTTCATGTCATTCGCGTCTTTTGAAGATATAAATAAGCTACAATCAGATCAAGATACACTTGTTACTTGGTGCGATTTAAATTATATGCCACTTAACCTTAAAAAATGTAAACACATGGGTTTTTCGCGTGGAATTTCTCAGCCGGCTTCCTATACAATTAAAAATTATAGTCTTGAGCAAGTTTTTGATTTTGTTGACCTGGGGGTTGCTATGGACTATAAACTCAGTTTCAACCGCCATATTAACACAACAGTCAATAAGGCTAGAGGTGTCCTAGCATTCGTTAAACGATGGTCTAAAGAATTTAGCGACCCTTATGTAACTAAAGCCCTCTTCACTACATTAGTCAGACCGATACTTGAATACGGTTCTATAATTTGGAACCCGCGTTACCAGGTTCATGTAGATCGCCTTGAATCAGTTCAAAAACAATTTTTACTATTTGCCTTAAGAGATTTTCATTGGGATCCCTTGTACAATCTGCCACCCTATACGAATCGTTTAAAACTCATTAATCTGCACAGACTTTCTAGTCGGAGGGAAATGCTTGGAATTATTTTTATGATTAAATTGCTAAATGGTTCACTATCCAGCACATTTCTTCTAAGTGAAGTGAACTTCAATGTACGGTCTCGTCCTTCAAGGCATTTTAAACCTCTAGTCTTAAAACAGTGCCGAACCAATTTTCAGTTAAATGAGCCTTTTCGCTGTTTGTGTCAAGATTATAACTCTCTTTCTGGTAGATTTGATATTTCAGACTCGCTTTTCAGCATAAAAAAATCAATTCTTTCTATCCTAAATTCATAGCTACTAATTGTTTCTTATTCTTTGACTTCTATATTAACTTCTAACAATAATTTTATTCTGTTAACTAGTTATTTCTTAATGTATAATCTATCCTATATCTACTTTACTTAGCTGATGAGGTTTTCTCTGTAGCTGAGCAGTTTTAGATCTCGACGATTAACAAACCAAAGCCTTTCAACGACTCGGCACAACCGAATAATCCGCGCGTTATGCGGATGCGCCCCTCGCGCCGGTCGGGCGGGATATGGTGGGTAATCCGTTGGGAATTATTATAATGTAATTTTTGACTTTGGTTTAGTTTAACTTTTATTTATGTGATTGTTCACGTGTGTTTACATATCGCACCCTAAATACAAAAGGGTCACAACTCAAAATACTAAGATTTTCAGGAAAGACGAAAAACGTTTTATGTAAAAATTATTGTAATACGAATGTTTAAAGAAAATATTGTTCCATTATGAAAATATACAACATTGAAGAATGTTCTGCTATATTTTTTTCAATTTTATATTATGTTTGCGAAAATAAAACAAAATTTTGATTTATGACTCTTTAATTTAAATTTTTTTCGATTAACTAGTGATATTATCTTAAGTTGTGCCTTTTTAACTGATAAAATGTTTTAATTTTATAAGTTTCCTAACCGCCGACTGAATAGAAGAATAAGAATAATAAGAAAATTTACAGGAGTGAAGAAATGTATGTTTTTATTTAAATATTTCTATTTTGAAATAAAGCTTTATTCATTTCATTAACACATATGTATCAAAGTAGCACAAAGTAGAAATCAAAATAGTTCACTATATTAAAAAAGAAAATCTTCAAAAGTTTACGTGTTTAAATGCCATTGAAACTATGTAATAAATAAATATTTGTAGTATGACTCATAAAAGTTTTTTGGAATATGATTTTTATCCACCAGTTTCTTTATGTTCTTTTGCTTTATTTGTGGAAGCGATAGCCTTTCCGAATAAATGGCACATAAGCTAAAAATATTATTGGTAAAAAAATGTTCAAGTAATGTAATGTTCAAGGTTTGGGCACGACATTTTCATCAAAGGGGTCACAACTAAAAATTAAATTTTGTATTGCAAATTATTTAAGATTTTACAAATGCATGCAAAATAAGTAAACAAACAAAAGACTAATACCAATATCATTAACATTTAATTCTTTTTTCTACTTTAAAATAAAAAAAAAATTATAAAACTTACGACGCTCACGATTATTTAATCAAAGAAGGCATATAAATAAATAACACTGTTAATTGAACTCACTTTTCACAACTAAAGAGGCACAATGCAAAATAATATACGACGAAATTGATCACTTTTTACAGTTATAGAGGCAAAACTCAAAATAAAACTCTTTATGTGTAATAAAAGTAATCAGCTGTTCTTGAGCACATTAACGCAACTAAAAATAATTCTCTTTAGTTGATCGTGCAAAAGCAACACACTTGATATAAAAATTGACATAACTGTATTTTTCCATTTAAGGAAGATAGTTATGTGAACGAAATTTTTGCAGTACTTAGAGATGTGTACTCTGAATTAATTTATGCAAAAAACTCAGTTTTGGAAAATTTCGAGTTGTGACCCTTTTGTATTTAGGGTGCGATATGTTAATTGTTGTGTATTTTTCATATAAAACGAATCCAATTTAATTGGAGTGTGATGGCTTATTAAGAGTTTTTATTACAGGATGGCACATTTTTTTTCGGTTATTTTAACAGTTAATGAAGTCCCATTTCATTTTTTTTGAGGTTTATTATTTCATACACGAATTTTTATGTAGTCTTGATTTGACGACACTCAAAAGCGAAGTGGAATTTAATACTTGACTAATGTAAAAGCGGACTAAAGGAAGGGCTGATAATAAAATTATTGAATATTGCAACCCTGACCGTGATGAAAATTGGAAAAAGAAAGTTGTAGAACTTGTGAAAACCTCCAATATTATTTTCTTTTGTAAGAATTCGCAACTTATTTCCGTTTAATAAAACAAGTTTAAGAACAAACATCAGTGTGGATTCACATATTCATTTTATCGAATATTTTGAATTAATACAAAGGAGCAGGGGCATATGAGTCACAACCATAGCAACTTTGAAGCATTGATATAAACTCAATTGGACGGTGAGTGCATATATTAGCAAATACTTGTCAAATTACTTAGATTTTGTGCACCTTTGTAGTCATATAAACCTGAAATAAAGAAAAATCTCTGACATCATCACACAAACATAAAAATGGCTATACCAGAAGTCCCACGCACTGAATTGCAGGAATTACAATTTAAATCCGGTCAAGTTGCGGATGAATCTCTTGAAAGTACACGCCGCATGCTCAACCTTATGGAAGAAAGTAAGGAGGCTGGGATTCGCACTCTAGTAGCTTTGGATGACCAGGGAGAGCAATTAGATCGTATAGAGGAAGGTATGGATCACATTAATGCTGATATGAGGGAAGCTGAGAAGAATTTAAGTGGCATGGAGAAATGTTGTGGGCTGTGCGTCGTACCTTGGAAAAAAGTTGCTATAAAAGATGACAGTGATAGCGCTTGGAAAGCAAATGAAGATGGAAAAATCGTAAATAGCCAACCTCAACGTATTTTAGATGAGCGTGAGCGATCTGGAGGTGCACCACCCCAAAGTGGGTACATTCCACGTATAACAAACGATGCAAGAGAAGATGAAATGGATGAAAATATTGGACAAGTTAACTCAATGTTGGGAAACTTACGAAATATGGCACTGGATATGGGTTCTGAATTGGAAAATCAAAACAAACAAGTTGATCGTATAAATGCTAAGGGTGATGCGAATAACACACGCATGGATGGAGTCAATAAACGGGCAAACAATTTGCTCAAAAGTTAAATTACTATATCTTAAATGTTAAGTATAAAAAAGGTAAATAGCACAAAGTAAGCTTCAGAAACAAAAGGCGCCAATCCCTAATGGATTAACCAATTTTACATATATTCGTCTCAGAATCACAATAAACTGCACAATAACAGTACATTTTGAGGTGCATTTTTACAATTTACACCTGACCAGTAACTATATACAGAACATTTACAATATATACACTAAGATGCTGATTTTGAAAATTACTAATATTCAAACGCTGAATTAACTACCCACCATTAATGTAACTACTTATCTACAAACATACATTTTACAAAAACCTTATACATACATATTATGGAGATGCGCATTAATGAAAGAAGCATCTTAACTATTGTTACAGTACACTTATGCACACATAGTTTTATTGTAGCTGTGCTCGTACTAGCGAATTTTGAAAAAAACTTTGTACAAACTATTTTCCTATTATCTTAAAAGGTAAATGTTTGAGATAATACATTACTATACTATTACGTGTCCACAAATATTCTTACATAAATATTTATACAAACCAAAAAAATCTATTATTACAAAGAAAAAGGGAACGTTTTACACGATCTAAAAAGAGATCTTACATTTAAAAAAAATCTGAATGTTGTTGAAAGCCTGTTAAAAGCATCGTGTTATATTCGCATTCAAGCATTATAAAATTAGAAAAACCTACAATAACATTATGATTTAATATTTCGGAGATTGTGCGTCGAATTACCTATATAATCATTAAATGTTTTTAAATCAACAAAAACTTGTAGCAACAATTTTTCTCGTTAATTTATTATGCTAAATAAGGACATTCTTATCGTAGATTATCATTATACTGTATTATTTAAATTCATAAATATATAAAAATCATTACATACATAAACATGTAGCTATCTAAAAAATTTATTTTGCACATTTGACTTGATACTGAGTTGTTGTTGTTGCTGTTGCTGCTGCTGCTGCTGGTGCTGCTGTTGTTGTTGTTGTTGGTAACAGTGTTTGTTGTTGTTGTTGTTGTTAACAGTGCTTCGCCCTGCCCAATGGGCTCGATCACTCTAAATTGTCATCAGGCTCTTCTAACGGAAGTCCGAGGAAACGCGCAGTTTCCACAGGGTTGGACCAGAGTGATGTAGGTGTTAGAAGAGTGGGTTCAACTGAACAGGAGAAGAGATGCATGGTATCATGAGGGGTCATACCACATGCAGGGCATGTATTTGGTATGTTGGGGTTCAGTCTGGATAAGTAAGAGATTAACCTGTTACAATATCCAGAACGAAGTTGAGCCAGTATGACTCTAGTCTCCCTCGGAAGTACACGTTCCTCCTCAGCCAATTCAGGTGGTTGAGTATTAATAACGGGATTCACAGGCCGAGATCTGTCTACCGACTCGGTGTGGAGGTCATTTAGAGCCCGTCTGTGGTTCCGCAGATCAAACGGCAAAGAGATATGATGCCGGATCTCATCGTAGTGCTTACGAAGATGTCTCCTTATGTCTCTGGGGGGCGGTGCTACATCCAAAAGATGTCGGTTTGGATGACTAGGTTCATGACAGTTCAGAAGGAACTGTCTACTCAAGAGTTCCGCGTGCTCTTGAACATTGAGCAATTTTGCCTCTTGATGGAGGTGAAACTCAGATGACATAAGCAGGCATCCCGTAGCAGTTCTGATGGCGGTGTTTTGGCAGACTTGCAATTTCCTCCAGTTGGTGTCAGAAAGATTGGGCGACCATATAGGCGCAGCATAGTCAATAACCGGCCGGCCAATAGCCTTATATGTAGCAAGCAATGTTTCTTTGTCTTTTCCCCAAGTACTGCCGGCCAGTGACTTGAGGATCTTATTGCGGCTCTGTACCTTTGAGGCTATTGCAGTGGCATGACCAGCGAAGGTGAGGCCGTTGTCAAATGTCACACCCAAGATTTTTGGGTGGTTGACAGTAGGTAGAGGTACTCCGTCTACGTGGACATTTAACTCTTGCCCCATCTGCGCATTCCTTGTAGTAAACAGGGTCGCCGTCGATTTAGTCGGAGATAGGGTCAGATTACGCTCGGTGAAGAAGCTGGAAAGGTCATGGAGGTAACTGTTGATTCTAATACAGAGTTCATCAATGGAGGGACCCTTGCCCGAGGCCATTATCGTGCAGTCGTCAGCGTAGGAAACAATGGAGACTCCCTCTGGTGGGGGGGGGGGAAGTCTCGAAATATAGAAATTAAACAAAAGGGGAGAGAGAACACCACCTTGCGGCACCCCTTGTTTTATTCTTCGTGGTCTAGATTTCTTGTTCCTAAATTTGACTGTTGCCTGTCGACCATTGAGGTAATTAGCGGTCCACCTCTTAAGGCCGGCAGGGAGCGGTGTCTCATCCACATCTCGGAGGAGTGTGGCGTGATTGACCGTGTCAAATGCATTTGACAAGTCAAGTGCCACGAGAACCGTTCTATGGTTTGGTGGATGTTGATTCAAACCGTTGTTAATCTGCGTTGTAATGGCGTTCAAAGCGGATGTCGTGCTATGATTTTTGCGGAAACCATGTTGATGATCGGCCAATTTTAGATTTGTAACGAAGTAAGGAAGCAGAATGGACTCTAGTAATTTCACTACCGGCGAAAGGAGGGATATCGGACGATAAGACTCTCCTAGGTTCGCCGGCTTCCCTGGTTTAAATAGGGGAACTACAATCGCTTGTTTCCATATCTCAGGTATAACGAAGGTAGTTAAAGAGAGATTAAAGAGTGCCGCTAAATAACTCTGTCCTTCGTGGCCAAGGTGTTTGATCATCTTCATGGCGATTCCGTCGGGTCCGATGGATTTTGAGGGTTTGGCCTTCATTATGGCTTCCTTAACCTCTGCGACTGAGACGGCAATGGGCGCAGTAGAGTGTTTGTGTTTGCGCGCACGTCGGAAGGCTCTTCTCTTAGTCCTATCCGCAGGTGGATGCATTATAAACAGCCGGAAAAAGGAGCTCGCGCATTTCCTGGCGTCCGATTTGACGCTGTCGCCGAAAGCAATGGCGACCTTGTCTTTGTGTTTGGTCGGATTGGATAGGGCCTTGACAGTCGACCATAATTTGCCGACTCCGTCGGAGAGGTTGCATGTCTCGAGGTGTTGTTTCCACTTGGTCAGCTTGTGTTCGTTGACGATCCTACGAATTTCCGCATTGAGATCTTTTATTCTGGGATCTGCGGGATTGATGAGTCTCACTTGGTCACGTTCTCTTGCCATCGCCGCAGCTTCTGCCGGGAAATTCGGACGAATTTCTGGTATTCTGCCAGCAGGAATAAAGCGGCATGAGGCTGAATCAATGATCTTGCGAAACTCTCTTTCGCCTTTGCGTACGTCCGTAGGAGTGGGTAAGGCAGCGAAGGAGCTGTATATTCAGTAAAGCGGTCCCAGTCCGCTTTGGTGAAGTTGATGTATGTTATTTTATCAAACGTTATGAAGTCGGTCGGTCGTTCAACAGAGAGTAAGATGGGTAGGTGGTCTGAAGCTAATGTAAGCATCGGTCGCCAGATGACAAAGTTGATAAGGCCCGCGCTCGTTATGGAGATGTCTGGCGAACTGTGACAGTTACCTGCCACCCTGGTGGGGGCATCTCCATTGACTGTACAGAATGCTGAGTTATCTATTTGGTCTGCAATTGCGTGTCCTCTGCTGTCTGCTGGCAAGTTGGGGTGCCAGAGATCGTGATGCGCGTTGAAGTCGCTTGGATTAGACGGTTATCGCCCCTTAGCAGCGCACTAATGTCGGGATGATAATCTCTAGGACAACATGTGACAGGAGGAATATACATGTTTATGATTTGCAGGTCGGCGTCTCCTGACCGGACTGTTATGCCTTGACATTCTAAGGTAGAGTCCCTGGGGTCGACGTCAGTCCGATCTCGTGTTCAGTTTTATCTCTTGTATCGCGGCGATTTTGATGTTGTGCATCTTCATAAAGTCAGTTATCTCCGCGATCTTTCCAGGTAACGCGTTACAGTTCAGCTGCAGAATTTTGAAGTGTGTAGGGGGGGAGACGGGGGACATACTAGGCGTAAGGGACGGATGCGTTTGCCTAGGTGGAGGTAGGCTAAGGCCTAAACTATATCGCAGTCTAGAGTTGACAGCGCCATGGCCGATGTTGTCTGACGTGGAGGGCAGCTGTGTACTGCAACAGGGGGCTATGAACGAATCCGTCCAGAGGTTACCGTTTGCGAGCCCAGAGCACATAAGGGTGTGACACAGGGCAAGGCAATTGTTGCACTTGACCGATGTCGCAGGCGTATATAATCTTTGCCGACAAACGGTGCACGTGGTGAAAGGTACTAGGAGGTGGTGTGGAAAGATCGCGGAGATAACTGACTTTATGAAGACGCACAACATCAAAATCGCCGCGATACAAGAGATAAAACTGAACACGAGATCGGACTGACGTCGACCCCAGGGACTCTACCTTAGAATGCCAAGGCATAGCAGTCCGGTCAGGAGACGCCGACCTGCAAATCATAAACATCTACATTCCTCCTGTCACATGTTGTCCTAGAGATTATCATCCCGACATTAGTGCGCTGCTAAGGGGCGATAACCGTCTAATCCAAGCGACTTCAACGCGCATCACGATCTCTGGCACCCCAACTTGCCAGCAGACAGCAGAGGACACGCAATTGCAGACCAAATAGATAACTCAGCATTCTGTACAGTCAATGGAGATGCCCCCACCAGGGTGGCAGGTAACTGTCACAGTTCGCCAGACATCTCCATAACGAGCGCGGGCCTTATCAACTTTGTCATCTGGCGACCGATGCTTACATTAGCTTCAGACCACTTACCCATCCTACTCTCCGTTGAACGACCGACCGACTTCATAATGACTGATAAACTAACATACATTACATATACAGAGCGCTCCTTCGCTGCCTTACCCACTCCGACAGACGTACGCAAAGGTGAAAGAGAGTTTCGCAAGGTTTTTGTTGTTGTTGTGGTAACGACAAAAACACTCCCCGAAGGACTGCCGTGGTAGCAATTTATGACCAATGAAACCTAGGTCATGTGACAACTGTAATGTATCAAGTGTGATGTAAACATCAAATGTTAATACCTTAAGTGAATGAAATACAGCTAGATATGTATCGGAGGTTACCATTGGGTGGAAGACGGTATGCGGGCATAACATTATACCTTCCTCAATTCTTTTCACTAAGGGCAGTTGAGAGATCAAGGCGGGGGAGTCCTCTGGACCGTAGCTCTTTCGGGATGGGGTGGGTTGTTGCCTTTTCTCAACCGATGTTACATAAACTTTAATTTTAGGACTCCTGACCTGAATCTAAACTCGGGAGCTTTACTCCCTTAACTCAAAAATCTCGAAATCATACTCAAAAAAGACTACAAATGGGCAAACTAAAATCACTCTTGTTGTATCTGTCATCGATTTAGGTTCCTATTAGGGCGAGGTCTGAGGTGGTAATCGACATTCGCTTTCTTTACCCTGCCCTACCATGATCTTCGGTGCGAATGATTCGAAGATCCCAATACACATTTCCTACCTTTTAAGTCATCAACATTTTTGCCTCCAGGAACATACTAATAACTTAACTCATGAGTTTTAATTACTAAAATCAAACTTTATTAAACATTATTATTTACTAACAAAATAGATTTTATGCACTAACAATAATTCCTAGGGGGTATTTTTTCTTTTTGCAACTATAATGGAACATTCAAACTAATTTAGTCAATTTAAAAAAAGTTACAAAAATGCTATATGAGGATTAGGTTAAACTAGCCGATTAAGCTAACCTCAGGTTAAAATGAACCGAACGGGAGAAACTTCGATTAAATTATCGGGTTAATAATATAATAACGAGAGATTGATTTTTGTAAATATTGGTTACCATATCAGGGGATCATAATTATAGCATAATCGATTTTGATTTTACTATTTCGTTTTGTTTTTAATATTTGTTTGTTTAATATTTCAGCAATATGCAATAGGCAATATATATATGCATACATATATACATGTTGGTATGTGGGTATGTAGGCACATTTCCTCAGAGTGGGGCATTTGGAAATATTTTTATAAACAAATGAAAAAATACTCTTATACTTTATGGAATTAATATTTTAAACTAGTATCCATAATAAAATTAAACTCGAAAATTATTTAATAGAAGAACCAAAAAAAACAAGTACAATGAACGGTTTACTTAGAATTTCTTTAAATTCTTCTAAGTTGAATATAGTTATTTTTTGTTATTCAACAATTTGTTTTTATTAATTGACAGAAGCTTTCTTATATTCATTCTAAGACTATTTAGTTCGAACAAATCAAATTTCTAATAATTTTTACATGACATGAAAAATTAATTTATTAAATTTTGCAAACTACGTTTGCCTAACTCTGCTCTACATACATACATAGCTATGTAGACCTTTTTATCTGCACCCATATGTTACAGAAATACATTCATATTTTTGTGCCAAATATGTACATCCTTATGCACATACATTTTACCTCTAATAGGTATCTTATATATAAATAGACAAGATGAATGCAATGTAGAACCGTTTTCTGCTAAACTATAATTCTAAGGTATACAAATTATATATGTATAGATAGGAAATTTTGAGGTGTACTTTTATCCGTAAATAAAAAAAATTTAAAAAATCATTTTAATATAAAAAATTTAACATAAAAGTCACACTACTACACATTCACTTATTCACACTATAGACACGCTGTGTGTGTGTGTACTTGCTTTTTGTGTACTATGCTGAATCGTGAGCATGGCCGAAGAGTTGCTTTGGAGGAAAAAATTAAGAGGCGTAGTAGTGTGAGTAGACTTGCCATGCATGTTTTTGTGTTATTCGTGTGGTCGGCTCTCACTGTGAGTGCGAAGAGTTGGTAGTGGACCAATGAAAAATAAGTATTCGCACTATAGATACTCTGTTGTGTCATGCATTTTTGCTTTAGTTGTTGTTATTGTATTGATTACTGGCTACGATGCCCAGTGTCAGCTGCTCTCCTGAGAGCACGACAAGTTGCTTTGTTGGATACATTAAACAAGCAATGTAAAATATGAGCAAATATGTAAAATTCATTGCTGATACCTACAAACAGGGTTTACAAAAATAAAATAAATGATTACTCATAAAGAGTATTAAACACCGAAGAAAATTAAAGGAAAATAGAGAAAAAGGAAAAGAATTGAAAGGAAGGAAAATTAAAGTAAAGAAAGAAAAGGAAAAGGAAAGGAAGGGAAGGAAAGGGAAGGGAATCGAAAGGATAGGAAAGGAAGGAAAATTAAAGGAAAGAAAGGAATGGTAAGGAAATGAAAGGAAGGGAAGGGAAAGGGAATTAAAGGAAAGGTAAGAAAACGAAGGGGAAAGAAAGAAAATAAAAGGAAGGGAAGGGAAAGGAAAAGAAGTTTGAGGAAAGGAAAAAATAAAATAAGAGAGTAAAAAAAGAAATCAAGGAAAATAAAAATATGTTAGAGGAAAGGAACGACATAGAAAGGAAGAAAAAAAGGCGGATAAAACATACCTACAGCAAAAAAATAAAATAAAATAAAGTTTATTGGTTGAATTTCAACCACTGGGCGAACTCTAGTACTAATAATAATGCAAAGTCAAATCTTTGCTTAGCGAAAATCAAAGCGTACAAGAAAAATTGAAAACAATAAAATAATTAGCAACAACAATATTACTTACATGGGTATGTTGGGACAGTTGTATGTATGTATGTTATGCACTCCAGCGATGAAAGGCCCTTCAGCGATGCGACTGCGGTTAGCTATACTCTTGACAAGTTGTTTTTGGCAATATTCTATTGTCTTCATGCTTTGATTTTTTTATGATAAAAGATTTCGAATAGGCTCGTGGACAGTGGCACCTTATAGTGTCGTACACACTCAAAAAAAATATTATGCAATTTCCATGCTTTTTTTGTTGTTTGCAAATATTACAACTTTCAATTTCACATTAGCAATAGTATCCAATATTTACAAAATTTACTGCTGTTAATTAACAAAACTATTTAATGCGAAAACATAATTTCAGTTAAATTATTTTTGTTGTGGTTTCTTTCGATTAAATAAAATTTTGTAGTTTTCGCTAAACGTTAACGTAATAGAAATTCTGGTGCTTCATGCACTTTCTATAACTTAAGCTATAAAGTTATTATAATTTGTTATTTTAATTTTATTTTTTTTTTTAGAATTTCGGAACACTAAATTTTTCTCGCTTCTTTTCTTTCTAATGTTTCGATTTGCTGTATGTGCTAATTCCATAAAAATCTTCAAATTTAAATTTTTACGTTAATGAATTTTGCACATCACGGTTCTAACTTAGAGATAATTTTATCTCTAAATATTTGTTTTTCTTTTATATATATGTATTGGTTTTCAATTAACAAAAAAACTTGCGGCTTAGAAAAGTCTAAGTTTGATGCCTGTATAAACTATCACAAAATAGGGCTTTTAATCACAAACAATTAGGGTTTTTAAGCACTGTGCACTATATTGCGTTGATGTTGTTGGTAGCTGGAACCTTTTCGGACGTGCTGCTGATAACTTTATGAGCGCCTAGTAGCTACTGGATGGAGGATTCGGCGGAAGAAGCTCCGATGGCTGCTAGTAGCCAGGCCCACTGATTGTGCTCTAAGATGGGTGTTTCACTATCCCAAGGAAAAAATATTACCACACCCACACCTATGCTTGATAGAGCTTAACTTCTCCAAGTGGCTTTTAGCTACGTTTGATGGTGATGGGTGTGGTCGAAGATTATGGTTCCAAGAGGATTTGATAGCACTCTAAGGGACAAAAAAAAACTTTATGCTACCTTTGGAATAGATTTCCTAAATTTCAATTGTCTTACTTTGTCTACTATGCAGAAACCACGAGTTTCCTAGTATTGGGGATAATTGTGTGTATTTGGACTGTCCGTCCACTCCTATGGTCTGATGAAAATTTCCGCAAAGAGGCTAACTGTAGCTACGCAAGCCTTTTTATACCCTCGGATTTGCCTTTAAGCTTATATTTTTTTGACAAATCAACAACATAAAGTTAGTCGCATTTCCGTGTGAAATAAGTGCGACATTTCTTTTATTACTTTTCAGATTTACTATAAAAAACTGAGGGATTAAGGAGCTTGATACGACGACAATCTTCAGAAAACTGTATCGCATGCGACAAATTTTGTTGCAAGCGGAATGCGGTACAATTCTAAATAAGTAATAGCCTTAGGCTGACCATTACAAAACCCTATAATAAAGGGTGTTTTTTTTAGGCGTATAGAACTTCGAATTGAAATAAAACACAAGAAAATCGTTTTGCGGTCCATCAATTTGGCTTTATTGGAAGGATAATTTTATGCCATTAATGTTTAAATATGATTTCGGGCATGTGGCCGCCGCGGCTGGCTCGAATAAAGCCAATTCTACAGGTCCAATTTTCAACCACTTTTTCGAGCATATGGGGCCGTATGTCGGCAATAACGCCACGAATGTTGGCTTCCAATTCCCCTAACGTTTCTGGTTTGTTGGTGTAGACGAGCGACTTCACATATCCCCAAAGAAAATAATCCAATGGTGTCAAATCACACGACCTTGGTGGCCAATTGACAGGTCCATTCCGCGAAATTATGCGCTCATCGAATGTTTCCTTCAATAAATCGATTGTGACGTGCGCTGTGTGGCATGTAGCGCCGTCTTGTTGGAACCACAACTCATCCACATTCATGCCATCCAATTCGGGAACAAAATAGTCGGTTATCATGGCTCTATACCGGTCTCCATTAACGGTAGCTGCCTCTCCAGCATTATTGCGGAAGAAGTATGGCCCAATGACTCCACCAGCCCATAGAGCACACCAAACAGTCAGTTTTTGTGGATGTAATGGCGTTTCAAGGGTCTCATGTGGATTCTCTTCACTCCAAATGCGGCAATTTTGCTTGTTGACGTAGCCATTCAACCAAAAATGAGCCTCATCACTGAACAAAATTTTGCGATGAAAATCAGCATCGAAATCAATCTCATTTTCGGCCCATACACCAAAATCACGACGCATTGCATGGTCTCGCGGCTTTAATTCTTGCACAAGCTGGATCTTGTAAGGTCGCAAGTCAAGATCTTTGCGCAAAATCTTCCATAAAGTTGATGGACAAAGCTCCAATTGCCATGCACGGTGGCGAATCGATTCATTCGGGTCCTCTTCAACACTTTGCTCTACAGCGGCAATTGTTTCTTCGGTGCGCACTGTTCGACGTCTCTGCGGATGCGTATTATCACATAGAGTAAACGTAGTGCGAAAACGATCCATGGTTAACCGAATTAATTGCTCTGATGGACGATTATGTCGACCATAAAATGGACGGAGCTCACGGTAAACTTCGCGAACTGAACCATTATTTTCGAAATAAATTTGCACGATTTGCAAGCGTTGTTCTTTTGTCAACCTGTTCATAATGAAATGGCAAACCAAACTGAACATAAATGACATTAGAGTTGCCAGATTTGACCACAAAATGCCAGTTTTATCTCTATTCGAAAAACAAACCTGTAAAAAAAACACCCTGTACTACACTGAAATCCGGAGTATTAGGGGGAATTAAGGACGAATGTCTTTCGCACGATAAGTGCCTATTTCTCTTCCCTGCAAGTCTTCAAGCTGGTAGTAGCAGTTTCCTAGTTTTTTCCTAACTCGGCATTTTACAAATTGTGGTCCTAGTTTGGCATTGAGATTTTGGGAAAATTTACTCTGGGAAAAGTTTCGACGAAAGACTTCTTGACCTTCCCTGAAAGAGACAGGCTTTGAACGCAAGTTGTACTGTTTTTCATTGCGATCGTGGGCTTTTCGAATCTTGTATATCTTTACGAAGCAAAGCTAAATTGTCCGTGCGGGAAATGGGTACTATGGGCTCTTCTAACAGCGATAGTTCCTTCAACAGCTTATAATCTGATCCATGAGTGATCATATCCAAGCCGAATAACGCTTTATAAGGAGAACATCCTAGGGACTGATGTAATGAGGATCGTAGGGAACATGATATGCTGGTAATGTGTACATCCCACTCAGTCTGATCATGCTTCAGATATGAACGTATGGCGGCCAATAGTGAACGATTCACTCGCTCTGCAGCATTACTTTGAGGGGAGTACAACGCAGTATATGTGTGCTTGATACCTAGCTCTGTCAGGAAGGCGTTAAAGTCGTTAGCCTTAAACTGCGTTCCATTATCACTGACAATGGTTTCAGGTACACCGAAGCTGTGGAAGATATTCTTTAAGAGGAACTCTTGCACTGCGATAGACGTAAATTGTTTCAGTGGTTGTATCCAATGAAACTTGCTAAAGTGGTCTAACACAATTAATAAGCCTATATGGCCAGTTTTGCTACGAGGGTACGGTCCAAGTAAGTCAATATATAGACGTTGGAAAGGTCTACACGTCGGATTATGCGCTCCCATGGGCGGACGAAGAGTAACATTCGGGGCTTTGTTCTCTTTACAGATGTCGCATTGACCTACATAATCTCGTACATCTTTTGCTAAGCCGGGCCAGAAAAGATAACGGTGCAACTTCTCAATGGTCTTTTGTATCCCTGCGTGTGAAGACGTGCAACTGTCATGTGCCTGCTTAAGAACATCGCTCCGGAGGCTTTCTGGAACCCATAGTTTCCAAGAATTCTTTTCTTGAACTTCGTCTCCCATGGAATGTTCTGTGCGCATATACAAAAACTTGTCACTGATTTTCACATCGGGAAATTTGTCCTTATTTTCTTTAAATTTATCTTTAAGTTTGGTGTACGTATCATCGTCAAAGGCATTTGACTCAAGGTCTATTAGTGGTCCCATGTCCAACTCGGCTATTTCGTTTTGCTCTAACCTTGACAAGGCGTCTGGAACAACATGCTCTTTGCCTTTTCTATGGGAGATCGAAAACTTAAATTGTTGCAACCTGAAGATCCACCTAGCGAGTCTACCTGAGACATTCTGCTGTCGCATCAGCCACACAAGACTAGAGTGGTCTGTCACTACCTCAAATTCTTGAAGTTCTAAATAGCACCTAAACTTTTCAATGGCCAGTATTACCGCCAAACACTCGCGTTCGGTAACGCTATAATTGCGTTGCGCACGACTCAATTTTTTTGACATGAAAGCGATGGGTTTTTCTTCATTTTCGTCAGACAACTGTACTAGGACAGCACCGATACCCACATCACTTGCGTCACAATGTAAATAAAACTTTTTTTCGAAATCGGGATTTGTCAAGACCGGGGCAGAGGTTAATATTTGTTTAAGTTTCCAGGGCTCGCTGAGCTTCGGATGTCCATTCAAACTTCTTCTTCGTCGAAAGTACTTCCGTTATTGGATAAGTAAGTTCGGCGAAGTTGTGAATGAATCGGCGATACCATCCACAGACACCGAGAAATCCTAGCACCTGTTTCAGATTTCTTGGCGCAGGCCAATTTAAGATACACGCTATCTTTTCTGGATCCGTACATATACCTCCACTTCCGATGATATATCCTAAATAATTAATGGTCGTCACGCAAAATTGACCCTTAGCAACGTTGAGCGTTAGATTGGCTTTCCGAAACTGCTCAGCGAGGCGAACTAAAATAGACAAATGTGACGAAAAATCTTCGGACACAATACATAAGTCGTCCAAATATCCGAACACGCAATGTCGGAGATCAGGCGGAATTATTGTGTCCATCAATCTACACATGGTCGACGGCGCGTTACAAAGGCCAAATGGCATTACCTTAAACTGGTATAACGGGCGACCGGGAACTGTAAAGGCTGTCAAATGTTTCGACTCTGAACTGAGCTCTATTTGCCAATACGCATCCTTTAAGTCTAATTTGGTAATTATGTTTGCCTTAGGCAGTCTAGAAAAAATACCATCGATGCTCGGTAATGGATACGCATCCTTTTTTGTAGCATCGTTAAGCTTACGAGCGTCTAAGCAAAGACGAACTTTATTAGGCTTAATGACAAGTCGCATTGGAGAACTCCACGCGCTTTCAGAAGGCTCAATCACATCAAGTTCGAGCATACGGTCTATTTCTTTATAAAGGAGCTTTTCCACGGCGGGACTTACAGGATAAAACCTCTGCTTAATGGGCCTCGACCTTCCTACATCGATATGATGCTGTATCCACGTAGTGCGACCTAAACCTTCAGAAGCACTCGGGAACAGCTGCTTCACAACTTCTAGTTGCTGCTTTTGTTGTTGGCTTAACGGGTAAAAATTAGTTTCCTCAGATATTATGGGATCAAGGTTTTGCTCTAGTGAGCATATGACATTTGGAGCAAGTCCGAAGATTTTCCAAAAGTCATGGCCTAAAATAAGTTTTTGTTTGATAGTAGGTATAACATATAGTTTCATTGGCTTTTGTAAAGACTTGTATGTCATAATGGCGTTAAGGACACGTATGATATGCTGTTTTTCCCCATCAGCGGTTGAGGCATGTGCATTCAACGGTTTAAATTCAGGAAATACCTTCAAGTCTTCTGAAGCGAGCGATGAGCCAATATAACTAATATTTGCACCTGTATCTAACAAACCTAGTTCTGTAAATCTGAGGAATGAAACTTCAGCATAGCTACGCATATCGTTTTGGTTACTGAAAATCGTTGATACTACTAGCTGTTTGTTTCTTTTAACGTTTTGGTAAAATGATTTAAGACGTAAATGTCGTTTAGTTAGCTTGGGCTTGATTTCATTAAAAATTCGATTTCTCACTTGCAAATAATTTTGCCGACGTTCTTCATAAGGACGAAATCGAAGGGGTACATTTGCGGCACTATTTTCCACCTGTGTGGCTGAGTCTTTTCTCAAAGGCCCACTAATTATTGTATGTGAAGCTAAATTGTTCATGCTTTCGGGGGCATCCGGGTGGGGTTGGATGCACCCGTGCGACGGTTTTCCGAAAACTTCCGAACGCACGTTGGACATTGTGGCTTGTACACATTCAGAGCGCCACATCCATAGCAGAAAATACGTCGATCAGCTAGGCAATTTTCCCAGATATGACCAATTTCATCACAGTTCCAGCACTTAAGCTTTGCTTGGCTACTATGAACAGCTGCTAACTCAGCCTCATCTAGATCATTCTCGGGAGAATCTGACCATGCCTCCTCAAGAGCGTATACTTGGCGTCGGTTTGAGCTTGGCTTTGTTTTATTAAAGCTCTCTGTAGATCCACGAAGTTCTTGTGTCAAATTTTCGCCCATTCTGACTAACCGGCGTAAATGACCAATGGAGTGTATCGGCTGATACAACAGTTTTTGTCGAATTTCGGGAAGCAAATTATGCTTTAATATCTCGAGTAATTCTTCTTCCTCTATCCTAACTGAATATTTGTCAATGAGTGAAGCAACGGCATCGTAAGACACGGAAAACGATTCACCGGCCTTTTGCTTCCTCGACCTAACCATTTCTCGACTCATAAAATCAGATCGGTAATCTTTGTAGTGTTGTCGAAGAGAAGCACAAACGTCTGACCAAACGATGCGATTCACTTGTTTGTGATATCGCCAATACCATTCTCGAGCTTTTCCTACAAACAATATATGTATGTATTTGCACATAGCAGTGAAGTCACTATCTAATGTTTCATCCGTGAGCGTTTTCACGCGATAAATAAATTCTTCTACTCCTAGGCCGTCAGTAGATCCATCGAATTGAAGATTCCACTTTTGCATAGTGTCGGCAACTTTTCGAGGAAATACCGTTGGCGACGGTACCTCACGAATCGCAGGTAGTAATCCTTGGGTATTGCTAGGGCTAGAGCTTGGTCGGGAGTTAGGGTCATTGCTTACATGCAAGGAGGACATAATCCTTGTTATGGATTGTTCTATCATTTCTTGGACTCTGGTATAGTCCACCTCATTATTTCGACGGGTATTTCCAGAACGATTGGGCCTACCTCGTCTTCTACTATTCGCTTGCCTGGGCGGAGGAACGTTGGTAGTATCCAGGCTATGACTAACATCTAATCCAGACGACTGCATTGCGCCTGCCTCATCGTTACGTGGCTCTTGTAAATCGGGGGGTTGTGAAGTCTGACCTTGATTCATAGCACTAGTCAAACTTCGAGTCATTATTCTTTCATCAGTTGTAGATGCAGAAGGGACCTTTGGAATTGCCCCTGGTGAGCAGTTTCCTACAACTACTTTTAAGTCTCTATGACTTATTTCTTTGTTACAGATGTAACAAACATTGTGGTCTTCTAACCAACTTTCAAAACAAAGTTTATGAAAAATGTGTTTGCATGGTAGCAAAAAACAAGGGTGAGTATTGCTTATTTCCTGGCTACAAATAGCACATTGGTTTTCTTGTGAACGTCCTAACGATTGGGCTTGTTGGGGACTTCTTTGTATAGGCATTATAACAAATAACTAAACTGTTCCTGGGTACGACATACGAGGTGCGTTCAAAAAGTATCGCGAATTTTGTGTTTTTTCAAAAATTATTTATTTATTCATGTATATCTATTTTGTCCCCTTCAAAGTAATCCCCATGAGATATTATACACTTGTACCAACGGTTTTTCCAATCTTCGAAGCACTTCATAAAATCATTTTTTTGTATCTTGTTCAGCTCCTCCTTCGATGCCGTCTTTATCTCGTCAATAGAAGCGTAACGTCGTCCTTTCATGGGTCTCTTCAGTTTAGGGAACAAGAAAAAGTCACAGGGGGCCAGATCTGGGGAATACGGTGGCTGCGGCATCATTAGTGTGTTGTTTTTGGCCAAAAAGTCGCGCACAAGCAACGATGCGTGAGCAGGGGCGTTATCGTGGTGCAAAAGCCAATTTTTGTTCTTCCACAAATCCGGGCGTTTCTGGCGGATTGCTTCGCGCAAATTGCGCATAACTTGCAGGTAATATTCCTTATTGACCCTTCTTCCCTGTGGCAAGAACTCATGATGCACCACGCCCCTGCAATCGAAGAAAAAATGTCAGCAAAACTTTCAATTTCGTGCGGCAGCTTCCATTGAGATGATTGAGCTTTGGTTTCCACGTCATAACCATAAACCCACGATTCGTCACCAGTTATGACCCTCTGGAGCAAATTTGGGTCGTCGCGGACAGAGTTTAACATCTTATTAGCAATGTTCATGCAATGCTGTTTTTGGTCACAATTGCGCAATTTTGGTACGAATTTCGCGTAAAAATCGAAGACGATCCAAAACACGTGCAAGCAAAGCAGCTGTCAACAATTAACTGAACATTCAAAATGGCCGAGCTTGTCGGCATGAGTACCAACATAACGCCACAAAAAATTCGAAATTCGAATATAAGTAACCAGCGAAAATTCAAAATTCGCGATACTTTTTGAACACACCTCGTATGTTGATAACACAAAAAGATAGTATTTCTAACCAAAAAGATACAAAAACCTGATGACAG
This sequence comes from Merzomyia westermanni, assembly GCA_949987695.1. NCBI lineage: Eukaryota > Metazoa > Arthropoda > Insecta > Diptera > Tephritidae > Merzomyia > Merzomyia westermanni. The sequence continues at coordinate 123,840,156 of OX465288.1, read as the reverse complement.
TGGTATTTTAAATTGGGTTATTGAAACTAAACCAGAGAGGATACTAGGTAGATTGAGTTCGAAATTTTTACAAGGCTAATTGTTCGGCAAGTGGACGCAAGGCTGCATGCACACGAGTTCCAGACAACAATTTGAACGATGTCAAATGACGATTAAATCTTCATGTAAACCTCTCGAAGCTTATGACAGTTGGGAGATACAGTCTCTCAAATAGTTCAACAAGGAAAAATATATTTCAGGGACAATCAGTACTGGTATCCAGTCTTTCCTAAATACGCAATATTCTGAAATTGTATTAAACAGTATTTCCAAGCAACCACCCGAAGAGAAATAACACTTCCAATGCATAAGAAGACAAACGAGCAAAAATAATGGGGTGCGTTGAAGTTGGGTTTGTAGCGGGTGTTAGTTGCTATATTCTGAATCGATGAAATGCAAGGAAAGAATGATAAATTTCTCGGCTTGGTATCCAGGCTGAATCACCAGCATCGTAGACTTATCAAACTCAGCTATACAATCCAAAATCTCCATATGCGGAAGTTAGACAAAACCCATCTAAACGACGTCAGCATATGTGAAGCGATATCAGATCCAATGTAAAGATTCTAACACTTCAACACATCCAAAGGGTGTATGACAACTAACGAATACTAAATTATTGATCCTACCTATGTGTAGGTAAGTACACACTATGATAAGAAATCAACAGAGACTTGATGGAAGCATCTCAATTTCTATCTTTTAAAACGTTAGAGGCCCCACGTTGGGCGCCAAAAATTTATGTAATGTATCAAGTGTGATGTAAACATCAAATGTTAATACCTTAAGTGAATGAAACACAGCTAGATATGTATCGGAGGTTACCATTGGGTGGAAGACGGTATGCGGGCATAACATTATACCTTCCTCAATTCTTTTCACTAAGGGCAGTTGAGAGGTCAAGGCGGGGGAGTCCTCTGGACCGTAGCTCTTTCGGGATGGGGTGGGTTGTTGCCTTTTCTCAACCGATGTTACATAAACTTTAATTTTAGGACTCCTGACCTGAATCTAAACTCGGGAGCTTTACTCCCTTAACTCAAAAATCTCGAAATCATACTCAAAAAAGACTACAAATGGGCAAACTAAAATCACTCTTGTTGTATCTGTCATCGATTTAGGTTCCTATTGGGGCGAGGTCTGAGGTGGTAATCGACACTCGCTTTCTTCGAAGATCCCAATACACATTTCCGCCTTGAATCAGTTCAAAAACAATTTTTACTATTTGCCTTAAGAGATTTTCATTGGGATCCCTCGTACAATCTGCCACCCTATACGAATCGTTTAAAACTCATTAATCTACACACACTTTCTAGTCGGAGGGAAATGCTTGGAATTATTTTTATGATTAAATTGCTAAATGGTTCACTATCCAGCCCATTTCTTCTAAGTGAAGTGAACTTCAATGTACCGTCTCGTTCTTCAAGGCATTTTAAACCTCTAGTCTTAAAACAGTGCCGAACCAATTTTCAGTTAAATGAGCCTTTTCGCTGTTTGTGTCAAGATTATAACTCTCTTTCTGGTAGATTTGATATTTCAGACTCGCTTTTCAGCATAAAAAAATCAATTCTTTCTGCCCTAAATTCATAGCTACTAATTGTTTTTTATTCTTTGGCTTCTATTTTAACTTTTAACAATAATTTTATTCTGTTAACTAGTTATTTCTTAATGTATAATCTATCCTATATCTACTTTACTTAGCTGATGAGGTTTTCTCTGTAGCTGAGCAGTTTTAGATCTCGACGATTAACAAACCAAAGCCTTTCAACGACTCGGCACGAACGAATAATCCGCGCGTTATGCGGATGCGCCCCTCGCGCCGGTCGGGCGGGATATGGTGGGTAATCCGTTGGGAATTATTATTACCTTTTAAGTCATCAACATTTTTGGCTCCAGGAACATACTAATAACTTAACTCATGAGTTTTAATTACTAAAATCAAACTTTATTAAACATTATTATTTACTAACAAAATAGATTTTATGCACTAACAATAATTCCTAGGGGGTATTTTTCTTTTTGCAACTATAATGGAACATTCAAACTAATTTAGTCAATTTAAAAAAAGTTACAAAAATGCTATATGAGGATTAGGTTAAACTAACCGATTAAGCTAACCTCAGGTTAAAATGAACCGAACGGGAGAAACTTCGATTAAAATATCGGGTTACTAATATAATAACGAGAGATTGATTCTTGTAAATATTGGTTACCATATCAGGGGATCATAATTATAGCATAATCGATTTTGATTTTACTATTTCGTTTTGTTTTTAATATTTGTTTGTTTAATATTTCAGCAATATGCAATAGGCAATATATATATGCATACATATATACATGTTGGTATGTGGGTATGTAGGCACATTTCCTCAGAGTGGGGCCATTTGGAAATATTTTTATAAACAAATGAAAAAATACTCTTATACTTTATGGAATTAATATTTTAAACTAGTATCCATAATAAAATTAAACTCGAAAATTATTTAATAGAAGAACCAAAAAAAACAAGTACAATGAACGGTTTACTTAGAATCTTATATATAAATAGACAAGATGAATGCAATGTAGAACCGTTTTTTGCTAAACTATTATTCTAAGGTATACAAATTATATATGTATAGATAGGAAATTTTGAGGTGTACTTTTGTCCGTAAATAAAAAAAATTTTAAAAATCATTTTAATATAAAAAATTTAACATAAATGTCACACCACTACACATTCACTTATTCACACTATAGACACGCTGTGTGTGTGTGTACTTGCTTTTTGTGTACTATGCTGAATCGTGAGCATGGCCGAGGAGTTGCTTTGTAGGAAAAAATTAAGAGCCGTAGTAGTGTGAGTAGACTTGCCTTGAATGTTCTTGTGTTATTCGTGTGGTCGGCTCTCACTGTGAGTGCGAAGAGTTGGCAGTGGACCAATGAAAAATAAGTATTCGCACTATAGATACTCTGTTGTGTCATGCATTTTTGCTTTAGTTTTTGTTATTGTATTGATTACTGGCTACGATGCCCAGTGTCAGCTTCTCTCCTGAGAGCACGAAAAGTTGCTTTGTTGGAGACATAAACACGCAATTTCAAATATGAGCAAATATGTAAACTTCATTGCTGATACCTACAAACAGGGTTTACAAAAATAAAATAAATGATTACTCATAAAGAGTATTAAACACCGAAGAAAATTGAAGGAAAATAGAGGAAAAGAAAAGAATTGAAACGAAGGAAAATTAAAGGAAAGAAAGAAATGGTAAGGAAATGAAAGGAAGGGAAGGGAAAGGGAATTAAAGGAAAGGTAAGAAAACGAAGGGGAAAGAAAGAAAATAAAAGGAAGGGAAGGGAAAGGAAAAGAAGTTTGAGGAAAGTAAAAAATAAAATAAGAGAGTAAAAAAAGAAATCAAGGAAAATAAAAATATTTTAGAGGAAAGGAACGACATAGAAAGGAAGAAAAAAAAGCGGATAAAACATACCTACAGCAAAAAAATAAAATAAAATAAAGTTTATTGGTTGAATTTCAACCACTGGGCGAACTCTAGTTTCTTTAAATTCATCTAAGTTGAATATAGTTATTTTTTGTTATTCAACAATTTGTTTTTATTAATTGACAGAAGCTTTCTTATATTCATTCTAAGACTATTTAGTTCGAACAAATCAAATTTCTAATAATTTTTACATGAAAAATTAATTTATTAAATTTTGCAAACTACGTTTGCTTAACTCTGCTCTACATACATAGCTATGTAGACCTTTTTATCTGCACCCATATGTTACAGAAATACATACATATTTTTGTGCCAAATATGTACATCCTATGCACATACATTTTACCTCTAATAGGTATCTTATATATAAATAGACAAGATGAATGCAATGTAGAACCGTTTTCTGCTAAATTATAATTCTAAGGTATACAAATTATATATGTATAGATAGGAAATTTTGAGGTGTACTTTTATCCGTAAGTAAAAAAAATTTAAAAAATCATTTTAATATAAAAAATTTAACATAATAGTTACACCACTACACATTTACTTATTCACACTATAGACACGCTGTGTGTGTGTACTTGCTTTTTGTGTACTATGCTGAATTGTGAGCATGGTCGAGGAGTTGCTTTGTAGGAAAAAATTAAGAGCCGTAGTAGTGTGAGTAGACTTGCCATGCATGTTTTTGTGTTATTCGTGTGGTCGGCTCTCACTGTGAGTGCGAAGAGTTGGTAGTGGACCAATGAAAATTAAGTATTCGCACTATAGATACTCTGTTGTGTCATGCATTTTCGCTTTAGTTGTTGTTATTGTATTGATTACTGGCTACGATGCCCAGTGTCAGCTGCTCTCCTGAGAGCACGAAAAGTTGCTTTGTTGGATACATTAAACAAGCAATGTAAAATATGAGCAAATATGTAAAATTCATTGCTGATACCTACAAACAGGGTTTACAAAAATAAAATAAATGATTACTCATAAAGAGTATTAAACACCGAAGAAAATTAAAGGAAAATAGAGGAAAGGAAAAAAATTGAAAGGAAGGAAAATTAAAGGAAAGAAAGGAAAGAAAAGGAAAAGGAAAGGAAGGAAAGGGAAGGGAATGGAAAGGATAGGAAAGGAAGGAAAATTAAAGGAAAGAAAGGAATGGTAAGGAAATGAAAGGAAGGGAAGGGAAAGGGAATTAAAGGAAAGGTAAGAAAACGAAGGGGAAAGAAAGAAAATAAAAGGAAGGGAAGGGAAAGGAAAAGAAGTTAGAGGAAAGTAAAAAGTAAAATAAGAGAGTAAAAAAAGAAATCAAGGAAAATAAAAATATGTTAGAGGAAAGGAACGACATAGAAAGGAAGAAAAAAAGGCGGATAAAACATACCTACAGCAAAAAAATAAAATAAAATAAAGTTTATTGGTTGAATTTCAACCACTGGGCGAACTCTAGTACTAATAATAATGCAAAGTCAAATCTTTGCTTAGCGAAAATCAAAGCGTACAAGAAAAATTGAAAACAATAAAATAATTAGCAACAACAATATTACTTACATGGGTATGTTGGGACAGTTGTATGTATGTATGTTATGCACTCCAGCGATGAAAGGCCCTTCAGCGATGCGACTGCGGTTAGCTATACTCTTGACAAGTTGTTTTTGGCAATATTCTATTGTCTTCATGCTTTGATTTTTTTATGATAAAAGATTTCGAATAGGCTCGTGGACAGTGGCACCTTATAGTGTCGTACACACTCAAAAAAAATATTATGCAATTTCCATGCTTTTTTTGTTGTTTGCAAATATTACAACTTTCAATTTCACATTACCAATAGTATCCAATATTTACAAAATTTACTGCTGTTAATTAACAAAACTATTTAATGCGAAAACATAATTTCAGTTAAATTATTTTTGTTGTGGTTTCTTTCGATTAAATAAAATTTTTTTGCTAAACGTTAACGTAATAGAAATTCTGGTGCTTCATGCACTTTCTATAACTTAAGCTATAAAGTTATTATAATTTGTTATTTTAATTTATTTTTTAGAATTTCGGAACACTAAATTTTTCTCGCTTCTTTTCTTTCTAATGTTTCGATTTGCTGTATGTGCTAATTCCATAAAAATCTTCAAATTTTAATTTTTACGTTAATGAATTTTGCACATCACGGTTCTAACTTAGAGATAATTTTATCTCTAAATATTTGTTTTTCTTTTATATATATGTATTCGTTTTCAATTAACAAAAAAACTTGCGGTTTAGAAAAGTCTACGTTTGATGCCTGTATAAACTATCACAAAATAGGGCTTTTAATCACAAACAATTAGGGTTTTTAAGCACTGTGCACTATATTGCGTTGATGTTGTTGGTAGCAGGCACCTTTTTTGACGTGCTGCTGATAACTTTATGAGCGCCTGGTAGCTACTGGATGGAGGATTCGGCGGAAGAAGCTCCGATGGCTGCTAGTAGCCAGGCCCAGTGATTGTGCTCTAAGATGGGTGTTTCTGGACACGATTGGTAGGGATGTATGAGGAGCTTTGGCCCAATCACTATCCCAAGGAAAAAATATTACCACACCCACACCTATGCTTGATAGAGCTTAACTTCTCCAAGTGGCTTTTAGCTACGTTTGATGGTGATGGGTGTGGTCGAAGATTATGGTTCCAAGAGGATTTGATAGCACTCTAAGGGACAAAAAAAAAACTTTATGCTACCTTTGGAATAGATTTCCTAAATTTCAATTGTCTTACCTTGTCTACTATGCAGAAACCACGAGTTTCCTAGTATTGGGGATAATTGTGTGTATATGGACTGTCCGTCCACTCCTATGGTCTGATGAAAATTTCCGCAAAGAGGCTAACTGTAGCTACGCAAGCCTTTTTATACCCTCGGATTTGCCTTTAAGCTTATATTTTTTTGACAAATCAACAACATAAAGTTAGTCGCATTTCCGTGTGAAATAAGTGCGACATTTCTTTTATTACTTTTCAGATTTACTATAAAAAACTGAGGGATTAAGGAGCTTGATACGACGACAATCTTAAGACAATTGTATCGCATGCGACAAATTTTGTTGCAAGCGGAATGCGGTACAATTCTAAATAAGTAATAGCCTTAGGCTGACCATTACACAACTCCTTCCGTAAGGAAGGATAAGGTGGGTAATGAGAGGTGAGAGGCATCATATCCGGAGATCAATTATCGAGTTTCACGCCATTACCTTTGTGCATAATAGTCGCCTCTTAAGACCGGTATGCCTACCTCGGCCATATTATAAGCCCCTAACCCGCAGGGGAACCAATATCACTCTGGTCCGACCCTTTTGAGACTGCCTACCAAGTCCTCGGCCACCTTATTTACGACTTGGACAGCGCAGGTGGACATGGAATTAGACGTCTACGTCGACGGCATTAAGCTTCAGACTGTCACAAACGCTAAAATCTTAGGGGTCACTTTTGATAACATGTTCAACTACGGTGCTCATGTAGCCGCGATTGCCACCAAAGTACAAAGCCGTAACAAAATCCTCTAGTCACTAGCTGGCAGTACTTGGGGTAAGGATAAAGAAACGTTACTGGCAACGTACAAGGCAATCGGCCAGCCGGTTTTGAGCTACGCGACGCCTATATGGTCGCCGGGCCCAGCAGACACACACTGGAGGAGGTTGCAGGCCTGCCAAGCACCGCACTCAGAACTGCCACGGGGTGTCTCCTTATGTCTTGTTGTTGTTGTTGTTGGTAACAGTGCTTCGCCCTGCCCAATGGGCCCGATCACTCTAAATTGTCATCAGGCTCTTCTAACGGAAGTCCGAGGAAACGCACAGTTTCCACAGGGTTGGACCAGAGTGATGTAGGTGTTAGGAGAGTGGGTTCAACTGAACAGAAGAAGAGATGTATGGTATCATGAGGGGTCATACCACATGCAGGGCATGTATTTGGTATGTTGGGGTTCAGTCTGGATAAGTAAGAGTTTAACCTATTACAATATCCAGAGCGAAGTTGTGCTAGTATGACTCTAGTTTCCCTCGGAAGTACACGCTCCTCTTCAGCCAATTCCGGTGGTTGAGTATTAGTAACGGGATTCACAGGCCGAGATCTGAGAGATCTATCTACCGACTCGGTGTGGAGGTCATTTAGAGCCCGTCTATGGTTCCGCAGATCAAACGGCAAAGAAATATGATGCCGGATCTCATCGTAATGCTTACGAAGATGTCTCCTTATGTCTCTGGGGGGCGGTGCTACATCCAAAAGATGTCGGTTTGGATGACTAGGTTTATGCCAGTTCAGAAGGAACTGTCTACTCAAGAGTTCCGCGTGCTCTTGAACATAGAGCAATTTTGCCTCTTGATGGAGGTGAGACATAAGCAGGCATCCCGTAGCAGTTCTGATGGCGGTGTTTTGGCAGACTTGCAATTTCCTCCAGTTGGTGTCAGAAAGATTGGGCGACCATATAAGCGCAGCATAGTCAATAACCGGCCGGCCAATAGCCTTATATGTAGCAAGCAATGTTTCTTTGTCTTTTCCCCAAGTACTGCCGGCCAGTTACTTGAGGATCTTATTGCGGCTCTGTACCTTTGAGGCTATTGCGGTAGCATGACCAGCGAAGGTGAGGCCGTTGTCAAATGTCACACCCAAGATTTTTGGGTGGTTGACAGTAGGTAGAGGTACTCCGTCTACGTGGACATTTAACTCTTGCCCCATCTGCGCATTCCTTGTAGTAAACAGGGTCGCCGTCGATTTAGTCGGAGATAGGGTCAGATTACGCTCGGTGAAGAAGCTGGAAAGGTCATGGAGGTAACTGTTGATTCTAATACAGAGTTCATCAATGGAGGGACCCTTGCCCGAGGCCATTATCGTGCAGTCGTCAGCGTAGGAAACAATGGAGACTCCCTCTGGTGGGGGGGGAAGTCTCGAAATATAGAAATTAAACAAAAGGGGAGAGAGAACACCACCTTGCGGCACCCCTTGTTTTATTCTTCGTGGTCTAGATTTTTTGTTGTAACCCTGTCCAATCTCCTTATGTCTCCTGAGCATCATCTTCACAGTGAGGCTAAAATTCTCGGTGCAAAAGAGCATAGCGAGATGTTGACCAGGAAATTTCTGTTCAGCTGCTATAAACCGCAGCATCCGAACAGAAACCTGCTCAAGGAAAATCCGCCTCCCACGAGAATAAGCAGTCATCTCCGCAAGCACTATGACGACATCCGGAATCACATTTTCTCGCCGTTTGATCTAAAGGTGCATCGGCGGGCCCTCAATCTCATCCACAAGGAGTCGGTAAACTCCTTTGTCAGCTCTCGTTCGGTGAATGCAGTCCTACAGGCACAAGCTCCACCTGTTGTCGATGAGGAGACAAGGGTCATGTTGGCTCAAATCCGTTCTGGATACTTGACAGACTAAACTCTTATCTATCCACACTGAACCCTGACATGCCAAATGTCTGCGCGGCATGGTCAACAACAACAACATCATAATTAGGCAAGCTAACTATCGCTACAACAACAACAACATGGAAACACTTTTGAGAGTGAGCGACAGTCGGGAGGAAGTGCGGCCTACATTGCAGCAATGCTGCTAGTCTTGGAGACTAGTGGGGGTGCGCTAGAGCGACGTGTACTACGGGACGCCCTAGGGCGTGAACAAGCTACTAAAGAAAGTACGGGGTCTGTGAAAGGCAGGGTTAAGCCCTGAGCATCCAGATTTGTGAAGTCATCTCTTACACTTGACGCATGGAACAGAATGTGACTGTTTAACATACATTTTCTTTCAGCAGACGCAGCAGACCCAATCTCTTGGTCCGGGGTTGGATTCGATCCCAGCCCGTAACAAGAGAAAATGGCACAACCCCGCCACAAGGGTTTGTTTCGAAGATGACAATTTGAGGGTGGGACATGACATGGTTCACTGAATAGCAGCCCTTGGCCGCGTAAAAACCCCGGCTCATTCCGGTATTATAGAACCGGGAGAGTACAGAGTGCGTCAATGAAGGGGCATTTGCCCGACCCCTAAACGTACAGTCATCAGCGTAGGAGACTATAGAGACTCCCTCGGGTGGAGAATGGGGCATTTTGTTATTAGCTACATATAAGGTTATCGACCGACCGGTTATTGATTACGCTGCGCCGATATAGTCGCCCAATCTTTCCGGCCCCAATTGGAGCGTGTTGGAAGTCTGCTGAAACACCGCCATCAGAACTGTTCCGGGATGTTTTCTTATGCCCTCTATCAAGAGACCTATGTTATAGAGCACTCGGATTTGTTGAGCAGACAGTTTCTACTGAACTAGCACAAACCTAGTCACCCGAACCGACATCACATTACCCAGCCACTTGATCTGTGTAACCAAAAGCGGGGTCTAAACGACCTCCATACCGAGTCGGTAGATAAATCCCTCAGATATAGGCCTCTGAAACCCTTCATTGACATGCAAGCACCAGAAATACAGGGTGGCTAATGAAAGCCGCTACCAAAAAAAAATTAAATAACTTTTTTTCTATTTAATGAATCTGGTTAATTTTTTTTTTTTATTTTGCAGATTGACTTTTACATTTAACAAAAATGGATAACTGGGACACTGAAACAAGAATTTGGATTGTCCGCCGCTATCACGCACTGGAGTCCGTAGTTTCGGTTCAAAGAGAGTATGGGAGCACGTTTGGCGGCAATCCTCCGAGCAGATGGACCATAATAAGACTTGTAAACAATTTTGCCGAGCATGGGACAGTCAACAGAAGACCTTACCATCGAAACCCTTCAGTTCGAACGGAGGAAACAATCGCTGCTGTAGCTGCTGCCATACAAAACAATCCACGTGTTTCGACAAGAAGCTTATCTGCTCAAATGGGTGTAAGCAGACAGTCATTACAGTTAACTATGCACAAAGATTTGGACTTATTCCCATATAAAATTCAAATGGCCAACAAACTGAACGCTGCAGACTTGCCGATTCGCTTGGAATTTTGCCAGAAGATGCTTCAAATGGTGGAAGAGGATGGAAACATGTTGAACTGTCTTTTCATGTCTGACGAGGCCCATTTCGATTTAAACGGCAACATAAACAAACAAAATTGTCGAATATGGAGTGCTTCCAACCCACAGATACTCCATGAGACGGAATTGCATCCACTTCGTGTCACAGTGTGGTGTGCAGTTTCATCACGCTGCATTGTCGGGCCCTACTTCTTCGAAGAAAACGATCACACCGTAACGGTTACTGGAGACCGTTACTTGAGCATGTTGAGAGAGTTTTTCTATCCAGAATTACGCCGAATGAGAATTTCTTTCAACTCTGTGTGGTTTCAGCAAGATGGTGCAGCTCCTCATATAGCCCAACCTGTTATGACAGAATTGCGACGAAAATTTCCCAATAAGCTGATATCCAGAAACTCCACATTCCGTTGGCCACCCAGGTCGCCTGACCTTACTGCACCTGACTTTTTCTTGTGGGGTTATTGCAAACAGGAAGTCTTCAAAGCAAAACCAACAAATTTGAATGAACTAAGGCAATCCATTCGAGAAACAATTGCGGCTATTCCTGTCTCAACTCTCCAAGCAGTAATGAACAACTTTTTGGTAAGATGCCGCACATGCATCGACGAGCAGGGGGGGCATTTAAATTCCATTATTTTTAAAACTAATTAAGCTATATTTAATAAAATTTAATGAGCTTTAACATGAATAAAAGAAAAATAAATTCAATACACTGAAAAAAAAATTATTTGAGTTTCTTAATGTAGCAAAATTCATCAGCCACCCTGTAGCTGAAGAAGAGTGTGTACTTCCGAGGGAGACTAGAATCATGCTAGCACAATTTCGATCTGGGTAATGCAATAAGTTAAACTCGGACCTATCCAGATTCAACCCCAGCAATAGCCCGACAATACCAAATACTTGCCCTGCATGTGGTATGTTCCCCTCATAACACGTAACTGTTCAACTGAACCTACTCTTCTAACACCAATATCACTCTGGTATTATCCTGTTGAAACTGCTTGTTTCCTTGCAATCCTGTTAGAAGAGCTTAGTGACGATTCTCAGAATGATCGTGCTCTTGTTCACTTGAGCCCTCCAAGCCGTAACTAAGGTGGCCGAAGACATAGTCGGTGACAGTAATTTCCCCTTTCGATCCCTGCGGGTTAGGGGGTTAGAATATGCACGAGGTAGGCATGCTCAAAGGTAGTGACTTGCAACTTCATGGTTGATCTTTCGACTGGTAAGCCTACCTCGGGCATATTCTAAACCCCTAACCCACAGAGTTTGATGCCTCTCACCTCTTATTACCCATCTTCTCCTTCCTTGCGGAAGGATGGTGAGACAGTCGGGCATGTACCGCAAAGGACTCTCACTATCGGGAATATTCCCCAAAACCTTCGGGGAGTGTTTTTGTCGCTAAAAACAACAACAACAGTGCCATGCTTTATAACTGTAAATATTTCTGCTTGCTACAATTTTTCTATTACAAGCGACCAAGGTATAAAAAAGGTAGTTTCATTGTCAAAAAATGGTTGTCACTCTAGTTTCATTTTTGATTAACAGCTCAACCATATAAAAACGCCCAGCATGAATTTTGCTCAGCTTGCTTGTCATCTACAAACGAGGAGGTGACTATTGCAAATTATAGGAACAAGCGGAATTGGGCTATTACAATTGTCAGTAGTCACGATGACAAGCTGCCTCAGACATTCCCTTTGGTGTCAATATTCAGCATAGCGTTGCCCAATCAGACATATTTAGAAGATGGTATTTTGAAATAATAAATTGGGCCTTTACAAATTTCTTTCTTCTGTTCAGATTTGTGAAGCATATCGCTCTGAACATGTGTATTCGATTTTTTTTCAAAGCCAAAACTGTTGCAAACGTTCAGGGAGAGAGCATAGTTCTTAGCATTTTACGAGTATCTACATTTTAAATTGTTTTTTAAATAAAGATTAAGACCCAACAAAAGATTTTTTTTCCAAATCCTATGAAAGGTTGAAGAATAGAAATTAAACACAACCTTTTCAGCCATTTAAGCAAAATATTTTATTAATTTATAAAATCTATATTTTAGTTCAAATTACCTATATATAGAAATTAAACACACCCTTTTTAGCCATTTAAGCAAAATCTTTTATTAATTTATCACAAGTTATATAAGCGAGGAGATTTCTTTATAAAATCTATATTTTACTTCAAATTACCTATATTTGTTTTACATTTACTAGAGATCGCCCAGTGGTTGAAATTCAACCAATCAACTTTATTTTATTTTAACTATTTGCTGCACTTTTCATCTGACTTTTCTCCGTTCCTTTCCTCTAACATATTTTCGTTTTCTTTGATTTCCCCTTTTACTCTCTGCAGTCTCTATTTTGACTTTAATTTATTCTTTCCTTTCCTTTCCCTTCCGTTCCTTTTCTTTCCTTTAATTCCATTTCCTTTCCTTTCATCTCCTTTCTTTTCCTTTCCCCTTTTTATCTTACTTTTCCTTTGCTTTCCTATCCTTTTCCTTTCATTTCCTTTCCATTCCCTTCCTTTTACTTTCCTTTTCTTTCCTTTCCTTACTTTTCCTTTCCTTTTCTTACCTTACCTTTCCTTTCGATTGCCTTTCTTTCCTTTTCTTCTCCTTACGTTTATTTCCTTTCTTTTTCTTCGCTTTCCCTTCATTTCCTTTCCTTTCTTTTCCTTTCCGTTCCCTTCCTTTACTTTTCTTTAATTCCCTTTCCTTTCTTTAATTCCCTTTCCTTTTACCCTTCCTTTCTTTTCCTTTTCTTTCTTTTCCTTTCCTTTCGCTTCTCTTCCTTTCCTTTAGTTTTTCTTTTCTTTCCTTTGTTTCCTGTCCTTTTCCATTCATTTCCTTTTCTTGCCTTTCCTTTCGTTCCCTTCCTTTCCTTTACTTTTCTTTAATTCCCTTTCCTTTCATTTCCTTTCCTCTCCATGCCCTTCCTTTCCTTTTACTTTCCTTTTCTTTCTTTTCCTTTCCTATTTTTCCCTTACTTTTATTTCCTTTCTTTCCCTTTCCTTTCCTTTGCTTTCCATTCATTTCCTTTTCTTTCCTTCCATTAAATTCCTTTCCTTTCCTCTCTTTTCTTACCTTTCCATTCCATTCCTTTCCTTTAATTTTCTTTCCTGTCCTTCCCTTCACTTTCTTTTAATAAACTTTGTTTTATTCTATTTTATTTCATTCAGACAAACCCAACCACAAATACAAAAACAAAACAAACTCCGGTGTTGAATACTCTTTATACATTTTTATACCTAGTAGTGCTACGCACACAAGGTATATTAACTTTAGTCGCCTAACGGCAGTACGTAACGGCATAAACGGATCGAGAGATATTGACTTATATATATCAAAATGTTCAGGACGAAAAGAGATATTGATTAAGCCATGTCCGTCCGTCCACCTGTGAACACGATAACTTGAGTAAATTTTGAGATATCTTAATGAAATTTGGTATGCGGGTTCCTTGGCACTCATCTCAGAGCGCTATTTAAAATGGGCGCAATCGTCCGATAGCCACGCCCACTTTTTATATATAGAATATTTTCGAAAACACAAAAAAAATGATTACTCAGTACATCATACACCTATAAGGATAAAATTCGGTGGCTACATTGAGATTGGGGCATAAAATAAATTTTTTAAGAAATTTTTGAAAATGGGCGTGACACCGCCCACTTTTGATTAAGTCAAATTTAGAAATAATATTAATCATAAATCAAAAACAGGTATGCAAGGAATGTTCCAGGGAAAAATGGGCGGGATCGGTTAAGGTACACGCCCACTTTTATATGAAAGATTTTGAAGAGGATCGTAGATATATTAAATAGGCAATAACTTTGCCTAAAATAACTTTACATCATTTATATTTACTTTTAAAGTTTCCGTAAACAAAGAAATCCAAAAACTTAAAATTTTCGAAAATGGGAGTGGCCCCGCCCCTTTTATAGTGGACTATTCCACAAAACTGTTTATGCCAAACCTCCGCCAAAAATTGATTTGACGAAGCAAAATTTTTTGATATGTTGACATAGTTCTGAAAATTTTTTTTTGTAAAGTTTAAAAAGCGATATTTCTACAACTAAGCAAGTTATATCAATCAGATTTTGCACACATAATAAGCTTTTCAAAAAAAACTCGGCCGCAAAAAAATTTTGTAATTTTTTTTTTCAGAATAAAATTTCTGCTATTTTCAAAGGCAATCGCTTATAATTCAATCTTGATATTTCAATGAAAATTGGTCAGCTGCTTCTTAGTAGTATGTATTATACTCCTGCCAAAAATTAGCCAAATCGGGAAACACACAAGCAAAATATTCGGGCACGTAGTTAATAGCCCACTGCAATAGCGAAGTTATATATCTTTTTTGATTTTCATACCTTTCATAAACATTAAATGTATGTAAGTATGAGAGCAAGAAAAGAAAAGTTCAGTAAAATGATCAGTACGATGAGCGGAGTCGATTTAGCTGAAATTCGTGTTTGCTTTCTCCATTTTATAATGTATATACTAGCAAACCCGGTATACGTTGTTTTGACGTTTTGATACATAGAACACATCTATATATAAAATGTCATTAACTTGAACCAAATAAACTCCTAACTATACTGAACTGCAGCTTTATAGCATGAAATATCCAAAATTTGACAACGGAACTACCTTCTTTTTTCTGCCATGCAAGCGACTACAATTGTGGTTGCTTAGCTTTAACGCTTTCGCGAACACACGAAATTTAGAAAATGTTAGCAGAATGACACATGCATTTATAGCCGACGTGATATTTTTCTCCCACTCACGAAAATTTCCGTTATAGTTAACAAAATCAAAAAAAAAAAAACGAATTGGGGACCTTACTTAAATCTGATTGCTTCTGCAGTGGCACACAATATGCTACTACATATAAAACCAATGCAGTTGACGTCGCCTATGTCCGACGTGTTTATAAACGATTTTTTTTCTATGTCGGCATATACCGACGTGTCCAGTTGAGGCCATTAGTAGTGTCGGCTTATTCCGCCGTGTCGTCGAAAGGGTTAAATAACCTATTCACATACATTTTTCAAGGCAAATTACAAGTTGTGAAACAAATTTTTAAACTCTTTTTTTTATTTATTTATAAGCTGTTAAACAATCCATGTATTTGTTAAATCGTTATTCGTTTTTTTTTTACTTTAATTTTCTCAAAAGCACAGAAACAATACTAATACATGGACGAGGCCCACTTGAGTTTTATACTGTAGTAGTATTAACCTATATTCTTTTTTATTTTTCGACCTTTTTAATTAACATTATCACAATTACAGAAACTAGGAATTTTGGTTCTATATCCAATAAACAGTTAAAGGATATCTTTCAAAATAAACTCGGAATCTGGAGTTATTGCAAATATAACAAGTCGACAAATAGCTTTTTTAATTTTGTAACTGGGTTGATATCTGATCTTGAGAATATTAGACTCCAGCTAAGAAAACGATGTGTTGGGCGTACTGATATACGCCAAAAATGTATTATCGTTTGTTTCTCCGATTTTAAAGCGTAATTCAGTACCAATCTTACATGGCAAATACACAATAGATCCCCTTTTTATCACCAAAGGATTGTAGCCGTTTATCTCTAAAGTCCGTTGGCCATTTAAAACAAGCAATATACCCGGAGATTGTTCAGCTTTTAAAACATACTCATTGTCCGTGGGTTTCAAAGACAGTTGTATAAGAGCAAAATCTTCAACAGGAGGTATGAATATTAGTTGTTGATCACCATGACGCTTCGGTGTAAAAATTTTACTTTCTGCTGATGCACCTTTATATTCTAATGATTTGAGCAGTTGATTGATATCCTTGAATTTGGGAGTCAATCCAGCACGTATCACATTGTCGGAACAAGCCATGCACTCAACGCAATCACCTGATAAGTATGCGTGTATTTGGTTTGCTCCAAGAAACATGGCCTCACCAGGTTTCAAGTGTATGACATTCAAGAAGAATAGTGACAGTACTCCAACATCATTTGGAAAGTCTTCCTTAAGTTTATTGAATATTTCGCGCACATTATAGCGGCATAAAACTATGAGGAAAGTTTAAAGTGGTATATCACTTATGTACAAGGTGGCGCAAAAGTAAGCTTCCGATGTTCAGCATATCGGTTGTGGCAAGTGCAGTGTGTGCTGTTGCACCGTCTTGTTGGAACCATATGTTTTCCAATCCCAATTCATCAAGTTGCGGCAAAAAGAACTCGTTGATCATTGCTCTGTAGCGCTCACCATTCACAGTAACCGTTTGGCCCCGACCGATTATTGGTCAAATAAATAGTCAGCAATATTCCGCGTTCTGGAGCAGTGTAGCGTAACATTGTTTATTAACGTGTATTTCGCATGTGTTTACTACACAAATGTCAAAACAGAACTGACTTTAGGGGTCAATCGCAAAATTTATAGCATTTTCTGATAGGAGGATTACTTTTGGGCAGTAACCGTTTTTCACCGACCGATTATTGGTCAAATAAATAGTCAGCAATATTCCGCGTTCTGGAGCAGTGTAGCGTAACATTGTTTATTAACGTGTATTTCGCATGTGTTTACTACACAAATGTCAAAACAGAACTTTAGGGGCCAATCGCAAAATGTATAGCATTTTCTGATAGGAGGATTACTTTTGCGCCACCTTGTATATTTTAAATTTCTTCATTACACGCAATCTAACCTTTCCAATACTCTCTGGATATCTCATCGATGCATTGGCCAACTTTTATTTCATCTGCATTCATAAGCTTCCCATAACAATGACGTAAACCAGCCTCTTCATTTTTAGCCAATAGATCCAAATCTTTAGAATTATCTACGGCCAATACACTAAGTGGAGGAATATTCAATATTATTTCTCTTATTTCAGCAAGAGGCCTGAAACCACATAATCCAATAAAGGGTGTCAATGCTATAGCCATTTCAGGTTTATGGTTTGGGTCCTTGTATATTGATGGATCTTTTTTATGTAACACTTCTGCTTCCGCCTGAAAAATTGGCAATTATTGCGAGTGAACTCGGTAAATATTTTTGTAGATATTAACCTTGTTTGGGTGAACTTGAATACTTAATGCCTTGTTGATACTTAAAACTTTCAGTAAAAACGGCAATTCGACTTCCAATTTATTACCGTTTGATTTATATTTAGCCGGACCGGTGGGATGCGAGCCCATCCACAGTTCGGCATAAGGAGATTCAACATCGATTTTAAAATCAAGATCATTCATAGCTGCAAGTTGAGCCACAGCTGAGTCATTACCAATTTTTCCCCAGTCATATCGTTGTACGAATCCAATAAGCTCCATTGTAAAATTCTCTTAAATTAAAACAAAAGTAATAAATCTTTAGTCAAATGAACGTCACAGGTTGTTTCTATCAATTACTGCCATGCCATATTGTGGCGAATATTTTCAAGTTGTACAATATCGGGCTGTGTAACGCTGCGTGGCTTCGCGGAATTGCGCTGATACCGATGTTGGCGTCACTGGCGCTGATACCTTTATTTGTGACACTGTAACGTAATGGCGCCAGAAACAGTACACTAGTACAAACCATTAATTGGCAGACTTACAGTGTCATTCCCTTTGACGAACGATACCTGCACTGACGATATCATGTGCTTTTGGTAACCTGAATGTTACGTTGCCGTTTATCGTGTAGGCTTACGCCCCTCGTCAACTAAACGAAATCGAATGTCAAATTTGCAACTCTGTGCACCTGTGTAGCATATAGAAAAATTAATAATTTTTGTAAATTTAATATATTGTGCGTATACATATTTGTTTGTCAATTATGTACCAAGCTATTATCCTGGCTTTGTCGGAAGGGGCTAAAAATCCAAAGGCGGAGATTGCGTGAAGTGACGAATGTGCTTGATTTACCAGACACTGAGTATGTAAACAAAAGCATGGGTAATTGTTTCCTTTAGGAGACAACTGCTAAAACACTTCAAAAATTTCGGGAGAGGTATCAAAGATCCGAAAGCGGATTTTCGAATTTTTTGTTTCTGTGAAAAGCTAATAATCCCAAATAGCGCGTGATCCATGGAATTTATGTGCAGAACACCTTCCTGCTTAGGCGGTCTCGGAGACAGTGAATTTTCAACTTTAATTGCAAATATCTCTTCACAAAACTAAAAAGTAAAAAATTCGTTTTCGGATTATTGATACCTAGGTCAAAACGCGTCTTTTGATACCTCTCCCGACACTTTTTTCATTTTTCATTTCATCAACAACGACAGCAATTTCCTTCTTGTTTGATTTTGACACTTTGTTTTCGCATTAACAGCCGATTATCGTGATAGAGGTTACCGATCTAGCAGTTTCGTTACGTAACAGTCAGCTGTTATCGTGTTAACTATCGTAATGCTATTCATGCTACCAACACGTAAACGACGATCGTTTTAGACACAATATCGTCAAAGGGAATGAGGATGTTAAGCTGAAGTTATTGGTCCGTTTGTCGTATCGCTGTAGTCGTATCCTTAACGTAAGAGAAAAACCAACATGTAATTGATCGGTAAGGTCACATTACGGACAGTCGAGTCAGATGTTTTATAAAGTTACCGATAACGCACCAATAACTTCAGCTTACATTCACTTGCCAGTAGCCGCTTTTCAAGTCCAGTGTGGAAAACCATTTCGCACCAGATAACGAGTCCAGAGTATCGTCGATTCTGGGCAAAGGATAGCTGTCTTTCTTAGTTACATCGTTCAACTTCCGGTAATCCATACAGAACCTAATTTTTCCATCCTTCTTTTTCACTAGTACAACCGGTGAGCTCCATGGACTAGCTGATGGTTCTATCACGGCGCTTTCACTCATTTCTTGTATAATTTCCCTTACCACTTGCCGTTTGGCCAATGGAGTACTACGATGAGCGTGGCGGACTGGCCTTGCATCACCAGTATCAATTTGATCCTTCACAACTTTAGTCCGACCTGGTTTGAAACCATCCTTGTCAAATATGCTCGAATACTTTGTTAGAAGTTGCTTTGCCTTACTCTGATGATCTTTTTCGAGTCCCTCCGTCCACGCCGTGATATCACCTGAAAGATCAATTTCGCTGGTAGAAACATTTTGCCTGAAGCTGTTCACTATTGATAACTACCTCGACCTCTGGCATTGTCACAATATAGCTCCTTCGGAAAGTTTACTTGGCGATTTGAACTAATTAAGTACTCTTACCGGTAAATGTCCGTCTTGTTTTGTCTTAGTCAGTGGTTTTCCAACGGAAGTGTCCATTTTCACATGACCGTACAATCACGACCACTTCCGTATTTATACGGGTCCCGTATATTGACCCGTATATTTTCTACGGACAGTAGGTATAGGCACTCCATCTACGTGGAAGTTTAACTCTTGTCCCAACTGCGTATTCCGCATCGCAGAAAGAGTCGCCGTCGATTTAGTTGGAGACAGGGTCAGATCTCGCTTGGTGAAGAAGCTGGAAAGGTCTCAAAGGTAACAGTTAATAGAAATTAACCAAAAGGAGAGATAGGACACCACCCTGAGGCACTCCTTGTTTGATTCTTCGTGGTCTGGATATCTTGTTACTAAATTTGACTGACGCGGTCTACCTTTTTAGGCCGGCAGAGAACGGTGTCCCTTCCAGGTCTCTTAGGAGTGTGGCATGGTTAACCATGTCGAAAGCTTTGGAAAGGTCAAGTGCCACGAGCACCGTCCTATGGTTTGGAGCCTGTTGATTCAAACCATAGTTTATCTGCGTCGTAATGATGTTCAAAACGGTTGTTGTGCTATGCGACTTCCGGAAGTTCCAGTTTAGTACGGGAGCAGAATCGCCTCCAATAACTTCTCAACCGGCGACAGGAGAGATATCGGACGATATGATTCTCCTTGGTTCCCCCTACTAAAACCAGGAAATCCTGGGTCACAATTGCTTGTTTCCAAGCCTCTGGAATAACGAAAGTGGTAAGCGAGAGGTTAAAGAGAGCCTCCAAATAACTGTCCCTCGTGGTCTAAGTGTTTCAACATCTTCATGGCAATACCGTCGGGTCCGACAGATCTTGAGGGCATGGCCTTCATTATGGCTTCCTTGACCTCGCAGCGATTTTGATGTTGTTTAGCTTTATAAATTCAGTTATCTTGTATGATTTTGTTGACCTGAGGGTTACTATGGACTATAAACTCAGTTTCAACCGCCATTTTAACACAACAGTCAATAAGGCTAGAGGCTCTCTTCACTATATTAGTCAGACCGATACTTGAATATGGTTCTATAATTTCGAACCCGCGTTACCAGGTTCATGTAGATCGCATTGAAACAGTTCAAAAACAATTTTGACTATTTGCCTTAAGAGATTTTCATTGGGATCCCTTGTATAATCTGCCACCATATACGAATCGTTTAAAACTCATTAATCTACACACACTTTCTAGTCGGAGGGAAATGCTTGGAATTATTTTTATGATTAAATTGCTAAATGGTTCACCCAGCCCATTTCTTCTAAGTGAAGTGAACTTCAATATACCGTCTCGTCCATCAAGGCATTTTAAACCTCTAGTCTGAAAACAGTGCCGAACCAAGTTTGATTTAAATGAGCCTTTCCGCTGTTTGTGTCAAGATTATAACTCTCTTTTTCGTAGATTTGATATTTCAGACTCGCTTTTCAGTATAAAAAAATCAATTCTTTCTATCCTAAATACATAGAAACTAATTGTTTCTTATTCTGTTATGGTATCGCAACAAAAATGGAGCAGTAAGGAAGGCGGTCGGCACGATATGAGGTCGCACTGTGGCTAGTCATTGTCGGCTGGGGTGGGTTCTTGCCAACCTTACCGTCCTGCGCCATAATCAGAGAAAAGGTCAGATCGTGCCTTTTGAAATACGCGGGGAAATGCACAAAACCGCGCAAAACAACTATATAAAAACAACATCCGGTTAAAACACCGGATGCCACGGACAGACCGTTGACATCAAATATTCAAAATACAAAAACTCAAATAAAACGGAAAATCAAATAAATTCAAAAGAAACGGGCAACTAAAATATTTAAAATGAAAATCAAAATTCAAAAATAACCGAAAGCGAAACTAACTCAAATATAAATTTAAAAATAACTGAAAATGAAACGAAATTAAAACTGAAATAACGAACGGAAAAAGAAAACAAAGATAATTTTAGATTAACCGAAAAGAAACCCTGAAATTTTAAACGAACCGGAAATGACCGGTTACCCTGCTGCAAAAGAAAAAAATTTAAAAAAAAAAAAAAAAAGAGAGGCCGAACATTATAAGGGGGCGCCGCGGGTGTTGTTGCGACGCCCTGGTGCTGACCCACCCTCATCCATGGCCATCGGTGCACCAAACCGAATCCCGATGGCCCCTTACCTAGAAAAAAACCTACATGCCTTCTAAATAATGGAGAAAATCAGCATTCCCATATTAATTAACGAATTTTATTCAAATCTCATTTTAAACAAATTTTACTTAAGCTAAGGAATTCATTTGCATGGATTAATTTCGTATAAGTTTACCTATATGTATGAAAATCACCGAACACAAAAAAAAGGAAGCAAAAAAAAATATTGCCTGGTTGCTTGCACCATTATTATTTCACTAATCTGATTTCGTTGCCCTTACTTGTACTCCTTTAAACTTATGTTTATTTTCTTATTATTTTATTTATTTTCGTTTATTATTTACTTATTTAAGTAAGTTGCGTTTATGTATTTATCTTATCGTATTAATTTTTATTTATTACGGCCTTTTTTATGTCATGTTAATTTATTATTTGTTAAGATTCGATAACTTCATTTCTTTACATTATGTTAATTTTTCTCTCATTTAACACTATTCTATTTTAATGGTTTTGTCTTATTATTATTATTTTTTTTTTCCTATCAAATCTTATTTTATTTATATCGATTTAAATCATTAGTTGTGTTTACCTAAGTTCAAAATTTTAGCTCCTTTAGTTTTGCCTTATTTCTCAAGTATCTCCTTTCCTGTATTTTAATCTAATTTTTATTTTCATTTCATGCCTTCTTATCTACTATTCATTACTTACTTACATCTTAAATTTAAATTTTCTTTAATCCTACCCCTTACGATTTATCTTTTACTTTACTATAATTTATAATCAAAATCAGGAACTTTTAATTTAACGTTGAAATTTTAAATTATTGTTCAGAAAGCATGTTTTATTTGATCCTACGCTATAATCTGCTTTCCGGTTTTCTCTATTTCTAGGTTTAGGTTTTAATATAGTTTACATTTCATTTTTCAATTCTATCAAAAATACTATTACTACTAGAACTACATATATTTTAGATGGATCTCACCCGGTTGTGGTAGGCCGTTGGTGGGGCTCTACTGTTGTTGTTGTCTCTGCTGGTTATGTTGTTGTTGCTGGTGGTGCGACGGGCCTATAATATGGCGGCCCTAGCTGTTGTCAATGCTGGATGTTGCCGGTTTTGTTGTTGCCGGTTTTGTTGTTACCGGTGGTTACTGTTGTTGTTGCTGGTAGTTGTTGCTGCCGATTTGTTGTTACCGGTGGTTACTGTTGGAGCAGCCGGTCTTGTTGTTGCCGATTTGTTGTTACCGGTGGTTACTGTTGGAGCAGCCGGTCTTGTTGTTGCCGGTTTTGTTGTTACCGGTGGTTACTGTTGTTGTTGCTGGTAGTTGTTGCGGTTGCGCGCTATACCGACGCGTTGATGTGGCGCGATGGGATTAGCGCAATAGTGGCGCGTTGATAAGCGCGATGGGATTAGCGCAATAGTGGCGCGTTAATAAGCGCGATGTTGACGCGTTTACTGTTGCTTGCTTAGTGGCGCGTTGATACACGCGTTGGTGCGGCGCGATGGTGGCGCGTTTATATGCGCTTGATGTGGCGCGATGGGATTAGCGCAATAGTGGCGCGTTAATAAGCGCGATGTTGACGCGTTTACTGTTGCTTGCTTAGTGGCGCGTTTATACACTCGTTGGTGCGGCGCGATGGTGGCGCGTTTATATGCGCTTGATGTGGCGCGATGGGATTAGCGCAATAGTGGCGCGTTGATAAGCGCGATGGGATTAGCGCAATAGTGGCGCGTTTATACACTCGTTGGTGCGGCGCGATGGTGGCGCGTTTATATGCGCTTGATGTGGCGCGATGGGATTAGCGCAATAGTGGCGCGTTTATACACTCGTTGGTGCGGCGCGATGGTGGCGCGTTTATATGCGCTTGATGTGGCGCGATGGGATTAGCGCAATAGTGGCGCGTTGATAAGCGCGATGGGATTAGCGCAATAGTGGCGCGTTTATACACTCGTTGGTGCGGCGCGATGGTGGCGCGTTTATATGCGCTTGATGTGGCGCGATGGGATTAGCGCAATAGTGGCGCGTTTATACACTCGTTGGTGCGGCGCGATGGTGGCGCGTTTATATGCGCTTGATGTGGCGCGATGGGATTAGCGCAATAGTGGCGCGTTGATAAGCGCGATGGGATTAGCGCAATAGTGGCGCGTTTATACACTCGTTGGTGCGGCGCGATGGTGGCGCGTTTATATGCGCTTGATGTGGCGCGATGGGATTAGCGCAATAGTGGCGCGTTTATACACTCGTTGGTGCGGCGCGATGGTGGCGCGTTGATATGCGCTTGATGTGGATTCAATGCTACACCCGTACATGTGTGATGATGATCTGAGTTCCGGTTGAAACTTTTATTTACACTCTTTATAGTCACCCACTGGGCACAGATCGATGAATAATGTTTGTTCCAATTTTTTTTTTTTTTTTTTTTTTTACATCAGCGTATATCTTTTATTTTGTACTGTAAACACAGTTAAACTTCCACCTTGAGATTCTTAACACATTTATAACTCCATATGTAAAATGATATAAAATTTTGCTATAAATTTGCAGAGTACGTCTTGTAATTTTGTTGGTAAAGAAGCTTAACTTCACCAAAAACCGAAAGGAGTTACACACACCGACGTGCACACACGTGTGATCGAACACCTCAAAAGTCGAACAATCTTGCTTTAAACCCGTTTATGTTTTTGTAATTAAAGTGGTACTTTATAAACAAATTTCTTCTGAACTTTTCACTGTGTTCACCACTTAACATTTTCTTGAGTTCAGTTTATGTTTTAATTTTCTTTCTTTTTTTTTTTTCCACACTGCGCGGCACGACCGCTCCCGTTAAAATCCTGTATCTTTTTGAATTGGTCGAATGCCGGTGACGCTGCTATGCCCAAAATTATTCGCTTAACGCGACTGCGCAATGGAAAAGTTCCGTTACCCGTTGACGTGGCGTGATTATTGCCAGGTGGAACATTCTGATTGGTCGTTACCTTCAGATGATTGATATGAACGGATTGAACCATTTGGTGCTGCCACTTCAGCAAAAATCACGCACTTTCCCGTAGCTAAACGTCAAACCGGAAGGTGAATCAAAACTGTCATCCAACCAACCGCATTGCACCAAATATAAATGACTATCAATTGAAAGTAAACCATAACAATTCTTTGACTTTTATATTAACTTCTAACAATAATTTTATTCTGTTAACTAATTATTTCTTAATGTGTAATCTATCTTATATCTACTTTACTTAGCTGATGAGGTTTTCTCTGTAGCTCAGCAGTTTTAGATTTCAACGATTAACAAATCAAAGCCTTTCAACGACTCGGTACGAACGAATAATCCACGCATTATGCGGATGCGCCCCTCGCACCGGTCGGGCGGGATATGGTGGGTAATCCGTTTGGGAATTATTATTATTATATAAAATAACACTGGAAATTTATGGTGGTTAAAGACACTGAACCGACAAGTGTTTGGCCGAGCATTTCGACACGGTCGCTTTCAATGCAGGGATTTCTTCAAATATGCAACTTCAGCTAACCTACCAAATTGCATGAAGAAACACATATTTGAAATAATGTTAACTCCTTAAAACTGTATATCCTCACTCACAAAAAATCCTTTGGAAAATGCCTTAAATAGAATTTGAAGCTTTGACTTTTGCTTTTTTGTGTATATTTAATTTTTCAAAATAACAATAAATATTTTGACTGTCACATAGAAAGCGGTTGCCATATTTTAATGTCTCATAGTAAATTTGATAAAATACTTCAATCTGATAACAAACCAGCCTAACAATTCGACAATCGGATTTTAAAACCGACGAGAAAATGTACAGTCAGTAAAACGTAAGCATCTCTAATGGCTGGGATAGGCCAAGGCAATTGTTGCATTTGACCGATGTCGTAGGCGTATATAATCTTTGCCGACAAACAGTGCACGTTATGAAAGGCACAAGGAGATGGTGGTCCTGACCAACGTGCATGCTGGAGCTAAGGGGGAAATTGGGGGCAGATACGGAGAGGACTGAAGCTCAGCAGTGCTCGTTGACCTATTCTGGAGGGGATAGGAGTGATGAGCGGCTGTGAGAGATGGTGAGGCGGGCATTGCAGCTTTGCTGCTAGTCGTGGAGACTGGGCCATCATTGTGGCCACTTGAGGATATTAGGGGCGGTGGGGTGCGCTAGAACGACGTGTACCGCGGGATGCCCTAAGGCGTGTACAACATGGTGCCTCGAAGTTATGGCAGGGTTAAGCCCTGAGCATCCAGATTTGTGAAGCCATCTCTCATTTTCTTCCAGCAGATCCAATCTCTTTGCCCGGGGTTGGATTCGATACCAGCCCGTAACATGGGACATGCCAGATTAGACAGGGTTGCACTGAAGTAACAGCCCTTGGCCGGGTAAAAAAAAACAATAATTTTTATACGGCCCCGTATAAGCTCATGTGCAAATAGCCACAGCGTCTTCGTCTTCGAATTGTTTCCTGGCTCCACAACCCACAATTTGTTGGTCCCATAATATCCATCAATCCTTGCCCATATAACCGCTTCTGACTTCGATGGAATTTGTCGGCTTTCCTCCACCACTTTCGTAACGAAAATTTAGTGCCACGCCCATATTCTTATAGTTCATGATCTTGTTCTTCATGTATATCTTGATGCCGTGCTCGCTTAAAAAGCCTACACCAATTATGATTTCGTCAACAATATCTGCCACCATAAAATTGTGCAGAGTGGCCACGTTCCCAATTATGATTTGACATGTTACTTCCCCTATTACTTGCGTGTCTTCACCAGTGGCCGTACGCAACTTTGGTCCATGCAATGGTCTCACCTTCTTATTGACTAAATCAGATCGAATGGGGAAATAACATGCGCCCGTGTCCACAGTCAGTAAATGATGTATTCCGTCCACATATCCGTCCGTAAGATTACTAGCTTTCCTTCGGATTTGTGAGACAGAGATTATGGGGCATTCAATTGCGGCAGCTAGTCCACGCCCCTTTCGGCTGACTCGATTTATTTTAAAGATTGACTTGCTTCGGAGATTTGCCCATCTCCTTCAGCTTTTCGTTTTCGTTCACTTGAATTGGCGGAATTACTGGTCTCAGATCCGCAATCACGAGCTATGTGACCTGGCTTTCAACACTTTGTAAACTCCTTTATATGTGAACAGACTCTAATTGTAATAACTAAGTTCCTTTATATCTGAACACACTCTAATTGTAATCCATAAGATTGTTTATCGATTGTAAGTTATTTGTTATCGATTACTATATAAGCATGTACACACATCATTAACTTTACTTTTTAAAATAAATCGTTTGCTAACACATGAGTTTAACTCGTGTATTTATTAATCAGTAAAAAACCAAGCCATCCGGCCTTTTTAGCTTCAGGTGTGGGGTTAATCCCAAAACGCGTTATTTAAAGTACAATATTAATAAAAAAATAATGGTCAATACAAAGCAGGACTATGAAAAAATGCTGCTAGAAGCTGGGGTGGGTTTTCCGCCAACTGCTACGCTGTTGCAACTAAAGAAAATGGTTGCCAAAGTCGGGGGAGACAATAATATGGATGCTAATTCTGCTGACTGTGGTGATGCTGCCGATATTTTGGATACAAATGTGTCAAATGCTGTACCTGAAGATGCCGCTAATGCCGTAACAAATGCTGATTCTGCCCTCCAATGCCGAAACTGTAGTTGCCGTAAAATCTGCCGAAAATGTTCATAATGATGCCTATAACAACTATAATGACGAAGCCTACAATGCTGCTGAAGCTGATTTGAAACGCGAATTGCGTATTTTGACCAAGCAACGCCAAGTTCTTGAGTTGAAGCGCCAAATAAATGAACTAAGCTTAACTACTCAGCCACAGCGCTCAGGCCAGTATGTCGACATTGAGCATGCACTGCCTAAATTTAGTGGCGATGACGCTAGTCAACCAGTTCGCAATTTTTTAAGAAATTTTGAAGATGTAATGGATGCAGTGAACGCTGATGGCCGCTTACGATTTTTGAGTCTACGACGTTCTTTAGAAGGGACTGCAAAAGTTTTCCTTCAAACAACCACAAGCTTGAGATATGATGATCTAGTACGTGCTTTGCTATCTGAGTTTGAAGTCGCCATGATGTTTATAGGATGCTTACGCAACGCCATTGGAATCAAAAAGAGGAAACTCTTCATTGTTATATTTTGCACATGCAAGCTCTGTCCCGACGAGCTGATATTAGCGAGGAAGAGGTAATTAGTTTCATACTGGATGGGCTCCAGAAGAGAGTGGCCTGGAAAAACTAAATCTACTTCGGAAGCTGCAGAGCAAACAGGTTCTCGGTGCTACAATTGTTCATCATTTGGTCATTTGAAATTGAATTGCCCATATCCAAATCGTCCCGATGGGTCGTGTTTCCGCTGTTGGAAAATGGGCCACGATCATCGGTCTTGCCCGAATCCCAGGAAGATATTAACAAAACCCAGTAAAGAAATTAAGCAAGTTGCAGGAGTTTCGGCTGAGGATGACGAATTCAGTGGAGCCTTGGGTGCATTTAATTTAGTGAGTATTAATTTTAAAACTAAAAGTGGTGACGTTACTAAAGATTTTGTTTGTCTTTTTGACACCGGTAGTCCGACTAATTTTATCAGATGTTCTTGCGTTCCTGAAGATCTAATTGACAGACTAGAATCGTCTTACATCTCACGATATGCTGGTGTTGGAGGGAAAAAGTTACGTATTATAAATGAATTTGAATGCCATGTAAAATTTGATTCTAAGTTTAAGAAAGTAAAATTTCATGTCATATCCGACGACTGTATGGTCATACCAGTTATTTTAGGACGCAGTTTTTTGTATTCGATTGGTATATTTTTAAGAAAAATGAAGTTACGTTATAGGAAAGACACTTTGTTGTCAATGAATAAAAATAATTTGAGTTTGAATAATAAGGAAGTTGTGCTTTCACTTCATAAATTTGGAATTAGTCATAATACTGAAAACACGCTAGAACGATTTGGCACAAAGGTAAATTCATTGTCAGACTGTAGTGACTTTTTCTCTCCACCCGAAATATTTAATATTGATATTCCGAACACATCTAAAGAACTAGATATTAATTGTAAACTAAGCTATAAAGAACAAAAGGAATTGGAAAAGATTGTTGATGAAAATTATTTTAATGCTGATCGCTCGATAGCAGAACCTTTAGAGTATGAGATGAAGATTCACTTAACCACTGACGTACCCTTTCACTCTTCTCCGCGCCGTCTCTCGTATGCAGAACGGAATAAAGTACAAGTAATTATAGACGAACTGCAAGCAAATGGGATAATACAACCTAGTAATTCCCCATATGCTTCGCCGATTGTACTAGTGAAGAAGAAGAATGGCGATACACGTATGTGCGTTGATTATCGTACATTAAATAAAATAACAATCAGAGATAGTTATCCCTTGCCACTGATTGAAGATTGTATAGAGTATTTGGAGGGTAAACAGTTCTTTTCTATACTTGACCTCAAGAGTGGTTTTCACCAAGTTCGTATGTCTGCTGAATCTATTCCGTATACAGCCTTTGTAACCCCTTCCGGTCAATATGAATATCTTAAGATGCCCTTTGGACTAAAGAATGCCCCTGCCGTATTTCAAAGATTTGTTAATAATATATTCCGTGACTTAGTGGACGTGCGTAAGGTAATCATTTACATGGACGACATTTTGATTGCTACATCGACTATGGAAGAACATATATGCTTATTAAAAGATGTACTAGGGAGGGTCTCCAAGCAAAAATTGCAGTTAAACCTATCCAAATGTAAATTTTGTCACTCCGAAGTTGAGTACTTAGGTTATTTGGTTTCTTCCGCCGGAATATCTCTCAGTGAATCTCACATTACTAGTATTAAAAATTATCCAGTGCCTAGGAACCCCAAGGAACTGCACTCATGCATCGGACTGTTCTCTTATTTTAGACGATTCGTTCCGTCTTTCTCCAAAATCGCGAAACCACTTCAAGACTTGTTGAAGAAAAATGCCAGTTATGATTTTGATGATAGGTGTATGGACGCTTTTAACCAGTTAAAGTCCAGGCTCACGAGTAGGCCTGTTTTAGTAATATATAATCCAAATAGAGAAACGGAGCTTCATTGCGATGCTAGCTCGCACGGATTTGGAGCTGTTCTGCTTCAATGCCAGGAAGATGGTAAGCTTCATCCCGTATCTTAATTTTCAAAAACGGCATCTGCCGCAGAAACTCGATACCATAGCTCCGAACTTGAAACTTTGGCTATAATTTATGCTTTGCGGCGGTTTCGGGTTTATTTAGAGGGGATTCCTTTTAAGATTGTTACTGATTGTAACTCTTTAATGATGACTTTAGAGCGCAAGCAAGTAAATGCCAGAATTGCTCGTTCGACGTTGGAACTTGAAAATTATAATTATACCATCCAACATCGCAAGGGATCATCTATGGGTCACGTTGATGCCCTTAGTCGATGTCATCTTGCCGCAATTGACGTTGATGGAGTAGAATTTATGATTCAAATTGCACAAGAGCGGGATGATAGCATAAATACTATACGATCTCGTATTGAAGTAGCCGAAGTTGAGGGTTTTGATTTGAATGACGGTCTACTATATAAAATTGGTGCGAATTCCGAAAGGCTCTTGTATGTCCCAAGTGAAATGGAAGATAATGTTATTAGATTGATGCATGCAAAGGTGGGTCATCAAGCTTTAGACAAAACTTACCAGAAAATTAAGACGTATTATTGGTTCCCTAATCTGAAACAAAAGGTAGAAAAATTTATTCGAAATTGTTTGAAATGCATAATGTATGCAGTGCCTATCCGCGCAAAGGAAAGAAAGTTATACAGCATTCCAAAGAATCCTATACCATTCCACACGATTCACATAGACCATTTTGGTCCTTTGCCGTCGCTTAAGTCTAAGAGGAAGCACATCTTAGTTGTTGTTGATGCTTTTACGAAATTCGTAAAACTATATCCTACAAACTCTACCAGTAGTCGTGAAGTAATATGTGCTCTTGAGAAGTATTTTTCTTATTACAGCCGTCCTGCCCGCATTATTAGTGATCGTGGTACTTGCTTTAGTTCTATGGAGTTTCAAAACTTCACCTTAAAGAAAAATATCAGTCATGTGAAGGTGGCGACCGCTTCACCACAAGCAAATGGACAGGTGGAGCGTGTCAACCGAACTTTGAAGGCAATGCTAGGGAAGCTCACAAATCCTATTGATCACTCCGATTGGTGTAGTAAATTAACGGAAGTAGAGTATGCCATTAATAATTCCGTGCATGGAACAACTGGTAAAACGCCAAGTCAACTCCTTTTTGGGATTGAGCAAAACGGTACAATTATTGACGAATTTACCGAGTATTTTGCCGCTAAAAATGAAGGCGAACGTAACCTAGAAAATTTGCGAGATGAAGCAGAACAAGACATAGGGAAAAGACGATTTGACGTAGTTTCTCAAAAATAGTACCGATGCAAAGAAATATGTAGTTGGAGATTTTGTCGTTATACGAAATGTAGACACAACAGTTGGAACCAATAAGAAATTTGTGCCACCCTATAAGGGTCCATACGTTGTGCATAAAGTCTTAGGGCATGACAGATATGTAATCCGGGATATAGAAAATTGTCAACTTACTCAGTTACCCTATGATGGTGTAATAGAAGCAAATAGGATGATGAAATGGCTTAGTGAACCCGTTGTAGAAACGTCACCGGAATAGCAGTAAAGTATTTCATAAGTCACAATTGTAAATAAAATGGATATTGATGTTGTAAATATAGTTAGTGTTAAGTTATAATCGTGGTCGATTAAATGTCAGATTGGCCGAGCTGTAAACTCCTTTATATGTGAACAGACTCTAATTGTAATAACTAAGATCCTTTATATCTGAACACACTCTAATTGTAATCCATAAGATTGTTTATCGATTGTAAGTTATTTGTTATCGATTACTATATAAGCATGTACACACATCATTAACTTTACTTTTTAAAATAAATCGTTTGCTAACACATGAGTTTAACTCGTGTATTTATTAATCAGTAAAAAACCAAGCCATCTGGCCTTTTTAACTTTAAGAATTTAATGGCACCTTCATTTTTATGTTGTTTTCCATTCAGTGCTTCCAGAATCCAGTTCTAGTTCCACGCGATGAGCTTTGTGCGCTCGCTTACTTAAACGCGAGGCTGTTTCCTGAGTCAGAGCCTGCGATACCGTTTCAGCGAATATCCATTTTGGGTT
This sequence comes from Merzomyia westermanni, assembly GCA_949987695.1. NCBI lineage: Eukaryota > Metazoa > Arthropoda > Insecta > Diptera > Tephritidae > Merzomyia > Merzomyia westermanni. The sequence goes on along the minus strand of OX465288.1, from coordinate 123,808,072 downwards.
TCCATATGTGGCCCGCTTAACCAAGGACTGAAAAACCGGGCCTTAAAGTGATAAGATAAAAATATTAAGAGGGATTCATATAAGCCTATAAAAGCCCCGTTAATCTTATAAGCCATATAAAGCTCGTAAACTTGTATGAAAAGTGACACATACTTGGTAAAATTATGCGTTTACACGCTTCATAAGGCATTTATATGGTTAAATGAATTCTTTTATTGTTTTATTAGAGGGAACTTGTAACAAATTTATATCCGACATCTGAACATATAATTTTTTTTTTTTTCAAAAATGTGTTTGTGAATTGCGTAAATAGGCCTGTTGTTGTAACGATGCTTCGCCTAGTCGTCACTCTCCTTATCTATCATTACCATCAATATCTTCTGATGGTAGTCCTAGGAACTTAGCGGTTTCAACAGGGTTGGACCAGAGTAAAGTTGATGTTAGAAGAGTCTACTCCGTGGAGCAGGTGAACAGATGTTTGGTGTATGGGGAGACCCTCCACATGCCGGACAAATTTTAGGCATGAATGGGTTCTGTCCGTCAAGGTAAGAGTTGAATCTGTTACGGATCGAAGTGGGGCTAGTGTAAGCTTTTCAGTCATCCATTTAAGTCAGCTTTGTTAAAGTTGATGCAGATCAGGTCTTCTGAGGTACCAAAGTAGGCAGGTCGGTCGATGGCGGAATTTGCGTTAACACATTGCGCTGGTACCGGCTATGGCATTAGCTTCGTGGTATCAGTCACAATACCCAGCCTCAGCAAACAGGGGAATAATAAATAAAACGAATGCAAAACAGTTTCAAAAGGCAGAAACCGGTTCCATACGGTTTGGTACGATAACGGTTACCTCAGGAGGATAATTGGACACTTTTACTATCCGTTGTGATACCAATTGATTAACGGTGATATGATTTCCAAATATTTCACAAGCCCCTGTCTAGCAACGATATAGTTCGGGATGAAGTTAACTTCGATCTCGGAGAGCTCCTCTGGCTGTATTTACACCTTACAATACATTGCCAGCTAAAGCCCAATTTTTGAACAAACTTTCAAACATCTGAAGCGATTAATGTTATTGTGTTCTAGTAACCTCTGTCTATTTCTTACTACTTCTGGCAATTTCTTGCGCGTAAGGAATCACAACTAAATTTGCAGCTGGTAGTGCTATCCCAGCGCCCCAAGCGAAAAGATAACGTAACAAATGTTAGCTAGGCGACTTGCGCTCCAGAATAGCAAATAAGTGAAATCTCTAAAATTTCTGAACGTTTATTTGCTTTAAAGATTTGGCATATTTTAGCATTTAGGCGATGGCGATGTCTGGAATCCCGCTGCTGGTATGAGCTGATGCCGGCCCACTAGTATTTTCTTCACCCATGCAAACTAGTATATACCAGGTATAAGCTGATGCAGAGGCTGACAATTGCTATTTCTCAGGCCAACAACACATACAAAATATCAGTTGTTTACTTGGAAAATGTACAAAGGGTAAGTAGTTGACTGTTTACTGCAAACTGGTAGAGTTTTAGTTTGCAACTGATTGTTTTCCCTGCAGGGGCTCTGATGAATTAATATTTAAAACTTAAAAAAAACAAAAGAAAACAGCATGGAATATCACAAAAAACTCAGAAAGAATCGCCCAAAAAGGGTCGATGCCGATTCTTTTGACACCCGATGACGATGCCAATGCCAATGCCGGCGCCAATTAATCGGTCGTATTCTAGGCAGGGCGAAGGTTGTTACAGCAACAACAAGATAAGCATAAATTTATTCCCTATATTGCGTGTTGGTGCTCAAATGTTGTGGAAATACGGACGTTATTGTTGTTGTTGTTAACAGTGCTTCGCCCTGCCCAATGGGCTCGACTATCTAAATACGGACGTCTAATTTTTATCTTAAAAAAACACGAACAAAGGTATCTTGAAATTTATTTATAAATTATTTATTGGAATAATGTATTGAAATCGTAAATAAACTGGGGAGCTAATTATAATATTACATACATGTATTTACATATTATTGATTATATTTTTTTTTAGTTCCTTAGGATATTACACATACATACATATACATAAATATATTAACTGACTTAAATGCTATTTTCTGCTGAACCCTGAGCTTGACTATTTTATAATTAATAAAATAAAGTTATCTTTATACAGTAATTACGTAATTGTATATCGTTGGTGTTACATCATGTACACCAGCATTGTAAACCGATGTAACTCAAAATTGTAGAACTTTGGGAAAACGTAAAGTTTAATTGTTTGATTGAGTTCCATTATTAGAAGTGAAAGGCATTGAGCACAACCCATCATGTAATGCATTTCACTTTCACTTGGATTAGCTTGCTTTAAATGGTGAGTTCACATAGGATCAATTTCTCTCGCAAGTGCATTGTTGAGTCTGCTTCAGTATTTGATTTTTTTAGGTAATCGACTTACCCACTTTCCAGTTTCATTTTCAACGCTATGGATTCTTCGTTAAAAATTTTTTTTTTGCAAGGCGGAACATGATACATTATTGTCTAAAAATAAGCTGTGCAAAAATTTCAGTGGAATTGCATAACTTTTAGAGCTAGCACGTTGCATTTGAAAGTTTTAAAATCATATGCATTCAGCAGAATATATGAAAAAACTTGGTATATGTTTATTACGTTGAAAAACATGAAGATTCCGATTCTGAAGACAAAATTAAAGAAACTCTATAGGATTTGAGATTTCGTGAAGTTATTCTTTTTAATAAAGTGAGAAAACGCAAGTTTTGTATTATTAAAAAAATATCCAGTTCTACATCTTCGATCGAAAACCGCAATTTTTTATATACCTTATATATGTTATACTTTATAACAAAATTGTTTGATTTCGTATAATAGTTGTTTTCGGTGATAAAATTTTTAAAAACTTTATAAAATTTTTACTGGAAAGTGTTCGGTGACACAAAACATTTGCAGCGGGATAGCACATTTTGACATTTCTTTGAGAGAGAGTTGCAAGTTTCTGCTGGGGGAATTTCACTCAGAAAAACTTGCAAGTGACAAGCAGCTGATCGTTACATAGGAAAGCAACAAAAAAATTTTAAAAATTGCGCTTTAACCAATCAAAAAAGCAACAGCTGTTTTGCCTGCAAGTTTTTACTGACTCCTGTTCGGCGAAAACTTTTTACTTTTTGCGTTTCGAGAGAGTTTTAAGTCATTCTCACTTTACTCACACTTCTTTACAAGTTTTGTCTCCGAACACAGCTATTATAGAAATTAGTAAAGCATTTATGATATTTGGCGTTTCTGACATTAATCCGCTTTTACAAAGGGAATTAATGTCAAATTATTTTGAGAATTAACGGCCCTGCAATGGGATGGGAGTTATTTAAATTTGTTAGAGGCTTGTAATTAACTTTGCATGAAAAATTTTTCCGCCAAAACGCGATCTGACTGATTGAAAAAAAATAAATATGCCACTTACATTAGTTTCTATATATTCTTTGCTAGTTGTCGGTTTTTGAACCGGTAAGGGTTTGGCCATTGTGAAGTTGCAGCAGATCTACTGAATTTTCTAGTTTGTATAGCCTTTATTCTTTTAATAATGAAATTACAAAATGTAACTGTGTAAAGTATAATAAAGTAAACGGTAAAGGAATTAAATTTGATAACTATGTATAAATTTGATACCTATGCATTTTGTAAAATTTGTATTATGTAGATGGCCAAAAATGCGAACTCAAAGATACACCGATACGTTTTTACAGTTACATATAATTTAATCAAATCTACGGCGGTATTGCCCAATCTACTGTACAATGGACATTTTAAGCCCAGAACGCTGATTAAACCAGTGCCTTACTTTGTATCCAGAAAATTTTGCCAATAACTATTTATTTCCCTTTGCAGTTTTTACCCGAAGTATTTCCTAGCTAGACATGTACCTACATATTTATTTATATTTGATTAGACACTAGATATAACGTTTTTTTTTTTCAAACTGTTATCACAGCCAAATGAGCAACTCCTTCATGTAAGTTTGCAGCTTTCAGCCTTCTTATAATTTTTTGTAGTGCCGGGTGTATAATGAATGTCATTTGGCAAATTGTAAACACATTACTATTAACCCGTGTTCAAGAAGCAGACAAGAGATGTGCATCTATCTGTATATATGTATATATAGGATGAACCAATTTCTCAGTATATGCAGCATAAACATACTTGGGCATAGTTCATTAAATTTACATTTAAATTACAATTTGTGTTTAAATATATTTTCACTAGCATTACATTACTTAAGTGCACTATGCCCAACTATGATCATAAATACAATCGTGGATACTAACGTACCTTTGCATACGTACAAGGTGTCTCTGTTTGAGATGTAATTTTAGCTCACAAGTAACCAAGCCATATTTACCAATTTGAAGGATTAACCCAAAAAAATAAAGTTAAAAAAGGAGAAAAACTTATATGCATGTATGCATGAATGTATGCATGGAAGTGTAAATCATCTGGACGTACCCTGAAAGAAATCGTGTGACTACTCTGTAAAGCCAGCTATCCCGCCATGAATCCCTTTAGTCTACAGTTGGCTTCCTTTAGTCTACAGTTGGCTATAATTTAATATAAATAAGTAAACTTTTATTTGTGTAGCATACTTATAGCAGTTCAAGGTGCCCGTATGGGTAGAAAGTGGATTAGTCCTTTCGTACTCGTTCGGGTATAAATGGGTACAATTGGTCTCTCCATAGAACATTGTCAAACAAATGTGAACAGTCCAGCTCATACAAAGTGATCAGAACTGGCATTAGTGGCATCCCCTTTGCGACTCATCCCGAATGCATCTTACACTAATCGCATTTTTTGCAGGGTAACTACCCTAATATAAGCCATTTGAATACGGCCGAGGCGAATCTATACTAGGTGATTAGTTGCTGCACACACACACTTCACTTGTTTTGTTTTTGTTTCGGCGGCTTCTGTCAAATTGCAAAGGATTTTTTATTTTGACAGAAGAAGCCACTGCTCATATGTTCTTATGATATCACCTAAATACGACTTTTTCATTAAACAAATCAATTGAGCCACGAATGCATACACTCGCAAAGCTTCAGAATATCATTTCGAGACACCCTGTATATGCGAAAGCCGTAGTGATGTGATGGCAGCATGTAAGCGATCGCATTAATGTGATTCACGGCTATTATCACCATTAACTGTCAGATTACAGTCTGTCTTGCCCATAGTATTAATGTTCGTCTGACTACTGTTTTTGTTGGATACACTAACATTGCTCTTTGTGACTGACGATGACCCTAAATTGCCATCTGTTGGGTTACTCGTGCTGCCACTTGGGCCCCCATGAACCTGTGAATTGCTTCTGTCATGATTGTTGTGGTTAAGGGTGTTGTTGTTTTTGTTTATATGTTTATTATGGCCAACATTTGTAATGTTTCCAACATTTGTACTGGTGTTACCACCCAAAAGCCCCGTACCTGAGGGTACACTCCCACTTGTTGCTGCAGACGTTGTAGCTGTGGTTACGGTGTGCTGAGTTAAAATATCTCCTGGTATCAGACCCTCTTTGACACGTTTTTTCTGCTTCATGCGACGATTTTGGAACCAGATTTTCACCTATAAAGTTAAAAGAAATACTTATTAATATAATTTACTTTATTAAGGAAACTATGAACAATTTAACAGAAACCTGAGTCTCATTCAGTTGAAGTGTATTGGCGATTTCAATGCGCCGCGCACGAGTCAAATATCGATTGAAATGGAACTCTTTCTCTAGTTCGGTCAACTGTTTGTTTGTGAAATTTGTCCGACCAGAATTATTGACCGAACTCAGACTACAGCTACTCATGGTAGGTGTAACAATGTTCAGCCCCGTGCTGTTGCCGTTGCCACCCGCTAGGAGCAATCCCGTCGGAGTTTGCTGGCTTGTGGGCATGCTGCTGCGACAGATGTCTAACTGATGCCCATTCAACGGATAATCGTGTATTGTGGCAGGTATTTTTGGTACTGTAAAGACAAACAAAGAGAAGAAGACGAAATGATAATCAGTTTGACGTTTCAATGCCAGTTTTGTGGTTTTTAAGTGATTTTCAGTGATGATCGCTGTCAATGTTAATCAGTTAACTTGCCTTCTCTCAAATGTACACACATAAACATATATATATGCTAAATACATACATATCTAGTTACATACAAAAACGCCAGCCAAAAAATGGTATAAGCGGTTATAAGCCTTATGATAGGGTTAATGTTAGGGACGGTTTAGTTTCAAAGAACGTGAAGTGTTTTACGTTATTTCCCATGCTGAAATTACTTCTCCGTGTAGTTGTGCGGTCTAAGAGGCTGCATACTTTAAGGCACTTAGCGTTTTACATAAAAGTTTTTAAATATGCTTTAGTGTTTGTATTCAGCAGACAAAACTTGGTATGGGGTGTGAATCAAGTTTTCACCTCGACAGAGCATTATATGCAAAAAATACTCCAATTTTATTGCTCAATAATATTTATAAGTACAATTAGTGATAAGTTTCCTAGTAAGATTTTGCCAGGAGTTCGTTTCTGGTTAAGAAAATATGATTTTTCCTACATTGTGAATTAAAAAATATATAACCCAAATCCCGTGTGTCGATTGAATAGGGCTATGTGTTATGTTTGTCTGATCTCAATGGTTCCGACAAATGATTTATATGTCCCCACCTTGTCTTCTTCTCATACTTATAAACAACAGGCCGATGCCATTATACCATTTCATGTTCATAAAAGGCACACAAATCGAATATTAAGAACTAACAGGCAGATTAGTTTATGTAACATAATCATAAAAGTAAAACATTTCCAATCGCGAAAATTCAGTGACTGTAAGAAAGACATATCGGAATTACCGTTACCTATAAAAGCACGGGATCCTGAGGAAAAGTGTTGAATGGAGTGAAATTCTCCCACGAAGTATTTATTCGTCTTAAAATTAAACAATTTGTAGTTGCAACCCTATGTAATGTGGATTATTTTATATTTTTGCTCAAGTGTTTTACTGTTTCTTGCCCAGGGACTTGAGAGAGGGCCCACCTATCCACTATAGCAGGGCGACGTCACTTATTTTACGTCAAACACTGCACAATTAAACTGGAGCTTCATTGTGACATGGATACGATTCACAAGCCTTGTACTACTGTAATTGTAATCCCTATATTCCCTTATAAGTGTGCGCTTATACTACAGCAAACGGCATAGTATACGGTTGACAGTCCTTGGCCGGATATGAACCCGGTACACTCCGGTATTCCCTTGCGGTACTGCCCGACTGTCGTAGTAGCAATTTGGTATGACCATGTCATGTCACCCTTAAGAGAGCAGAAGATGGGTTATGAGAGGCATCGAGTTGCACGTCATTACCTTTGTGCATATTAGTCGCCTCTTAAGTATGCCTACCTCGGCCATATTCTAAGCCCCTAACCCGCAGGGGTGGCCTCTAAGCCTTAATTTGATGTAGCTAGCTTCATTTCATATTTTATAGCAATGCGTTATGTGAGCCCTATTTTACAGTGTTTATTCCACCTACATATATACCGATTCGAGTTCCATCAAAATATGTTTAAATAAATAAACTAAGTCTTACATAAGGTTTACATTTTTTGGCAGGCGGTTTATGGACATACAACCATTCATAAATACATATTTACATACAAACAGATAAAGATTTACCAACCACCAATGGATAAAAATCTGGATAAACATTGAGTCGCGCGTACCAAACAAGTTGATAAAAAAGTGAGCAATTTTGAACGGCGAGGTTCACGTTTTAACCATTTTTCCGTGCACGAATGAGGTCTGAGGGCCTGCATACTTTTAGGCACTTGCTGTTTTCCATACAAATTTCAAAAACATGTGTCTGGGTTAGTAAAAATTCGTGAATTTGTGGAATCAGAGTTTCACCACGAATTCGTGAATTTGTGGAATCGAAGTTTTCCCACTGTTGGGAGGGTTGAAATGAGAGTTTTCACCACTGCAGAGATGGTTAACCATGCATGGTAGGGAACATAAAATTCCTTGAATGTCAAATACTTTTTACACTACCGACACATAATAGCGTTATGAGTGGCCAGCTTGGTATCATTGTTGTATTTACTTTTTGTTATGATATGTTTGTTGTTATTTTCTAAATGTTGGTTACGGGGATGATTATGCATTTTTTGTTATTTATAATTGGACATGCGTCCCGTTGACTTTAAGCTGACGATGAAGAAAATAATTTTTTGGTTTTTCACAGACGGATTTATGTAATAGGATTTATTATTATGTTTGGAAACATTGTGCATTTAAAAGATATTTAGACGTTTTAGGTAAAAAGAAGAAGCAAAAATACATTGCGTGGGTGTTCGTTTGGTACATATATGCAAAGAAAATAAGGAATGGTGGAAAAGTGGACAGTTTATTCTACTTCCTCGAATGTCTGTAAGAATAGATCATTCATTAGCTGTTTCAATTTAATTGCGATTTGTATGTGTTATTAAATTAATTAAATCCATAACATAAAAATTAATAATATATAAAAATCTTCTGTATGTCCGGTTGTCACTGAACTCCTTCTAAACGCCTGGACCGATTTTGATAAAATTTGTAGTGTGTATTCAAGTGGACTCTAGAACGGTTTGGATTCACAATCCGGATCACTGTATGAGGTGGCATGAGGGTGAAGTTGGCGTGCGGGAATATTGAAAAGAAAAGGAAGGGAGACGTAGGGGTGGCACCTTCCCATTTAAATGGAATTTTTCGAAGTGCATATGTTTGCAAACATGCATGGTAGAATACTAAAGGTTAAGGGAGAAAGAGGCGTTATACCATTTGATATAATCTAAATAAATATTACTCCGCAACTATTTCTACGAGCTATGTAATATTTGGTATAGAGATCCTTAATATGATGAAGAATAGGGGGAAAAGCGGATAGAGATAGGTGGTAATAATAGGGATAGGGAAGCAAAAGTCGTAGGTGTATGCAATTTTTCAAAATGTATGCAGATACATTTCTGGGCAGGACAACGACTGCCGGGCCATCTAGTTATTGCATAAAATTACGGTCCTATTAAGAACAAATTATTATTGTTGAATGTGTACGGAAGAGAAGCAAAGCATTCAAAGTGGAGTCTTCTAAACTGGGACTGAATCTGTTACATACAGAATTTGTCTATGAAAAATATCTTTTGGTAACACTTAGCTGTCAAAAAGTAGTCATAAGCCATTTGAAGATGGCCATATCTCCTCCAATGAAAAGTATAACAACTTTTTTTTACCTACACATAAGTTATGCGTTTTGAAAGGGAAATAACACAAAGTTTGTGATAGAAATTAAGTTTCCCAAACTACATATTTCTAGAAATGTCCATGTTATGAAACTGAATTTTGAAACATCGAAAAACAAATGGGGGTTTTCAAAATTAATATCTATGGAAGTATTCATATGAGAACACTAGCAAAGTGTTATATGAGGTTAACCTCTAGCACCACAAAAAAAGGGGGATGAAAGGGGTTCGTGGCTCCTCCTATATAAACTAAATTTTTCTTGCTGAACATCTCTTCATGGTAGGGAACCGAAAAATGGTACGAAGATGAAGAGTTTAGAGTTGAGAAGTGATGATCTTTATTAGAAATTGATTTTTTTGTTGTTGTATTTATTTTTACCCCTACGGGTTTAGAATATGCCCGGTCGTAAGAGGCGACAAATATGCACAAAAGTAATGACGTGCAACTCGATGGTTGATCTGCAGATATGATGCCTCTCACCTCTCATTACCCATCTTATCCTCCCTTACGGAAGGAGGGGTGACATGACCTAGAAGGTTTCACTGGTCATAAATCGCTACAAGTCGGGCAGTACCGCAAGGGAGTACCGGAGCGTACCGGGTTCGAATCCGGCCAAGGACTGTTAGTTCGACAACACTCCCCAAAACCTTCGGGGAGTGTTTTTGTCGTTACCACAACAACAACAAGGAGAAGAGTTAATGTTTATTTTCAACAACTTGGGGTAAGATTTTAGCACTGTATGATTTGAAATCAGCACAGATTATTTTCGGCCACTTATGATTGTATCAAAATAATGATTAAAATACAACTGAATTTATTATAAGTTCTGAGACGCAGAGAAGTGTTAACAGGTTTGCTAGAATTTAAACATATGCATTTACATTTCCAAGAAATGGTCACTTATTTTATTATTCGAAAAGTTACTAATTTTTTTATTAAAATTTTCGTAACTGCTCTTCCAAAAAATTGAAATAAAATGGTAAAATATAAGATTTTGCGAAATCGAAATTCTTGCTGTTATTTAATTGACTTACGGGACCTGCAAAAAAAATTAGATCCCGGAATTCCGGATCTCCATTTCTAGTTCTACACACTCTTGCAGAGCGCTTGTACTAATTTATTTTTAATTAATGTACAATTTTTTATTTGCATTCGAATTAAGCCGCAAAAGCGATAACTGTAACCAAATATGAAACTAATTTATGATCTTGCAACGTTTGTATGCATGTGAATATGTATGTGGGCATTTCCATCGCAACTCGCGTTACATCAGAAACAATATTTTACTAGTTAAAGCCACTTTATGCTTTAGATTTAACATTAAAAGAAAAAATTAAGAAAAGAGATTTTAAAGCATTTTCCGAATCTTAAACTCTGTGAAGTGGCTTCCCTGAACTAATTTTGTATAATGGGACTTTATTAAGAATTGATGTAAGTATGACAAGGAAAAAATCCTGCTTTAATTATTTTTAAATATAAATTTAAAAAAACCGCCACTCGCGTTACAAGAAATTCATAACTCGTGTTACTTCCGAATTATAAAAAAGTTGATTTTGTAAAGTCGATACTGAGGTGATGGGTTCAACAAAACTGCCTCCTATTCTGTTTTGGGCACACATTTTTTGTTAATTTTTATTATATACAATTTAAACTGTTCCAAATATGTATTTTTTCGCATTTATTTTATTTATTTATTGTATTTAATACTTTATATCGATATTAAAGGTAGTCATGCTTATTAATTGTTTGCGCATTTCTTATTACTCTTGATTATATACAATTTACAATTTTACCTGTTTCTTACATCGTTGCCTGTTTAACCCCACTACATGTATTTTCCGGTATCAAAAATTCACAAACAATTTATAACCAAAACAGAATATGGGGGATAATCAAAACAAAAAGATTAAATAGTTGGTTGTTCTTGCTTTACTTCAGAATCTATTCTACACAGAAGCAATTTCATTCACTGATTTTATATAATGATACCTTAAGTAGTATACGAGTATACTAAAAAAACTGAATGTAATACAACATTTATACAAGCAACATAAGGTATCTCTTTTATTAATTCAGCCAAAGGGATGTCATCCATCGTCATTGCTGTTGTTAGAGCGACACAAATGTTCAAATTGAAGGATTTTCTGTACTAAGTTTTTACGCAAATCAAATGATATCAGTGCCTTATGCAAGTGAGCATCATTCTAGTACAGTGTGGATTTTAGAAATGCAATTAATCATTGGCACAGTTTTAAAAACATTGTCTAGCTGCATATCTTCAAAAGTCTTTTTGATATATAAATAACTTGTATTGATAAGCCTCGTGATCCTTAAAAAATTGTTCGGCATTTAACACTTGTACTTCTCTTTTCAGTACTTTATTTCGTACATATTGTTTCAAGGATCCACCAATACCATCTACCGGACCTTTGCCATGAGAGGTAACGAAAGAATTCCATACCAATCGTTATTTATTCATCTTCTCCAGCTTTCGCATAGTTTCGCTCAAATATTTGTATTTAAATTGTGTTGCTGGTCCATCTGACCTTATTCTAACAAATTTTATATTTTGTAGGATGGTTTTTATGGGATTATGGATGGGTTATTATTTTATTCAAATAAACGCCGATACTATGGATGGTGCACGCCCGAATGCCACAAAGATGCTGTGAATAAAGTTACTTGCGGTTGGTTCCAGTGGAAGCTCTGGATCTCATCTTTAGCAATGCACGTATATTTATCGTAAAAGTCAACTTGTAATAATGCAACAGATGAATCCCAAGCTCCAGAGGATATCACCAGCCTGTTATTTTTATGAGTTTCAGCTTGACATCTTCTAACATATGAATGCTGGAAAAAGGAAGGAGTCATAGCCACTAGCTCCTGGACTGGTCCACTTCTAGATACCTTAGTGATCCTATCATTAGCGTCTTTCCAATCAAACCAAATAATATTAGCTGTACTATTAGCATCATACGAGTACTCGTTTACGTAATGGTTAAAAATATCCAGTAAAATATTCTTACACTTACACTTTTAAGAGAAAAAACATGAATTTCTGTCACTCGCGTTACATACCGAAAATTAACTTATATCTTAATTAATGGGCCCTATCAGGGGTTTCATGTGAACAAAATATTCCCAAAATTTATAAAGGTAAACAAAAACAAAGTGTGAAAAATTGTTATTGTTTTGCCTTAAAATTTTTGGGAATTTTGATCACATGGAATTCATGATAGGGTAAAATATATTCAGAACTATAAGTAGGCTATTGTTGCAACTTTGTCAAATGTTTGATCGAAATATCAGCAGTGATTACTACAGGGTGGCTGATGAATTTTGCTACATTAAGCAACTCAAATAATTTTTTTTTCAGTGTATGGAATTCATTTTTCTTTTATTCATGTTAAAGCTCATTAAATTTTATTAAATATAGCTTAATTAGTTTTAAAAATAATGGAATTTAAATGCCCCCCCTGCTCGTCGATGCATGTGCGGCATCTTACCAAAAAGTTGTTCATTACTGCTTGGAGAGTTGAGACACGAATAGCCGCAATTGTTTCTCGAATGGATTGCCTTAGTTCATTCAAATTTGTTGGTTTTGCTTTGAAGACTTCCTGTTTGCAATAACCCCACAAGAAAAAGTCAGGTGCAGTAAGGTCAGGCGACCTGGGTGGCCAACGGAATGTGGAGTTTCTGGATATCAGCTTATTGGGAAACTTTCGTCGCAATTCTGTCATAACAGGTTGGGCTATATGAGGAGCTGCACCATCTTGCTGAAACCACACAGAGTTGAAAGAAATTGTCATTCGGCGTAATTCTGGATAGAAAAACTCTCTCAACATGCTCAAGTAACGGTCTCCAGTAACCGTAACGGTGTGACCGTTTTCTTCGAAGAAGTAGGGCCCGACAATGCAGCGTGATGAAACTGCACACCACACTGTGACACGAAGTGGAGGCAATTCCGTCTCATGGAGTATCTGTGGGTTGGAAGCACTCCATATTCGACAATTTTGTTTGTTTATGTTGCCGTTTAAATCGAAATGGGCCTCGTCAGACATGAAGAGACAGTTCAACATGTTTCCATCCTCTTCTACCATTTGAAGCATCTTCTGGCAAAATTCCAAGCGAATCGGCAAGTCTGCAGCGTTCAGTTTGTTGGCCATTTGAATTTTATATGGGAATAGGTCCAAATCTTTGTGCATAATTGACTGTAATGACAGTCTGCTTACACCCATTTGAGCAGATAAGCTTCTTGTCGAAACACGTGGATTGTTTTGTATGGCAGCAGCTACAGCAGCGATTGTTTCCTCCGTTCGAACTGAAGGGTTTCGATGGTAAGGTCTTCTGTTGACTGTCCCATGCTCGGCAAAATTGTTTACAAGTCTTATTATGGTCCATCTGCTCGGAGGATTGCCGCCAAACGTGCGCCTATACTCTCTTTGAACCGAAACTACGGACTCCAGTGCGTGATAGCGGCGGACAATCCAAATTCTTGTTTCAGTGTCCCAGTTATCCATTTTTGTTAAATGTAAAAGTCAATCTGCAAAATAAAAATAAAAATTAACCAGATTCATTAAAAAGAAAAAAAGTTATTTAATTTTTTTTTGGTAGCGGCTTTCATCATGTAGTTGTAACCCACAATAAATATTTCAATCACTTATTGTTATTGAAGGAAATTGATGATTCAAGCTTTTCGTTGGAGCACCTTTCTCCCCTAATCGCTGCCACATTTGCTTGTTTATATTGTAAATCACTTGCTAAAAGACTCGTAAATATAGAAACTGTCAAACGGTTTAAATATAAAAACTTTGATGGATATATGACCCCTTCCTGAAAAAATATCAATATAAACTCTTTTAAAACAATTATTACTTGATTGAGCAAACAAATTGTAACAAATTTTAAACGCGTTAACATATGTACACATATTCCATTGAATAGGCGAATCCAGAAATAACTTATTCTTATAATTTTTTTGTTAGTCGGCGTGCAAAAGAACAACTATATCAACTCGTATACCATTTTTCTACAACATCTCTATTATTACGCAAGAGAACTGTGAACAATAAACTGTTTTGGTTGAGTGTTCAATTCTCTATAGTCGAAGGGCTTTGCATTGCTATCTACCGCGCAAACAATTAAATCGGCAATTTCGAAAGTGTACATCCCAGAGAATTAAAACTTTACAGGGAATAGATAAAACTAATTATTTTCTAATTAAGTATAATATTTATCAAAACTTTTATCCAGTTACATTGTAGGGCATATTAGGAATTCAATAATGCATAAATGTTTGGATATTAAGTTCATTATCTATATATATAAAAATTAATCTTGGTTGTTCTTCCAATGCAGTCAAACAAACTAGTTCCCACCTACTTTACAACTAGTATATGCACCAAGCCCAACTAGTCAGCCAACTGTCATATTTCCATATAAGCAACTGGTATTTTTAACTTGGCGATGCCCTACGAGATGTCAATTGTCAGATTCCGGCCAGTTTAATAGTAGTTCAAAATGGAAGGAAATGTACTAGTAAAATTGCAGTCTAATCATACCAGTATCATACTAGTTCGAAAAAGATAAAAGAATACTAGTCCAAATGTGGACAAAAACCTCTAACAGGGATTAAAATAAGAAAATGGACTCATCAATACATAATTTTAATTTTTCATCATTTTCGCTGTATACATAAACTATATCTTTGGAATATTTTTGAAAGTTTAACGAGCGCAAGACCAGTTGATAATAATTCTTAGTTAATTGTTATTATTTTTGATTAGAGGAAAAATTGGAAGCAAAAAATATATACAGGCTATAGTTAAAGGACTATTTCGAAAACAGCTACGATTTCTCGTCAGACTAATTCTTATAGTATTGCTATTTTCAGAGGATATTGTGGATAATCGAACCCACTCACTCTGATTGTAAGCGCAGCCGCTTAACCCATAGGCTATGCTGCGTATAGTTTTGCAAGCTGGTTAATTCAAGTTTTCCTCTAATTGCTATTGTTTATGGGCCATCATTTATGCTGGACTTTGTTTTTGTACATTCTTCTTTCTATTTTTTTTTTTAAATTTTTGATTTTTTTTGATTTTTTTTTTGGAATATTTCATAAGCTGGGTGCGAATTACAATAGCATGCAATGCAAATGAAATGAACGAGAGAAATAATTACAGCTTATGTCGCTTAACCACATACTATAAAAATTGTAGTCGTATACTACAGGGTGTTTTTTTTACAGGTTTGTTTTTCGAATAGAGATAAAACTGGCATTTTGTGGTCAAATCTGGCAACTCTAATGTCATTTATGTTCAGTTTGGTTTGCCATTTCATCATGAACAGGTTGACAAAAGAACAACGCTTGCAAATCGTGCAAATTTATTTCGAAAATAATGGTTCAGTTCGCGAAGTTTACCGTGAGCTCCGTCCATTTTATGGTCGACATAATCGTCCATCAGAGCAATTAATTCGGTTAACCATGGATCGTTTTCGCACTACGTTTACTCTATGTGATAATACGCATCCGCAGAGACGTCGAACAGTGCGCACCGAAGAAACAATTGCCGCTGTAGAGCAAAGTGTTGAAGAGGACCCGAATGAATCGATTCGCCACCGTGCACAGCAATTGGAGCTTTGTCCATCAACTTTATGGAAGATTTTGCGCAAAGATCTTGGCTTGCGACCTTACAAGATCCAGCTTGTGCAAGAATTAAAGCCGCGAGACCATGCAATGCGTCGTGATTTTGGTGTATGGGCCGAAAATGAGATTGATTTCGATGCTGATTTTCATCGCAAAATTTTGTTCAGTGATGAGGCTCATTTTTGGTTGAATGGCTACGTCAACAAGCAAAATTGCCGCATTTGGAGTGAAGAGAATCCACATGAGACCCTTGAAACGCCATTACATCCACAAAAACTGACTGTTTGGTGTGCTCTATGGGCTGGTGGAGTCATTGGGCCATACTTCTTCCGCAATAATGCTGGAGAGGCAGCTACCGTTAATGGAGACCAGTATAGAGCCATGATAACCGACTATTTTGTTCCCGAATTGGATGGCATGAATGTGGATGAGTTGTGGTTCCAACAAGACGGCGCTACATGCCACACAGCGCACGTCACAATCGATTTATTGAAGGAAACATTCGATGAGCGCATAATTTCGCGGAATGGACCTGTCAATTGGCCACCAAGGTCGTGTGATTTGACACCATTGGATTATTTTCTTTGGGGCTATGTGAAGTCGCTCGTCTACACCAACAAACCAGAAACGTTAGGGGAATTGGAAGCCAACATTCGTGGCGTTATTGCCGACATACGGCCCCATATGCTCGAAAAAGTGGTTGAAAATTGGACATGTAGAATTGGCTTTATTCGAGCCAGCCGCGGCGGCCACATGCCCGAAATCATATTTAAACATTAATGGCATAAAATTATCCTTCCAATAAAGCCAAATTGATGGACCCTTTACTATGGATTGAACTTTTCCTGACGAGGATGATTTCAACCGGAAAATTATAGTTGTATTCTAGTATCGACTCGACTTTTTCTGACTAGTATGATTTCAACGCGAAAATTATAGTTGTATTCTAGTATCGACTAAACTTTTTCTGACTAGTATGATTTCCACCCGCAAATTATAGTTGTATTCTAGTATCGACTGGACTTTTTCTGACTAGTATGATTTCAACCAGAGAATTATAGTTGGATCCTAGTATGTTTACTTTCTAGTTTCATATTTCACTGCAGGGTCACGCTTAAACTTCAACACGACTGCACCAAATTGAATACTTCTTTTTCGAGGTTTGTTTGTAATTGATAGGAGCAAGTTTAGGAAAAAAATACTATACTATTAAAGGGGCGTGGTACCTAGCTTACAAATCAATCGTTATATCTCCAAAAGGATTCATGGTAGGGATCTGAAAATTGGTTTGGAGATATGCGATATCAATAATATACTCACGGGGGAAAAATGGGAGGTATCGGAAAAGGGGCCATGGTACCTTCATATAAACTTTTTACAGGCGTAATACCTCCAAAAGGGTTCATGGTCGGGATCTGAAAATTGAATTTTTGGTATCAGAACCCCTAGAAGATTGGTAGAATAACTAAACATGGAGGGACGAAATGCGATCAGTACCAAAATTATGACGAAGATGGGAGTTGTTTAATTTTAATCAAAAATAACAAAAATAATGTTATTTTGAAGCAGAATCAAAAAAACAATTGATACTAATATTTTTTTCGTGACTATTTATCTATGTTGACAATTTATCAAGGACCCAGAATTGGGGGTTTAATCTGTACACAATTGAAATTGTTAAAAGATGCTTATTTTCGATAAAAAAAGGACGGAAGTAATCGAGAGTTTCTGAAGTTGAATATTTTGGAAATGTGCCCTTTTCGAAATATAAAGTAATTTTAAAAACCCTTTTCTTGGATTTTTCGTTCGTTTGTAGTTGGCCATTCCAGTCCATTTCTCTAGTTTCAGTATTTACTATCTCAATGTTAAAAGTTTTGGTTGTCTTAGATTCTACTATTAGGTTAATATACCGTTGATACGAGTACACATAATCTTCGCGTTGAATTTTTTTTGACGACTTTTTAACTTTCAGTTTTCGAAATTGCTCTTCAACTCGACTTAACCTCTACAATGTAACGAATACAAGGATTTTACTTTCATGCGGTGAAAGTTTTTAGCGACCTTTTATTTATAATAATAAATGAATTGTTTGCTGGCTGAGGTCAAACACAGGTTTTTAATATTACTTTCATCTGACCTCGAGGCAGCAAACAATTCATTTATTATTTTACTTTCATTGAAAAATATTTTTGGATAAGATACAAAATTGTAATCTTGTTGTAGATTTTAGTTGTGGATGGGGCAAGCTGACAAATATTTCCGACCATGGGCTGATATTTGAGAATAATTATTGCAAGTAACTTTGGTAACCATTATTCAATGTTTCATCCACTCCGATATTAGCTCTTATTGCCACTGATTCTTGTGGTAGTTTGTGTAATACAAATTTCTATTGCCATTTTTCAAAAAAAATTTTTTCCAATATCGGCCGTGGTATGGGGGAGTGTCTAAAACTTCTAGGTGCAATTGCAGGATTACGGTTTTTCCAAGCGGGGTCGCCACTCTTCTAGTGTTTCTTACCATGGGGAGATTCTATCGAAATTCCATCTCGCTTAGCAGCAACCGTTCGGACCTACATTTTATTCGTAGAAAAGAATTAGAAACATCAAATACAACCAAACCTCAATTGGAGAAAAGAAATGCACATCTTTAATTTTCTCCGAGGTATATTGCGCCAAATTACTACTATTTTCTTCAATATCGTCAAAGCGACGGTGGTCTAAAGTGCTAATACTTGAATCTATTTATATAAGCTTGAACCGCTCCTGTAACGATTTACACACGCTTACAATATAATCTCAAAAATGGAGTTTCGCTGTCTCCCTTTGATTTCGATTTCAAAAAACACACTGCGGGCACACCATGCTAGCAATATAGAAGTATCACATATATGTTTTGAACCATAAAAAACACAAATGCGGAAAAATTCCGAGTTGTACCCGAAATTTCCTATTCAATTGTAATCAACACAAAAATATGATAATTCCTCTTTCTTTCCTCATTTAAGCTTGGAGCGAATGTCGTGTCCCAGGATTTGCTCGAAGCTATGGTTGTGTGAATGTGTGCATAAAAAGCGATTCGCATCCAATCATCACACCTTTTTTTATTCATTTACACAGTACTTGTCATTAATTGTACGAATACACTAAAGTTGTTCTCGTGCAAGCTGGAAAATATTGAAAATTCACCGACGCATTATTCACACCAAAGACACAAATCTATATAGCGCCACGGTAATTCCATAGCGCCATATGCAAACATAAAACCATTACATTGTGAAATAAAAGCCATTGAGCAGCTAACTAATCTTTTTACGCTCCCAGTTACAGCAAGTTGACTGTCATTTGTTATCAGCTCGCTACTGCAGTGACACTGCTGCTCACATAACAGCAATCGGTTCTTGTCAAATGAGACGCGGCCAGTTGGCGGCACTAGAGTTGGCGTACGGCGCCACCAATATCTATAATACATCATTCCACATGTTATATGTACCCGAGTTTTAGAGAATTATCAGGGATCGCTTCCACTTCATTGGACTGACAAAAAAACTGACAGAAGTGCAATGCATTCCTGGGAGGTGTGGTGATGTCGGACGAATCCACCTATGTATGGTTGTATGTAAGGTACAAGAGGGTAAATGTATACAAATGTATGCATATGCATATACAGCTGTGTTCAATACAATAGTAGGGCAATTATATTGGATACCGTTCGGCGAACTAAGTAGCTGTTTTTAATAATTTTCATTTAAAATATAGTGAATTCTGTCACAGAATCCACAAGTTAGACAGGGTAATGTCGAAATAACAGCCCTTGGTCGGATATAAAAAACTGAGTCATTCTGGTACGATAGAACGGGCTGTTGTGGGAATGTGAGGCTAAAATGCTCGGTGTAAAACAGCATAGCGAGATGTTGACCAGGCAATTCCTGTTCAACTGCTATAAACCGCAGCATCCGAACAGGAACCTGCTGAGCGAAAATCCACCTCCCAGGAGAATAAGGCGTCATCTCCGTAAGCACTATGACGAGATCCGGCATCACATTTTCTCGCCGTTTGATCCAAAGGTGCATCGGCGGGCCCTCAATCTCATCCACACGGAGTCGGTAAACTCCTTTGTCGGTTCTCGTCCGGTAAATGCAGTCCTACAGGCACAAGCTCCACCTATTGGCGATGAGGAACGCCAACTGCCTAGGGAGACAAGAGTCATGCTGGCCCAACTTCGTTCTCGATACTGTAACAGACTAAACTCTTACCTATCCAGACCGAGCCCTGACATGCTAAATGTCTACCCGGCATGCGGGGTGTCTCCCAATTTCACTCTGTCCACCCCTGTTGAAGTCGCGAGGTTTCTGGGATCTCCCTTAGAAGAGCCTGATGACAATGTTGAATAAGAGGTGATACTTTAGGCAGGTTAAATAGTCATTAATACAACAACAACAACAGAATCCACATAAAAAGTTATTTCTAACTTTACACAAAGTTCAGGAAAGTTAATTGACTCTAAAAAATGGCAACCAAAATCTGCATATTTTTTGCTAGAATCTCTAGAACATTTTTTAGTACGCAGTTTTGTAGCCCAATCAATTTAAGTACAATAATTTCTTCCATGAAAAAAATAATGTTGCACAGCTTCTTATTTCGTCAAACGATATCCAATTTAATTTCACTACTATTATATTGAACACAACTATATGTATATAGGTGCTGATTTCAAATGGTTTTCCGCCGCAGCAGTCATCGGGCTCTCATTCAAGTATTTTTGCGGGAGTCATACGAAAAAAAGAGGGAAGTACTATTTAAGCGCCAGAGCACCATAAAAAACTGAGAGTGACAGTCAAAGAGCAAATATTGATTACAAGTTGAAGTCCGTCCGTTCATACCCCGCCTCATTGCTGCGAAGTATGCTTATTGTAACTTGATAAGATCGAAACTCTTTTTAATTGCAATTATAGACTCACTAATAGTGATTAAACTGTTAAAACTGTAGTTAAACTTTATGGTAGATATGATACCGGAATATATGTCAATATGGTTACACAAAAACAGGCAAGCAAAAAAATTATATTGTGATATTTTTCAGAATTTGGAAAAAAAGATACTGTAATATGAATTTTTAGAAGTCTCAAAAGTCACAAAAAATCCAGGAATGAACATTTTCTTCAGATGGGGCCTTCCAGAGCAATCAAGTTTTAAGCAATGGCATGATTTTCTGATTGTACGTTTTTACTCCGTAAATTTGTAAAAATCGCAAAAGCAATACAGAAAAAAGATAAATACAGATCCCTAAAGGAAACCTAGAACAATAAGAAGGTTCAACTCAAAGAATAGTGGGAAACAGTAAACCACCGATTCGAGGGAAGGTAATTCACTACGGGAGGTATTTGCTTTTAATGGGTCGATTCTGAGAGTAACTGGGAATTTTGTACCGAAAATCGTAACCATCTTCCATATATGTAATACATCGTCAATGCAGTTCATATAACCGTGATTCTAGTGTACATGGAAACAATAGCTCTGTTCGGCGAGCATAACATTTTAAACAATTTTTACTGAAAAGTGTTTGGCGACACAAAAGATTTGCAGGGAGAGAACGCATTTTGACATTTTATGCGGAGAGAGAGTTGCAAATTTCAGAGTAAATTAATATGTAATTTTGATGAAATTTGTGAGGACTTCTCCAAGATTTTGAAAGCTTGTTTGAAGTGAAAGTATTCTATCGTGTATTAGCCACCTTCCCTTATCAACTGAGATAGTGTTCCTCTGGAATGGATTTCTTCTTCTTTAAATGGTCATCTAACCGCCTTGGCGATTTTCACCGTCCAACATAGCTCGCCAGTCGTTTCTTCGTTGCGCCAACTGGCGCCAATTGGAAACACCGCGGGATCGCAAATCGGTCTCCACTTGGTCCTTCCATCGGAGTGGTGGTCTCCCTCTTCCTCTGCTTCGCCTAGCCAGCGAAGCCGCTGTGTTTTAATTCGCTGAACTATGTCGGCGTGTGGAATGGATTTAATAGTTTAAAATGTTTTTAAAAATTTGAAGGATTCTGATTTATTGGAAGAGGTTTCAGCATTTGCCCATCAATATAAACATTATATATCTATCTCGTTTCCCAAAGAAAAGTGTTCGATCCTAGTTTTACACGAAGAACCGTCATCTATTTCTCACGTTCCGATGACTACGGCTAGTGTCGAGCTATTGTTTTGAAAACTGAAATTGATACAAACTTATTTATGAAATTCTTTGGGACAGGAACGGTTAAGTAACAATACTATTATATCCATCGAAAATTCTATCTATATCATTGACACTTTTGCAGAAAAGCAAATCCGAAGAAAGGAATTTTTAAACCGCTTAAACCACAATTGTGATTTCAGTTCAATATGCGTTTTGAATTAATTTGCATATGTATGTGTACATATATACCCTGTGTACATATATACCCTGGTAAAATGATTAGTCAATTTACCCGGAGCCATACCGAAATTTTCCGTACTTCTCCCATCACGTTTTTAAGAGCATCGGTAGACTTTTTTCCTCGCGTTCCTGTGTGTGCGGTTTTACATCTTGCTCTTTCTCATTTATTTTTTGACCTAAGATAAACGTATAGTTGTACTGCTTACACCGGTGTCACAGTCACTAGTCATTTGACTCGTATGTAACACGTAAAATTACGCCAAACTTTACTGAGATGAATACGAATTGGAGTAGAACTATAGTGGCAGCCAGCGTGGTGTGTTGGTAGTGTTGCTGGCGTACCACACCGAAGGTCCCAGGTTCAAGTGACGGGACAAGTGACATGAAAATGTTTGGCAAACGTTTTTTTTTTAGAACGGGACCACCCCTCGGCAATGCTTGGTAACTCTCCTAGTGTATTTCTGTTAAAAAGGTTTTGTAGCGAAAAATTTATCTGCCTTTGCAGATGCCGCTCGGAGTCGGCAGAAAACATTTAGGTCTCGTTAAAAGAAAAAATTTGGACCAAAACATCTCAAATTAGTAGCGAAGCTCGGCCTTATTCTCCTAGGAGGTGTATCAAGCCAAATATTATTATTATTATTATAGTTTATATGTACCCACTTCACGAATTTGCAACGGGCCTCGAGCGGGAAAGTAACGCCACTGGTAGCGGAATCCTTTTCTTTGGTTCATACTGGAAATCAGGCAACTTGTGGATCGCATTGAGTTTATTAAGATAATTTATAACCGTCCTCCTAAAATTTCTCTCTGTGTGAAAATTTAAATTTAAACTCAATTCTATTTTCTTGCTTAGTTTTTTTACCTTAATTTATATATTCCGTTGTTGCCTCCTACCTTTATTTTTTTGGTGCTACACCCATGATATGTAAACATTGACATTTATGTTAATACCCAAAATACTTCCAATTTCGAATTCTCATATCCTTTTTGGTATGTTTATTTGAGGATAACATATATGAAGACAGGAAAACGTGCGATGTCTCAATAATCTCTTGGCGTATGTACATACTTATGTACATATGTAATCATTTATTTTGAATTTATATTGGGCTTAAAATTTATTACTTCCACTGATAATCGTAGTGAGGATACAGCTGAACCGAAGAACTAGAATTCAGAAAATAGCTAACAAACTTATTGAGACTTTCATTCCATCACATTTGAGATATTTTACTCGATTTTCAGCATTAAAAAATCTGGTTGGGAAAGTTGAGAGGTGTAAAAAACTTACTTTTTAGGTAAACTTTGATGGGTTTGTAACTTCAAAACAAATATTATTAAAAGTAATACAAAATTGGTACTTTTTTTAAATGCTGATTCTCCGGGGGGTAAACTCTCTTGTGGAGTCTTAAGTGAAATGACGCCTTCAGAAGGAAAGTGGCGTCAATTGTTTCCACGACGACAGCAATGACTATGCAATCATTCGGTTGTTATTCGTACAAAACAGTAGCTGAATGGGTTTTCTGATAAGACTTTGCTTAGGTGTCGAGCAAAGTTTACAAAAACTTACACAATAACAGATAGACTTTAAGGTGCAAATGTTCGCAATTGAGAAAGCCGCAGTAAAGTAAAAATCATATCTATCGTTTTCCGACACAAAGTAAATATGTACATATGTTACTGAATTTTATTAATGTAAATATTTGAACAAACTTACACACATAGCCACATTTTCCTCAACATTCCTATGTAAACTGTAAATTTACCTGTTGCAGCTGAGTTAGAAACAATATAGATAGAGAACAATAGGTTGTGAAAAATATTTGGGCATAGATAAAAAAATTTGAAACATTAAATTTTTATACAATTGGTGGGCTTAAAACTTGTATGCGAATCCCAAACGACACATGTCGGTGCAAGCACAAACATTTTCTGTGGCTCCTGCCAACAAATCGAACTTAAATTGGACTTGTTCCATAGAGTAAATATTGGTCTAAAACTAAACAATTCGAAGGTGCAATTGAGATGTCAAACGCGGGTTTACACTTTCACTACCGATATACCACTGCAAACGAGTTTTTTCTGAGAAGATTTTCATACACTCCGACCACTTCCGACGCCATATATTATAAAATATGTTGGGACCGATTCGTCACATATGTTTCGGCACCGACAACCACATTTTGAGTTATAACTCTATATAAAAATAATAATAAATTATGGAGCCAGCGAGTACGCTTCGTAACTAGGCTTAAAGTGGTTCGCTATGCCAACTTGTAATATAACCCTCTTCCCTGCAGGGTGGTTTGTGCGTTGGACATATGAGTGAAATGGATTACGGATCAATGTATGCAATGAATAGTTTATGAAAATACCGTCCGGAAGCTTACTATGGCACTTATGCTTATAGACTAGCAGAGTACCCGGCGTCACTCGGGTTGTGAATAGTTCATTCATTTCTGTTACCCTAAATCATAAAAACATCATATCAAAAAAAGAAAAAACAAGTAAGGAAAGGGCTGTCTTCGATAGTGCCGAAGACTTTATACCTTTCATGAATACACATCACGGTTTTAAGTGTCCGATTCTTACTCACAATTAGTACAAACTCTGCAAAACTGTTAATTTAAAGATACATAGCCTAAACCACATTTATTAGAAAAATCGATTGTATGGGAACTATATGTTATGTTGGTCCGATCTGAGTGATTTTCACTACACACATTACATATATAATGTGTACTAAAACAGCAAAATTTTGCGTTCCTAGATTTTTAATTGCAACAGTTATAGGCCAAAAGCCGTTTATCGGAACCATCGACTGTATGGGAGCTGTGCGTTGTATTGTTCCGATCATGCTGGTTTCGTCAAATGATTAGTGGTTTACAAAATGGCTGCCTCTTAGCAAATTTCATCGAGATATCTCTAAACTGAGGGACTGCGTTCAAACAGACAGACGGACATGGCTAAATCAACTCAGCTCATCGCCCTGATCATTTCGGTATACTTATTAATGTATACGGTATACTCTTATTCTTCTCATGCTTACAAACATCGGACCAAAGTTATAATACCATTACATGCTCATGAAATGTATTCAAATCTAAAAGTATTTAGTTTAGATGAACTCTACAACATCACTACGTCACCTTCAGTCACATTTTCAAAATACAGACACGTATTTTCCATAGTTTTATTAACGATGTATGTATGGATAGATAAATTTAAAAATAAAATTTTTATAAAAAGTAAAGAAAAATTTTACAGAGGTACGTTTTGATATTTTTTTGAGAAACTAAGTGCATTTTGCTTCATATACAGTTGTGTTCAATATAATAGTAGTGAAATTAAAATGGATATCGTTCATAAGATAATAAGAAGAAGCTGTGATTTTAATAATTTTCATTTAAAATATCGCGCATTCCATAACATAAACCACATAAACAGAAATTTCAAAGTATCTATACACAAAATTCAGGAGAGTTAATTAAACTTTATAAAATGGCCCTCAAATTCCTAAGATTTTTTGACAGAATTTCTAGAAAATTTTTGATTACGTAGTTTTGTAGACCAATCAATTTTACTACAACATTGTGCAAGTTAGAACTCTCTCAAACATTTCCCTGAATCTTTAAAATCTTTTTAGTCAAGAGTGTTGAGTGATTTCTACCTTACAACGCATGAAGAAAAATAAATTTTGTACTTCTAACTTACCCATTATTATGCTAAAATTGAATGAGCTACAAAACTGCGTACTGCATAACTTTCCTAAACTTTGTGTAATCTTTGAAATTTCTTTTTATGTGGTTCCTGCTATGAAATTCGCTATATTTTGAATGATCATACAGACAAAAATTCTTAAAGTGGTTCAGATGAACTCTACAACAATCCCTACTTCACTTTCTGTAATTTTTTAAAAGAAATATTCAATGTCCAGGCACGACTTTTCTAGAGTTTTATTATAGTATAGATAGATGAGGCTAACACACTTCGACTGTGCTCAAAACATGGTATAAACATCAAAGGATTAATCTGTTGCCTGATCGAAAAACAGACATTCATGTTGCCATAGACAAAAGGCATGCTTTCAGTGTTCTGATCCCACAATCAACAAGACTATTACAAGGTACGAATTACCCCTCCGGGTTAGGGGCTTGGAATATGCCCGAGGTGGGCATACCGGTGGTAAGAGGCGACTAAACTGCACAAAGATAATGACGTGCAACTCGATGGTTGATCTACGGATATGATGCCTCTCTCTTCTCATTACCCATGACCTAGAAGGTTGCATTGGTCATACCAAATCGCTCACTTTCGACAAAACTCCCCAAAACCTTCGGGGTGTGTGTTTGTTGTTGTTATGTTGTTATTAATAGTGCTTGCCTGCCTCTGGTTTGGTATTATGAGGGGACATACCACATGCAGGGCACGTATTTGGTATGGTGGGGTTCAGTCTGGATAAGTAAGTTATAATATCCAGAACGAAGTTGTGTTAGCATGACTCTAGTCTCCCTCGGAAGCATACGCTCCTCATCAGCTATTTCAGGTGGTTCGTTTCCTTATCTTTTCCCCAAGTACTGCTTGCCAGCGACTTGAGGATCTTGTTGCGGCTCTGTACCTTAGATACACGCCCAGGATTTTAGGGTGATTGACCGTAGGTGGACGTTTAACTCACGTCGTAAAAAGTGTCGGAGATAGGATCAGGTCTCACTCTTTGAAGAAGATGGAAAAGTCTCGGAGGTAGCAGTTAATCCTCGTACAGAGTTCGTCAATGGATGGGCCCTTACCCGATGCCATAATCGTGCAGTCGTCAGCGTAGGATACAATGGAGACTACGTCTGGTGGGGGAGGAAGCCTCGAAATATAGAAATCAAACAAAAGGGGGATAGGACACCACCAAGGGGGACCTCTTGTTTAATTCTTCGTGGTCTAGATTTCTTGTTCCTAAATTTGACTGACGCCTGCCGACCGTTGAGGTAGTTAGCCACGTTTTTAAGCTGGCAGGGATCGGTGTCTCTTCCAGGTCTTTTAGGAGTGTGGCATAGTTGACCATGTCGAAAGCTTTGGAAAGGCTTGGTAGCTGTTGATTCAAGCCATAGTTTATCTGCATCGTTATGATGTTCAAAGCGGTTGTTTGTCTAAGCGACTTCCCGAAGCCATGTTGGTGTTCGGCAGGTGTTGCAGGTTTGCAGTGTAATATGGGAGCAGAATGGTCTCCAATAAATTCGCTACCGGCAACAGAAGATATATCGGACGATATGATTCTCCTTGGTTCGCAGGCTTCCCTGGTTTTAGTAGGGGAACCACAATCGCTTGTTTCCAAATCTCTGGAATGACGAAAGTGGTTAGCGAGAGGTTAAAGAGAGCCGCAATACCGTCGGGTCCGATTGATCTTGAGGGTTTGGATCTCATTATGGCTTCCTTGACCTCGGCGACGGAAACTGTGTTCTCTGGGTATGATAAACATTATCACATGATAGCCTAATCATATAGTATATGTCTACTAGTAGCGCAACTCCGACCCTCACAAACACACAAACCACACGGGCGCGTTTTGTTCCATAATAAAACAATCAAATTTAAATACTGCAATACTGAACGTGAAGACATAAAAGACCCAAAATATTAAATAAGAAGCAGTTATAATACCTTATCAGTTCCTAAAGAATGTAAATGTCATTTTAAATTTAAATTTTTAGTTGTAGTTTTTACTTCAAAACAACTCTGAACGCTCTTTCCTCCATTACACTTTCTCGGAGTACCTTCCTTCACTACGCTGTGTTGTGCTTATGTTTGTGCGCCCGACGGATGCCTATCAGCAGGTGGATGCAAACTGTCGGCAGAAGGAGCTCGCGCATCGCCTGGGGTCCGATTTGACGGTGTCACCAAATGCAATGCCGACCTTGTCATTGTATTTGGTCGGATTTGATAAAGCCTTGACTGTTGACCATAATTTGCCGACTCCGCCGAAGAGGTTGCATGCCTCTAGGTGTTGCTTCGACTTGGTCAACTTGTAGTCATTGACCGTCCTTCGGACTTCCGCGTTAAGATCTTTAATTCTTGGGTATGCGGGATTGAGAAGTCTCACTTGGCCACGTTCCATTGCCAGGTCAGCTGCCTCCGCAGGGAGATTCGATCGAATTTCTTCCAGCGGGAATGAACCGGCCGGACGATGAATCACTAACCTTGCGGAACTCTCGCTCACCTAGGCGTACGTTAGTTGATGTTGGTAGGGCAGCAAAGGATCGCTCAGTATAGTCGGTAAAACGGTCCCATCCCGTTTTGCTGAAGTTGATAAAGGTTCTTCGTTAAGAGGTTATGAAGTCCGACTGTCGCTCAATTGAGAGTATTATTGGCAGTTGCCAATTTCAGAATCCGTAGCCAGTTGGCGCAGTTTATAAGTTCTGCGCTTACGATCGATATGTCTGGCGAGCTGTGGCAGTTGCCTGCCACTCTGGGAGGGCGTCTCCGTTTACTGTACAGAATGCCGAGGCATCTATTTGTTCCGCAAGTGCATGCCCTCTGCTGTCTACTGGCAGATTGGAGTGTCAGAGATCGTGATGTGTGTTGAAGTCACCGAGGATTAAACGGTTATCACCTCTTAGCAACGCACTTATCTCGTGGTGACAGTCCCTCGGGAAGCATGTTACAGGGGAAATGTAGATGTTGATAATTTGCAGATCGACATCGCCTGACCGGCCCACTATACCTTAGCATTCTAAGATAGAGTCCCTCGGGTCGATGTCGGGAACAAATAGATTATATTGTACAGTGTGGTGTGTTTTAACCTATCATTGTCAGTCTGATCTTGTGGTCAGTTTGGTCTCTTGAATCGCAGCGATTTTGATGTTGTTTACCTTCATAAATTCAGTTATCTCCGCGATTCTTCTAGCTAATCCGTTACCATTTAGCTGTTCAATTTTGAAGTGCGCTGGAAGTGAGGTTGGGGTCATACTAGGCGTGAGTGACGGATTCGTTTGCCTGAGTGGTGGTAGGCTATGGCCTAGGATGTGCCGCAGTCTACAAGGTAATGGACCTTGAAAATTTTATGGAGAGGCCAGATTATCTGGCGTGGAAGGCTGCGGCGTGTTGCAGCAAGGCGCTTTGAACGTATCCGTGCAGAGGTTTCTGTTCGCGAGCCAAGAGCATATAAGAACGTGGCATAGGCCAAGACAATTGTTGCATTTGACCGATGACGCAGGCGAATATAGTCACTGCCGACAAACAGTGCACATTATGAAAGGCACGAGGAGATGGTGGTCCTGACCAGTGTGCGTGCTGGAAGTAGAGGGGACATTAGGGGCAGAGACAGAGAGACTGACGCTCGGCAGTGCTCGTTGACCTATTCCGGAGGGGTTAGGAGTGATGAGCGGCTGTGCGAGGTGAAGACGCTGTTGAGCGTGAGCGGCAGTCGGGAGGCGAGTGAGGTGAGGCGGGCATAGCACCAGTGCTGCTAGTCGTGAAGACTGGGCCACCATTGTGGTCGCTAGAGGATAGTGTGGGCAGTGGGGGTGCGCTAGAGCTACGTGTACCGCGGGACGCCCTTAGGCGTGTACATCATGGTGCCTCGTAGGTTAAGGGTTAAGCTCTGAGCATCTAGATCTGTGAAGCCATCTCCTACACTTGACGCATTGAACAGAAAGCGACCGTTTAACATAATCCAATCTCTTGGCCCGGGGTTGGGTTCGACCCCAGCCCGTAACAAGAGACAATGGAGCAACCCCGCTGCAAAGGTTTGCTCCGAGGATAACAATTTTAGGGTGGGACATGACAGATTAGACAGGGTTACACTGAAATAACAGCCCTTGGCCGGGTAAGAAACCCGGGTCATTCCGGTACGATAGAACCGGCTGTTGTGGGAAGATGTGAATGAAGCTGAACAACATTCTGCAGAGATGACACCGCTTTAGGACTTTTTTGAGAATATGACTTGGTGTAGCATCAACTTCATATTTCATATCACCGTTGTTATATCCTTGTGTACACGGCCCCCAGTAAAGTCGACAGTTTTCAAGAGAGAACCGTGGTTTCTCTGTTAATAATTACAAATTAATTTATTAATTTGTAGTGAATTTTGAAAGGAGTCAAAAATTAAGTCCAATATTTTTTTAGAAGTATATTTTCTCTCATTAAAACACATTCAAGAAAACGGTACTACTTTAGGTTATATCCGTAACGTAAAAAATAAATTGGGGCTACCCCACTTCACATAACCCCTCACTGTCTCGATTTCAGGTTCAGATATGGGAAGAAAGGTCGTGATATGTTTTGGTACGTCAGCTTTGTAACAAATCGTGACTAATATCTAAGCGAGGTGTCTTGTTGCAATCACATTCTAAGCTGGATAAATTTCTTAGAAAATCTCTTGTGGACATGTGTATGTATGAATGCACATAAAAGCTTATGTATGAGCATAATGCATATAGAGTAAGTGAGGGTATTGTGATATAGGCATACATTTTTCGACTGCTACTCAACATTTTATTAAGTAGATAGGTAGGAAATCATACAATTCTAAAGATTCCAGTATTGTGAAGCGCATTCCAAGATGAGATCGATTTATCTTAAGTATTCTGGAAGATATTTATGCAAACCCAATAAAAGTCAAAAAAGCCGTTTTGTCAAAATGGGGGGTAATGTGATATACTATACCACATACTTGGCTGTTCTATGAAAGATATGTTAACCGAATTAAATAATTAAGCCACATTGTAAATATGGTAATTTGCATTCATTGAGATATGTGACATCAGCATTCGGGACCAGGAAGACCATGTTCCATCAAAAGTAGAGAAGGTTTTCCTTTTTCTGCTGATCTTATGCACCCAATTTGCTTTTCTGTTGTAGCTAACATTTTCGCCTGCTTACTTGGCGTGAATGAAATACCAATACTTTACCAACCCATATCACAAAACCCTAACTTACTCTATGCATGTAGTTGGCTTCGCGGGAAAACGCATTAAATCCACTTTTAAGAAGAATTGAGATTTCAATGCAGATCTTAAAGCCATTAGGCGATGAAGGTGTCAAATTAGTTTTATATAATCGTTTGGCCTTAACCAACGATTTGCAATGCGTTAAGAAAGTACTTTACGGGTTAAAACAATTATAAAGAGAAAATGTTCTAAGTCATAAAAGAGCCTAAGGATTATTCTTAGGGCAGCTTTCTCGATATCCGGTTAACCCTAATCGGCAGTTAATTGACAGAAGTTCTTGAGTTATCTGTCAAACAAAGTACCGGCTAGCGTAAAACGGATATTGAGAAAATGACCCTTAAATAACTTTAGTTAGTTAGTATTATGAATCTTGATATTTAAAGGTATATATTTTAAAAATATTAATATAAAAAAGCGTTTTGTTTCTCTCTTGAAAAGTTTACAATATGGACTTAGCACTTTCCCCTACAAAGTCAAATATATGTATGTATACAAATATGTCCGTGATCAACTATATAGGTCAGGCGCGGATCCAGAAAATAATTTCGGGGGGGGTCCAACTGTTTTTTTTTTTTTGTCATAAAAACGATTTTGAGAGTAAAGCTAGGTATTGTGTTGTTCACTTGAAAATTTAAATGTTTTGAAGTGTGCCTGGCATCGTTTCCCATTAGATTCAGTCATGGACGCTGGCAACATTTTGCAGTGAAAATCGTCGTTTAAAAACATGTTCAAAAAGAAAAGATCTGAATCTAATGGGAAACGATGCCAGGAAGATATTCTATGTTCAAAACATTTACCCCGTTATTCATAAAAAATATTAAAGGTTTATAAAGCTTTTTTAAATGAGATTTCCATACAAATTTTCAATTATAAGAGCTTAATAAACCTATTTTATTTTTGATTTATAAGAGGGTTAAAGTGTCGTCTCAAATAGTTTCTAGGCGACTTGAGACATTTTCACCTGAAAACCATAATACCAAGCATAAAATGGAAATGACAAAGTTACAGTTTAATATTATATACATAAGAGGCTTTTCCAACAAACAACAAACAAATGTACTGTGTCAATTACAAGCATTGGCGCTGCATCACGTAACCACGGTTGCCACTTTAGTCTGATTGGACCAAAAAATGATTCGTGCCACTTATTTCTTTTTTTTAATTTTATTATGTTGATTTTTTTTACTCTAACAGTCCAGAAAGTTTGGACCCTCCCTTATCCATCCCTGACGCAAAATCCATATAATTTCATGACCTAAAATTCCTTCATTTTAACTTTTATTATGTAGACATATAAAAAAATGTCACTAATTTGGACATTTCGGGGGGAGGGGGAGGGTCCGGACCCCCAAGTCCCCCCTCTGCCCTCCCTGGATCCGCGCCTGATATAGGTACATAGTACATGTATATGATGAAATATTTGTTGAGATGTATTAATGAAGCGACATGTATCAATGTACACTCATACATATATTTTATGAAGTCAAGATGACAAGTAAAAAGTTCAAATGATTGACAATAGCGCCAATAAGCTACCGCGTCTCCTAACTGCAAGGCAACACAAATGTACGAGTATATCCACATCTGCAGGTATACAGATTTAAGAAATTTCGTCAAGTCACTGTACTGAATTTTGTATAGAACGAACCCTTTACCAGCGTTTTGGGGTACTCCTCCTCTTAATAAATGTACATAAATAAGTTATAGATACTGGTTGCTTATTTCTGTGTGCATTTATACATACATATGTATATATATATGCACGTACGAATAAATTCTGTATGATTGACTTTTGCTAACAAGCAAAGTGTCTGAGGAGCTAATTTAATTAATTCGGACTTTAGGTTTACTCACTTTACACACTTATTGACTAAGAGGGTTAATTTTCAGTGCTGACAACAAGATATTTATGTAATTGGAAGTGGGAATGAAATGTTTAACCGGAGCGTTTATCATTCAATGATCAATTTTGGTATTTGTACTTAATTTAGGAGATATATACAAATATAGCACCCCTTTCAGCTCAAGAGCAATGCTGTCCGCTTGTATATTTAATAACAGGAGAATCTTTGACAGTACTGACCATATGGCTCCTGTGAAGTTCAATAAGTTGTGTAATTGTAGCCAAGTCAAAAACATCTGATATAATACACAAATATTAATTTACGCACATTAACGCTTACTCAGGCACGGAATGAAGGCATTACACCCGACTAAAATATCGCATAAAACTTGTATGTACACCCAAAAAACTGTTTTAAAACATAAAAACGGTTCGGCTACTTAAAAAAAAATATTTTGATGTATATTGGAACGGTTTTTCGTCATCCCTTGTTTTGGTTTTGTAACAAACCGGGTTCGGCGTTCCGCCATCCTCAGTGTTTACTTTCGTTCTAAACTTTCCACCCTGTCGGAAAATCAACAAAGCAAAATAAATCAAAAAATTACTAGTAAATGTGGTTTTGCTTATAATCCGAATCTGCTCTTTAACTTTCTTGATTAAGCATAGTTCCCCCCCACCCGAGCTTATCCCATTTATTTGACATATTTGAACCACCATTACTCAGCGAGTTGATGTGGTATGTTTATTAACGGAGGAATACGAAAGGAAACCCCTTCGATTTGATAGCCATACATGAAAGATTCTCGGGTCAGTTCTGAGCGTAACGGGCAATTTCGTACCTGGAAGATTCTTTCTTTAAATGGTCATCTGACCTTTGGATCTTCTCGCCGTTTGATCCAAAGGTGCACCGGCGGGCCCTCAACCTCATTCACACGGAGTCGGTAAACTCCTTTGTCAGGTCACGCCCAGTGAATGCAGTCCTACAGGCACAAGCTCCACCTGTTGCCGACGAGGAACGCGAACTGCCCAGGGAGACAAGAGTCACGCTTGCCCAACATCGTTCTGGATACTGTAACAGACTAAACTATTACCTATCCAGACTGAACCCTGACATGCCAAATGTCTGCCCGGCATGCGGCGTGTCTCCCCACGATACTAACCATCTGTTCATCTGCTCAACTGAGCCCACTCTTCTAACACCAATTTCACTCTGGTCCACCCCTGTTGAAGCCGCGAGGTTTCTTGGACTTCCGTTAGAAGAGCCTGATGACAATGTTGGGTGGGGGGTGACATCCTAGGCAGGTTAAGTAGTCGCTACAACAACAACAACAACAATACCTTTAAAAGAAATAGAGATGTTATTTCAATACCTTTTGCAAAGTTGGACTAATTTTTATTTACATATATAGACAGCAGACCTGTAAAGAACAGAGTATTTATATTATTATATTGATAGCGATAGTGACACAGAAACATCAAGCAATGCCAAGTCATCTCCCACATTTTTTTCCCACTCTGAAGTTGTAACCCTTCCGTAGCTGACAAAGTTGAATGACGGGGGTATTCCCTGGGGTTGCAGCGTAGCGATTGACATAATTATACCTTTCATGAACATAAAATGGTATTATAACTTTGGTCCGATGTATGAAGTATGAGAAGAGGAAGAGATAGACCCACCAACAAGTATACCGAAATGATCAGGGAGATAGTCGATATAGTCATGTCCGTCTGTCTGCCTGTCTGTCTGTTTTAACGCAAACTAGTTCCTCACTTTTTGAGATATCTCGATGAAATTTGTTAAGGGGTCGCCATTTTGTAATATATTAATCGGTTGTCGGAACCAAATAGATCGGACCAATACAACGCATAGCTCCCATACAATCGATTGTTCCGATAAACGCGTTTCGACCTATAAATCTTGCAATTAAAGAGCTAGGAACTTAAAATTTGGCAGGTTTCATACATATTATATACGTAATGTGGCTAGTGAAAATCAGCCGGATCGGACCAAGATAACATATAGCTCCCATATAATCGATTGTTCCGATAAATGAGATTTGGAGTATAACTCTTGCAATTTAATAGCGAGGAACACAAAATTTGGCAGCTACAGTACTTATTACTTATGTAATGTGTGTAGTGAAAATCATGAAGATTGGTCCAATAAACCGATAAACCGGTTTTGGGCTATGTACCTTTAAATTAACAAGGTAAGACCATCAATTTTTGCAATGCTTGTACTTATTGTAAGTAAGGATCGGACACTCAATACCGTGATGCGTATTCATGAAAGGTATAAAGCCTTTTCTTACACTTTTTATATTAATATTATACTTTTGTTGAGTAAAGCTACTGATATTTACTATTTATTACTAGTGATATTGTATGCAACAAAGTTGGTTGCCGAAACTGTTACCACCCTGATATTAGCCCACACTGGAAAAACTTGAAAATATGCAAATATGTTATAAAGAAAAATCAATGTGTCTGTCGTTTAGGGGCGGCCGCCGTGGTGTGAAGGTAGTGTTGCCGGCCTACCACACCGAAGGTCCATGGTTCGAGCCCTGGTACAGGTAACATCAAAAGTGATTTGAAAAAAGTTTTTCAAAACGGGGTCGCCCCTCGGCAGTGGTTTGGCAAACTCTCCGAGTGTATTTCTGCCATGACAGGCTTCTCAGCAAAAATTCGTCTCCTTTGTAGATGCCGTTCGGAGTCGGCAAAAAACTGTAGGTCCCACCAATTTGTAGGGAAAATTCAAAATCGGCACACCACAAATTGGAAGAGAAGCTTGGCGCAAAAATCTCTTAGGAGGTTTATGATGATATACCTGTTGTATATCGCGCCATAGAGATAGAAGTTCTCAACTGAGCTTCATAGACTTTTCGCAATATATGCATGTAACCACAGGCGAATTATTACCACAAAGAGAAAAAAATTTAATTCGTTAAAACTCGGAATTTATTTTGCTGAGGTTTGTAATATTCGGTTACATGTGTGCTATAAAACTGAAACGGTAAATTTAATATTTCGTATGGAGATAATTTATTCTGGAGTACGGAAGGGAGGAGAAGATTAAGGGTAAGACGAAGAGGAAGCGTAAGAATGTGGAGGAGTAGACAAAAAGGAAGAGAAGGGAAAGTGGGCCAATTAAGGAAGTAGGTAGGAAGAATTAGTTATGCAAGACATGATCTGTCAGGTCTAGTAGTACAGGAAAAAAGAAAATGGGAATGAATTTTTATATAAACAAGTAACGAGAGCGCTGCTGCGAGAAGGGTTTCTTTGGATGAATGTCAATCACGATTTTCATTGTCAAAACAACAACAACAACCGTGGATATTCACACAGAAAGTCCAATTTCTCAACAAAATTTTGTGTAGGCCAATGTTGTCTGTATATTAAATGTAGAAAAATAGCCGAGGGGTCGCTCTTCCAAGCGACTTGGCGCAACACACCACAACTAAATGTAAAATGATCTACTTCAACCGAGGTATTAAGATTTTTGGTGACCTCTTTGAAGTTGATTGAACAAAGAATTGTTAAATGACTTCATTAATTTATGACTGATTTACAATTCTTTAGCTATAGCCGTCGAAACTGCTGCGAAAACTATTGCTTTAAACTGAGAAACGTTATTTTGATTGGCTACTGATTCAGCAAGATAATAGTCAGATCCACCTATACCACCTTATTGAGTTAAATATCTATATAACCGATTCTTTATTCAGTCAAGGAATGACTAAAAAAACTAAAACCTTCAGTGAGTTTTTCCCGCTTTACGTCGCCTTCTGCATTCATAAAATAACACATAAAAATATGGCATTTATATTTTTAGCTGGCACCTACTTAAAAGTAGAGCAGCCAATCATGACGAATGGAAAATTTATCTTAATATGATATGGGCAAGGTAAGAGAACCTATAGGATTCGACATACAAACGATCCTCTTTTATATAACTAGCGCCAATTGAATGGCTAAAAATCCCGGACGTCTTTTATGGAAGCCCCCTGATAGATATGGTGATATCAAAATTAGCACGAATCAGATTCACCTGATGTCATTTATACACATTTTATTTTGCCTTTTTCAAAATAAATGCTTATTTTGTCTTTCTCGAAATAAATGAATTTTTTCCTTTCCGAATAATTATTTTCTCTTTCAAATTTGTAAAAGTAATAAGTAATTTAAATTGCAATGCGTTTGCTTAAGTGCTTACTGCACTGCAATTTAATTCAAAATAATGACGAGGAGAGTGTCTTTCAAATTTCCCAATATTTCATGTTTTAATTGGGCACCACTTGTATCAATGCAGGTCGATAATCGAATGGAAATGCTATTCCAAAATGTTGAGATGCATCTTGTGGTACAATGTTACCACAACCATAGAGAGTAAGGCTTTTGTGTTAAAAGTTCGATTGGAATCAAAGTTAAAACCAAAAGTACAATGAAACTAATCCATAATTTGTTTTTTATCGTTTTGTTATAAGTTCAGAAATAAGTAAATTTATGAAAATAAAATATTTTTAGTGCCTTTTGTTGCCTATTTAGTCCTTTGTTTTGCCTTTTTTACAGGTTTTTATGTCCTTAAGATCTTTTCCCTGATTACTACTTGCAAATACATATTCATTTTATAAGCCAGATCTCCTCACAGGCTGTTCGTTCGTTCAAATATCTCAGCGTTTAATTGGAGCTTTATGCTATTTCGGTCTCTGTAAGCGGAGTAAAAATTTAGGCATTATTCGTAATTTCACATTAATTAGTTTAGGACATCGTGCTGTTAGAAGCTGAAACATACCTTTTGAAAATTTTGTTAATTTGGTCAAGTATAGTCACCCAAATAGAAGACATAACTAGCTCGAGCGATTACTTTTTATATATGTATTATTTCCTCTAAATGTATGTATGTATGTGTTTAATAGAAGTTTAGCATATCCCCTGTACTGTCACAATACATGACAACATTGCAGTAAAAATGGGAGACAGTCACTGAACATGTTAGTTTCGCTATAAAGAGTTTATGACTAGCTCCGAACTGGTACTAATCGGATGCATAGCAGAGCAGTTGGTGGCCATACTTGTACCAACAGCGCTGGGGTCTAACCTATATGGAAATTAAATATATTTTCTACGTGGGCATGGCTATAGGCCGATTTGAACCGCTTCAATGATTTGGTAATATTACAATTACTGATTTCATTGATTTGGAATTTTTTTAGTAATTGTACGCCAAAGTAAAGAATTACAAAATATGCTAGTTTTGCAAAGCTTTATGCGATTCTACGGTATGGTGTGCGATATGTATACGTACGATTAAATTTAACAATAAGTTTTGCATACTAAACATTTTATGAATTAAACAAAAAGGGACACTTCGCGTTTAGTATAGATTAATAATGCAATCCGGATCGTTTTTTACAGAGTTTATTATCATTTAGCGAGTTTAGACCATTTTTTTTTATAAAACACACCAAATGTGAATTCAAAATAAAGTTTAATTTTTAAAGTAAATTGTTATGTTTCTTTCCTCGAAGAGTTCCATTTTTAATTTTCCTATAGCTTTTTATCACTATTTCATGGCTACAAATATTTTAACTAGTTCTAAAATATTCACTTTTAATTGGGTTCGAAATAGTTATTCTTACACTAGCTCTGGACTATGGATTTCCGAACCATCTCTGAACCGGCTACCAACGAGAGAGTTCAGAACGCGCTCTACAGTTATGTAGAGGGGGTTAATTGGCACTTCGTAGAACATCACAATGTTAAAAGTGTCAGTTAAAAGCATTGCTTGGGGATAGACGGAGAACCAGTACCGCCTCTTAATGCGATGGTTCTATGCTGGTTTTGAGCTAGCATCATTAACTGCAGGGGAGTGGACAAAGTTGTCAGTGTGCGTTAGCAATTTTTCATAAATATTTAAGTACAAAGCATAATAACTCACTTGACCGAAAACCAAATGCACTTAAAATTGACTATGTAATTGTACCTAATGAGCCACTTGAAAACATGAAAAATAGTATAATTATGCATACCTACTTGCACTTTTCAATACCTGCCTGGACATTTCATTGCTCTAAGATAATGAGTATAAAAAGCAATTGTCGTGTGGTCAGTCGTCCGGCGCGACCGATGAGTTTGGCATTATTGTTAGTAAACTGTCGCCAATTTAAGGAAACGCCCGTCGGCCGCGTTTCTGCAAATTCGCGTCAAATGACAAAATTTGTGTCTGGAATGTTTACTAGTCAGTGGATTATAGACGGCAACTCATTGACGCTTCAACTAATTGCGGGTGCCAGTGCAAAGTTATGGTTTGGCCAACGAATTTTGTATAAAAGAACCTGCGGGAAGCAGAAGCATGTCAGTTGCTCACTGAAAGAGTCATCGTTCACACTATATATTTAACAACTCTAAATAACACTTTTAAAAAATGATAAATTCATTCATAATTTGTGCTACATTATTTTTGAGCAATTTTTCATATGGATATTATCTCAAGCCCAGGACTGATGAACTAAATCATCATGGAGATGAGTGGAGTATATTTCAAAAGAAGTTAGGACTTTCATGGGATAAAGGTGTGTATAGTTAATAAATTTAAATGAAACATAACCTGTGATGTGCACATATATAATTTCTCTTTCTCTAATTTCAATATAAATTATAGTCGAATTACTCAAATCTCAAAAGAATCAAGAAAATACGATAAACCTTCTTCATCGATTTATTCAGGAAAATCCGAAATATGTAAGATTGAATACAGATACTAGAAACAAGCAAATAATTAACGACCCCTTATGGAATACCCTTCACACATTATTCAAAAACATGAGATTACCTAAACAAACGCTAAAGACTTCGTTAAACTTTGAATTCAATAATAATGATAAGAACACAGAAAAGACCCTAAACCGCTCGCGCCGCAGAATTGCTGTGAGAATGGTGGATGATATTCCAACAGAGAAAATCGACGAATTGCTTACGATTTTTAATCGTGAAAATGGCATTGATAACACAGATTTAAATGAAACTGATAACAACGACGAACATGATTATGATGCTCCAGAAATAACTCACGAGTCTTCACCGGCCTCGGATCCTGATTATGCGTATGAAAGTTTATACGAAGACGATCAGGATGCCAGTTCACCTTCAAAAAATTATAATAATTCCGAATTCAGAACACTGCAAGATCTTATATTGCAGGCAAAAAAATCTCAGTGGTAAGAGTCGAAATAAAATTTTAAGAATTTCAGTTTACTGAATTAAGTTTACAATGACTGTGTTAATATAAAATTAATAACTTAATTATAAGTATATTAAGTTTAATGATAGTTAAATGATTCTATATAGTGAAATAAGTGTAAAATGTATAATATCTGTAAATAGTTTTTGTAGTTACATTGTTAAATTTTATTAAAGCTGTACTTAAGTTTCAAATTATTGTTAAATGATGCATAGACATACATGCATACATACAATTGTATTTGTAAATATACATTTATAAATTAATATAAAAGGTTTGTTTTAATACACACATGTTGTCCGATTTCACATTAATTAGCTATGGCACCTCCGCTCACTCTGGACAAGAAAACTCTGATATATGATCAAATTTGGACGATACCACGAATCCCACAGCAAAATGAGGGGTAAACTAAAGATGCTCCAATTTTATCGATACTCTTTATATTGCCTTAAACAGTAAACAAATATCGAACTTGAGCACAAACACGCCCACCGCGCATGCAACTGATGAAGAAAAAACGACAAATGTCCTCATATTCTGTACGGAAAATTAAAGAATGTAGTTATACGAAACATTTAGTTAGTATTTTGTAAAGATGTGTACATAGGTCATCCGTTTTCACTATCAGAGAAGTCCCCATGCCCTAACTTTCATTAAAAGCATATTTCACTTTTTTTTTTAATAGTCAACAACGAACTTGTGGGCGGTTTTTAATTTTATAAAATTTTGCAATGTTTTGAACTTAATTTTTAAGCCACATTCCTTTGCAAAAGAACCACATGTAGCACACATCTCCAAATATAAGAGAAGGTACCATTTTAAAGTACAAAAATTATGACTCCGGGACCTCCGCGCATATTCGAACTAGTCTTATTTAATAGCCAAAATTACCTAGGTAAGTATTTATTTTCAAGTTAAAACTTGTGATAAAAATCTGCTTAATTTTTCACACATTTAAAATGTCAGAGCCCCATACAAAACTAACCTTGCCGTCATCACCGATTTTTTCCATTTTTGGCCGAATCTCTCCAGTGTGGTGCTTATACATTACAAATTTAGTTGAAATCATCGAAATTTTATAGCAAGTTTTTTCAAGATCTAACATACTTCACTTGTGTATTTGAATAAACACTCGTGAACGAATTAATTAACTTTAGTTACTGACTGATAAGGTGCATTTACAAGCACTTATACTCGTAAATTACTTAAACGTGTTAAACTAATTTTAATAGGCGCGGTACGGCCCATGTTTGTACTAGTAATTACTAAGTTATTATCCAGTTTGATGAAAAGGCTTTTCCAGCCTTTGTAGTCATTAAATTGCCAAAATTGAAGTCAAACTGTTGATAACTACGCCAGTATTTCATATGAAGATGTTTGGTGAATGGCACGTAAAACGTAAAAAAAATAATATTTCAGTATCGGATAAAGGGAACACCTACGAAACCGAAGTGTTTTCCTGGAAATAAGTACACCCGACAAACGTAGCAATCTTCTAAAGTCGACTTGCCTACATTTGACAAATAAAATAACAAAGGTTTCGCTGTACATACCCTTTATGAACAGAACTCCCTTCTGTGAGGGTGGCCCTTAGCCGATCCCTTACTGTCTACAGTTTATCACTTCAGGGGGAGTGTCATAATCCCATTTTTATACCTAATAGTGCTACGCACACAAGGTTTATTAACTTCATTCGCCTAACGGAAGTATGTAACGGCATAAACGGATCGAGATAGATGTGGTGCCTTCGAACCACTGGGACAACAGTAACATTCTCTTACTAAGGAGTGCGTTTAAAAAAATGTCACCTTTATTTTATTCAACAAGTTTTTTCTTAATTATTTGATTTGAAAATTTTTTTCGTAGCATGATTAGGAATAAATGTCAGAAAAATACTGTTTGAAAATATTTTCGCTAAATGCTGTAGTTCATATAAAAATGGCAAGCGAATTGAAGGTACGAAAAACTATTGTTAAAAGTTTACAAGACCACCCTCAGTGGACTTTCACAAAAATTGCTCGAAAACTTAAAGTACGACCGAAAACTGTTTCGAGGGTGTTGGAAAACTTTAAGGACAAATTGGCTGTTACCCGTAAGCCAGGTTGGGTATAAAAGGGGGCATCAGTGACCAAAACATGAAAAAGAAAATCATCACCGTTTTTCAGAAGAACCCCAATATTTCAGACAAAAAACTAGCGCAGACGGTGGGATGTTCCGGGTTTTTTTGTCCGTAAAGCAAAAAAGGAAGCTGGTGGTCTCAAAACGGTCAAGGTTCAAAAAGTTCCAGACAGAAACTCTGTAAAGAATGTGGAAGCAAAAAATCGCGCAAAAAACTAAAAATTTGTTTCTTTGAAAAATTGAATTGCTGCATCATGGACGACGAGACGTATGTTTTAGCCGACTTTTCGCAGCTTGCAGGCCAGGAGTTTTACATAGTCACAGTTACATAAATAAACGAAAATGAGGGTGTTTTGCAGTTACCGGTTCACTTTGCACGTAACGCGAGTTATAGGTGCAATAACATATTGGAATAGCAGCAAAAAACACTTCTCATCCGATCACGCAATAGAAAACACGTGGGATTTAAATAACTCCGTAATATTACATAGATATTGACTTATGTATATCAAAATGTTCAGGACGAAAAGAGAAATTGATTAAGCCATGTTCGTCCGTCCGTCCGTCTGTCCGTCTGTTAACACGATAACTTGAGTAAATTTTGCAGGTTCCTTGGCGATCGGAGATGAAAAAAGTGATTATTCAGTACATAGTACACTTCTTTGGTGTGCACATAAACGTTAAGGCAGAAAATCTATTTTTTAAGAAGCTTTTGAAAATGGTCGTGGCACCGATCACTTTTGATTAAGTCAAATTTAGATATAATATTAATTACAAATCAAACACCGTTCAAGATATCGAAACGAAACTCAGCACACATATTTATATTAATACAAGGAATGTTCAGAAAAGAAGTGGGCGAAATCGGCTAAGGCCGACGCCCACTTTTATACGAAAAAGTTAGAAAAGGATCATAGATATATTGATAGGCAATAACTTTGCTATATATATCAATAAGATCTTGCACACATAATAAGCTTTTTAAGTAAAACTGAACCGCAAAAAAAATTTTGTGGATTTTGTGGAAGAAGACGTGGCGCCGCCCACTTTTCAGCATAAAAGTTCTTATATTTTTGCTTGTAATTTCAACTAGATACTTCAATGAGTATACTATTGCCAAAAGTTAGGAAGATCGGATAACACACAGCAAAATATCCGGGCAAGTTGTTAATACC
Organism: Merzomyia westermanni; assembly: GCA_949987695.1. Classification (NCBI taxonomy): domain Eukaryota; kingdom Metazoa; phylum Arthropoda; class Insecta; order Diptera; family Tephritidae; genus Merzomyia; species Merzomyia westermanni. The sequence continues at coordinate 123,764,404 of OX465288.1, read as the reverse complement.
CCACTGCAAGGGGGAAGTTATACATCTTTTTTGATTTTTATACCTTTCATGAACATGAAATGTTTGTAAGTATGAGAAGAAGAGATGATCAATATCCTGAAATGATTAGGACGATGAGCTGAGTCGATTTATCCATTTCCGTCTCTCCGTCCGTCTGTCTATTTGAACGCAAATTTGTCAGACATATGCATGTATTGGAAAAAATGTGGTAAGCAGCTATTGGTAGGGAACCCATTTATATTTAAATAAATTACTGTACCACTCAGAACTGATAACAGAACTGTTTTTATTGGAAACAATCAGCTGGCTTTATAATACGAACTAAAAAGTATTAAAATAGACCTGCATAAATTGGGATGTCATAATAGATCACTACTAGGTATATAATGTTGGGTTCCACCCGAACTTAGACTTCCTTACTTGTTTTACTTGGTATTATGCCACTTGTCACCACTCCTTGGGTTGTGCTGCATTTAAATTCTGCTACTCCTGACTAGCACTATAAAATAATTTTGTGAAATTGTTGTGCTTGGAAAATAGTCAACTAAATATTAAAACAAAAAAATCAAACCTCTACAAAAAATTTTTCTCGTTGCGCCCGTGTTAATATTGTTGTTTTTTTTTTTGACGATGAATTCAATTTCGCACTCCGTTTCTCTTTTACCTAAGCAATAGTGCAGGCCACTCCTTGCTTGGTTTCTTTGCAAATTTTTTTGGTATTTTTGACAGCCGCTTAGTAAAGAACATACTTATTTTAGTTGAAGGATACTTCCTACTACGAGAAGGTAATTTCAAATGCAGAGCAATGCAAGTTATTGTATTATTTATGTACATTCACGAGGATATGGTTATAGCCAATCTGGGCCGCAGTCAATATTTTACAAAACAGTGCTGCCGTTTTCGATTGCACCTGCAGGCCCCTTAATATAGACTGCAGCGAGGTTGAAAGGGACAAAACTGAATCACACCTCACAGAGAGACGCCGTAGAAATTATTTCGGTCAATAAAGAAAATTAACATTAAAAACTTCTAAGATTTTTTGAGTATCCTTGTATATCGCACTAAACTTATCAAAAGCTTTTGATACAGCCAACCATGCCATACTCCTACAAGCCTGTCTTAAGTACAAACTTTGCAAAATTTTACGTTCATATTTTGTTAATTGAAAGAAAATCCCGTTTATAGGATAAAACGGTGGTATGGGGGCTTCATGATATATTAGTCAAATCTTCCTATTTTCACCAGCAGAATTACATATGTAATGAGTAAAAAAGCTTCAAAATTTCACCCTATAGCTATTTAATTGCCGCTTTCTGAAGGCTAAATCTTATATTAGTTCAATCTTTTTGGCTCCGCCAAATGCTTCAGTTGTTAAAAATTTTTGTCAGATATCTCTGAAACTGAGGGGCTAGACGTCCAAACAGACAGACGGACAGACTGAGCATTGACTAAACTTATTCATACATTTTTGTTTGTAAATATCAAGGTGTTTTGGTTTTAAAGCTGCTCTGCGATCCCAAATGATTGATATAGCCTTGCTGATTACGTGGGAGTCGATAAGATGCATTAACTCAGTTCATGAGTTCATGAGTTAGTTATATATACGCATAGAAGTCTTTTTATTAAAACTTCCAAGGGCCCACCGATGTTCATAGTCAACATTAGTGAAGTGGCACAGCTAACCATTGGCAAATATATTTACGATTTTAGCATAAGTTTTATGTTAATACTTTTGAAAGTAGGTACTACTCAAAAAACGCTTCATGGCACAACGTATATGAAGATAACCGCACTTATTCACATACACATATACATACTTTGTGTGTTCATTGATATTTATTTATGAGTACATACTTGTTGACATTTTAATCCCAACTCAACTTTTAATATCAATTTTATTGAATTAGAAAACCCGAAAATGATTTATTAGAACCGAATTATCTCATGTAAACAAGTCATTTTCGTGAAAACTTAACTTCTAAAGCCGTACTGTGTTGTCAGCACAAGTGGCTGTCAGCAATACCCGTTCCACTCCCAACTCCATTTACTCCACTTACATACCTACGAATGCCTAAATGTATGTATGTACAAGGTGGCGCAAAAGTAAGCTTCCGATGTTTTTTGGCTATAATTAAAAAAAAAATGAAAAACTTTGATTCTTCTTGTGGATTATTTTTATTTGGTCTTTTTTTAATTTTTTTTTACATCAAGTCGAGAATATGATGTCATGTAAATGGCCGCCGCCACAGTTGATTGTCATTTGAGCCCTTTTTATGGCATTTTCCATCACTTTGGCCAAAACTTCCTTCGATAGGTCCTCACATTCTTGACGGATATTGTTGTTAAGAGCTGCAAGAGTCTGAGGCTTGTTGACATAAACCCGCGACTTCAAAAAGCCCCACAAAAAGAAGTCTGGAGCGGTCAAATCAGGCGATCTTGCTGGCCAGTGCAAATCGCAAAAACGGGAGATTAGGCGGCCGGGAAATGCATCCTTCAGCATATCGGTTGTGGACCGTGCAGTGTGTGCTGTTGCACCGTCTTGTTGGAACCACATGTTTTCCCAAATCATCAAGTTGCGGCAAAAAGAACTCGTTGATCATTGCTCTGTAGCGCTCACCATTCACAGTAACCGTTTGGCCCGCGACGTCTTCGACGAAAAAAGGTCCGATGACTCCCCAGCGAAAACAGCACACCATACAGTGACTTTGAGCGGGTGTAATGGCTCTTCGTGGGTTACACGCGGATTTTCAGTGCCCCAGAAGCGAATATTTTGCTTGTTTACGTACCCGCTAAGATGGAAATGGGCCTCATCACTCATGATTATTTTTGATGAAAAATCATCTTCCTCTTGGTGGTGATTAAGGATGGCTTGAGCGTATGTTAGACGCGATTGGCGGTCAGCAACTAACAGCTGATGCACCGTCTGGACTTTGCACGGAAACACCTTCAAATCTTGTACCAAAATTCGCTGTAAAGACCGTCGACTGATACCCATTTGCGTGGCACGTCGTCTGGTCGATGTCGACGGCGCTTCCATGACATCCTCGGCTACAGCAGCAATATTCTCTGCAGAACGGCTACTCCGGGGTCTGCCACGCCTGGCAGAATCTCGTGTTGTGCCAGTCTCTTCGAGGCGAGCGGCTAAACGTCGCAGTGTTTCACCAGTAGGCGTTGGACGGCCAGGAAATCTGCGACGAAATTCACGTTGTGCCAAAGTCACCGACCGAGTATTGGTCAAATAAATAGTCAGCAATATTCCGCGTTCTGGAGCAGTGTAGCATAACATTGTTTATTAACGTGTATTTCGCATGTGTTGACTACACAAATGTCAAAACAGAACTGACTTTAGGGGCCAATCGCAAAATTTATAGCATTTTCTTATAGGGGGGTTACTTTTGCGCCACCTTGTATTTTAGCTTACTTTTTAATTTGGTTTTCATAAAGCGGAAGTATTGTAATTTGGTTAATGCAATTTTTCTTAGTCTCACCGAAGAGGAGTATAAACCTAATAAGCCAGCATGTCAATCTTTTCTGTCTAAAGATTAAGTATTTATGTATGTATATACACACCCTTCAGTAAAATTGCCAACCAGTCACCAAAAAATAGTCTTGAGCTATACACTTCGTGAATCGTTCTGCACCAGTTACAAAAGTTAAGATACACCGACTCCAGTTAAGAATGAGTTGTCATTGGTTGTTGACAATTGCCACCGCCAATGACATCGCCAAGTAAAAGTGGACTGTTGGAAAGCCTTGGTTGATTATTAAGCTAGAACTATTAGTGTCGCCAAATAGTTAAGCTCAGGGATAGTTCTGAGCTAGTCTAACTTTCTGCAGGGTACTTATACTCTCTTGTGGGAGGGTTACGATTCAATTGCCATCCTTTTGAAATTGTTGGGGCTATTGCCAGTGGCATGTTTATGGCGACAAATCGGTGTGTGAAATGAAAGCCAACACGTTGCCCTTTTCGTTTTTCATACACATAAATATTTGTAAAGACATATCTATGTTGTAGGTAGCAACCATAAACTTTTAAAATTATATAAGGCTGATTTCTGTTGTTCAATAGGCTTATAACATAAGGACCGAAAGTTGTAAGGGGTTCAGTTGCACGCACTACAAAAGGCATACAATTGGTATACTTTATTACACGGTTCCTCGGTTGTTTGCTCCTGTTGTTATTGTAACAGTTTTATATCTTCGGGGCAGACAGCTTCTCAGCCGAATTTCTTATTTATTGTAAAAACTGACAAAATTTTTTTTTTGGGTACAGCATACAAATATATGTACGTACATAAAGCTATGTATATACATAGATGTATGCACTTTTAATATATTAGCCTGCCAGCATGTACTCTCGGTCAATTGGTGAATTTATTTTTAGCTAAGATTGATGATGACATTAGCATCATTGTTAAAAATTTAGGGAAAAAATTTTGAAATGCAAAGACAAGGATATTGATAAGACGCTAAGTGGCGCAATTTAAAGACGGAGTAAGGAGCACATTCTTCTATAATTCGCACTCGACATTTGTTGTTCTATATTGATTTGCCAAACGTGAAGATAAAATTGTCAAAAATATTTGGTAAATATGTTACAATGACATTTTAATTTACAAATAAGCCAAACATATCGATACTTAGAAAGAAATGTAGAGGTACATATGAACATGTACATTAAACTAGCAGACTTTCCTTAAAATAAATATTAATTGCAGCTTAAGACTTTCTTGAAATTATTCAATTGGTACAATGCTTGTGTATAACTATTGACACAGAGTGTCCCAAAAAATGTAAAGGAATAATATAAAAATGGGAAATTAGAGGAAAAAAGCATCGGTGACGCTACAGGCTGAGTTGTTAGAGTATTAGCTCTAATGATGCAGGCACTTGGGCTCGCATGCTTGTATCCGAGAAAGGGTCTGATGAGAAGTTGGTTACTTCGAAACATGTTACCCCCTACCATCGCTGTGCAAATTGTTGTATTTTTCTCTATTATTGATCTATTTATACAGAAATAAATTTGAAAGTTTCAAAATTTCCATACATCGAACCTCACATAGGCAATCAGAGAAATACATACATGTAATTTTTCCACTGACGTTCCTAGGAAGCAGTGAAGCATTTTGTGAATTTGTGAACCCGCTTAGAAATTCAAAGGTGTATGATTCTTGCAAACAAGTGCTCGCCCAATAGATTACTTTTATCAGGTAATTAAGAAGTGAAATTCTCTCTACGAACAACAAAGTCATGCTCCAAAAACCGTAATGAACCACAATTCGATGGCTAGTCTAAGGATATGATGAATTTTATCCCTCATTAACAATCTTATGTGAAGACTTCACTTTAGGTGGCGCTGTTATTGGTCAATCCGTGCAGTATGGCCTATTTGAAACAGACATCGATGTTATCGACATCATTGTATCTCTTCTCGCACAGAAGCTGGCCGAGCAAATAAATGATTCGCTGTTGCCACAAATTGAATTAGCTCGACAGATTGCGATTGACCTGTCAAAAGCCAATATCGGTTGCGCGGGACCAGACATTGTCACCAACTGAATCCTTGGCCATCATATTGATGATTTGGACTGTGCAAGTGAATATTGAATAAAGTCGCCAATACGCTCGACAGAACACCAGGGCATGCACGAGATGTCTGTTAAGACACCGGAACGTAAAAATGCCACGCGTTAGTGCAACAGAGCAGCGACGCCTCCATTCCGTTGGTTGGCTAGAAAAATTAAAAACAGGCAAAGATTTGTTAGGACAACACCTGTACCCCCTGCGGGTTAGGGGTTTAGAATATGCGCGAGGTAGGCATACCGGTCGTAAGAGGCGACTAATATGCCCAAAGGTAATGACGTGCAACTCGATGGTGGATCTACAGATATGATGCCTCTCACCTCTCATTACCCATCTCTCCTTCCTTACGGAAGGAGGGGTCACATGACCTAGAAGTTTTCACTGGTCATACCAAATCGCTACCACGACAGTCGGGCAGTACCGCAAGGGAGTACCGGAGCGTACCGGATTCATACCCGGCCAAGGGCTGTCAGTTCAACAACACTCCCCAAAACCTTCGGGGAGTGTTTTTGTTGTTATAACAACAACAACAACAACAACACCTGTAGTTTAAAAATCATGATATTCGGGTTAGACATCATGTGAATTTATAGGAAAAATTTAAAGTACTGCAGTATAAATTGAAAAAGAAGCTCAGCCGTTATCTCCTTAGAGGCACTTCGCACCAAGGTATTCAGATCTATCAGCAATTCCAGGAGACCTGCCGTCGCACAGTGGCGCCTCTGCCGTTAAAGCATGGCAAAAATCAAATAAATCATGAAAGCCTTCGCTAAATCTAATACATGTTTCTAATAGAGAATTTTCCAGGGATCAAGAATATACAACTGTTTTTTCACAGATTTATAGTTTTCCAGGTAGAGCCGCTCAAAGCTGACCAATTTTCAACATTGGGAAAAGTTTGAAATTTTTCTTCTTTTTCGTTGTATTTAAAGTCGTTTTGTGAGTAAATAAGGCGCCCGGTTGTCGGTTTCTTGTATATCAAGTATATCAATTAAAGATAATATAATTTACGATTGAAACAAAAAAAAATGTTTTTTTTTCTTAAAAGTTGGCGGATATACCTGTTTTCCGAAATGCCCTTTTTAAAACTTTGATGGAAAAAAAATGTTAAAATATGTGCTCCGTCAAATTAACAGTAGTTATTTGTGAAATATTCAGTTACCTAAATTCATAAAGTCTACCTGCGTCCAGCTGCAACTTCACTTTTTACATCAAATAAAGTTAAACAACCTTGGGCATAAATACGCGCCTGAGCAGGTATATATAATTCAGTACGGCCGTAAGGTCGTTTTTGTTATTGGAACTTGTTAACAACATACATTTTTTAGTTACGAATTGTATACCTGGAATTCATTTTAATAATTTGAGTAGGTATATAAAGCTATCCAACATACAATGCATATTATCATTCGTCTTTTGGAGATTAAGGAACTTAGTATTCTGTTTACTTAAATAAAGTGAATAGTATTTTTACATATAGTTCACAGTTCAATATTTAGTCAGATACACTCGAAGCCAATTCTAATATGTATCTATGGAAGGACGTCTATCGTAACTATTCAAAATTTCTAAGTAAGCATGAAAAGTGGCTAGCTGACAAAACTTTTTTGGACGAAGAAACGCCTAGCACGTCAACCAATCCAACTAGAGGGAGACCAACAAAACCCATAGAAGAGTGTTCTACCTACACAAGGAAAAGGAAGCTGTCTGATACCACAAAAGCTATGGCCACGACTCATCTTTCAGAAGCACTGGCTATTAAATATAAAAAAGACGAAGAAAACGTGAAGTCTCATATAACAGAAGCAGTTGCGGTAGCAAGTCCAGTGCGACTGATGAGGATCAAAAACAGCATTCCCACACCACCAAATGCGCTACTTAGGAAATACACTCCCGAAGAAGCTTTGGCGCTGTTTATAGATCTCGGTTTAACGAAGAAAAAAAATATTATATTGCGTAAGTCATTATTGCAACGTAATGCCGATATTTTACCTGGATACAAAAAAATTACTCAAGCAGTTCCTCTAAGTCCCAAAATAACCGAAGTATCAGCTGAAATTGAGCTACAAAACCTAATGGATCATTCGTCTACACGACTCCTTCAAAGTTTTACTGAAGAAAAGTGGAAATCACTGCCAAAGGAGCTAGCATTGATAACTAAGTGGGGCTGTGATGGATCATCAGGGCAAAGCGCATATAAACAAAGAATAAATGTAGACGATGAAACAATTACAGATAGTAATATGTTTATGGCTTCTATTGTTCCATTACGACTAAAAGATGAAGCTTCAGAATATTGGAAAAATCCACGTCCGTCATCAACTATATTGTGCCGCCCGATATTATTTAAATACGAGAAGGAGTCTTCGGAACTCATAAAAGCTACAGTGATGATATAAAAAATCAAATTGCCAAATTAGAACTAACATTAATTGAAATTGAAGAGGGGAATGTCATTACAATAAAGCATGATTTTCTTCTAACAATGGTCGATGGAAAAGCTTTGAACTTAATAACAAATACGACATCTACAATGAAATTTCCAATTTGTAAGAAGAGCCAAAAGGACTTTGAAAATCTTGATGATTCAATAACTGACGAACTAAATTATGAGTATGGAATATCTCCTTTGCATGCTAGGATAAGGTGTATGGAATTTGTTGTAAAGCTGGCTTATACTCTACCACAACAAGGAGAAGTTTTCGACGACAATACAACATGTAAGGAGAAACAAAACAGGAAAAAAAATAATTCAGGATGCATTCTATAAACAGATTGGCCTTAGAGTTGACTGTCCAAAGTATGGATACGGAAATATAAATGATGGTAACTTCTCAAGAAGATTTTTTGAAAACGATGAAGTGACTGCTCGCATAACTGGAGTTGATAGAGATATTGTGGAAAGATTGGGAGTAATTTTAAATATTTTAAACTGCCATGAACCAGTTAATGGACCCAAATTTGGAGAATATGCATCTAAAACTACAGAGTTGCTGCATCAAAAGTATCCTGAGAAGAAACTTACACCAACGGTACATAAAATTTTAGCACATGGAAAAGATTTAATAGAGTACCAGAGCTTACCATTAGGAGAATTGTCTGAAGAAGATCAAGAATCTAAGAACAAGGACTACAAAAGATATAGATGTATGAACACCTGCAAAGTATCACGAGTTAGACAAAACGAAGACCTTTTCAACATGTTAGCTATCTCTTCTGATCCAGTCATGTAAGAACACAAAAAGATCTTACAGATGCGTATAGCTCAGAAATGGTTGCTTTGTTAGATATATGTTCCAGTGACGATGACTATGTTAAGATAAAATAAGTTTCCCACTTCTTATCACAACAATGAAAAAGAGATTTACTAATCAATTTTGTTACTTTATTGAAAAATAAGATATCTATGTACAAGTTAATTTTTATTTCAAATAAAAGAATTAATTAATTTAGTAATTTATAAATACATACTTTTCGTTATTGCATTTCTCTAAAGCTTATCAAATTTATTTTAAAGCTTAGGCATTTCGCCTTCAAACGAGTATTAAGTTGTTATAGAAATCAATACGTCTATCGAGTTTGGTACAAATTGGTAAAGCGGTTACTAAGATCAAACTTTTTAACATAAATGGACAGTGCCACTCCCCTTTTCCAAAATTCGTTGGCTGTTTAATCTTTAGCTCAAATAAAATTTCATTGAACCACTTTCAATAACTTTTAGTTATTAATAAAATACATATTTGGCTTGTAAATTAAAAAAAAAACATGTAAAATTTTACGATGAATTTTGAAGCACCTTGTTATTGTGGCACCAAAAACGGACATTTGAGTTTTATAAGAGTATTGCCATATGAAAAAAACAATACGTATATCGATTTTGGTAGTTATTGATTACGTGACTACTTAGATACAACTTTTCGTCATAAGTGGGCAGTGCCGCGCTATCTTATTAAAATCATTAGTTTATCTTATTTAATGCTTAAATACGTCATTATAAGACAAATCTCATTTTATTTTTTACTAAAAAAATTTTGTTTTTTGCATTATTCTAAAAATTTTCGACTTTGACGAAGTTTTTAGAAGCACCCTGTATCTGTGACATTCTGACCTTTCACACAATAAAACTTCAAATAATTAGCTTTCATTTGCATTTTAAATTTTTAAAATATCTTCATTGGTTCAAAAGTTATGATTTTTCCAAAGAAAACACTGAAAAGGCGCCACTGTGCGTCGGCAAAACATTTACATCACGTAGTCCCGAAAAATTACTTTATGGTAGTGCTAAGTTTTTATCAGTGCTACCTAATTTCTGTACGAAAGTCAGCTGTTTTTGTTTATTTGCGTACAAAGGTATATATAAAAATTTGTTCCCAATTTTCGTATTTTGTTTAAATAATTGAGAGTAAATAGTAGTAATAGAAACTATAAAATGCTGAGATCGCCGGTTCTAAAACTATTTATTGAGAGCCCAAATAGTGAGAAGCTTTTGTTTGATCTAACACGCCTCTGAGAGTTTGGTCCTTCGGCTCGTCTGTGTTAACTTTTACGCAGGCATCAAGTATTTATTGTACATATATGTATACATAAACAACCACTTTTCGTTCTTTGTGGATTCAACCTAAAATATTTTTGTTATGAAAATTAGCCCAACATGAAAACTATGGCGTCCATCGAAATATCATAACGAAATTATTATTATTATTATTATATGTGCATATGTATTATTGTATGCATGTGCGCACTTCCGCAAGTATGGATGTCATCTGTCAAATCACCCTTCTTTGTGAAATAAGAGAAAAAGGTAACTGAGCGTGTAAGCTTCACCTACCCTACATATGTTGTACATAATATGCAAGTATAATATGTATTTATCTGTATGTCCAATAAACGGTCTTAAAAAAAATTGCCTGCGTTCTTCTTCTAATCCGATAAGAACTACATAGGAACGAGTATACGGCAAAAATTACTCTCTAATACTGCGCCTTATAACTTTCAAACGAACTATCCAATTAAGCCATTAAGCCCGATTAAGAAAAGTTATTCAGGTTTAAAATTAATGTAGCTGAGTTGAATAGCGAAAACACGTTTTTTCTCAGAGTTGTTTCAAAGCATGTTGATTTTTTTTCTAAGGGTTTCAACTCCCACTTTCAATACTCGTTCATTCGCATCTGAAGTTTTGAATTTTTTATTATTTGTTTTTCTATAGAAAAAGTTTTCGTTGTAAAACGTTTAATATTTGTTTATTAAGGACACATCGCACAAAAATCAGCAGCATCAAAGAACAAAAAAAGATATCTGTGTCCGATCCTTATATAGCATTCCCAACACTCCATTAGTTAAATAAAAAACGATAGCCTGTATATGTTTGTTGCTTTCAATTTTTCCTCTAACCAAAAATAATAATATTTAACTAAGAATTATTATCAACTGGTTTCGAGCTCGTTAAACTTACAAAAATATGTAAAAACGAAATATTAAACCCCTTAGAACGGAAAATAGTAAACATTTGTTGAATCAGTCTAATGCCTATACATACATAAGTACCCAACAAATAATTGTGTAAGAAATTATTAAAATCAACAAATAGATACGTCCGCAGCCCTTATTGCTCCGATGGCCGATATACCTAATAAAATCCATCATGATCACGCTACTAACTGTCAAATGGCGGAAATGGTTCATGCATATGGTAAAGAATAAGAGAACTAGGAGTTTAGATGACATCAAAACCAGCGTATTGTTAGCTTAATGGGTAGCAATGCGTGCCTAGCCTAGCAGCTTCCGAAATTTATCTATAAGAACAGCTATGGCGATTGTCTCTAAAAAATTTTCTTACTCTATTCAATTAAAAAACTAATTTTAACAATTAATTAAAAAATGATTATTAAAAAAAAAAAAAAACAATAATTTTCATAAAAATTAATATGTGAAAAATTACACCGGCACACAAAAAAAAATTAAGTGGAATATGCATTTGACGGGATGTACCTACGGGTACGTATTTTGGTCCGCTGAATTCGAATTCGAGGTCAGTTTGACCCGTTTATCTTCAAATTTCGAGAAAAGTTTTATCTGAATTGGACCAGAAGATTTTTTTTTTATCATGAAAACTAAATTTTTTGGGAATTTTCGAGAGTTTTGTGTGATTTTTTCACATTTAAAACGGCTCGTGGTCTCAGTAAAGTTTCGATTCATATTCAGCGGATGGAAATACATGAAAATCACGCTTAGTTTAGTTCCAAAAAATTTTTTATCATTAAAACGGCCGATTTTCATAATTTTTACGGGTTTTCGAAGTTTTCTCGAAATTTGAAGATAAACGGGTCAAACTGACCTCGAATTCGGATTCAGCGGACCAAAATACGTACCCGTAGGTACATTCGGTCAAATGCACATTCCACTTAATTTTTTTTGTGTGTCGGTGTTATTATCTTGGCCTTGAGCTTGTTTCATGAATACTTAAAAATGATCAATATAGTATCATGACCTATCAATCTTAGGCATACGGCTGTTTCTGGGTTAAAAATAAAATTGTAGAGCTTCACACTTCCTATCTCGTAGAATTTTCTGCAGTTGTGAAGTGAGGTATAGTAATTTCAGGCTGTACGTTGTAAGCTTTTTGATCAAATGAAATAAACCCAGTTTATGTATTTGCGTTAAGTGCATATTTTCTGTTGGGATGTAATGATGTGTACATGCTAAGTTTCATATACCCAACAACATGTTTGTTTGATATCAACTTGAGATGCATTTGATATCAAATACATTTTTCAAATATCCAACGTTAGTTCTCAACAGCATCTCAATAGCGGAATACAGTGCAGTCAACTTAATGACACTTTTTAAAAGTACGTATTTTCTTAGTAAATCGAGGTAGTGAATTTGAAATTCGAAAAATATAGCTCACCCCAAATGACTTTATCTAAAACTATTTACAATTATTAAATTTTTCAAATTTGCCATTTCGTTTAAAATTTTCGATCAACACTATTATTGTGAACAAGTGCCCTAAAAACTCTTAACAATTTCTCACATGTTTTCCAAGTTCTACACAAGCTGAGAAATAAGCGTGGAGAAAGGCGTTAATCTCAAATGGCAAGGAGTGCTCAAATTCAACTTGGCAATTAAAGGTTTTTCAAACCTTGGAGGATATATTTTCTTTGCTTATTGGGTAAAAGTGAATTGAAAAAAAAAATTTTATATAGATGTGTATTTACATATATATGCATACATGGATAAATATAAGATATATGTATGCTTATATACATACACGCACATATGTATAAATAAAAGAATAAGGAAAACGTTAGCTTACATTTTTCGATGGTGATCCGTCATGTTGTCAGAACATATTATACGAATTAAGATTTTTCACTTTTTATGGCATTGAATCAACACATAGAGAATTAACTACAGATGTATTCACAATCCTACAAATATTTTAGTTCGTTCATACATATTAGCGTGTACCTTATGTATCTACCAATTTGGTTTTTGTTAATCTAAACCTAAAATGGAATAATTGACCAAAAGCGCTTTAGTTTTTACATTACAGTTTGTATTTAGGAAATATGTGGGATTTTACCTTAAACTAATAGTAGTAACTTGACTCGATATACTTCATGGAGGAGACCAAAGAAACGAGTTCGAATTTATGGTGAGCTACTTTTTAATTTACCGAATTGGGAGGACCTACTGTTTTATATCGCCTCCGAGCACGATCTTTTATGGCAGATCAACATCTAGTGTCCATTAAACCTATTCACAAATTGAAAAAGCAAAAAACATTTACAGGCTATAAGTTATACTATTTACTTGTACTATTTCGAAAACATTTCACGACAGGATAATTCGATTTGTTTCGCTATTTCTGATTCGCGCACTTTTGATTTGGAAGGGCAGTAGTCCACCCATGGGCTATGCTTCGTGTTGGTAGCATCCCAGTTAACCAAAAGTAGGAAAAAAGAATCCTGTCGGAGCCATAAAACGCACATTGCTCGGAGCTTTACCCTCCGAAATGAGTTTTTTTGGATCCCAAATGGAGCGAAAAATCGTTTTAAGCGGGCTCTCCAAAAGGAGTCATAAAAAAGAGTCCACAATTAATCCGAATCCGATGAATTTGGAGCGTTTTATGTCTTTTTAAATGAACTTCGGAGTCTTTTTGGGCTCTTTTCGGAGCCTTTTATTGTTGCTTTTCTGAAGCTTTTTCGGAGCCTTTTTTGAGTCTTTTTAGGCATATTTTTTCCTCAATTCTGATGGTTTTTGGAACCTTTTTAGACTGTTTTTGTAGCCTTCTTTTGAGCCTTTTTAGGCACATTTTTGCCTTTTTTTACTCTTTTGTTAAGATTCTTATAGGTTTTTAAGAAGATTAAACTAATCAGACGAAAGTTCAATTTTTAATGGTATATACAGTATTATTTATTTAATATTGAAAATGTATGTAATTCTTTTAGTTCTTTATTGAAAACAATTTTTATGTAAAAATATTTGTATAACTAAATATATAGGTACAACTAAGCGTATATATTTTTCATTGGGAACTTAACACTTCATACAATCAAAAATTATATTCTTTTCATTAAAATGTTTTATAGAATATACATACAGTGGTGGTGGGAATAATAGAAACAGAATTGGAAGTAGTTCTAATCGTAAAATATATTTATTTGTGTTTTTAATAATTTTCATTTAAAATAAAGCAAACTCTTTTACAGAAACCACATAAATAAAATTTTGAAAGTTTACACAAAGTTCAAGAAAGTTTATCAAAGTTGTAAACTATGTGTTAACTTTGAAAGTTTTACTATGTGGTTTCTTTAATGGAGTTTGCTTAATTTTAATTTGACTTTCAGTTGGCTTCCCACTTTCGACTATTGATAAACATTCACACAAAAAAAAAAGACTCTTTACGTTCCGTTAGGTAAAATAAAAAAAAACTCAGAAACTGCTCTAAAATATTCATATAATTGAACATTGTTGCTCATCCGTTCTCCAACGTTTATTTTCTCACAATTCCTTTTACGAGTACAACAAAAATGATCAGAAAACACTCTCAATCGTTCATAAAACTGAGCTTTGCCGTTTATTCGCTCTACAATATTCATTTCTTCTCCCAAGGCTCAGTGAATCTTCATAAAAAAGTGGGTTTTTTGATGTTTACACTCCAAAAAAGCTCGAATTAAGAATTGGATCATTATTTTGGAGCGCTCCGACTTTGGTAAGCTGGGATGCTGTTACTACTACCTTTCTTTTGTTGTAAGTGTATAAGATTTCTATACGTGAACTAAGAAACCAGCCACGCTCCGCTGCCTCTCAGAACTTAAAATGGACTGACTCTGATTTTATAAACAATTTCCGAACAATATTCGGATGCCTATTACTATACTTTTCTGGCATTGTTATCGAAATTTTAAGCAGGTCGGCCACATTACGATACACGATTTTGAAAGGGTAAGGGATCTTGTAACACAGTCACTCTACTACTTTATCCATTTGTAATAGAAGAAGGTACTTGTAAGGGTTTTGTAATGCATTATGTAGAAGAAGTGTAAGCTTACTTAGCCTCTGATTTGGGGTTCGAAACATGATGCTGAAGTAGGTTGATAATAACACAGTGCTACAAAAAAAAATTGAATATACTCGTAGTTTTAAAGGGACCTAGTAGTTGTTCATCTGGTCGAATGATAGACGAAACCATGTTCAAAAAATTTTTAACACCCCCAAAATCTTTTTTTAAAGACAAAAAAAAACGGTTTTTTAGTTTTTTCGTGTTAAAAAATTCATTAAAAAAAAACAAATTTTCAATCGATTTAAAAATTCTCAACGCGTTTGAATAGCTGAATGTTGACACTTTCGAAATATATATAGTGTTTTGTTCATTTAAAAGGAGTAAGACGTGTTTTTTGCGCGAGAATTTGAATTTTTTAAAAATTTTCCCGTTTTCCGATTTTGACGTCATTTTTTTGGCAATAATTGGGAATGAATAAATTTTGGATATATATAATCGACAGCCTATTACTACTTAAAGATAACACTTCCTTTTTTTTTTGGAAAGGACTTTAAGTTTTCAAGTTATGCAGCATAATTCTATGTAAAAATTAATTGTTTCGCCTAAAATGTATCTCATGAAAAAAAAATTAGTGTAAAATTTTATAAAAAATAGATACTATGAATCAAACTATCGTCAAAAACGACTATTTGTTATTTAAAATTATAATTAATGTCCTTACACTTAGCCTATTTTTTTACTTACACACACAGGGCGCTTCAGACCATGATGTTAGATTTTGGATTATGCTGCATAACTTGAAAACTTGAAGTCCATTCCAAAAAAAAAGGAATTGGAATCTTTAAGTAGTGATACCCTATCGATGATATATATCCAAAAATTATCATGCATTCCCAATTAGTGCCAAAAAAATGACGTCAAAATCGGAAAAACGTGAAAATATCAAAAAAATTTAACTTTTCGCGTAAAAAACACGCCTTACTCTTGTCAAATGAACAAAACACTATATATATTTCGAAAGTGTCAACATTCAGTTATCCAAACCCGTTGAGGACTTTTAAATCGATTGAAAACTTGTTTTTAAAACATTTTTTAACACGAAAAAACGTTTTGAATTTAAAAAAAGATTTTAGGGGTGTTACAAATTTTTTTAACATGGTTTTGTGTATTATTCGACCAGATGAACAACCTCTACTAGGTCGCTTTAAAAATACAAAATCACTGTAGCACTGTGTAATCAGCGATTATTTTCCTATCGAAAGGCAAGAGTAAAAATGCAGTAAATTTTATTTAGTTCCAACCATAGATAGAAATAGATACGAGACTCTCTCATTTTCTCTCACCAGCGTTTAGCAGCATTGCCAAACACTCAAACGTGTTCTTGGGAGATAAATTATCTGTGGCGAAGTAGCCGATAAAATCACCAAATATTTTTATTTATTTTTTTATTTGTTTATGCAAGTACATAAAAAACGAAATAAAAGTTTTAATATTAGTAGTTTTGTCCTTTAGTTAAGACTGCAATGTTTGCTCAACATTTTTATACCTTTCATGAACATGAAATGGTATTATAACTTTGGTCCGATGTGTGTAAGTATGAGAAGAAGAAGAGATAGACCGGCCAATAAGTATGCCGAAATATTCAGGACGATGAGCTGAGTCGATATAGCCATGTCCGTCTGTCTGTCTGTCTCTCTGTTTTAACGCAAACTAGTCCCTAAGTTTTAGAGATATCTCGATCAAATTTGATATGGGTCCGTCAGTTTGTAATATATAAATCATTTGTCGGAACCAGCAAGATCGGACCAATACAACGCATAGCTCCCTTACAATAGATTGTTCCGATAAATAGGGTTTGTCCTATAACTTTTGCAATTAAAAAGCTAGGAACGTCAAATTTAGCTGGTTTTGTACATATTACATACATAATGGGGCTAGTGATCAGCCGGATCGGACCAATATAACATATAGCTCCCATATAATCGATAGTTCCGATACATGGAGTTTGGGCCTTAAATTTTGCAATTAAAAAGCTAGAAACCTAAAATTTTGCAGATTTGGTACATATTGAGACAAATGACAATCAGCCAGATCGGACCTAGATGACATATAGCTCGCATACAATCGATTGTTTCGGTAAATGGGATTTGGGCTATAACTATTGCAATTTAATAGCGAGGAACACAAAATTTGGCAGCTACATTACTTATTACACATGTAATGTGTGTTGTGAAAATCATCAAGATTGAATCAATGTCAAGTGAAGTCTAAGTCTAGACTAATTCGGCCTTTAGAAAATTTTTAATTTAAAGGCTGTATTCTGTAATTCATGTAACGACAGGTATGTTAATCATTTTGTTATCGCTCGCTAGTTCGTTTGCCAGAGTTCACCAGTTACATATCGTATTTTGTTCGTGTGTATGTGGGATCGTTTGTAGGTATTTGGTCCGCTTGGTCGTCACACTATTGACTTCTTCCAACGCGCACTACACCACGAGGTTATTAGCACTATCTAGAGTTGATCAAGCATGTACAACAAAACACTCTTACATGTGACGAATTTCTTGACAATCCAGTAACAGAAATCATTGATCTTACAGAAAGGTAATAGTGGCAGACAAAAGTGTTATAGACAGAATTACAAGCTATTTCGAAACCACAACAAAAAAGAAACACAGAAGCCACTAGACTTTAAATTTTATTTGAATCTCTGTAACTTATTGAACTTCATAGGGTCATACTACGCAAACATATACACAATTGTATTTAAAAACACGTAACATCTTGCTTACTGGTTATAATATAAGCTTTAAGATTCATCTGATTTGTAAAGATTTAAGGTTTAAAAGTGTTCAATTTCCATTAAGCTTATGTATTTTAAAAGACATAAGTCTTACAATACGCTCTTCTGTTCTAAATAAATAAATATTCTAGCCAGCAAAAAAAATGTGTGCGATTATAATAAGTGTGGAAAACCCTATGGACTACAACAAAACAATTATTAGGAGTCATTATTAGAAAAAAAGAACATATATTCAACTGCTCAACAGGCAAAACTCTTCTTACCATCCTTTTAGTCGAGTATATCTTGATAAAAATTCTCAAAATGGAGGGGCGGGACCACCAATCTTACTGCAGCTACCAAAATTGACCTACGTCCAGTCGCCTATCCGCCAAAGTAGGTAAATTGATACATCAAACTTATTGCTAAGTGGATTTACCATCTAGGCTTGCTACCTAACACCTCCGTATTTTTATTTTTTGTATCTGATATTATCTCAAAACCCACCTCAGTTTCTATAAAATTTCAAGTGTTGCACACGCGGGATTTTTTAACGAAGTTTCCACCTATCTGAAATATAAGATAACGTATTATGCCAAAACTGGTATCACACGAAAGGTATTTATTTCCTATTTCAACACAAATGTTTCCATTTAGGGCTACCACTTAGTGCTTCCATCCAATCCTATTATTATATGTGTATTTATTTCCAAATTAACAAATATCTCGATAAATAATTGACCCAAACTTATGAATACACTAAAGATAATGGATACAAGTGGTCCTCAAACTCTTACTTATTCAGGCTTAACCCCAACTCTCCGATTGTTTCACTTTGGTCCAAACCTATTGAAACTGCTTCCTACGAATTCCATAAGAAAATAGCGATGAGAACGCCTAATAAGGGAACTGTTGATTAAGTAGGGCAGAATATTGCTACAACAAAAAAAAAGTGGTAAGCGAAAGCATATATAAAACCGGCCAGAATGTCTGAGTATCTAGAACAAGCTAAATCAAATTGAAAAATTCCAAGCAAAGCTCTGTCGACCAAATTCTGAGAAGTAATCCGAGTTACCGCGCTATTGGATCCTACGCTGAATTTCGGTCCCCTAATTCTAAAGACGGACCTGCATATAAATGTATCTTATAACTTTAAACGAGTTATTCTTGTATATTTGTACAAGGTGGCGCAAAAGTAAGCTTCCGATGTTCAGCATATCGGTTGTGGCACGTGCAGTGTGTGCTGTTGCACCGTCTTGTTAGAACCACATGTTTTCCAATCCCAATTCATCAAGTTGCGGCAAAAAGAACTCGTTGATCATTGCTCTGTAGCGCTCACCATTCACAGTAACCGTTTGGCCCCGACCGATTATTGGTCAAATAAATAGTCAGCAATATTCCGCGTTCTGGAGCAGTGTAGCGTAACATTGTTTATTAACGTGTATTTCGCATGTGTTTACTACACAAATGTCAAAACAGAACTGACTTTAGGGGCCAATCGCAAAATTTATAGCATTTTCTGATAGGAGGATTACTTTTGCACCACCCTGTATAGTTGTATATTTGTATATCCACTACTATCTCAGGAAAGACTTAACCGATTTGGATGAAATTTGGTATATGGGTAGTATCCTTTGTGTTAAGATTTTCCACCTATATCAATTTTTTTTAAATATTAAGCAATATATGGGAATATGGGTATCAAATGAAAGGTACTTTAGGCCGTATACCAACCAAAGTATTTTCGAGTAGGGTTGCCACCTGACCGCATTTTATTTATTCCTTCAGATATCGACCACTATCTCGGGAACGGCTAAACCGATTTCGATGAAATTTGGTAGATGGATAGTATGCTTCCTGCTAAGATTTTCTACTTGGATGTTGCCACTAAAGGATGCTTAGAGGGTTGCCACCTTTCCGATTTTTTTTTTAAATACTAAGCAATATATGGCAATATGGGTATGAAACGGAAGGTATTTGAGGCCGTATACCAACCATAATATTTTTAGGCAGGATTGCCACCTAGGGTTGCCACCGAGCAAGGCTCGGTCACCCAGGTACTTAGTTATTTATGTAACTACTACTTCAAAAGCAACTGTTTATTCAGCCGACGGCATTCAGTGAACGAGTCAATTCTATTTTGTGACAAGTAACTTATTAAATGAAAAAGTGTTTAACGTAGGAAAGCGGCTTCTTTGATCAAATATCAAAATATAATGCGACCGATTTATATAGTCAAATTGAGGACTTTAAAAAAAAATCATAAATACCTTTGTACGTACAGTACCAACCAAACGTTTGTGTAAGCAATTATAAGAATTAAAGAATATGCCCGCAGCAGTGCTGAATGATAAGCAGCCATAAAATCAATGTGATATCTTATTATAAGTTTGAAATCATATAATAAAATCTTACGTATGACATTCTTCGCATGTCTTATCAGGCTTATTAACAATGTTGTCTCTTAGAGAGTGTGTTAAACCTTGTGTCATCAGAAGATCAATAATAAGGTGTATACAAAACAATGAGAGTGTTGGTGATTTGCAACAGGAATAATAACAGCAAAAATCGAATGCTGGCCTGGACAGGGTTCTGTTTAATTTTTTGAGGTTAGGGCCGAACCACGACATGTTAGGGGAGCTCTAATGGTGGATATGAATAATAGCGTCAAAATATATGCATCGAGTTTCCAATACCCACAATATATGTTTTGTAATTGTTGTTGTTTTATGATTTCATTTGTTTTTTATAAAACATACATGCAGTGGGAATGTTAGTTTTTGTTTTGGAATACATAGAAGATTGTTGTTACTGTTTTTTCTTTTAAGTAATTGAAGATGCTAAAATACCTAGCGAAACATCGGGTTATAATAGTGAATTAAACGTGTTTAAATTTCACTAAACAAGGATTGGTCATAAAAGAATTTTGTAACATTGAAATAAAAACAAAGGAAAGAACTTAACCAGTAACAGTTAATTTAAAATGTATTGACATCTTTGACGAAACAAATTAATTTAAGAACGTGAATTTATGACTTTTCTACTTTGACTTTTGCGTTGTTGACAAATTTCTAAAGTAAAAACCCTTTTCAAAAAAAGGTATTAGTCTAGGATGAATCCGGGATGGGTCGCAAAGGAGCATGCGACCAATGCCAGTTTTGATATCTTTGTATGAGTTGAAGTGATCCCTTTTGTTTGAGCATGTCCTATGAAAAGACTAATTAGCATCTTTCATTCCCTTCGGGTACGGTCGGACAAGTTTACTTCCAACACCTTAAAGTAGGCTACAGAAATTAAAATCGACTAATCGCAACTATGCCTATAACGGAGTAGTTGGGATCAACTTTAGCCCACTGTAGACGAAAGGTATTGACCCCGGTTCACTCACTTTAGAGATCAGTCCCACGAGTTTTTGCAGGGCGTGTAATCATAAAACCACACCAATATTTAAAGCTTAATTACTGTGGAACAACCCACTTGACAATAAAACCAGTGGCGTGAGAGCTTAATGGTTAAAAGAGCGATCCAAAATATCTCTGATGAAGAAGTCTAGCAGCTTTCGAGATTGATCTATATGAAAAGCTATTACGATTGCCCCTATTCTAATAAAAACTTTTAATATTATTAAAAAAATAACTATTAAAAGTAAAAATAAAAATTATTACGAGTATTGGCATTTAGCTTACTAACCGTAGGATATTTTATTGATAGCTTTTTGTGAAGAGTTTTATTTCCTACAAATAAAAGCATCTAAAATTTTTTAGAACGGTAAAAAATAATATTAGGGTCTGAAACTTTTACAGTATTTTTTTCGCCATTCTGAAAAATAATATCAATATAATTAAAAAAAAGTATTTTGTGAGTAAACATATGTTATATGTACTTGCATACATTTGTGCTTTAAAAGTGGGCCAATGTCGTTCAATTGAGTGTTTGCACATCATTTTGAACCTGTCTGACGTTTTAATCAATGTTATTCACTTTCGAAAGTGGGCGGACGAAAGTACATATGAACAACTTCTATAGTACTTAAATACATATGTATGTACGTAACTTGTACGTATCTTGAGTTATGCCAATAATCGCTACCATACGACTCTTTACGATCATATGGTTATAACTTATCCATTTTTGGTAAATATGTAGTTGTACACTTTTCCAATCAGGTACGAAATCGGATATGAGAAGTTCTTCCAACTTTTCGCCAAGCGACGAACCAAGCTAACGACTAAACATTTAGCTTATTTGTGCTTTGCTGAGTTCAAAGATTATACCGAATTTTTATAAATGCAAATAAAAGATAAGATATCTTTGTTTACTTAGTCAAGAGCGTCTAACCAAGCATAGTATACTCGTACGGCTGGAATATACTCGTATGGTAGGTAGGTGGTTTCATAAGTACACGCAAAGTAACGTGCAGATGTATTCACATAAATACACGCAAACTATTAAATTCGAATTTTCAAGTATCCATTACATTATAGGTCAAATCAAATAGCCAAAAAAGACACCCTCCTAGAACCGACAACAACTTATGACCCCAGCTCGACTTCCTTTCGTTATATTTTCTGAGCTAATATTACTCAATTTCAGTTAATGTGCTTGAGTTAATTTTGGCAAAAAAAAACTATATCTAATAACAAAAATACATACATATAGCCTTACAAATATGCTTGTATATATACTTTGTAGTGTGCAAAATAAAACAAATACGGTCAGTAAGTATGCATCTGTACACTTTGAAATTAGGATAGGCCATACACCGACGAGGGTAAAAATACCAAGTGAAATATTCGCTCTGCACAGTGTTCTTCACAGGGCCATACTTTTCGATCCTCCGATTCGAACAACTTTCTGCAAACTACCAACTCATTTTACAACCAGAAAGTTCAAACTTAAAATCTTTGAATCTGTCCTTCGAAGCGCTCACAAAAAATCTTTTAGCATAACTGCATGTTTTGGGAGTTCCCGTCTGCAGCAGATGAAGCACAGGAAATTCATAACTAGGCCAGTAGCGGATACAGGGGGGGGGGGGGCGGGGCGATCCAACCTGATCAAAACTGAAGAAATATTGGACGTGCTTAACTTGCCCGAAATTCAAATGCATTTTTTTTAGATTTCCGTAAAATTGAGATCGAATGAAATCTTTCTTATCTTCTTTTGTCTGCTTGTCTAGCGTTAAATGTAAATGTATAATAAGTATATTCTCTCAAAAAAAGCCCGACAAAAAATCAATACTATAATCGGCTGTAGAAGTTTTAGATCACTGCCACGGAAATGCTATTGCACATTCTGGCTACACTGCCAGTCAGTAACGCTTCTCCAGAAAAAAGTTTTTCTTCCCCTCGGCGATTAAACACATGGTTGGTTACGAACAACTATGACTGAAGAGAGGCTCATTGGTTTAGCACGTTTACACGTACATTATGATATTAAAATCGACGTTGAAAACATTATAGAAAGATTTGAAAAAAAGGGAAGCGAAACATTGATTTTATAATATAGAATAGTATCACAACAGCTGACGCTAATTTATGAAAAATAATAATGTACTAGAGTTCGCCCAGTGGTTGGAATTCAACCAATAAACTTTATTTTATTTTTTTTTTTTTTCTGTAGGTATATTTTATCCGCCTTTTTTTCTTCCTTTCTATGTCGTTCCTTTCCTCTAACATATTTTCATGTTCCTTGATTTCTTTTTTTACTCTCTTATTTTATTTTTTACTTTCCTCAAACTTCTTTTCCTTTCCCTTCCCTTCCTTTTGTTTTCTTGCTTTCCCCTTCGTTTTCTTACCTTTCCTTTAATTCCCTTTCCCTTCCCTTCCTTTCATTTCCTTACCATTCCTTTCTTTCCTTTAATTTTCCTTCCTTTCCCATCCTTTCCATTCCCTTCCCTTTCCTTCCTTTCCTTTTCCTTTTCTTTCCTTTCTTTTCCTTTCCTCTATTTTCCTTTAATTTTCTTCGGTGTTTAATACTCTTTATGAGAAATCATTTATTTTATTTTTGTAAACCCTGTTTGTAGGTATCAGCAATGAATTTTACATATTTGCTCATATTTTACATTGCTTGTTTAATGTATCCAACAAAGCAACTTTTCGTGCTCTCAGGAGAGCAGCTGACACTGGGCATCGTAGCCAGTAATCAATACAATATCAACAACTAAAGCAAAAATGCATCACACAACAGAGTATCTATAGTGCGAATACTTATTTTTCATTGGTCCACTACCAACTCTTCGCACTCACAAGTGAGAGCCGACCACACGAATAACACAAAAACATGCATGGCAAGTCTACTCACACTACTACGGCTCTTAATTTTTTCCTACAAAGCAACTCCTCGGCCATGTTCACGATTCAGCATAGTACACAAAAAGCAAGTACACACACACAGCGTGTCTATAGTGTGAATAAGTAAATGTGTAGTAGTGTAACTTTTATGGTAAATTTTTATATTAAAATGATTTTTTAAATTTTTTTTATTTACGGATAAGAGTACAACTCAAAATTTCCTACCTATACATATATAATTTGTATACCTTAGAATTATAGTTTAGCAGAAAACGGTTCTATATTGCATTCATCTTGTCTATTTATATATAAGATACTGTTTCAAAAACATCTTTGTAACAAAACTACACATTTAATCTGTCGACGAATAGATTGAAATGTACTTAATTTCACTAAACATTATTGTTCATCTCTTTTTTTTTTCATTGCTGAAAAAAATAGGGATTCAAGATAACTCCACTTAGTTAAAAGACACAAGTGAAACTCGCTTATCGGAGAGAACTAGTTTCTACCTTTGGCCTGTATAAAATCATTTCCTGATTGCTTTTTGTTCGAGAGCTAATTTGAGTGCTTAAAGATAAATTCGTTACGTTTATTCGTAATTATGGCAAAATGGTGTTCTGAAATTAATCATTCATTTATATTACTGACTTTCATGGCAATTTGGATTTTGAGCTTTCGGCCATGATCGCCCCCCCTCAGCTTGAGACCTGTATCCGCGCCTGAACTAGGCTGTTTGTATGCTGTCGAAAAGTTGCCCTAGTTTAGGGACAAATCGTATGCTCTTATTTGGTCCATTTATATGTATATGTAAGTCAGCTAAGTAAATGAAACATAAGAACAGAATAATATGGAGTTCTGGATCTACTGTTTCATGTCTACCAAATCTTCACCTGCCGACCATATAAAGTTCTGTTATTATTTGTTTTGTTATTATTTCTAAAATTTAAAACAAACTACGGGCTCAAAATGTGAATGCTTAAATATTAACGTGATATAAGTAATGGATCTTTTAGCACTGCAATAACTTTAGAATATAATGATCACAGAGTCGTAATGCTGCGACATGCCCATTTAAAAGTGGCTTCCGACAATGCCAAAAGAAGTTGCGTACTTAAACGGCTATGAAAAATTATGTTAAGCAAGAATTTGAGAAGGTCCTCTTACAGCCATTCGAAACTACAGAAAGCTACTCCCATCTTGGGGTTTCTTTGACTTGATGCTTGGCAATTTGACTAGCAGAGCTAAAACTCGCTAATAAAATCTATTACAAGAGCGGGGAACTGCTGACATATGCTGAGAAGTAAAGTCCTCTCTCGACAAACAAAGATTACACTCGATAAGTGTCCCATCATACTTGTCCTGATGTACGGCTCGGAAACATGGAAAATGACGAAAGAAGATGAGATGCCCCTTTGACAGAAATGTTTTCCGACAGGTCTTGACCTCTCTTGGGGGCGACTGGAGTGCTTTGTTATGCAACGGCTACAAAACTCCTTGGCCTTTAAACGCCAATAAATGATGATAACTTTAACCCCCTTTAGATCTTGAAGCTTAACCAAGCTTATTTTGATTTACATTAGCCGTTGAAATTTCAATTAAATTATAAATTATGGCCATCTGGACAGATGGAATATGCACATATTTACTTTTGTCCGCCAAATTTTACAACGGTGACACTGTGCGCGTTTATGCTTTGCAGCGTGTGCTTCGTCCGCACGCTAATGCGGTTTTCTTGTATAATCGTCCAAAAGTGCGCAGTCTTCAAACGAGGCGGACAAAATTTTATGAGAAGTGACATTTTAGGTGTGCAAATATGACAGAGTTTCATGTCAACTCAGCGCTCAGTGCACAAATATACTTACGTGGAGGGCAGATGTCCGTATATACGGTGCACGTTAATACATATCTACACTGATATTTATAAAGTCTGAAGGAAGAGGAAAACGTAGTGTAGTTTAATATGATAAATGGGAGATTTGGGGACTGATGTGCGCCACTACATAGATCTAAGTAGTATGACCCGTAAATGTCTCCAATTAGCATACCCTCTACTATCCTGCTCGACATAACACTCAAATGTGAATAAGTCAAATAGCAAATGATAGATAGCAGACATCAATGCTTAACCACGAGCTTAGAAAGATAAGTAAAATAGGTAATATCCCGGCATAACTAGCAAGAGTTTTAGTAGCATGAAACAATTCTTGTTCCTTTATCGTGGAATGAAGTGGTTCCTTTTGATAAATATAGTTGATTTCAGACCAAAAACTGTAATAAACCCCAACTGCATTAGGTTATGTGGTGGGTATATGTTAGTACTCGAATATACCTATGTACTATTTATGCCAGATCTGGGATACGGGGCTATTAATGAAATAACTTTAATTTTAAGTAAAAAAGACACATTTAAAAATCGAATTATTTGTTATATATTTTAGATTGAGATAGTTTCTGAAACAATTTCTTCACTTTTTCCAACATAAATATACATAAGACTAGCAAACACCCAAATGCCGGGATAAAATTATATCCAAAAAATGACGGGATGGCTAAAATCCAAAAAATTGTCATCCCCACTGTGTACATATATTAGGTGTTATTAATGGCATGTTTGAAATGTTTATTAATTTAAGTTTGCTTATCTATCCATAAATCGTAGATTGTGATAAAAACTTAACTAGTATAATTGCACATGAATTCTATTTCGTCTTTCAAATTCCAATATCATTTAAAAGTAATAAAAACTAATATAGCGGCGTCGAAGAATATTGTTGTTTTGCTATGTTGTTCGAATGTGGCAGCATGTTTTTTATTCCACCATAAAACAGTGCCTCAAAAGAATGTACAACATTTCTGCAAGCACGAACCAATTGTCGGTGGTGCGCTTGCTGGAATTACTTATGGTTAAGGTTGGATTCCCAGGAATGTTTATTCCAAACTTGAAGAGGATGAAACATTTCTCCATTTGGCGGCTTATAAACTTTTGTAAAATCCACAGCTCATCTTTGGTTATAGAAAATTAAAAACAACCCGTATTTAGGTACAAATATCATAACTCATAAACTATTTTAGCATAATAGAGCGAGTCAGACAGGCTTACATATCCGTAATTACTACGACGTTTGATCCAAACGTGTACTAGAAGGTCCCCAACAACGTTCACATAGATTGAAGCTAACTAAGTACAGTTTATTGCTGAGGGAACACAAAGCTTCATATTTAAATTTTGAAGTTTTCCATACCAGAGGGGAAGGCCGGAATCCATGTAAGAGTCGTGAAAGGTGATGATGTCTACTAATGTCATTCTTATTCGTCACTCTAGATGGCACTGTTTAAATGCAATTTCTGCTGTTGTTAAAGTTAGAAAGTAATTAAATTTTCTCTGAAATTTTATCCCGTTGCGTCCCTTGAAAATACACCCGTTCCGCTTCATATAACGTACGTCTTCTGTGTCTTTTTATTTACTTCGCCTTGTGATTCCACTATGCATACATGCAGGTTATTTCAGCTACAACATAAAGCATGATTGGGTAACAACTTGTCCTGAATTCTACTAAAATATTTGGATTTATCACGCCTTATACTGGCCGTGGTCTCATTTTGGACAAGCTTATATGTGCGCCGAACAGATTTGTTACGAATATATTTTGCGCTTGCTAATATTTGCACGAATCGATTTGTTGAGACACAGACAAGAAGTAGGGTTACCACAATAAATCTGAGATGGACAGCCAAATCGTGTATCTCGAACGATAGGCTAAACGAACGATTCGTCTGCTGACGTTTTCGTCTCAGCTTGCGATCTGGTATCCTCATCGTTCGTTGTCGCTTTCGTTTTACGTTATTTACGTTGCTTTCGTCTCCATTGCGTTAAAAATTCTTGGAGTGATATTGCCGGATGAATTTTTAATGTATTTTCAAAGAATTTTTCCTACATTTCAAGTATTTTTGCTTTATTCAGAGATTTTTATATTAAATTGGCAACATTGGAAATTGTTTGCATTTACTTGAAAACATTTTGTATTATGGTTATAGTTATTTTATTTGGTTATTTTAAAATATATTAATAAGGAAAATAAATTTGAAAACAAATGTATGCTGCTATTGCGCTATTGGCTGATGAAACTGAAGAAGTGGAAATGCGTATAGAGAGAAGAATGTTGCGCGACCAGATGAATGAAATGGAACTGCCTGAAACTGAGTAAGTGTTATGTTAATAATACCTGTATGCTGGTAAGAAGAATTCTTTTTTAGATTTGTAGCAAATTTCCGAATAAATAAAGAAATATTCCAATATATCCTTGATGAAATAAAAGAGCATGTTGTTCTATCGCATAGAAGCACCCATCTGTCGCCTCAACTTAAACTGGCAACTTTTTTAAGGTTTCTAGCCACAGGAAGCTATCAAAAATCTGTGGGAAACGAAAATACTTCCTCAATGGGACAGTCAACTGTGGCCAGTGTTATTAAAGAATTCCTGAACATTTTTGATGAATACTTCTGCCATCAATGGGTAAATTTTAAACGATCTACTGATGAAGAAAATGCGGTGAAAGAGTATTTTTTTCAAAAGTATGGAATACCTGGTGTGATTGGCTGTGTTGATGGAACACATGTTCGTATTAAGTCACCAGGAGGTGACAACAATCATCTGTACCTCAACCGAAAGGGCTTCTACAGTTTGAACGTGATGGCGGTAGGTTCAATATTGAAAAGCCAACGCACAAATACATAATCCGTTCTTTTACACAGATATGCGATCACAAGATGGTTGTCACATACGTTGACGCTAGACATCCAGGGGCTAATCATGACTCATTTGTGTGGAACGTGAGCAGTGCCGAAGATGAGCTAAAAAATGACTATAACAATGGGAAAACAAATACCTGGCTGCTTGGTACATTATACAACATAATAATATGTTAAAGCTTTTGCTTAAAATAAAAATTTTTGTAGGTGATTCTGGATACCCTTTGCAGTCATATTTGATGACACCATTCAGAAGCGCATCCGAGGCCATTCAACGAAATTACAACACTAAACACTCGAAAGCTCGTAACGTTATTGAAAGGTGTTATGGTGTTGTGAAAAACCGATTCCGTTGCATGATTGGCTCGAGAGGACTACATTATTCGCCCAAAAAAGTGACTCAGATTGTAAATGTTTGCTTCGCTCTTCACAACGTGTGCATTTTTTTCAAACATGAAATTCCTTTCGAAAGCTCTGATTCTGAAAATCTTGTTATATACGAAGAAGAAATTGAAAACAGCACTGGTTCAAGTGCGGCTTCCCTTATAAGAATGAGAATAGCAGAAAACTTGTTTTAAGGAACAAAATTTTATTTCAAAATATATATGTGTATGTTTATAGTTCAGGTACACTGTCAAATCCATTTATCTTAGAGCTAATAAAATTATTATATAAAAAATTCAACATACTTTGCTTTTTCAGTCTCAAATGTTAGCATAAAAAGGTACTTATACAAAATGCTCATGCGAAGCAATATTGTTGCGTATTCTTTGTCCTAATACCTAAAATTATATATTTAAATTCTAAAAAAAATATCACTTCGGTACAAAAATTCAATTGATACTTATATCTAAAAAAAAAAGAATTTCCTAAACAAATTAAAATATTAGCTGCTTCAGCTGTTAAAAAAAAAATATTTACATAAAAAAAAAAATAAAAACCCTATCTTTGAAAGCTTCGAAGGAAATTTTCAATTTTTGGGACTGCCGGTCAACTGCTGCAGTCAGTCTATTTGTGGCATCAACTTGAAGCATTGATCCCTCGGCTTGCTTTTTTGCAGCTTCTGCCTGAGCTACTGCAGCCTCTGCTTGCACTTTTGCCGATTCTGCAATCGTATCCTGAAATGTTCGCTTTCGTGTAATTGACCGCCTAGCAGTGGAGGCATTTACCGCTATTGGTTGGATGCTCTGTGTGGTTGGAGTGGTTTCCACTGACGTTATAACAGCATCCGGTACTTGCCTACGGTCCGGCGAATCTACCAGAATAAGCCGTGGCATTTCTGTAGACGAGCCTCTTGAGGAGGGGCTGGGTGCTGTCGATGGAATTCCGATTACTCTTCCACTCGGGGCAGCGGACTTCGAAATAGATACAAGCCGGTCGATGGCTTGTTCCATTTCGGACAGCGGAGAGTGCCGGAAAGGACCACCGCCGGGAGCAGTAAGACTTCTTTGATTTTCTGCTATCTTTTTCTTTATACGGCTTTTCAAGTCAGCCCATATCTTGAACGGAAAAGGAATTAAAATTAACACAGTCGTATAATATTATTTGTATGAGCTTTATTATCTACATTAACATTCAACCGGGAAAAGCATTTCAATTGTTATCTGTAAGTACCACTCCTAAAAAGACACGTCTTAATATGCTTACTTACTTTTTTCCATTCGACAGCTGTTCTTGTGGGTGGACCGTGGGAGTTTACTTTTACTTTTATTTCCTCCCACCGCTCCTCTACTCGTCCTTTATCGGATCCAAACACCGGTACACCTCTGCCCAGGTCAGGATTTCTTTCCATCTCCTTTACAAGTACCTCGAACTGTGCTGTTGTCTTTTTTAACGCTATAAACATAAATTTTCAATTCAAATTTTCAAAATAATTCATATTTTTTGTTTACTTACTTTTTTTGCCAGAAACCTCCATCTTGACGATCACTAATACCCTTTCGTCTTTTTCAAACGATTATCGTCTCTCTTTCATCTTGTATTCGCGTTAGAAAATGCCAACCAAGACGAAAACAACGTAAGAATCAGCTGTTTTCGTGCTTGCCAGACGAAAGTTTATTTACATGATACAAACACACGAACGAATCGTCTGGTAGACGAAACGAACGTTCGCTTCGAGATAGACGATTTGGCTGGGAATGTGAGCCTTGTAGAGGTATATGACGTTTTCTTTCATCGAACTCAGACCCCATTAGGTATACCAATTAATTTCATATGACTAAAAATTTGAACGTAAATTTTAAACCTTTTTGGGCTGCATGTATGACCAAACCAAATTTGGCTTAGAATTAAAGTGTTCACACATACATATATGGTGTGAGGAAAGTACACATTTTTACTGGGTATACGGCTCTCAGTTTGTATACGATTTTCCCAGTTAAGTTTTGAATCTAAACCGAAAGAAATTAAAAGCTGGTGTAGGCAACTGGAAGTTTTGGAATCTACTATAAAAATGTTTAAAAAGTTGCATAAAAAAGTGAATGGTTTAAAATTTAGGCTCAATTTATTAGCCGTGCATATATGTCACCTTAGAGACTATTTAGTCCAAGGGGTCAATTCTGGTTTTGCGTTATCGTAAAGTGAAAAGTAAATACGTCAATTCACCACGATTTTTAATTCTCGTTTTACATAAATTTTTCGATTTGAAGTGAAGGGAAAAAAGTTAACGCCAATATAAATATGGTGTTTACGTCAAAGTTTCAAAAAATTCAAAACCTTTATTTTTTACAAACTTAAACGTTTTAAGCGATATAAATTACCTTTATTCTTACAATTCTATAACAAGCAAGAACAACTTGTGTCAACGCAATTCAAAATGTTCTTCTGCAAACAGTTTTCATGGCACATATCAGAATCGCATTTTAAAGCTCAGTGAAGAGAGGAAAGAAAAACGTCAAGTGATAACTAAAGTGAAAAGATTTTTTTCCCTTCACGATAACGCCCAACCATGATTGACCTCGAGTAGGCGATCATCTGGTAAAATGGGCGGACTACCCTCTACACCACCGCCATGAATCTTTATATAGAATGAACAGAAAATTAGATCATGGTCTGAAATAAAATGCAATTGGTCAAACTTTAGGACAGCAGACATATCATTTATCATAAACCCCTAGTACTGAGTGGGCATAAGAACTGTGAAAAATTTACAGATCGCAGTATAAGCGGACACTGAAACCCACATGCTAGGTGTCAACGACAACCGAATCACGTTCAAAATAAATCTTAATAGTCTCTTCCTAGGTCCACTGATCGCGATACTAACAGGGCACTATATAATGGTAGTACATGGTGAGCGCATGGAAATCCCAACGAATGACTTTCATCGCAGTTGTAGGGACGAGGAGTAGATGGAATGTGTCAAA
This sequence comes from Merzomyia westermanni, assembly GCA_949987695.1. NCBI lineage: Eukaryota > Metazoa > Arthropoda > Insecta > Diptera > Tephritidae > Merzomyia > Merzomyia westermanni. Next base: position 123,732,124 of record OX465288.1, on the reverse strand, counting down.
CACTTCTTTTAAAGAAGTTGGTCACAACTCGTATAGAATGTCTGAACAAATACTTCATAACCTATTTAGCAGACCTAGGCTCTAGGGAGGGATGATGGAAAATCGTTCCAATATACATCATGTTTCCACTTTATTGTAAAATCTATTATACAAATGTATGCGTATCCAAAGAAGAAAGGACACCTGGTCAATCGCCCACTTGGCCACCTCAAATGCAATTAATATAACAGAGGATGAGGGAGTCAGTTTTTGTTTTTGATTGTTTACCTTAAATGATGAAAGATTATCTTATAAATAAAAATGAATGTGTGTCTGTGTGTCCTTCATGGGCGTCCAAAGTACTCAACCGATTTTTATGAAATTTGTATATTCTTTGGATCACTGGTTACAGCCTATGCCATACATAGTTTTGGAAAAGTGGGCGGTACAACGAGCCCAGGCTTTATAAAACTTCAATTCGTCATAACTCTGAACGTATTTTGTTTAAACTAATGATATTTCGATATACGTGCGTAACCGGTAATGGCAATGAAGTTCATGTAACCGCGATTCTAGCGTACATGGCAAGGCTGTCAAAAACAAACAATTCGCAATAGAGAATAAAATGCAAACGCGTTCGAAAATTCGTGTAAAAGGTGGATATATTGTCAATTAATTCTTGTGAACTAGTATGTGTACAAAATTTTCGGTATTTTCTGTCCACAAAAATATTTACAAAATACATGAAATTTTTCGCGGTCACGCCATAACTACCTATTTTGGTGGTTACGAAATTGAACTGGGACCTAAGCCGAAAGAATACGAAAAGTGTGTAAAAGTTTCCAAATTATTTATTTCCGGTAAAACGAATGTTGTTACCACACTAGAATTAGGGCGTTAGTCAAGATTTACATAATTTTGGAAAAGTAGGCGGCGCCACGCCCCCACATTTTCGTGTGTTATTTTTGCTTCATTCCTGTACAAAGCTTATTGTTGTCTCAATGAAACTTTCACATTGGCTCAGTTCGCTGAAGACGACACACGCCATATATATAGTTTTGGGAAAAGCTCCCAGGCTATTTATGATAACTAGAGTTCGCCCAGTGGTTGAAATTCAACCAATAAACTTTATTTTATTTTATTTTTTTGCTGTAGGTATGTTTTATCCGCCTTTTTTTCTTTCTTTCTATGTCGTTCCTTTCCTCTAACATATTTTTATTTTCCTTGATTTCTTTTTTTACTCTCTTATTTTATTTTTTACTTTTCTCAAACTTCTTTTTCTTTCCTCTATTTTCCTTTAATTTTCTTCGGTGTTTAATACTCTTTATGAGTAATCATTTATTTTATTTTTGTAAACCCTGTTTGTAGGTATCAGCAATGAATTTTACATATTTGCTCATATTTTACATTGCTTGTTTAATGTATCCAACAAAGCAACTTTTCGGAGAGCAGCTGACACTGAGCATCGTAGCCAGTAATCAATACAATAACAACAACTAAAGCAAAAATGCATGACACAACATAGTATGTATGGTGCGAATACTTATTTTTCATTGGTCCACTACCAACTCTTCGCTCTCACAGTGAGAGCCGACCACACGAATAACACAAAAACATGCATGGCAAGTAATTTTTTCCTACAAAGCAACTCCTCGGCCATGCTCACGATTCAGCATAGTACACAAAAAGCAAGTACACACACACACAGCGTGTCTATAGTGTGAATAAGTAAATGTATAGTGGTGTGACTTTTATGTTAAATTTTTTATATTAAAATGATTTTTTAAATTTTTTTTATTTACGGATAAAAGTACACCTCAAAATTTCCTAGCTATACATATATAATTTGTATACCTTAGAATTATAGTTTAGCAGAAAACGGTTCTAAATTGCATTCATCTTGTCTATTTATATATAAGATAACAATAATAATAATTCCCAACGGATAACCCACCATCCCGCCCAACCGCCAAGAGGGGCGCATCTGCATAACGCACAGCTTTTTTTATATATATTGCCGAGTCGTTGAAAGGCAGAGGTTTGTTAAGTGTCGAGATCTAAAGCTGCTCAGCTACAGAGGAAAACTCATCCGCTAAGTAACACAAGAAACTAAAAATTATAAATAATGAATCAAGCGAAGAAATAATCAGTTCGATTGTAAAGAGTAAATTCATAAAGTTCATATGGGTTAAGCGAGGATAGTATCGATTTTTAATGCTAAAAAGCGAGTCAGAAATATCAAATCTGCTGCTCACACAAACATCGGAAAGGCTAATTTAATTCAAAATTAGTCCTAAACTCGTCCAAAAAAAAGAGGTTTAAAATGTATTGATGGCCGAAAAGGAATGTTAAAGTTTACTTTAGTATAGGGAGGCAAATTATAAAAGGAATCCCATGAAAGATCTCTAAAAGCGAAAAGTAAGAATTGTTTCTGAACCGATTCTATCCGATCAACGTGTACCTCGTAGCTCGGATTCCAAATAATTGAGCCATATTCTAATATCGGTCTTACTAATGTTGTAAAAAGGGATTTAGTTACGTAAGGATCACTAAATTCTTTCGACCATCGCTTAACGAATGATAAAACACCCCCTATATTGATATTGCATTAATATGGAGATTGAAGCTAAGTTTACAATACAACGTAATTCCCAAGTCCACAAAATCATGCACTTGTTCAAGACTATGGTTGTTGATTATGTAGGAAGCGCGCGAAAAACACATTTATTAAAATTTTTTTTAAATTCAGTGGCATATAGTTTAGATCGCACCAACCACCCAGTCTATCAAGATCTGATTGAAGTAAAGCTCTATTTTCGCTCACCGAGTAAGACATAAAAATCTTAACGTCGTCAGCGTACATCAAAATTTTTGAAAAATTGATAGTACTGGATAAATCATTAATGAACGGCAAAAACAGAATCGGGGGAAGAGGGCTACCTTGAGGAACTAAAGAAGATACATCGATGACATTAGATAGCGCATTTTTAAAAACTACTCTTTGTGTCCTGAAAAGAAGATATCCAGCGGGTGAGGCTGGGTTGAAAGCCCAGTAGAACAAGTTTGTGAATAACTAACGAATGGCAAACTTTGTCAAACGCTTTAGTGAAATCTGTATAAATAATATCTGTGTGCATTTTTTCTCTAAACGCGTTTGAAACAAAGTAGCAATTCGGCATAGCTAGGAATTTATTTGGTTCAAGTTAATGATATTTTATACATAGATAAGTATTGTATATATCAATAAAACCTTGGAAACAGAAAGCGGTACCAGGATTTAACAAAAGTTAATTCAATATATCTTCGAAAGCATGTACATATCAATACCCGCAGAGGAAATTGGAGAAGGAAGGGAGTAGCAATAGACATTTGGGATATAGAGGTGGTGTTGGAAGAAAATGAAGAAGGTAAAGAAGGTCAACGGTAAATGGGGGTGGGGAAAATCAAAAGCAGAAAGAACAAGTAAGGAAAGGGATGGCTTCGCCTGTGTCGAAGACTTTATACCTTTCATGAATACGCATCACGGTTTTAAGTGTCCGATCCTTACTCACAATCAGTAAAAAGTCTGCAAAACTGATAACATAAAGATACATAGTCCAAACCCTATTTATCGGAACAATCGATTGTATGGGAGCTATATGTTATTGTGACGAATTCGATGATTCCTTGATTATCAATCCTGGGTTCGATCACTATAAAGTCGAATAAACACACGCACAGATAATGTAAGTAATAGCTAGTTTTATTTACTAGTAATAAACGCAAAACAATTTTAAGAGTTTGATAACTTTACAGTAGTTCACTATTGAACGCTCGAAAATAAACTGAACAACCTGCCTTGCTTGCTCACCGCCTTATATAGTCCAACAGGGTACTTGCCTACGCACCGAGAACTTTCTTGGTAATTCGCTTTTCGTGTTCTGGAAGGGTCGGTGTTATTTATTGGAATCTCCTCTTTGCATCGTATTCGCAAACACTCGCGCCATCTCTCTTCCTCTTCCTAGTTACACGCTTGCATGCATAAGCGTAGCCATCGTTATCTCTGTTGTGGTTTAACTAGTGGTGGGAGTGTTATTGAGTTAGGGATGGTACATGCTTGAGAATAATCGCCACACTGCCCTCCACCTAAGTCTGATCGTCCCGATCAGACACATTTCCCAAACCAAACGCTGCTAGACGCTCAATGGTTGGCACTGCTTTACTAAACCTCATTTCCTCCAGGGATTGAAACTCCGACATCAATCCTCTCCTGCAGAGATTCCCACAATGCATTGCAGTGTCACATATTCCAACCACTTTGTCCGTTCTTAATCTCGAATAGATTTGTGCCTTCACTTTCGTTCCCAATGGTACCCAGCAAACATTTCTGCAACTCGTTTCTTCAGGATTCCGTTCCGTTCTCTCATGCCCATTGCACTGTTTCACATTATCCACTAAGTTGCGTTGCCTCCTCGTAACATGACCACCAGATGTTCGTCTTTTATTCTCAGCACACTCTGCACACTTAGTAATCCATTTCCTCACAGTTTGCTTGCAACCGATCCAATAGAACCGCCGCTTTACCTCTTGCAGCGTTTTCTTTATTCCCACGTGCCTTCCATCTGGGCACCTATGCGACGCTTTGATAACATCTGGAATTCTTGCCTTGGGAACAACAATAAGTGATCGATGATTCTGGCCATCTTCACTTTCCCATATCCGATGCAAACAACCAGATATTAGCTTCAAACTACTCCATTGTGCCCAGTATGCTTTTGCAATACGACTCTCTGCTACCATCTCTTCTCTTCCTGGCTGTTTGGTTTTCTTTATTCCTTTCAACACACGTGCCAAATCTGGATCTTCCTCCTGGTCTTGCCGAATCTTCTTCAGGAGGTACTTGTCCGCGAAAGCCTTTGGTCGAGGATCTACCTCTGCTTTACGAGGCTCCTGTTGCTTCATCTTCAAGATCACTCCTTTGGTAGTATAGCCTTTATTGTGTCCAAAAACCAGAGGAACTTCTTGGCCGTTGTAAGTCATAACCCTGTTCCTTACGTAGATGTGAATGTCTCTCTCAGCCAAGAAATCGACGCCAATGATGACTTCGTCGACAATATTCGCTACCAAGAAGTTGTGATAAGTAGCTACATTCCCAATCACAATCTTACATGTCACCTCTCCCAGGACTTGTTTGCTTTCACCAGTTACTGTCCACAATTTAGCTTTCCGCAATAGTCTCACCTTCCCGCTGACCAAGTCACTCCGAATGATGGAATGTGATGCACCCGTATCCACAGTCAGCAAGCGCTCTTTCCCGTCCACGTTGCCTTCAACAGTAACATTACCCGCTTTCCGTTCGAGTTGTGACACAGAGATTATAGGGCATTCATCTTGCTCATCTTCTCCAGCTTTGCGTTTACTTCCACTTAAATTGCCAGGATTACTGGAGCCAGTGCCGCAATAACGTGCTATGTGACCTGGTTTTCCGCACTTAAAGCATTTAATGGCACCATCACTTTTTTTCTGTACTCCGTTCAACGCTTCCAAAATTTTGTCTACCCAAGCCGGAGTTTCCACTTCTACACGATGAGCCTTGTATGCAGGTTTACTTAATAGCGAGGCTGTTTCCTGCGTTAGAGTATGAGATACCGTCTCAGCAAATGATCTCATGGGATTTGCATATGTGGCTCGCTTCGTCTCCACGTCACGTATTCCATTTATAAAGCTTTGGATTTTTACCCTTTCTGTGTATTCTACGGGTGCGTCTGCGTTTGCTAGATGGGCCCACCTCTCGATATCCGATGCAAATTCCTGCAAAGTCTCATTGGGTTTCTGGAAGCGATTCTGTAGCTCTATTTGGTATATCTGTTTTCGATGTTCGCTACCATAGCGCCTCTCAACTGCACCCATCAATGCTTCATAATTATTGCGTTCACCGTCGGGAATCGTTTGTAAGATTTCGGCTGCAGGACCCTTCAATGCCACGAACAGTGCAGCAACTTTGTCTTCAGTGCCCCAATTATTCACCTCTGCAGTCTTCTCAAACTGTAGCTTAAATACCTGGAAAGGAACAGAACCATCAAATGACGGGGATTTTACCTTGGGAGTATTCGCTGAAGCAGATGGACGGTTCAGTTGCAGCTCCTGGATACGCCCCTTCAAAGCATCTACTTCGGCCTCAATCTTGTCCTGCCGTTCTCTGAATACCTCCTGCACTTCAGTTATTTTTGCGTCCTGCATTCTTAGCTGTGATGCCATTCGTTCTTCCTGTGCCTCCAGCTGCAATGCAATTCTCGCCATGTGTGTCTTTTGTTCTTCCAGCTGAGATGCCATGTGTGTCTTTTGTTCTTCCAACTGTGTTGAAATGCTAGATGACATCTGAGTCAATACAGCCAATATCATGTTTGTGTCGACGGTTGCTACTGGATTCGGAGACTCCTTTTTTTCTTCCATTTTTGTTGGTGCCTCCTCCACAAGATGAAAAACATGATCATCAACGTCGATTCCTTCTGCTTCCATAGCCTCTCGCAATCGTGACTGTAACTCTGATTTATTGCCTGTAGTGTTCAGTCCCCGTTGTTCCAACTAATTTTTGAGTTGCTGAATCTTTAATTCATTCAGCTTCGCCATGTCCTTGTTATCCTTAAATTCACTGGTATTTATTCAACAATACCGCTTCTGACACCAATTGTGACGAATTCGATGATTCCTTGATTATCAATCCTGGGTTCGATCACTATAAAGTCGAATAAACACACGCACAGATAATGTAAGTAATAGCTAGTTTTATTTACTAGTAATAAACGCAAAACAATTTTAAGAGTTTGATAACTTTACAGTAGTTCACTATTGAACGCTCGAAAATAAACTGAACAACCTGCCTTGCTTGGTCACCGCCTTATATAGTCCAACAGGGTACTTGCCTACGCACCGAGAACTTTCTTGGTTATTCGCTTTTCGTGTTCTGGAAGGGTCGGTGTTATTTATTGGAATCTCCTCTTTGCATCGTATTCGCAAACACTCGCGCCATCTCTCTTCCTCTTCCTAGTTACACGCTTGCATGCATAAGCGTAGCCATCGTTATCTCTGTTGTGGTTTAACTAGTGGTGGGAGTGTTATTGAGTTAGGGATGGTACATGCTTGAGAATAATCGCCACACTGCCCTCCACCTAAGTCTGATCGTCCCGATCAGACACATTTCCCAAACCAAACGCTGCTAGACGCTCAATGGTTGGCACTGCTTTACTAAACCTCATTTCCTCCAGGGATTGAAACTCCGACATCAATCCTCTCCTGCAGAGATTCCCACAATGCATTGCAGTGTCACATATTCCAACCACTTTGTCCGTTCTTAATCTCGAATAGATTTGTGCCTTCACTTTCGTTCCCAATGGTACCCAGCAAACATTCCTGCAACTCGTTTCTTCAGGATTCCGTTCCGTTCTCTCATGCCCATTGCACTGTTTCACATTATCCACTAAGTTGCGTTGCCTCCTCGTAACATGACCACCAGATGTTCGTCTTTTATTCTCAGCACACTCTGCACACTTAGTAATCCATTTCCTCACAGTTTGCTTGCAACCGATCCAATAGAACCGCCGCTTTACCTCTTGCAGCGTTTTCTTTATTCCCACGTGCCTTCCATCTGGGCACCTATGCGACGCTTTGATAACATCTGGAATTCTTGCCTTGGGAACAACAATAAGTGATCGATGATTCTGGCCATCTTCACTTTCCCATATCCGATGCAAACAACCAGATATTAGCTTCAAACTACTCCATTGTGCCCAGTATGCTTTTGCAATACGACTCTCTGCTACCATCTCTTCTCTTCGCTTAACGAATGATAAAACACCCCCTATATTGATATTGCATTAATATGGAGATTGAAGCTAAGTTTACAATACAACGTAATTCCCAAGTCCACTATGGTTGTTGATTATGTAGGAAGTGCGCGAAAAACACATTTATTAAATTTTTTTTTAAATTCAGTGGCATATAGTTTAGATCGCACCAACCACCCAGTCTATCAAGATCTGATTGAAGTACAGCTCTATTTTCGCTCACCGAGTAAGGCATAAAAATCTTAACGTCGTCAGCGTACATCAAAATTTTTGAAAAATTGATAGTACTGGATAAATCATTAATGAACGGCAAAAACAGAATCGGGGGAAGAGGGCTACCTTGAGGAACTAAAGAAGATACATCGATGACATTAGATAGCTCATTTTTAAAAACTACTCTTTGTGTCCTGAAAAGAAGATATCCAGCGGGTGAGGCTGGGTTGAAAGCCCAGTAGAACAAGTTTGTGAATAACTAACGAATGGCAAACTTTGTCAAACGCTTTAGTGAAATCTGTATAAATAATATCTGTGTGCATTTTTTCTCTAAACGCGTTTGAAACAAAGTAGCAATTCGGCATAGCTAGGAATTTATTTGGTTCAAGTTAATGATATTTTATACATAGATAAGTATTGTATATATCAATAAAACCTTGGAAACAGAAAGCGGTACCAGGATTTAACAAAAGTTAATTCACTATATCTTCGAAAGCATGTACAGGGTGTTTTTTTAGGGGTATAGAACTTCGAATTGAAATAAAACACAAGAAAATCGTTTTAAGGTCCATCAATTTGGCTTTATTGGAAGGATAATTTTATGCCATTAATGTTTAAATATGATTTCGGGCATGTGGCCGCCGCGGCTGGCTCGAATAAAGCCAATTCTACAGGTCCAATTTTCAACCACTTTTTCGAGCATATGGGGCCGTATGTCGGCAATAACGCCACGAATGTTGGCTTCCAATTCCCCTAACGTTTCTGGTTTGTTGGTGTAGACGAGCGACTTCACATATCCCCAAAGAAAATAATCCAATGGTGTCAAATCACACGACCTTGGTGGCCAATTGACAGGTCCATTCCGCGAAATTATGCGCTCATCGAATGTTTCCTTCAATAAATCGATTGTGACGTGCGCTGTGTGGCATGTAGCGCCGTCTTGTTGGAACCACAACTCATCCACATTCATGCCATCCAATTCGGGAACAAAATAGTCGGTTATCATGGCTCTATACCGGTCTCCATTAACGGTAGCTGCCTCTCCAGCATTATTGCGGAAGAAGTATGGCCCAATGACTCCACCAGCCCATAGAGCACACCAAACAGTCAGTTTTTGTGGATGTAATGGCGTTTCAAGGGTCTCATGTGGATTCTCTTCACTCCAAATGCGGCAATTTTGCTTGTTGACGTAGCCATTCAACCAAAAATGAGCCTCATCACTGAACAAAATTTTGCGATGAAAATCAGCATCGAAATCAATCTCATTTTCGGCCCATACACCAAAATCACGACGCATTGCATGGTCTCGCGGCTTTAATTCTTGCACAAGCTGGATCTTGTAAGGTCGCAAGCCAAGATCTTTGCGCAAAATCTTCCATAAAGTTGATGGACAAAGCTCCAATTGCTGTGCACGGTGGCGAATCGATTCATTCGGGTCCTCTTCAACACTTTGCTCTACAGCGGCAATTGTTTCTTCGGTGCGCACTGTTCGACGTCTCTGCGGATGCGTATTATCACATAGAGTAAACGTAGTGCGAAAACGATCCATGGTTAACCGAATTAATTGCTCTGATGGACGATTAGGTCGACCATAAAATGGACGGAGCTCACGGTAAACTTCGCGAACTGAACCATTATTTTCGAAATAAATTTGCACGATTTGCAAGCGTTGTTCTTTTGTCAACCTGGTCATGATGAAATGGCAAACCAAACTGAACATAAATGACATTAGAGTTGCCAGATTTGACCACAAAATGCCAGTTTTATCTCTATTCAAAAAACAAACCTGTAAAAAAAACACCCTTTACATATCAATACCCGCAGAGGAAATTGGAGAAGGAAGGGAGTAGGAATAGACATTTGGGATATAGAGGTGGTGTTGGAAGAAAATGAAGAAGGTAAAGAAGGTCAACGGTAAATGGGGGTGGGGAAAATCAAAAGCAGAAAGAACAAGTAAGGAAAGGGATGGCTTCGCCTGTGTCGAAGACGTTATACCTTTCATGAATACGCATCACGGTTTTAAGTGTCCGATCCTTACTCACAATCAGTAAAAAGTCTGCAAAACTGATAACATAAAGATACATAGTCCAAACCCTATTTATCGGAACAATCGATTGTATGAGAGCTATATGTTATGTAAATCCGATCTGGCTGATTTTCACTACACGCATTACATATCTAATAAGTACCAAACATACACAATCAGAGATCTTTGCAATCCAGGAGGCATGCAAGGCTTTGCTGGAAACGGAAGGCACAGGTAAAATGATAAAAGTATTTTCTGATAGCCAAGCAGCCCTGGGGTCTGCAACGATAACATCGAGCCTAGTAAATCAGTGCAGGGAGTGGGCCACGAGGCTGGCTAGTCGGCATATCGTTTCCTTAATTTGGGTGCCGGGGCACCGAAATATACAGGGAAACAAGATGGCAGATGAGCTAGCCCGAGGTGGATCGGCTCTTGATGTCACAGGAGCGAAGGAGGTCCTCGTATCCCTGGGAGTTATCAAGGGCAGAATCTCTCTGGTTTAGCGAGGCAAATAAAAGGTGGAAGCTTCTGCAGTCCTGCAGAGTTTCTAGGAGTATATGGCCATCTTAGAACGAGGCACGATCCCTATCCATTCTCAGGATGAATAGAAGGGACATTTTCAGGCTGATAGCAGTACTAACAGGGCACTGGACTATTGGGGCTGACGCGGCGCGGATGGGGCTAGAGCACAACGTTTCGTGCCGCAGTTGCAATCTCCCGGGGTAGGAAGAGACGGTAGAGCACCTACTGTGCGAGTGTCCAGTGCATTGGGGGAAGAGAACTAAATACCTTGGTAGGCCCTTTTTCGAAAGTCTCTCAGAGCTTAGGGACATGAAGCCTGGGGACCTCCTCAAATATTTGAACTCCACAGGGTGGATATAGTCGGATGGGATTCCAACTATACTCTATAAGCACATTCAAAGTCTTCTATAATACATCCTTCATTGGTTAATTCACGAGTTGTGGTATCAAAACGGCGCATCAGCGCTAATTGGAGTCGCAGGAGACTCGCCACCAGAACCAACCAACCAACCACACATACAAAATTTTACCTTCCTAGCTTTTTAATTGTAAAAATTTATAGCCCAAAACCCATTTATCGAAACTATCGATTGTATGGGAGCTATGCGTTGTATTACTCCAATCGTTCCTAACTTCTTAATTGCAAAATTTATAGTCCAAAACCCATTTATCGAAACTATCGATTGTATGGGAGCTATATGTTTTGTTGGCCCGATCTGGGTGATTTTCACTAGACACATGACATACGAGTATATAATAAGTACCAAACCTGCAAAATTTTACCTTCCTAGCTTTTTAATTGCAAAATTTATAGCCCAAAACCCATTTATCGAAACTATCAATTGTATAGGAGCTATGCGTTTTATTGCTCTAATCTTGCTGATTCCGACAAATGATTGTCTCATGCAAAATGGCGGCTCCATACCAAATTTCATCAAGATATCTCGAAAACTTAGGGGCTAGTTTGCGTACCTACAGCTAAATCGACTCAGCTCATCGACCTGATCATTTCGGTTATAGTTATTGGTGGGCCTATCTCTTCTTCTTCTCATACTTACAAACATCGGACCAAAGTTATAATACCATTTCATGTTCATGAAAGGTATAAAAATGAAGATAAATGTAGAAGAAGCGTCAACTGGGGAGGGAAAAGAGAACAATTTGTTAAATGTAGGCAAGTATAGTTTTAGGCAGGAAAACGTCTGCCGGGGCTGCTAGTTGTTTAATAAAGGAAAATTAGTCGATCCCTTAGTAGGTTGGTTGGTCCACTGATGTAGATATAATATCATATATGCAAAATAAGCCTTCTTATGTTCTGCTCTGGAATTTTTCAGTATGACCCTTCGCCCTCTTGCAGGAAGCAATAATATGCAGAATTTTTCGTATTTGAGCTTATAGCTTCATTGGATAAACCACTGAATGTTTAAGGAAGTCATATATTTTTAGTCCAAGTTACTTGAATGAGATAAAGCATGGCTAAAATTTTGTTATTTATTTGGCTATGTGACGTCCAATATCATTCGAAAAAAAATATATATATATATGTGATATTTACTTGTCTAATATTATTCATGGTATATATTTGAAGTGGTTTTTAGAAACACTTTACTTTCCTCTTCAAATTATGTTTACTTATACTTTAAAGATACGAACAGAAATTTTGATTGCTAAAATAGCGACATAAACTGAAATACAGTAATGTTCACAAGTCGAGGATGTGCGAAACGCGCCAATTAATAGAGCCCTGATTGAGTTCAATAGAATTTTAAGATTTTCGGATAATGATTTTTCTTATTCGAAAGATCGCTTTTTAAGTAATTTAAATGGTTTTTATAAGTAATGTAGTTTGTATATCATTATATTACATACTAGTCTTATTATATTTAATATAGCCTATAAGATTTCACTCAATTTGGCTAAAATAAATAAATAAAAATAAATAAATACTTATATAATGCTTTTTCAAAAACAATTTAGTTTTAAACTTGAAGTTTCGGATTTTCATAATTTTTGAAATCACTGTTAACTATAATAACTTGCATTACCTATTGCGGGTGTTAACAGTTGGCGCTTAAAGAACGAAATAAAACAAAACGTGCCAGTAATCTAATAATGCCCTTTCTAAATTGTTAACTCAGCGCACAAACTGACTTTGTCACGATATTACAAAAATAAATACCAAAGAATTTCAAGTCTAACCAATTGGACTGCACCCTATTCAGGGCGATTCGATACGTCTTGGTTCAACTTAACCCAAAATGTACTTGCATAGAAAATAATAAACACACGCATGCCATCATATTTTGTATTTGTACGTACATACTTATATGTGGCCATACACTATAGAACGAGTGACTCGATTGTGACCGCTGATGTTATCTTGCATTCCTGGTGGTCACTTTTCAATCTACAATGAATATCATTTTATTTCATTTCGTTCAACCTAATTCAAATACTTTTCAAAAAATGTTGGTAATTAATTCATTTGGTCGTATGTCTGCTTGTTTGTATGTTTGTGTATATGTAAATGGGAATTTAGGGGGTAACACAATGAAGCCAGTGGCTACATAATTCAAGCTGTGGCCCAACGAAACGTTCAAGTTACCGAAGGCGAGTGTAAATTATAAATAAAGAGCTTCATGAGGTCAACTCCTAAGATACTCTGGTACTCTACCAAAGAATGTTACTCGGGTTTTTGAAAACCCTTGCCATGGAGGAGCAGGCATTCTTTACAAAAGCTGTTAGGCTAGTGACCTTCTGAGCAGCAGCATCTCCATTAGTTATATGAAATATGTCGATTTCTCTACACAGCATTGTATAACCTTTCTCTTGAATACTTCCAAAGTCCCCTAATTAAATGTTGTCATCGTTCAAACTTCTGCATATAGAAGGTTGGGCACGATAACTGACTTATATAGTGTTATTTTCGTTCGTAGAGAGAGGACCACTTCTCAATGGCTGCTCAGTCCTAAGAAGCATTTGTTTGCAAGAGTAATTAGTCGTTGGATCTCCACGCTGCCTTTATTGTTGGTGTCCTAACGAAGAAAATAAATATTTCGAAATTATGGTTGCCAGCAATGGTGTGGTTGCCATGAAGTAAATGCGCTGACTCTTTCCTGATGAAAGCATGTATTTCGTTTTACTATCCTGAATAAGTACTGTCGATAGAAAGGAAAATAACCAAGTAGCAAAGGCTTATTCACATGCGTCGTCAGGACTTATTTCGATGTCGCTGTGGTCGGTCGCCACTGCCTTCATTGTATTTCCAACTTTTCGATTTGGCCATTTAAATCCGCGTAGAGATATATAGTCCATGATAGTCGGCAATATTTTCATTTTTTATTTCTGTGCCAGAATTTCGAGTTGAGGAGAATATCTAAACAACACAAAGTTCATAGAGTAACGTCGCGTGATAGTGTCAAGAAATATCAAAACATCACATCAAATAAATGTTAACTACGCTGACTGTTGGTGGACACTTGGCATCGAACAGGCGGGGAAACGAACCAAGTTTCTATAGATTGTATTAATTTTTTAACATTTTTCCTAGTATTTATCTTGTATATATACATATGTATGTATGTGAATATGTATGAATTTTTTGTGTGACAAGCTTGACAGACACGCCGTCTGCCTAGGTTACATGAATATCATATTTATGTTGGTATGAATGTGTTTAAGTTAGTGAATGTTTCCAAACATAAAATATCAAAAACAATTTTTCTAATTTGAATTTTTTTATTTTATAATTTGTTTATACCAAAATATTCGTCACAACCTTGACCACATCCCTTCTGCCGCGTACATTTCTATGGAATGTGCAAATTTATACAAGCATTCAATGCCTGTTAGGGATGTTACCCGTGTTCGCAAAGACCGCATAAATCTTAACAATCGCATTCGCATTCAAAAAAACCTAGCTGCAGGAACATATTTATCTATTATGGATTTCTTTCCTTTTCTATTTCTAGATAGTAAATATTTTTGCAGAAAGAAGCAAAGTTTGAAGATATACTCGTATATCTTTATCTCGAATATGTAAATATGCTATAAATTTCTAAGTATTCCTTCCGCTACGCGGTCTTTATGTGAACATCCTCGTTTTTCTAAATGTAATATGCTTTCGGCGAGTATGCCAATTTACCTTAATCTGGCTTATAATTGGGTTATGATCTATACGTTGTTTAAAGTTCGAGTCATGCGTTTGCTGTATTTTACAATAAAATCAAATATAAATTGATAAAAATGTAGTATAAGAGGCAGAAATGCCGAGTTGAAATTTATATACAAAGTTCGGTCTATTTGGGTTAGCCAGAATCGTTATGGGCAAATTCGTCCAGAAAGTAAAAAAGAAGATATATTGTGGTGAATTTTTCTGGAACGATTTTCTGTCATCCCTTGCCAATTTTGGTTTGGAGACAAACCGGTTTCGGCGTTGTGCCATCTTCAGTGTCTTTCTTCGTTCTGTTGCGTTCGTGCTTTATTTGTCTGCTTTTATAGTTCTTCGCTGTGCTGTTTATTAGGTACGTTTTGTATGTGCGGCTGGTAGCTGGTAGCTTGTGTGTGTGTACGATTGAGCTCGTTAAGTTAGTGTTCGGCTTGTAGTCCTTCGTCCTGCTGTCGTTTATTTGGTTAGGTACATTTTGTATGTGTTGCAGGCAGCAGGTAGTTCGTGTTCATACATTGACAAGGGGATACATACAAATTGACAAGGGATGACGGAAAATCGTTTCAGAAAAATTCATACTTCTACCCTGTCGAAAACAGCAATAATAATAAAAAGGAAGATATATTGTGGTCTTATATGGTTAAAGTTTGGAGCGTATTACGGATATGAGCAGTCCTTTACCCAAATTAATCTGGCATGCTTCGGTAACCTTCTGTACAGCCCGACTGTCGCTTGAAAGATTTGTCTGACCCTTTGGACCTTCGAGCCATGGATCGTAGTCGCCTCTTACGACAGAAATATCTACTCTTGTTATATTATCGGACTCTTAACCGCTGGGAAACTATTTATTTTTAAGAAATACTTGGCATTCCTATCCGTATCAGTTGAAGTTGAGTTTTAAATATCCGCATCAGCATTCGCAATCCAGATATCTAAAATTGAGCATTCGCAAGGTCCCTAATACATACTCATATTTACATAAATATCTACTTTCTACTTTACGATTCATAATTCACTTAGTCGATTGGGGAATGCCGACGATTTTGAAACGTTGTATCGCGTGATTGTAGCTTAATTTTTATTCTAACTTACACATATACAATAAAGAAAAACGGTGTAAACAGTTATAAGAAATAAGGAAGACGGCAGCAGTTCTGCATGCACCGATTACGGATGATAAGGTTTAGCCCATGATCCAATAATACCGGCCGTGTTAATAGACCATCTGATTTTCTAGTTTTGTCTCGAATTTTGACATTACACTCATTTCTCAGTAAGATTTTGACGTTAAACTCGCAAATTACAAAAACAAAATACATGGAAAATTTTTGTGTGTCTGTATGTTTGTCGAGCTGCTACGACCTGTTGTAGTTGGATCATGGTTTAGTCAGTGCTTAACTCATGATCGAACGACCGATTGCCTAACATGTTGCCAGCAACCCGTCTGTAATTTTGAAGCTTTATTATCAAAGGCTTCACCTAGGAATTTGTCAAGATGAGCGAGGCTAGCTGGGTAGAGGTCGGTGAAATAGTGAAATGTTTCCGATCAAATAAGACAGGCCTTCTACGCTCTTCTTGGTGTGCAGCTGGCGGGCGCAGTCATCTAAGAAAATCCCCTTAAAATGGTAGCCCATAACAATTTCCTATCAATTGTAATCTTACTTATTGAAAGAACTTATTTACATATGGATATTTAAAGATATCTCCTGCGTGGTCAGAAGCTCAATCATTGATAAAAACAATATATAATGCGGAGGTTATACTCTCAATAAAATGTTAAGCTGACATGTCCAGGGCCGCAGAGAGCCGATCCGGGGCCCGAGGACAGTTCGCGTTTCTTTCTCTTTGAAATCCTGATTAGAGTACTGTCAATACTGATTTGCCTTGCCGGGCCCCCAAAAACGTTCCGGGCCCCAGGGAAATTGCCCTGACTGTCCCCCCCTCTCCGCGGCCCTGGCCATGTCTAATAGACAAAAAAATCTGATCATAAAAACTTAGACATGGTCTAAGAAAATCGAAAGCTTACCACGGAACTGAGAGCTTTGGGTTCCGGTATACATATACAAAAAAAGCTCACCTTGTTGGAAAATATGTTTGTGCCTTAAGCAATGCCAGGTCAATTCAACTTAACAGTTTAACTTAATGCGCCACTGGTATTGATTGTTCCTTGGTTTTTCCTGTGGTGTGATGGATCTACGTTTATTGTTTCGATTTTACCGATTGCTGTATTTTCTTGATGAGTACCGGGATTTGGATGCTACTATCCAACCGTTTAGTTTAAATCGAGTGATGGACATGTTTGAGGAACCACCTAACTTTAAGATAAGTAAAAAGATAAATATGGCTATGAACCAATATTGGTATTTGATATTGGTAATGAATTCCGTAACCGAATAACACTTACAAAAAATTATCTTGGGATTACTAAAGACGATTGCACGAATTTTAACTCCAGGTAAAGATATTCTGGTTAACGACTTCTAATCAATTTCAGCAAAGATACAATATTTCGATAGCTAACCCTTTAACCGGCAGGACCGGCTTTAGGCGGGGTTAAGTTAAACAAATAAAACCCGCATACCTCTACTTTTCTTTTATAATTACTGACACATAATCTTCGCCAAATATTTTATCTATGTCGCAAGCTTGATTTTATAGTTTTAAGTGGTTGCAGAGTTCCGTTATAATCATTCTCGTTGAAAAATTGTGTGTAATTTGTAAAAAAAATTAGTTTTGAGAGAAATCTTTTTGGTAACTACAAATAAGTGATAAAAAGGATTTCTGTAGTAAAAAGCAAAATTGTTACTAAGTGAAATCATTGTTAAGGATTAGAAATTATGAAGAAGATGTGGATTTATACATAAATTAATAGAATTATTGCCAAAAATCATACCCCGCCTCAGGCCCGTGAGCAGAAAATATCCGAGGGCGGGTTTATTAAACTCAAGCTACGTAATCAATGAAAAAATATAAGAACCTTATTTTCGGAGTACGGAAATTTTATTGTCAAAAGTCATATTTAGTTACAATCTATATATATAAAAGAAAGTGACGTTAGTTCCAACGATCATAACTCAAGTACGCCTGCACCGATTTGGATGATTGACACTAATTTAGATTGTTCTCTGACCAGAATAGGAGAATCTATATATATAAAAATTTAGCCGTTTTTCGCGTTGTGATGAACTTTACGGAGAATGGCTGAACCGATTTTAAACAAACTTTGCCACATTGAAGAGACACATGTGGAGAAGGTTTATAACTAAAAAAGGGGGTTATCAGAGAACGGGGCGTGGCACCTCCCATACAAACTAAATTTTTCAAGCAGAATATCTGTGAAAGGGTTCAAGGTAGGGACCTGAAAATTGGTATAGACCTATATGATAACAAAATCCTTCTCACACATAAAAAGGGGGGTTATCAGAAATAGGGGCGTGGCATCTCCCATACAAACTTAAATTTTCAAGCAGAATATCTGTGAAAGGGTCTAAGGTAAGGACCTGGAAATCGCTACAGAGCTATAGGATATCACAACCGTTTTAGCGCATAAAAGTAGGGGTTATGTGAAAAGGGGGCGTGGCACAAAAAACACATTTCATTTCTATTTTTCTTTCACCCAGCGAAGAGGGTGAGGGTCCGCTAGTACCCAATATAATTTCCGAAAAATTCCATACATTTTTTATGGTGCGAATTTTTATAATATTTTTCTTTTTTTGTTAGAAAATCTCGATAATGGATCGATCGATGGTGAAGTGGAATTGTGTGTGTGTGAAATAGTTACATCTATACGGATAAGGATCGGGATAGGTATGGGGATAGTGATAGAGATAATTATAGGGATAGGAAAAGCCAATATTTCTAGATCCATTCAGGTATTTATTTAATAAATCAACTCTTCGAGGTAATGAAAAAAACTCTTTCAAAATTATTTGCGGATCGATTTTGACATCGCGATGTACATTGAGTGAGGCTAAGCCGTTCAGACGATCGTCAGACATTGTTGATCTCAAATACGTTTTTAGTCATCGCAAAGTTGAGAAGGATCGTTCATTCGTCCCTATTGTCACAGGCAAAACTGCCATAACGCAAAGCAATTGGTTAACATTTGGAAACGCATCTTCATTACAAATATCGAGTTCTTCAAGTGAGTTTTTTCTTTCCTTTCCGGCAATGAGCTTCCGCCAAAGTTGTACTTCGTTCACCCAGATGTCACGGGAATCGTCGTGCAAAAATGAGCAGTATGATTGGAATAGTTGAGCGCAGGACTCTTCTTCGAAAATTTTCATTTTGTTGGGAAAGAGGCAAGCGAAATTTGATAAAATTTTGCGGTGATTTAAGAATCGATCTTGCAATTGTGTCAGAAGCGAAGAATCAAGGTACGGTATGTAGATTGTTATACGGAAATAATCTTCAACTGAATCAGTTTGTACGTTGGAACGTTGGGTATTTCGTATTGCTCCCTAATGTCGCTCACGGTTTTGAAAATTTGTCTGAACTTCCCCTTAGCGTTTTCTCTTCTTTCCATCAAAATTTGTTTCGCAGCATCAGCCAATTTGATAGCCTCTCCCAGATCTTGATTTTCTCCTTGAAGTATTCGACTCATTTATCGCATCCTGAAGGGAATAGTAACTTTCTAACACCAAAATGCTTATGACTTTTACAACACTTACAACTGGTATGACAGATGAAACATTGAATTACAAAAGGGTTAAAAATCGACCCAAAGTCTTTCACACAGGCGGACAGATGGACACTACGAGCTTTATACTTTATACATAAAAAAAATTCTGACGTGTACATGAAAATCGCCGATACACGTGTATTTTTATTTTTTCTCCCCTTTTCGAAAAAGTATATTTGGTTCATAGGACAGAATGTGTGTAACGCGGTGTTATTTAATAATAATATAAATAATTTAATAATATTCGGCTTACCGTAGTGTGTGCCTCACCAATTTTCTCTGGTCAACAAATGATAATGAAGTGTGTGGCAAAGAATTGGCAAACATTCTAATAACATGATAGAATACGCGTAACAAGGAACCGGTTAAATACGCATTGCGGGAACAACAACAAACAGAAAGGAGTATTTACATATGTATTAAATAAGTATACCTATTATGTAGTAATTACAAGCTTTTAGTTTGTTTTTTATGTGTGCGAAAGGGAGAGAAAATGCGGCATTGCGGTTCAGTTATAAGTGATACCGCTTTACAGGAGTATTAGTTGGAAGGGAATTTGGCCATTTGGAATATCCCCAATTTCTTAAGAAAAAGTATATTTTAGAGATGCAATATTTTATATGATCTGTGCACGTTAAATGTAAATTAGTACTAAAGCACAGATTAGTGCCAACATTGCGTAACTTCAATTCAGTCTTCCCCAACATAACAGGCGATGGACAACTAAGATCAAGAGAATGTACGGAGGTTGGTAGAACCTGCATTTTAGAGGCATTTAAGCAGAGACAATTAGCTTTTTCCAAACCTTGATTTTTTCAGGTCTTCATTTCATCGTATCACAATTTTTTCCCCCAAACCCAATCCGTCGTGAGTAATAAATCTGTGTATCATCTGCTTGAATATATTCATTTTGGCAGCAGAAACCAATGTCGTTAATACCTTCAGGGAGTGTTTTTGTCGCTAAAAACAAACAAAACAACAAACATAATTTTTCCAAACACCTTAGCTAAAGCAGTTAGAATGCTTAGAGGCCTGTAGTTTTCAGAACAGTCATGCGAGTTACTTTTTGAGACAGGAATGACATTTGCTATCTTCTAATACTTTTTTTTTCCCGCGAAATTTATTTCATTAATACTCACTCTGAAAATTTAACTTTTCAAAGACGTCCACAGAGTTAAAATGCATAATTTTTGAATTTGATTGGCTACAGAACTATATTTGTGGTTTTCTGTTATAAAATAATTAAAAGTTTTTCAAAATGTTGTTTAAACTTTTTCGAATATTATTGTAAGATCCGGACAAAGTTTAGAATACAGATTTATACGACTCTATATTTAGAATTCTAATTGTAAAATATTGAAATTCAAGTGATAGTCCATAAATGGCTAAAACATGTAAATTCTGCGTGTGCTATAGTTATGAAACGCACTATATATATAGGTACCCAATTTTTTTTTTTAAAAGTTTTTAAAATTTTGAAGCCAATTGGGAAGGGATATTTTTATGCAGTTATTAAAATGAAAACACATATGTTGATCAGGCCTTTAAATTTAAAATGGACGTAAGAAAACTGCACCGTGTTTTGTTATAGAATATGTTACAATTATGTAAATAAAAAATCGAATACTGAACAAATAAAAAAAAAAAAATTCAATACAGGTAGCGTTGGACGCAGTTGCAGAAAGTCTTAGGGCCGGTTTCACCAACGCGACTAAGACTAAAACTAAGTCGTGACTTAAGTTAGCACAGATTCGAGACTAACTTAATTTTGGGTTTCACCAACTGAGCGACTTAAATAATTTTGAACACAACAACCCGATCAGCTGTTTTATGCATAGTAGTATTTTTTCATACCAGACAACTCTACGCATCCCAATACCCCAGTGCGAAATGGGCATGTATGGCCATACAAGAAGGAATGTATTGATCTTACACCCATTTCTCTTTAGTTGGAAGGTTCTAAAATTAGCGCTTAATTGAAAACGATAGTTTCGTAATGGTTGCATGCTAGAAAACAAGCGTTCACATGCATCTACGCTTACCCTGTTAAAGTCAAGCATGGTGAAGTTTCCGACTGGGGCGTTGCACAAAACAAATTAGCAACATTACTGACATTTAGGTTGTGAACCACAGCAACACTGCTTAGTCGAGAATAAGTCAGCTGGCAAGTTGACTAAGTTGTGACTTAGCTAAGTTACGTGGTGAAACTGAAAAAGTGAAAATCGCTACTTAACTAAGTTAAGTCGAGTTGGTGAAACCGGGCCTTAGTACTTTCAGTAGCATATCAACAAAATGATTACGATAATTTTCACTAAAACCCCCACACATACTCACGTTTTAGTAATACATTTCACATCCCGAAAGTTCCGAGATTGTAATAAACACGGCATCCCTAGATTGGTCCATGTTTCGTCTACGGTAACAAACCTTTGAAGTTGTCACACGGTTAGGAGTGTGAGCAATCGCTGCACCCGTCTCGAAAATACTTTGTTCATCTCCAAATATTCATGTAAGATAATATTTCACATCATTCTCTGATCTTTTTTTGATTCCATTTTTGGCTTGTACACTTCTTTTGGGCGTTCTGAGTGTTTATCAAGTTTTTTCTTAGTTTCCTGATTGTTTTTTTTTACCAAAACCTAACGCATAATCATCACATGAAACTCACATTTAATAATTTTTATTAAAACTTAGGAGATTTTCTTTTTTAAAAGGCTTTCAAACACAAACGTAATGTCCGGCGTGGTCAAACCTATATAGGGGTCTTATAAGACGCGAGCTGCATTTAAAACTACTGGTCGCCAAATTCAAAAAATCACAGAAATTTTCAATGCCCTCGCACATACTATGTACGTATCCACTTTGGAAAGTAGTTTCCCGTAGGAGTTCCATTGAGTACTCAGAAAAGCAGGAGTAGGTGGCCCTGACTTAGGATATCGGCATGTTAATTGGAAATTTTGGACAAGGGCGAGCAATAATGTAATAGTTCATAGCTTTAGTTCTAATTCTAATTCTAATGTTGTTCCTAATTTTAATTCTAATTCTATTTCTCATGCTAATGTTGAAAGCCTTAAGAGCCTGAGAATTTATTTTCAAAATATCTCTGGTATGCGTACTAAGGCGAAAGAAGTATTTTTATGTTTAATGTTTCTGTGCTGGTTGAAACATGGTTAACCAGTGACTTTTTTGACGCGGAATTCTTCGACCAGAATATTTTTCAAATCTACCGTAAGGACAGAGATGCATTTAAAACAGGCTGTAGTAGAGGCGGCGGCGTCCTAATTGCGGTGAAACGTGCCTTGAGATCGCCAGCTTTCACGCTCGTTAACGCTGATTCTCTTATCGATCAACTTTGTATACGTATTTTCGGTACTTTTGGTAGTTTGTTTATTTGCGTATCTTATATTCCACCTAATAGTTCGGATTATTTGTATGCAGCTCATACTAATAATATTTTAAACATCTACAAAAACCATGAAGATGACCATTTTTGCATTCTAGGCGACTTCAACTTAAACAAGCTCGTATGGTCCAGCTTACTCAGTAAACATTTCTTAGATAGTCTTTCCAGCATTAATCTTACCCAAGTTAATTACATCCCAAACATGCTTGGTAATATCCTTGATCTTTTATTCATCGATGCGAACCTCATCTTTCAGCTACAGGAATGTAATTTCCCAATCTGCAAGTCTGACATGCATCATGTACCTCTATACTTATCCCTTCAGTTCTGCACTTTTCCTTCTACCTACATGCTTGATCCCCAATCTTTAAATTTCAAAGATGCTGATTATGATTCCTTAAATACAATTTTTTGTGCGATTGATTGGAATTCTATTTTTCTTGGACGTAATGTCTCTTACTGCTTTGAAGTTTTTCTCGAGCAAATTCTTGAAGTCTTAACCTCCAATTTATCTTTGATTCCTGCTCGAAAACATAAGCTACCCTGGTACACAAGGGGGCTGAAAAGACTGAAGAATAAAAGAAACAAATATTTTAAGCTTTTCAAGTCCACCAATAATATCACCTTCAAGGAAAAGTACGTCCGCTTTATGAATCAATTCAATGAGCTGGATACAATTTTGTATAATAACTATATATCCCGTTACGAAGATGAGCTTAAGTCAAACCCAAAAGCTTTCTGGAACTATGTTCGATCCAGGAAAGGGTGCGCAAATATCCCTAACTGTATGAATCTTGATGATGTTGCTTCTACTAGTTTGTCAGACACTGTAAACCTTTTTGCAGAATTTTTCAAATCCAACTTTGTATGTGATACTATGAACTCTTCCAACTCATATAGTGATGCTTTTGATGCTCAACGGTTAGATTTCGGTGCCCTCTCCGCTACTGAGCTAGATATCCAGTTCGGAATTTCTTCCCTAAAACTGTCTCTAAAAGGTGACCTTGAAGGTATCTCCTCGTTTTTCTTCAAGAAATGCAGCTTATCCCTTTCTAATCCTCTATCCCACATAATTAACCTTTCCCTCTCCTCTGGAATTTTTATTGACAGGTGGAAGGTTGGTTCAATTACGCCCATCCATAAATCTGGTAACAAAAACGATGTCAAAAACTAACGACCTATCTCCAAATTAACTACCTTCTCAAAGCTTTTTGAAAAGGTGGTTAAGGACAAGCTTTTTTTCACAGTTAAGGAATTAATTGATCCAAACCAACATGGTTTTGTCAGTGGTCGCTCTACAGTTACTAATCTCGCTGTGTTCTCCGAGTACTGTATATCGGCTTTTAGGAGTGGATCTCAGGTAGATACGATCTACACCGATTTCAGCAAAGCCTTCGATACAGTCTCCCACGATATTCTGTTATATAAACTTGAACGATTGGGTTTCCATTCAGTGTTTCTTTCGTGGCTTCGCTCTTACCTCACCAATAGAATATCGTTTGTTGAAATTGCTGGGACTAAGTCTTACTCTTTTGTGGCTACTTCCGGTGTTCCTCAAGGTAGTATTCTAGGCCCACTGTTCTTTGTCCTTTTCATAAATGATATTGGTTCGTGTTTTAGTTTTTCCCAATATCTACTCTACGCCTACGATTTGAAACTGTTTAGTAGTGTGAACTGCTCGTCTGACGCTCTTCGGCTTCAGAACGAACTTGACAATCTTACTGAATGGAGCGTCAAAAACAAATTATCACTTAACATCCACAAATGTTTTCATATGACGCTGTCGAAAACCCGAAATCGTATCAATACAAGTTACTCTATCCTAAGCAATCAACTGTCTTCAGTTGAAGTATTTTCCGACCTAGGGGTTCTGTTTGATTTTAGTTTTACCTTTGTAAATCATGTTAATAGTGTCATCCCCAAGGCATACTCGAACTTAGGTTTTTTAAAGCGTTATGCAAAAGATTTTGTTGATCCCTATACTCGGAAATCCATTTTTAATTGTCTTGTCCGATCTAAGCTGGAGTATGGATCCATTATCTGGAACCCTCTGTACAGCTCCCACTTTGATAGAATCGTTGATCCCTATCCATCTTACAAACAAACAAAAGGCGAACAATTCAATCAATAATGTTCATTTACGATGTGATTAACGGCTTAATTGATTGCGCTTTCCTGCTTGAGCAGTTACGCTTTAACGTCCCAAATAGGATACTTCGTACTCTGTATCCTTTCTATGTAATACCAGTTAGATCGAATTACCTCTATTTTGCCCCCATTAATAGAGCTGTTAATGAACTTAATATTATCTATCAAAAGCTTGGTCTTGACTTTGCAATGCCAAGATCTGAGTTCGCTTATAAGATTACTTCTTTTCATCCGTAGTACCTAATCAGAGTACTTTACTTAGATAAGTTTAACTCCTACTTTAATCTTGTTTTATATCTCTAGTCTGTAAGATATTGTTATCATAGACTGAATAAAGAATAATAATAATATTACACTTCTTAAGGAGTATTCTTCACGATTTTGGCAGAATTTCCGCAAAGCTTCTTATTTAAGCATCAAAAAAACAGTTTAGGGAAGGGTGTTTATAAAAAGCTTTTTTGTAGAGTTATCATTATTGGTGTGGCTGGACTTCGAACCACGAACATACGCTAAGCAAGGTAAGCACACTACCGTATATACCACGGCATGTTACACGAGCGCCAATATTCGTATTTTTACTTAGATGCTATCTATGTACATACAATAAAAACTGCACAAAACAGACTGAGAGCAAGCGTGACGGTCGATGTCTCCGAATCTAACCGCAGCTACCACTTTCAATTATTTTTCTGATTATGCTTAGCCTGAACATCCCATAAATGACATGACAGATGGATGATCTGAGTTTGCGAACTGATATCGTAGTGTCTGTGATATGCATAGTGAAGTTGTTATGGCTAAATCACCAAGATTTTTTCGATCAAATTAATACCGTAGATAGACACACTGTTTCCGCATTACAATGTGTACTAAAAGCTTAGAAAACCATGTGCTAGCATAGGAAACACATATGGTATACTGTGACTCCTTTTATTTTTTTTAGTTGCTTTGGGTTAGAAATTTAGAATTCAGATGATACACATATTTTCCGTATCATACTAAACTATGTACTATATGATACCATAAATTCAACAAATTCGAATGAAAAATTATTAAATGCTTTTGCTAAAAATATTTGTTTTTCGGAATTTTGTGATACACCAAAGTACCGGACCGATGAGATTTGGCCCAGAGTTCTAGAATTATTAAATAGACGAAAATGGCACCCATGGATGTTTTTGAATCTTATTTTTATATAATGAACTTCTATGAAAAAAAAATTGAATTTTTAATTACGTCTGTTTACACTAAAACTTGCGATACATATGATCGCAAAATCCTTTATTAAAATAAAATAGATTGTTCTAAGTTCTATATGTATGGTCTTTTCATTTTCTTTTGTCTCTTCAATTTTTTTTTTATATGACCACTATAAATCAGGCGAAAAGGCTGCTTGAAATGTTGAAATAGGATTGTTCACAAAAAGGCGGTAACCTTTTTTAACTTTGTGTTTGACTTACGACTAATAAAATAAAGAAATTAATGAATCTAAACACCAAACTCACTTTTTTGTGTGTTTCCAAAATATTGGACGTGGCTATCATCCGATTTCGCAGATTTTAATCAATTTATTTTTCCTCCCCAAAGTGTTCGATATAGATACATACCTAACGTTAGGCTAATAAAATTTATTAATCCTGTAAGCTATTGTACTAAATACTAACATGCGATTTTTAAATCAAATATTCTTATACAGCTCCACTGTTAGCAAATTGCAGTCGTAGTCAGATTCACTGTCTCAGAGACAGCTTCGACTGGCTGTTACCTCACATTTCAATAATCATTTATTTGACAACCAACTTGACTTCCAGATCGGTAAAAATGCGTCTTCTTCAATTTTATTAACTTCATTTTTATATCGTTAATTTGTATTATTTCTCATTTATTCGTTTTGGTAAATGTATAGCGTTATTTTAAATGAAAGAGTAGAATGTGAAGATAGTACATACAAGCGTACACTTTACATGGTTGCACATTAAGGTGGTTTTTTATCTTAATAGATTGATTTCAGTCAACGCCTCTTTATTGTAACATGTCGGAACTGGCATACTTAAAAAATTTCTAAAGTGTAAACAAAACTGGGTAAACTCAATTCCATTACAATTCCAGGCAACAGGATTGATTACAATTTAGTTACACAAAAACCAAGTTACCAAACTTAATTATCTTGTTTTGGGGCACGATGTCTGTAAGTATGAAAAGAAAAATAGATGGACCTACCAATAGGTTTGTCGAAATGAAAAAGTCCCTCAGTGTTCGAGATATCTGGCTGAATCTGAGAATCATGATAAACGGTAAGACCGTCGAAGTTTACACAGTTTTTACTTGTTGTAAATAATAATGGGAAACATATTGCAAACACTAATGAAAGCTGCCAAAGTCTTTGTTCATTCGAGGAAAATTACCCAGCTAGTTGAGATTTTGGTTTTTAAGTCACTATAATAACTTTATCGGCGAAAACTCCAAAGGCCATCTCATCTTTTTCGTTTCTTAGATCAGGATAAGAGAGAGGACTTTATTTCTCAGTCCATAGTGACACTTGTTGGCAGGAATGATTCTCAGTAGGATTTCGCGAAATCCCTCACAGTTTCAAGACGCAGGTACGCCGATTCTTGTTTGACAATAGCAAACAATTTTAAGTTTTGTTTCCATTTGATATCTCGGTTTCTATAGCGAACTAGATCTGAAAAAGTTTGCTGCAGATTGAACAATGGCGCATAGTAGACTTATTTCGTCTCGAAAATGCAGTGGATGTCGCGCTATATTATTATTATTATATATACTTATGTGGGAAAATCATATGTACATATGTATACTATATAACTTTATAACTTTCAAACAGCCGCTGAATCTAAGGTCGGAATTGTATTTGCTAAGGTCGAAGTAGATACACTACTGTTTCAAAACTCGAAGTTGCTAGGAATTTCCAAAAATGTGTGAGGGGGTAAGAAGAGGAAATCCTTACTTTAGCAACTTTATACTTTTAAAGTAATTCATTATTAAAGTTAATGTAAAAAAGTTAGAAATTGCAATAAATAAGATGTTGCCAGGCTGTTCGAGATAATAATATCACTTATTTCCATGTTGTGTATTGGATCCAAGCCCCCCACTTGTTTTCTTAACTCCCAACTCCATACCCGGGAGTTGGACCAATTCTGTAGTAGCTTAAGCTTTTTCTCAATATCTCCATGGAGGAGGTCCTCGCGATGCAATTCGACAGAAAATATTAGCGCACACTTACGTCGTGGTTTTTGGGGAATGCTGCCGAATTCACAGTCTTTTGGGAGATATAATCTGCTACACTCGAGTACTAAGTCCAAGTGCGACTATCTGCATGACCGATTTGATATAACCTTCTACTTTCGCAGATCATCTTCTGCGTATTATGCACATATTTGTAACAAGATTTCCCTAGCTTAAGTGACACATTGATTGGAGGAGTTATATATTGTGTACCCTGCAGTCAAATCAACTAGTTGTAAGCTACCTCCCAACTAGTATGAAGCACAGGCCTTATTATGTTTTGGTATTGGCGTTCCTGAAAAAAGTTTTTTTAAAACAGGGTCACCTCTTGGCAGTGGACGATAACTCTCCGAATAATTTCTACCACGAAAAAGCTTCTCAGCAAAAAACTTATATGCCTTCCAAGTTGTCTCATGAATACAGCGAGTGTCTTCTCATATTATGATTAGGGATGTGACCACGAGTCGCTAAAATCCTTTAAAACAATAAGTATAAACAATAAATAAATGCACGATTTTTGGATTAAAATGTTTTAGATTCGAATTATTCACATACAAATTTTCAATACACCTAAATATTTTATTACAACAAAAATAATGCAAATCAAAATAACAGATTCTTGGTCTCAAAACCAAAATACAAATCCACCACTCGCTACAATTTCAGTTAAGACAATGAAAAAACAATATCAATTGTTACAAACACAAATGATTAGTACTATATTGCTTAAAATTGGATTAAATAATTAATTTAATGATGAATTTTAAAATTAAAACAAGTAAGGAAGTCTGAGTTCGGGTGGAACTGAACCTTATATACCTAGTACGGATCTATTATGGCATACCAAATTACGCAATTCTATTTTAATACCATTCAGTTCGTATTATAAAGGTAGCTCATTGTTTTTAATAAAAACACTTCTGTTATAAGTTTTAAGGGGTAAATTAATTTAAAAAAATATAAATGTATGGCGCGATATACAACAGGTATATCATCATAAACTTCCTAAGAGATTTTGCGCCAAGCTTCTCTTCCAATTTGTGATGTGCCGTTTTGATTTTTTCCTACAAATTGGCGGGACCTACAAATTCTTGCCGACTTCGAACGGCATCTACAAAGGAGATGAATTTTTGCTGGGAAGCCTTCCGTAGCAGAAAGACATTCGGAGGGTTTGCCAAACCACTGCCAAGGGGCCACCCCGTTTTGAAAAACTTTTTGATGTTACCTGCCCCAGGACTCGAACCTTGGACCTTCGGTGTGGTAGGCCGGCAATACTATCGCCACACCACGGCGGCCGCCATTAATTTATTTGCATATAAATAGCTTTCCTACCAACAACTGCTAACCAAATTTTTTAAAATACCAATGCATGCACATTTTATGCTTGAAAAATTTGCGTTCAAATAGACAGACGAACAGGCATACAGACGGACGGAGAGACGGACGGAGAGACGGACATTGCTAAATCGACTCAACTCATCGTTATTTCAGTTTAATTATTGATGGGCCCATCTCTTCTTCTTCTCATACTTACAAACATTAATGGTATAAAAATCAAAAAAGTATAACTTTCATATTGCAGTGGGGTATTAACAACTTGCCCGGATATTTTACTTGTGTGTTATCCGATTTGCTTAATTTTCGGCAAGAGTATAAAAGATACTACTGAGAATCAGCTGACCAATTTTGATTGCAATATCTAGTTGAAAGTATAAGCAATCGCCTTTGAAAGTAGCAGAATTTTTATGCTGAAAAGTGGGCGGCGCCACGACCACTTCCCCAAAATTCACAAAATTTTTTCGGTTGAATTTTGCTTGAAAAGCTTATTATGTGTGCAAGATCCTATTGATATAGCTTGCATGGTTATAAAAATATCCCGTTTTACATTTTACAAACAAATTTTTCAGAACTATGTTAAAAAACTGGGTGTTGCCGTTGACCGATTGCGCCCATTGTCACAATAAACATTTCCCTTTATATATTCAACATTTTCGCCAAATTTCGTTTCGATAAATTAATTTTTGACGGAGTTATGGCATAAAAAGTTTTGTGGAATAATCCACTATAAAAGAAGCGTAGCACTACTAGGTTTAAAAATACGATACATTTTCCCTTGAACATTGAGTACAAATTCTTCCTTCTTCTTTCTTTAATTGACGCTAAACGGCTCCGCCAAATGGCGCCAACTGGAAATACAACTGGAGCGCAAATCGGTCTCCACTGGGTTTTTCCCTAGTAGTGGTGGTCTCCATCTTCCTCTGCTTCCAGAGGAGTTTGAGTTCAAATAATAAACCTAAGATAGATAATTGCCACAGATATTCGGTGTTAACTAACGTTTGACAAGAAGGGATTTTTACCTATTTTTTTATCCGTTGCAAAAATCCATTGAAAATTTGTAATTTTACTAAGCATAGCTGTTTACCATTAATAAAATCGATTCAAAAAACCGATTAAATAATAACTAACTGGGGATCTTTGTTCGTATAG
Organism: Merzomyia westermanni; assembly: GCA_949987695.1. Lineage (NCBI taxonomy): Eukaryota > Metazoa > Arthropoda > Insecta > Diptera > Tephritidae > Merzomyia > Merzomyia westermanni. The sequence continues at coordinate 123,701,431 of OX465288.1, read as the reverse complement.
AGGGAGATTTACTTCTCAATTGCCTCCTAAAGTAGACTGGTTGATAACAGAAAGTCTCAGTCGGGTTTCTTCGAAAATATTTTGGGTGATAATGGGTAAATTTTCAGGTTCGGCATTTCTTAAAGTCTGCAAAACGTGTGTGGTCGCTGTGTGGAACTTCACCGAAATGCGATGATTATGGTTATGCACACCTGAACTGGGTATTGTTACACATTCAACATCTGTATACTCATTTTAACTTATCATCAATTTACTTATCCCTTATTTTGAACCGATAACACAACTCTAAATTAAAATTTTTTTTACGACATGATACAAGTCATAGCCGTTATGGCCCTAGTCAGAATAAAATATATGAGTTAATGAGGACGCTGTCAAATAACTGCTTTATAATATAACATGTGAATATATGGACTAGGGAAGCCAATCACAGGATTTCTTTCCTAACTGATTCGTTTATGAATCATATCATAACTTTTTGTTGATGTGTAATGGTTTTGAAAATTTTTTAATTTCTCTTTGTTGATCTAATTTCGTAACCTTCAAAATAGGTGGTATAGGGGTGTAACCACTAAAAATTGCACGTGTTTTGTAAACATTTATGGAGAAAGAAAATATCGCAAATTTTGTACACTTACTACTTAACATGAATCCCTATCGTGTTACTTCGTTAATTTGGTGCTTGATGGTTGGATTATGTAGACGACATTGACATAATTGGCTTTTAAAAACAGCGCATTTGCGTCTTAACAACCACGCCATTTTTGCCAGCCTAATTTCGAAATAGTAAAGAACTTCGTTTACCTGGGAACCAGCATTAACACCAACAATATCGTAAGTGTAGAAACCCGACGAAGAATTACTCTTGCGAACAAATGGTACTTCGGACTGAGTAGGCACTTTGCAGTTGGATTAATCGAGACAAAGGTTCTTCGAAAGATTTATGGATTCAATGATGAGCTGTGTGAGCTTTACGCGGACATCGACATAGCTCAGGGAACTAATTTACCGGCTAGGTCAGGTTATGTTAATAAATGAAAATGCTCCAGGCAGACCACCGAATAGGCCAAGTGGGGACTAACTTGTGATACTGTGGAGCGCTATGTCGAATGACCAAAATCGTATAGACGATTAAGAGCCATTTAAGAAATTAAGTAGTGAACAAGAAATAACAAATAACACTTTTTACACGAAATTTAGTGCAAGATTTTATTTTATTTTTTATTGCACATATGTATTTCGTTTTTGACAGCGTTTCTATGTAGGCCACAGTAGCGGTTACATCGTCTGCATACTGAAGTTACCGATTTTCGGTCGGAAAATAGTAAATAGCATATCCTAATCTTTTACTGGGCTATATCGTATGTTACTTACTCCCCCATATGAAGTTTTCAAATACCTGACACATCCTGTATACATATAAGCACACACAAAACATCTGCATTCCAAACTCTCAGCAAGCGAACTAATTTTGACTTGTTCGCACGAATTTTTGACAAGTGACAACTTGACTGCACAGAATTGACAAAATTATCTGAAATATGCAACATTCTTTAAAACGTTCATCCTAAAGAGGTTGAGTTGCAAACATAATACCAATCTCTTCGGATGTACAACCTAGCAGTAGACGGCAAGGAGTGCTTGTTGTATGAATTATGATTGCGCATCGCTTAAGAAATTTTTATTTTTAGGTGACATACCCTCGGCTGGATGTCCGATGGTTAGCAAAATATCTTGTATGTCAATCAATTGCCATAGTCGTCTTTTTCGCGTTGCACAATTGTTGGTGATTGTTGTTGTCAGTGGTATCGTTTCTAATACCCAACTGATGAGTTTATGTTTTAGCTCTGCGGAGAGAGACAATTTCTGGTTTACACCTGTGGTGGAATTCACTAACTTATAACGATGTGATTTTTCGAGATTTTAATTAACGATTTTGTATCCTGCATTATCGACTGTGATATTCACTAACTTTGCGATAACGTTTCGGGGTTAAGATTTCTCATCCCGCGATAAAACGTACGCTAAGTACTCAAATGCCATTTTTTTGATAAAAATATTGATATAATAGTAATATTGTTTTAATTTTCGCTAAAAACTTGAAATTATGTGTTGTTTATTTAACAACACAGATAACAACCCCAAATTGTGTGTTGTTTACTTAACGACACAGCTAATCGCGAATAAACGAATATCGATTAAAAATGGTAAGCGAATACCGATATCGTTATAAATATCGTTAAGACAAAATGGTGATTGCGAATGCCGTTATAGAAGTTAGTGAATTCCACCACTGAGCGTAACAGGTAACTTTTATGTTTTAATTATCAACGGTAATACAGTTTTAGCGCGATTATGGATGGAAACGAACTCAAAAATGACGCAATAGGGAATAATGTAAAACCTTGCACCAAAACTCATTTAAAAAAGCTAATATTGTAATTCGTGTGTAGATGAGTACAAAGTATGTGCAATTTTTCGTTATCGCCTGCTAAGCCGGCAAAATACCAAAATGGTGAAAAAGTTGAAAGATTATTTTTCTGCTCTATGTATTTACCAAGGACTAAAACCGAAACCATAGCCGAATAAAACCAATTAAGTTTTCGAAATCGTACCCGTTATTTCGATCTGAAAAAGAACGAAACCGAAACCGTTTCCACCTCAATATCAAAAAACTGAAAGTGGAAATTAAATTTTTTAATTCTGTCGGGTTATTTTTTTTTTAAATCGCGTCCGCTCATTCATAAGGATATTCTGTCCTGCTACGGATCACGTTCGATCGATTTATACTAATTTTTGGGCCACTAACTATTTACAGAAATAAAATTAATTTCGGATTATTGATGTCAAGGTCAAAACGCGCTAAAGCAACGTTTTGTAAAATGTAACCAAGATTAGAGACTTAGGTATTCACCTTAGTTATAACCTAAGTAATAAACTTAATAATTATTTTTGTTCACAAACTTATGCTCTTTTTTTTTTATTTTGAAACCGAAACATTTTACAAAACCGAAACCGAAACCTTAACGTTATTTTAATCGGTTTCACTAGAATTAGGGCGTTAATTTGTGAAGTTCGGAAAAATTTTAAAACGCTAAATTAGATCTATACACAATACTCTGGAGCAGGGGCGGCTAAGTTATTCAGATAACTATGCCAAATTCTAGCAATGTCGTAATTTTTACAACAACTACGTTCCCGTAATCACAAAGAAATATTCAAATTGCATTCATATTGAACTGTGAAAAGCACCAACGCAGTAAAATTTTAGACTACGCTGCTATGAACCAAGAGAGCCAGTAAGAAGACTGTTAAAACAATCAAATAACGCAAATAAATGTGTGATTAGTAATCTGATGTAGAGTCCAAAGTTGGGAATAGTTAAAGATGCCGCCACTAAACAGCCGGTTCTATTGTATCGGAATGACTGGTGTTATTTCGATGTAACTCATACAACCCAACCCCGATCCAAGAGATTTCAGCTGCTGCGTCTGCCGCAGGGTAGTGTTATATTCCCGCTCTTCTTTAATTACTGCATGTCGTCTTACGCAGATGATTGCACGATATTGGCTAATGCCCCTTCTATCGATGAGCTGTGCTCAAAAATAAATTGCGAAACCTGTCATTGTCACCGACCATGTCCTCGGCAAGCAGAACACCATTCAACAGCATCAAGCTTCCGAAATGGATCTATGAGAAAAGCTATGGCGGTTGTCTCTAACATTTTCCTTTTCTGTTCAATTAAAAACTTTTAATAAAAATTGATTATTCTTGGCCTTGAGTCATGGATACTTAAAAATGTACAGGCCGTAAAAGCAAAAATTCAATTGAGTTGAAGGTACCCAACAAAATCCTCAAATCACTCTCTGCCAGGACTTGGAGAAAATAAAAAGAAACGCTGAAGGGCAACATATGTACTTTTTTTTTAGTAAATACTTGATAAAATATGGTAATTCCAGCTGAAAATTTTCTTTAATTTAAGTGAAAAATTAAATGCATTTTCATTTGTGTTAGCATGAAAGCGGATTGAAAAATCGCATTCGATAATTTTTAGATGCTTCTTATGAGTTTTGAGCAACCAACATTTTTCCGTTGTAACTATTACGTATTTATTCAAAAGTCGAGTTTGCTACCTCAAAATGTCAAATAAAATATGTAAAAAAGTATTATTTTATAAAGTAAATAAAATAAAAATCACCCACCCTAATGGGTGGGTCGAAAATTCTGTAAATAATTCTGGCGAATGGCGGAGGCGGACTCTTGTAAAAATAAATTGGCGACATGGTTTGCACATAAACGGAGCAATTGAACAAGAACCCAAAGAAGGTGGCCAATCACAATCGAAGATGATGGAATTGATTTTCCCCCATGGACTATGGTGAGGTGCTAACATGAATATCTAGATTGAAAAAAAGTAGCTGGCGCTGAAGTGTACTCCGCCCAATCCAGAAGGTTCTTTCAACCTTATTGTGCGAAAGACTGAAGCCTGACGTAAAGAACTTAACGTGCTGGAATAATCGTTTATAAGAGCATGCGACTGCCTTCTTATGCTGAAAGTGAGTTTGCTGGTGAAGGAGGGAAGGGCGAAGTACATGCTGTCATCGGGCAAAAAGTCAGGAAATTCACGTTTTGACAACCACTATCCTGCTGGCAGCCATAATTTCGAAATGTTAAAGGACGTCGTGTACCTGGGTATTACTTATCGTACTTGTCCTGCTCTTATTTTTATCAAAACACTTCTGCCATAGAAATAAGTTCTGTAATTTATCTCTGTTTAAGTCAAATTTCTTGTACAACTCGAATGAACAGTTCTTTTTATTTGTTACGTTTTGGGATATTCAGGCCAAATTAGTTAAGAAACTATTAATTCAGTTTTTAAAGTTCGTGTTAGCAAAATCAAAGTCAAATATTTTCAGTCGAAAGTACTGACTGAATCGAAAACTTTAATCATTTAGTTTACATAATAAACTTCAAATACCCCATTATCTTTCAATACTGCAGAACAAAACGTATGACGATATTCTTTTATTTGGAGATCATAATCTGCTCGCAGCGGCACAATCTGTCGGCCAAAGCATCCAAGCTCTCAACTCCGCCGTTTCTATATAATTAAAATCAAAGAACTATCCCGAGATTCTAAACACAGCATAAGTACTTCCTCGTGTACGGTTCATTGCGTCCCGGCCTCATCCACAAAAAAAAAATATTTGGCGTCATATACTTCCGAGCAGAATAAGACCGAGCCTCATTTATGGTGTGCTGCTTCTGAATTTGAATACAAATTGGAGGGACCTACATTTTTTGGCCGACTCCAAACGGCATCTACAAGGCAGATAAATTTTTGTTCAGTAGCTTTCCATGGCAGAAATACACTCAGAGAGTTTGCCAAACCACTGCCGTAGGGCGACCCCGTTTTGAAATAAACTCGAACCTTGGACCATCGGTGTGGTAGTCCAGCAACACTACCGCCACACCACGGCGCCCGCCCCTTATCCACAGATACCAAGCGATAAATTCTCTCATCCGATGCTAGACTGTTTGACACGATACTGATTAAAGCGAAAATTCTCCTACATGAGCTGGAGCTCTCGGACGTTGAGAATAAACTTCTTTTATGACAACCTAGAAGAGTAGTACCACCGCTGGCAGTTCCATAAAATAAAAATCGCGATTGGGTTCCACCGGTATCCACTACACCTGCGTGCCGTTATGTCTGAACTTAACCCAACCAAACGATTTGAGACCAAAGAGAGCTTCAGGCAAAGGGACTCCGTAGTACGCTATATCTTTAATGTAATTCTGAAGAATTCAATTCAAACTGCACAAGTACAATCTTTGAGGTTAACAAACGCGTCATAACATCTGAACCATCTGGTCTGCATAAATATAAGGAAAAATACATACTGCGGTTTACAAATACATATTTTTAGCTGTTAAGAACTTCGTCTGCTTAGCAACGACCGATAACAGTGTCAACCTAGAAATACAACGGATAACCACTCTTTCCAACAAGCAGGCAATTGAGAAGTTAAGTTTTCTGTCGAAACCAAACCAGAAGATACGAGAAGAAGAGCCAGATCCGTCGAAATTACAGTGACTACATTTGCCTCGCTAAGCGTGCTTCGATACAAAGAGTAGCTAGGCCAGAAACAAAGTCTTGTTCAGAGTACAAATGATGAAAATTCCTTATCCTGGCAATAACACAAAAAGAGCGTTCGGCTTCAGCTTCTGTGACAGGTATGTATTGTACAGAATAAATGCAGAGCGATGCAAACATTTGGAAAAATCGTGTCCAAATTCTGATAAATTGCATACATTAAAAAGAAAAGGTGAAAGGGCTTATTCGAAAGTAACTTCGCAAATGTGTTTCAAATGGATCAGCTCTTCTCAGAAATCTTAAGAAATTCATCATCATATATTGCTGAGAATTGCAATACAAAGGTGTTGTCGACAATGGTTTCGGTGACAGACGTCAATGTGTGGTAAGAATATTCTACTGTTGCACGTTCTGCAAATTAAAAATAATCAAAATTCCGGGCCGGTCAAAAACCCTGGTCGCGGGCATGACTAACCTCTCGCTTTCGCCGGCCCTTACTGGAGTATTAGAGGAAAAAGTTGTCCGAAAGATTTATGGTCCTTCCCATGGCCCAACGACAAGCATATAAAAAATTTTATACTGAGAGGCGCTTCAATCCAGAAGGTGTTGCTATCGAAATATGTGGAGGAAGGCTTGGGCTCATTGCTGTTTGCAATTGTCTTAAATTGTTTATAGAAAGTAATGACTGGTGTAATGATGATAATGCAAACAGCATTACCACTAAATTTTCTTGTATAAAAACCTGAAGATTATGTCTCGTTTATTTGATATTTTAATCTCAAACATAGAATTAGTGTTCTTTCACTAAAGCTGATGTTTGAGGAAAAGTCAGACCTCGGTGATGCTATTTACAACGGCCCGCCCACAGTGGTGTACTGACCATTAAGCAGTGTAGGCTACTGCCTGGGCCCCCATCGATTAAAACAAGTTTTAATCAACAAGTTCATATAAAATTTCCCAACAACATATACATTTTTTCAACGTATGCTCATTTATGAAATATCTAATCCTTAAAGAACCTTCCTAGGGGCCCAAACATACTTAATCCGGTCTTGCCCGCCACTTACCTTGGGGTTTAGGTACATTTCGCTTCAGCTGCATCCATTTGTATGTTGGCAAATTATTAGCTTGATTTGGGGATTTATTCAGTGAGCCCGTCTGACTAGATGAAGAGCCCGGCGATGAGGGTAAGCCTGTGCCGTCGGGCGAAGCAACTTGCTGGCTTCGCGATGTTATGCAAGGCCCATTTGGCGATACATGTTGCTGAAATTTTGATTGTTGTTGCTGCAAATGTTGTTGTTGGTGAGGATGCGGATGGTGGGGTGATACTGCTTGCATATGTGCCATACTCATGGGATGCATAGCCAGTGACTCCATGGGAATACCAGCCTCAATGGGGTAACCACCACTCATGTGCTGATGATGCCACACCTGTGATGATTGTTGTTGTTGGTTCGCAGACATTGGCATAAGTGATTCGTCGAAGGGTAAGCCTGCAGTGCCATATGCGGAATGCAAAACGGCTGCATACTTTTCCTCCATATGGTTATGACTATTATTGTGGGGCAGTGATGTATAATTAGCTTGTTGCGGTTGTTGTTGTTGGGCATGGGTTGAAGAACTCTGATTGTATAAACAATCCAGATTAGTATAGCTCAAACCATTTTCCGAACTTATAATCGGCGGATCAGTGGGCGCTGTTGAATTATTTTGAACCGCATTGGACGCGGATACTGGCGAGTTCGTGGATGATGGAACTGCTGCAACAGCAGCTGTGGCGTAGTAAGAATGTACTGAATCACTTTCATAATAAGAGTCAGTGGGCGAATGACTCGACGGATGCAAAGGAGTGCACGCACCGGTCATTGTGCCCGAGCTTGAAGACGTAGTTATGCCATATTCGGCAGCACTTGGACTAAATAGATGAGCATGGGGGTACATTGACTGTTGTTGCAGCTGTTGCTGCGTATTTGGTTGATGTTGTTGATTTTGTGAAGCAGCTGAAGCGTTTGGTCCAAGCACCGCCGACGTTGCTGGTAAGGAGGATGGAGGTGGTGTTAGTTGTTGTTGAGAATAATAATGTGGAGACGAATTGTCTGTCATATAATTTTGAAACCCCATGTGATTTTGATAGTGATGAGCCTGATGGTGATCTGTTGGCATACTGGACGTCACAGCTGCTGGGAAGTAGGCATTCGGATATCCGTTAGCCGAGACGACGGCAGCCATGTCGACGGCAGGGACAGCACTATTGACGTGGTAGCTGTTCTGATGATGTGGGTGGTGATTTCCATACATGCTGCTGACGTCCATCATATTGAAGTGGTAGCAAAATGGGAATTAGGAATTTCGTATACGCAATGGCAGGTCACGATTGAAAAACTCTTGGAGCTCACGTTCACTGAATGCTTACACTCTCTTTTATTTATAATTATATATTATTTATGTTACTTATGTACACATGTATGTACATATGTGTATAAGTATGTAATATGTATGTTTTCATTGGTTTTACACAAATTGGCACATTTAAATTTTTCTATAATTTTTCCTTTGTTTTAATATTACCATAAAGCACTGAAAATTAAAAAAAAACTTTTCATCACCAGTGAAATTTTTTATTTCCATATATATTTCGAATTCCCATTTTTCCCAATTTATATTCGCTCATATCGGGGAATTTGATGATAAATCAACGTCACGTCAACACAACTTCGAAAAATTCACCTAATTTCGTATGGCACGCGCTCACAACCCTCTCAAATAATAATCAACACGCAACTAAATCGTAGCTGAATCAAAGCACGACGGCTTGCGAACCAAGTGTAGGGCTAGCGACTGCTCCACCACCACACCAAAAGCGATAACCACTTTACCATTGTCACTGTCCCACCACCGTTATTCGATAAAAAAGGTAACCTGATTGAACGAGCCCCGCCTCTTTATGCCATGCGAATGCATGTATTTGTGTTCTCTTTTCAACAGCATTGGAATTCTCGCATTAATTCATATGAGCGAGAGTAACAAAGCTATTTACAGTTAAATATAAAAATATTTTGTAGTAAGCCAAAAAGAATTGGCATCCAAAATTTTGCTATCAACAACTGAAAAAAAATTATTTGTTTTTCCAATAAGAGAGTTTGTTTTGTTTTTGCTTTGCATGAGCTTGTTTCCTCTGGCAGGTTTTTAGCTTGAAATTAGTCATTAAAGTCAAACCGGCTGTGTTGTTGTTTTTTTAATTTTTTATGAAGTAATTTTTGCTTGCAACGCCCATCAACACAAGTTTTTGTTTGGTTTACCTTTAACTAAAATATTTCTATGACAGAGTTTACATATAAAAAGGTATACAAAAAAATTCGCATAAATATTCATATCCTAGAGAACAATTTGTGGTCACGAAATTCCAGGGTGCAGTAATTGGCAGATCGTCGTCGACGCTGTTGGAGTTCTTTATTTGGTTACAGATGCTGCTCGCAGATGCACAAAACGACATATACTCGCATACAAACATAGATACGTATGTATGGCTATTCATACGTCAATGCCTTACATTTGGGTATGAGCATTTGTAGCAGAAGCAGGAAAGCATTTCGTTTGGATATAACTTGTGGGTAGGCCCATACGTTGTTGTTCGTGCTGCTCAACATGTCATGTGCAATTTACGCGTCCGACAGCCATCCTCCTTGGATTGGCATTCAGAGAAGTATGTAAGTTTTTTTAACCAGCACAGTGGGACACTTACGCATGTGTAAGATTAATAATTGTGAATACATATACATATGTATATGTGTGTGTATGGACTCTCGTACGTTTTTGGTATGCAGTCAAATCAACGCTTAGGGATACTTTCGCATTGCTTTTTGTGGCAACTGTGGGCGCACCGCTGGACTATCGCCTGTCACTTCATCATAACGGAGATACTTTATCTCACTTACGACTCCAGACAGTTGTTCTTGCTTTTGTCGTATTGGTACCTACTGTTTACTGTGTCGATATCTCAATTTTTTCCTCCTGTTTTGCGCACCTTTCAAAATTCATTGCAAGTATAAATATGTTTGTAAGTATTTCTTTTTTAAATAGTGTTCGTGAATGTGTATCCTTTGCCTCATGTCTTTATCTTAAGACGAATATGATTGACATTTCGAAAACTACTGTCAGTAATTCATGGAGTTTCAGCGTTGTAAGCATTATTTTGTTGGATTTTATGTATATGCATGTGCATAAGGTTCATTTATAAGTAGGAAAGGCAAGACCGTCGAGCGCCGGACCGGACACGGGTACATGTAGCGTTGCTGGAACCTCTTTCTCGATAAAATCGATGCATTTGTTCAATTGTCTAATTCAAGCGTTCAAGTTTTATTAAATACCAAATCGATGCGGTTGCCTGTTACTTCTCTACTATTGTTCTCTACACAAAATCACAATGTTGGACTGATATCTACGAGTAGTCTGGCTACACATGAAAGGATTATATAAATTTTAATCTGGAGCTTGTGCTAGAGGCTTGGTATGCCAGAAAAAAATTACATGTATATTATCACCCCAGAACTCACACATGGGTGTACAAATCAGTTATCTGACCGATTTTAATCACAGGGGAAATAGCGTGGTGGCAGTCAAGGTGAACTATATAAGCAACATGCTGGGGAAAGTTCACCGAGCTGCCTGGGGTGCGCTAGGATCATGCCCGACTGAGGCTGTGAACGTGATATGCAACATGGGGGCGATCGATCTCATTGTCAAGGCAGAGGCAATCCAGGGTACACTTAGGCTTAGGGACACTCTGGCTAGTTATACACTCCTGTACTGTAACCGACTACAATTGTCCGATTTTCAATTCTAGGAAGGATTGGTAAGAGGGGGCAATTTACACAAGAATTTGACATTTCAGTGTTTATATATATGCGTCTCCCGGACCCAGCAAGGTCAAGCACATATATTTGCTACCCAAGCGCTTGCAGGGCATTCAGCAATGATAACATTGAGCCGGTTTGGTCATTACAGAGAGTCGTCCATGAACCTGGCAAGTCGACATATCGTTTCTCTAATATGGATGCAACCTAGATGTAACAACTCCTCTGGGGTAAAGCTTCTCGTGAAAATTTATAATTACTTTCAAATGTACTAGTTAGAAACAAATTATATAGTTTGATCTGTTTTATTGGCCGCCGTAAATCTGTCAAAAATACTTTTACTCGTGTTTTCATACATTAATTCTGAGTGATAATTATTTGTTCATATGAAAAAATTTGTAATTTCTTGAATTTTAACGATTTAACTGTTATTTTAATTTTTATTTTAATTTTTGCACCCAGCGTGAACAAAAAATTGGGTTAAAGTTTAAAAAAAACCTTTCATTTCACGATTTCACAGAACTCGAATCGACCCCTAGGTGTTCAAATTTGTCTGCAAATTTTTAATATTTTGAATGATCAGGGGGTCAATTCTGGTTTGCCGTTATCGCGAAGTGAAAAGTAAATACGTCAATTCACCACGATTTTCGATTATCGTTTTACTTTAAATTATCGATTTGAAATGAAGTGAAAAAGATAACGCCAATAAAAATTTAGTGTTAACGCCAAGATTTCAAAGTTATTCAAACATAATTTTTACAAATTTGAACCTTTTAAGTGATAAAAATTGCTTTTATTCTTACAGTTCTATAATAAGCCATCATTTAGCAAGAACAACTTGAGTTCAATGCAAGTCAAAAGGTTTTTCTGCCAAGAGTTTTCAACGCACGACATTCGCAATTTTTCTTGGTTACGTGACTATCTTGGTGGTTACGAAATTTTACTGCAGCTTAAGCCGACAGAATACCCAAACTATATAAAAGCTGCTAAATTATTTATTTGCCGGTAAAAATAACTTTGATGTCGGGTGTTAAAGGGGTAAACACAAGAATACGAAGCAAGATGCAAACCTTTTGAAATTTATGAAAAAAAAAAACATCCGGATATAGCTCGAGGTTTTGTGTAAGGCGTTAAAGGATATGCACTATGGAGAGAGCTGGTGAGAAATTTGTATGCCCATGATCCCCCAAGGGTGTTTCTGGCTGGAAAAAGTTAAAAAGTAATTTATAGGTGTATAATATGGATTTCTTTTGGAAACGTCTGAATAGGTTTGGATGGATTGGAAAGCCTTCGTCAAAAAAATTCCCGCTTAAGAAAAATTAAGCCAAAGCTACTGGAGGAGGATCTGTTAACGGTTCTGGTAATAATGACATCCAGTGATGAACTACTATTGTCGCTACTACAACACGGTCAATATGAAAAACCGACGACATCAGCTGCACCTGGGGAGGCTACTAGAAGGTGAAAATGAGCTAAAGAGTACGAGTTCGAGGAGGTGAAAATGTACTTAAGGTAAAACCGTCAACAAAAAAGTGCCATTTTAGTGTGCGCCACTTTGTGACAATTTCTAAAATTATTTTTCAATTAATTTTATTTAAAGATTTACTTCTTTCTCGAGTATTTAAGTTTGCTTATAAATAAATCGTGAATTGTATTGAATTTTAAATACAAATATTATCTTTTGATTTATTGAAGCATCATTAAAATCTTCTTTAGCAAGAGCAGATCTATTTTCATCCCGCTTTCTGTTTCAATCTCACGTATCTTTCGTATTTCCCTTTTATTCCCTTTCCTTTCGAATTCTATCCTTTCCTTTAAGCTCCTTTAATTTACTTTTCTTTCCTTTCCTTTCCTTACCTTTGTTTTCCTTTCATTTAGTTCCCTTTCCTTTCCTTTAGTTCCCTAATTCATTATATCCCATAACAGATAATATATGGAACTTAATTACATCGCTTATTGCAGCACTCATTATTACCTTTCGTTTTATACGCATATTGTACTAAACACATTTTTGGTCACCTTGGTCCACATATTGGTCGATATCTTATGAATTGGTCGAGCTATCGGAACAAATGATATCTTAAATTTTAAGTTAGACATCTAGTAACACAACGGTAAAAGTTTAATTATACTCCATTCAGCAGTTTTTGAGTGATGCGCGCCCAAATATACAGACATACAGATAAAAATTATAGAAACAGATGATCTGGCCTCTATTGGCTTAATAATGATACCTGCTATCGATTTTTCTTAAATATCTGCAACGTACAGACATCGACCTGTTACAATTTTATTATATGTAGAGATATATATTTTAATTAAAAGGACGGTAGGAACAAATTAATTATTCTTTAAAATTGAGGAGCACAGAAAATGTATCCTGAAATGTGCTGGTGGACAGTGTAAATTCCCAAGTAATCAGAAGAACGAACCTAGGTGGTTATAATAAAATACAACCGAATCTTTCTAAGGTTTTGCAGGTATTTTTATGGAAAATTACCCAATTACTCAGGGTAAAATATGGTAATCTGTTGATATTTTTCCAAACCTTACAAACTATATTTTTGGATGTCCTACTAAGTTTAAAATATTTTGTGAAAAGAAATACATTTTAAACTAATATATTGTGTGAACCCGTATAGTTCTCAGATTTTTAAAGGAATTTGGTTGCTTTTTCTGATTGACACAAGTGAACATTTCGATAAACGTAAAAATAGTATGATTAAGAAGAAAGAATATGTTATATATGAAATGGTATGGTTTAAGAATATAGATATAGAAGGAAAAGGTATCCCTTACGAAATTGCATGGCTTACAATTGTTGACATATGCAAGTTACCAATAAGCCGCTTTTTCCTTAGATCATGGCTTTTATATGTTCTTATTGTAGTATTTAAAAGTATGCAAAGGGTTAATAAAGCTTACAAAAAATAATAGTGCACTAAGGGTTAAAAGAAAAATAAAAGACGAGATCATTCTGTGACGAACAAAAGAAGCTGCCGGTTGTTTAATTTGGTTCGCGTGAAGTATATATTGTAAACTACATTATTTTCATAAAAATAAAAGAATATTTTGTTTATTAATAAGCCTTATTGGTATCTTCTTTTATTTTTCGATATTTTGTATTGTTTACGCGACATCGGTGGCCACACGTCCCAATCCCAAAAACCTAATATTCATTATATACATATTTCCTGAATTGTACATAGAATAATACTCATCATATAAATATTTGTCATGAATTGTATATAATATCATTATAACGCATGGATTACATTATATTTTATGATTATTACATGATATTTACTCATCACAACTTATGAATTCACCTTTAGATTTAAGTGTTAAAATTGGAACGATTTGGGACGTGTGGCAACCACGCGTAAATCACCCCACACCAATTCGCCGCATGACCGACAGCTGTCATGTGGGCGGCCATCATATTTATAAAAAAACCTGTTGTTATTGCTTTTTTCACCGGTGCGTGCAAAAAAAACTAGTAAAAGTGGTCTTTTATTATAACTACACTTTTTTGACAAAAAAAGGCAAATTATACTCGTGAGAAATAAACGTGAAATTGTGTGCAGAAAGAACCCTGATATACATATGTCCATATAATTAAAACAACAGTTTGTCTAGTTTAAGTGGTACGCAGAATTTTGTCACAATAAAGAAGTGGCGAATTCCTTTGTATAAATTCCATTGAGAAAACCCCCAGAGAAGGGAACGAATTGCTGTGAAAAGTTGCTGCGCGATATTCGGCATTTTCAACCAAATTGACAGCAAAGCGCTAACCTCTACGCTACCGCACAGATAACCCCGAAAATCGGCCCGAGACCCACATACCCAACCGTGAGTATCACAAATTACTATTAAATTAACTAATGGTCCTTCGACGCCATTGAAGAAACCAGCCCCTGCCCATATAATATATAATATATAAAATTATAATCCCCAAATTTCCTTGTCGGCTCCCGCCAAAAAAATAAATTGTCCCGCCAAAAGTGTCAAGAAATTCAAAGGCAAATCCCCTAAAGTGAAATTTTACATACATATATGTAAATATTCTCACAAACCTAAAACATTGCCCTTTATAAACCTGTGTCCCTTGCGGTATAACTTGGACATATATACATACGTTTATATTATTGGCGACAACCCAGCAGTAAATTGACACGTGCATACCAAAGTTGCGATACCCAGTAGAAAAAAAATCTCGTCCGGTCAAACTAGTCCCAGTCTACGCCCTTTTGGACCATAAAAAAAAAAAAAAAAAAAAAAAAAACTCCCTTTTATCACTTCCTTTCAAAAAAAAAAAGCAGCGGTAGCTAACAACTTGCCCGAAACTAATTCATTTGACCAATCTCTTGTGAATATAATTAGCGGCAGCTAAAAAATTTCCCAAAATTCCAAAAATTAAATTAAGCAAGTCCCTATTTAGAATGACTACCGTGGCTGAAAATAAGTTTATATCCGAAACCGATAATTTTACGGATTACTGTACTCGGTTCCGCTCAACCCCTATACAAGATAATACCGAGGCAGCCCTAAAATTGAGAGACAAGAATATCGATATATTTTGGTCTAGAGTACAGAGCGCCTACGACTTGGTAGTAGAAACCGACGACCAGGACCTCCCCGACGACTTCAAGTCCGCCGCTTTCGGTAAATACCGAGCCTGCCTCATAGCTTATGAGGACACTAAAGCACAAATAGGCGACCAACTCCAACTCAAGGAATTGAGTAATCCCGCGCCTCCTGTGCAAACCCAACCCCCCTCAGAGTCCTCCCATATGAACCTGAAAGTCCCCCCATGTGATACAGAAGTATTTTATGGAGGGTATGATCAATGGCCGTCTTTCCGTGACATGTTCACGGCGGTGTATATCAACCACTCCAAACTCTCAAGTGCCCAAAAACTGTATCACCTCAGACAGAAGACTAAAGGTAAGGCAGGCCAAATAGTGGAACAATTCCCTCTAAGTGACGACAACTTTGCCCTAGCATGGGAAGCCCTCAAGTCACGTTATGAAAACAAAAGAGTCCTGGTCGATAATCAAATCCGAGTCCTCATGAATCTAAAACCGATTCAATCGGAGAATAGTGAGGATATTCAAAAATTACAATCCTCTGTAAACAACGCTCTCCAAATCTTAGCGACACAACAAGTCGAGACCTCTAGTTGGGATCCCATATTAATATATCTGGTAACCTCAAAGCTTCCAGAAAATACAGTTGCCCTGTGGGAGCAATCATTAAGCTCTAGAAGAGACCTTCCGAACTGGTCCCAAATGAACCAGTTTCTGACTACTCGCTACGAGATAGTGGAAAGGGTGGATCAATGGCGCCCGGCCAAACCCCGATACAATCCACCCTCCACAAACTTCTCAAGGCCTCTCCCCAGTCAGAACAACCCCCAGTTCAGGCAGTCTCAACCCCAAAACCACAGCAACAAACCTCCGACACATACAAAATCCCACGCTACAGAACAGCAGCGATTTTATAACTGTAAATTATGCAGACAGTCCACTCATACCCTACAAAGCTGTTTGCGGTATAAAAAGTTGCCAATCTCAGAACGCAGAAAATTCGTAAGAGACAATAATATCTGCGAGAATTGTTTAGCCCAAACCCATCTCTCAAAAGACTGCCAAAGCACGAGAACGTGCATGCACTGCCAAGGCCGGCATAACACCACCCTTCACGACACAGCAAACCCCAGTACCAGTTCCGGAATTCAAAGGACCAGATCCCAGGTAGCAACGATAGGAGCCAGCACTCCAAGGCTTCAGGACGTCAGGCAAGCGGTACCCCAGGAAGGAGATCCCTCTGCACCCAACGCATCCCAAGTACAATCATTCCATGCTGAAAATGATAGCAAAATTATACTCCCTACAGCAATTGTCTTGGTAGAACATAGAGGGGACCTATTCAAGCTTCGAGCCTTAGTTGACCAAGGCTCCGAAAGAAGCTTCATATCCGCCAAAGCTCAGACGAGACTCGGGCTTCCCTATACCCACTCCCTGTTTGAAATATCGGGTATGGGAGGCGGAGTGGTACAGACCTCTAATAAGCTGTGCTCGTTGACCCTCGTCTCAAATGACAAAAAAGTGAAGATAAACGCCCAGGCAATAGTGCTACCCCGGTTAACTAGGCAACTCCCAACCCTCAGGCTAAATGAGAACCAAATGCGCAAATGGTCCCATCTCAAACTAGCGGACCAGAACACTCAGAACCCATCCCAAATCGATCTGGTATTGGGCAGTGATCTAATCCCAAAAATAATGCTGAATGGCATCGAAAAGATCTCACCCAGCCTGCTAGCCCAAAATACAATATTTGGATGGATCATAAGCGGCCAAACTCCCGAAAAGGTTGGAGCCCATTCCTCCCAAGTGTGGGAAATCTCAAACGTTCAGCTGAATGAACAGCTTAGACAGTTCTGGGAAATCGACCAGGTACTCGAAGAATACCTGTCCCTAGGCCACATGGAAGAATGCAGTCCCAATGAGATGGAATCTCGAGGAAAATACTGCTCTTTCTATCTCCCTCACCATGCAGTCGTAAGGCCAGACAAAAAGACAACAAAAGTCAGAGTTGTGTTCAATGCTTCTAAGAAGTCAGGGTCCGGTCACTCCCTTAATGATGTTCTATGTACCGGCCCAACCCTCCAACCCGATCTCCGACTTATGTTGCTCAAGTGGCGGACATATAAATATGTGTTTAATGGCGATGTTGAGAAAATGTACCGCCAGATTCTCGTACACCCCGATGACCAAGACTACCAACGGATAATATTCCGAACTCCCGAAACCAGTCCAATAAAGGACTTCAAATTGAAAACGGTCACCTTTGGGGTGAACTGCGCTCCCTTCCTGGCTATTCGCACTCTACACGAGCTGTCGAAAGACATAGCCGACTCCCATCCCCGCGCAGCCCCAATACTAAAGTCCGAGACGTATGTAGACGACATTTTATCCGGCAGCCATGATCTCCCATCAGCCGAGCAATCCCTAAACGAGACTATTAATGCTCTCAAATCAGCCGGCTTCCCCTTGAAAAAGATCACGGCAAACCATCCGGAAATACTCAGGAAAATTCCCAAGGCGGACTTACTTGAAACCGACTTCCTCGAAGTCGAGAAAAGTAGTACCGCCAAAACCCTTGGAATTCAATGGAATGCGCTCTCGGACACATTCTCATATACTGTGGACTCAGATCCAGCCTCAACGGCAGCCACCAAGCGGCAGATACTCTCCTCTATTGCGAAACTTTTCGACCCCGCAGGGTGGCTGACGCCAGTCATGATACAGGCAAAAATCCTAATGCAAGAATTGTGGTTGGACGGAACTGATTGGGATGAACGGGTCAAACCGATACGGCTCATAAAATGGACGCAATTCTCAACAAATCTGCAGTCAATCGCAGAGATACAAATCCCCCGATGGATTAATTTCGCCCCGGCCCACATAGTCGAGCTCCATGGCTTCTGCGACGCCTCGGAAAAGGCTTATTGCGCAACCCTTTATGTGCGAACTACTGTCGGCACCCAAGTTTACTCTCACCTCCTTGTGTCCAAAGGCAAAGTGGCTCCTCTCAAAACTATAAGTCTGCCACGCCTGGAACTATGCGGAGCTCTCCTATTAGCCAAATTAATCGCGGTAGTTCAACCCCATCTCGGCCTCACTCGAAGAAAGTTGACTATGTGGTCTGACTCTGAAATCGTGTTAGCCTGGCTCGAAAAGCCACCTCACTCATGGAAGACCTATGTCTCCAATCGAACCGCCCAGATTATAGACCTCGTAGGTAATGTCCCGTGGCGGCACGTACGAAGCAAAGATAACCCCGCGGATCTGGGAACCCGAGGTTGTACGCCAGGCGATCTCGCCAAGTCTGCCCTCTGGTGGAATGGTCCAGAGTGGCTTTCACAACCCCCCGAAGCCTGGCCCCAACCAACAGTTCGCAACGTCGCCCCCCCAGAGGCACGTAGAATAGAAGCCCTCCATGTTACGGAAGAGAGTGAGGATCTCTTAGATCGATTCTCTTCCTACCCTCGTGCTTTACGTGTCATAGCGTATGTTCTCAAGTTTGTACGTCGGCTAAAAGACGCGGTGAACGGTATTAATGACCCCACCGAACCCTCTCTAACTCATGCCGATCTCAAAAGATCGAAACATCGTCTCATCATAATGGCCCAAACTCGATACTTCGCTCCTGAAAAATCATGTCTGGAGGACTCAAAACCAATCTCGAAACGAAGCTCCCTACTCGTACTCAATCCCTTCCTAGACAAGAGTGGAGTCCTACGAGTAAATGGCCGATTAGCCCACGCAACCCTCACTTACAATGAGCGCCATCCCATTATCCTACCCGAAAAGTCGCGCCTCTGTACTCTATATATGCGATTCCTTCACGAAATGCTCCTACATGCGGAGGCTCGTCTCATGCAACAAATGTTAAGGCAAGAATTCTACATTGCCCGTCTCAAACCCCTTATCAAAAGGTGCATTTTCCAGTGCAAAGTCTGCATCACTCACAAACAACAAACGCGATCCCAAATAATGGCGGCCTTGCCCCCCGAGAGATGTGGATTCGCGCCCCCCTTCACCACGACTGGTGTAGATTTCGCTGGCCCCTTCCAACTTAAAGCATCCGTGCTCCGATCCCATACCCTCGTAAAGGGCTATGTGGCCGTCTTTGTCTGTTTTACCACCAAAGCGGTCCACCTGGAATTATGCTCAGACCTCACCAGCAAAGCGTTTCTTGCCGCTTTCGCCCGATTTGTAGGACGCCGAGGATACCCGAATCAGATGATGAGCGACAACGGCAAAACATTCATCGGCGCCAAGCGTGCTACCGAACTGGAATTCGTCACGTTCCTGAAAGAAGTATCGACGGATATCGTACAGAAGTACGCCCCCCAAGGAATCAATTGGAAGTTCATACCCCCTGGCGCACCTCACATGGGCGGATTATGGGAATCCGCTGTCAAAAGCTTTAAAACACACTTTAAAAAGGTCGCCGGAACCCACAGCTTTACCTTCGAGGAGTTCTCGACTTTATTAATTCGGATAGAGGCCGTACTTAACTCTCGTCCCATCTCCCAGCTTTCTCAGGACCCGAATGACCTCACCGCCCTCACGCCAGGTCATTTTCTTCGAGGAGCACCAATGCTCTCGCTTCCTGAACCGAATCACGAAAATCTCTCTCTGATAAATAGGTGGGAACGACTGAAAGTTCTGCATCATCAGTTCAGCAAACGCTGGAAAACTGACTACCTCACCGATCTTCAAAAGCGTTACAGATGGAAAAACGCTCAAACTCCCCCAAAAATTTGCGATCTAGTCATCATCAAGGAAGACAACTTACCTCCCACGGAATGGCGACTAGGTCGATTAGAAAGCCTACACCCAGGACGAGACGGACACATTCGTGTCGTAGACGTCCGCACCCAGAATGGGATTTTGACTAGACCTCTCACGAAACTATGTTTTCTACCGTCATCGGAGAGTGACGAGGGCTCTCAGAGCCCATTCCCATCTCACTAACTTAATACAGTCCATAATGCTCGTGCTATCGTAAACTCCCCGACAACAACTTAGTCACTCTCCAAACATATGCTTAATCCCAGGCGTATAACTAATATGCATATATTACTCTCTCTTTTCAACAGATGGATCGTCAACGCCCTCCGGTCCCAACACCACGCCGCTCATTGGCATCGCAAGTGACCCTGCCCGCAGCCCGTCCGCGCCGTAGCGAACCCGTACCGGATTAAATTGTGCATGCGTCATCACGCGCTGCTGATGTGCCCTGTGTTCACGGCCATGCAGCCGCAACAACGCTTCTTGGTCGCTAGGGCACATCAGTATTGCACCAACTGCTTAGCGCTGTCCCATCGCACCAACCAGTGCACCTCCACAGAAAGCTGCCGGGTCTGCGGGCAGCATCACCACATATTCCTTCATCGGGACACCGGAGGTCGCCAACCCGCGTATGTCGCACCACCTGTGGCGGAGGTACCTCTCCCACAACGCCGCCAGGAGCCGCGCCGCCGAACAGCAACTCATCGTCGTCGCCCTCAACAGCAGCCTCCACGGTCTCCTGGTCGCGCTCCCATCGCACGCCAACCAGCACGACCAACCAGCGTCGGCGATCGCACCATCCGGTGCACCGCAACCGGTTTACGCACAGCCACGTATAAAAATAAGGTGGGGCGGATCCTTATTCAGGAAGCAGTTCGGGCCTTGCAGGAGTTGCAGCATACACTAGGCGCTTAGTACGCCTAGGGGAGGCAGAATGTTTACGCGACATCGGTGGCCACACGTCCCAATCCCAAAAACCTAATATTCATTATATACATATTTCCTGAATTGTACATAGAATAATACTCATCATATAAATATTTGTCATGAATTGTATATAATATCATTATAACGCATGGATTACATTATATTTTATGATTATTACATGATATTTACTCATCACAACTTATGAATTCACCTTTAGATTTAAGTGTTAAAATTGGAACGATTTGGGACGTGTGGCAACCACGCGTAAATCACCCCACACCAATTCGCCGCATGACCGACAGCTGTCATGTGGGCGGCCATCATATTTATAAAAAAACCTGTTGTTATTGCTTTTTTCACCGGTGCGTGCAAAAAAACTAGTAAAAGTGGTCTTTTATTATAACTACACTTTTTTGACAAAAAAAGGCAAATTATACTCGTGAGAAATAAACGTGAAATTGTGTGCAGAAAGAACCCTGATATACATATGTCCATATAATTAAAACAACAGTTTGTCTAGTTTAAGTGGTACGCAGAATTTTGTCACAATAAAGAAGTGGCGAATTCCTTTGTATAAATTCCATTGAGAAAACCCCCAGAGAAGGGAACGAATTGCTGTGAAAAGTTGCTGCGCGATATTCGGCATTTTCAACCAAATTGACAGCAAAGCGCTAACCTCTACGCTACCGCACAGATAACCCCGAAAATCGGCCCGAGACCCACATACCCAACCGTGAGTATCACAAATTACTATTAAATTAACTATGTATTTTATTGCAGTTATTATTTATATTTATTCATTGGAAATAATATTTGTTGTAGTTTTGAATTTTATTTTACATTTTATTAAAAATTGTGTATTATTAAGAAATCTACCTTATTTCATAGTATCTTACTAACTTTAACTTTATATTTCGAATTGCTCATTATTAATTTATTTTGTTTTAAATACATCTCGGATTTTATGCTTACCGAGCACTCAAAATTCAAAAACTAATTCAGTTTTCATACCTCTTGGTACAGTGGAAATACAAAATACCCAAAAAGCTGCACAAAATGCCCATTTTATGTTTTCACCATTCTGGCACTATTGCATCTATACATATGTATTATAAAAGTAAACACTTTTTTCGTGTCCCCACTTGACGCTCAAACGCGTGGACGGATTTTAACTAAACTTACACACAGGTCAGGTACATAGCCCGGCATGGTTCTTACGTACTTTTTCTGAAATCGGAAAAGGGGGCGTAGCACCTCCCATACAAATGGATACTTTCATACTCAATATCTTTGGAGGTATTAATGCTAGACTACTAAGTTTTGGTAAAGCGTTATATAAAGTAAGTCCCTTACCTAATACCTATCCTTTTTTGAAATCGGAAAAGGGAGCGTGGCACGTCCCATACAAATGGGAACTTTCATACTCAATATCTTTGGAGGTATTAATGCTAGACTACTAAGTTTTGGTAAGGCGTTGTATAAAAAAAGTTCCTTTCTTAATACCTTTCCCTTTTTGAAATCGGAAAAGGCGGCGTGGCACCTCCCATACAAATGTGATCTTTCACACCCCCTATCTATGCAACTATTATCGCTAGACTACTGAAATTTGGTAAGACGTTGTATAAAGTAAGTCCCTTTCCTAATACCTATTTCTTTTTGAAATCTCTGCCACTATTATCGCTAGACTACTGAAATTTGGTAAGACGTTGTATAAAGTAAGTCCCTTTCCTAATACATATCCCTTTTTGAAATCGGAAAAGGGAGCGTGGCACGTCCCATACAAATGGGAACTTTCATACTCAATATCTTTGGAGGTATTAATGCTAGACTACTAAATTTTGGTAAGACGTTATATAAAGTAAGTCCCTTTCCTAATACCTATCCCTTTTTGAAATCGGAAAAGGGGGCGGGGGACCTCACATACAAATGGGATCTTTCATACCCCCTATCTCTGCAACTATTATCGCTAGACTACTGAAATTTGGTAAGACGTTGTATAAAGTAAGTCCCTTTCCTAATACATATTCCTTTTTGAAATCGGAAAAGGGGGCGTGGCACCTCCCATACAAATGGGATCTTTCATACCCCCTATCTCTGCAACTATTATCGCTAGACTACTGAAATTTGGTAAGTCGTTGTATAAAGTAAGTCCCTTTCCTATTACCTATCACTTTTTTAAATCGGAAAAGGGGGCGTGGCACCTCCCATACAAATGGGAACTTTCATACTCAATATCTTTGGAGGTATAAATGCTAGACTACTAAATTTTGGTAAGGCGTTGTATAAAAAAAGTCCCTTTCGTAACACCTCTCCCTTTTTGAAATCGGAAAAGGCGGCGTGGCACCTCCCATACAAATGGGAACTTTCCTACTCAATATCTTTGAAGGTATTAATGCTAGACTACTAAATTTTGGTAAGGCGTTGTATAAAGTTAGTCCCTTTCCTAATACATATCCCCTTTTGAAATCGGAAAAGGGGGCGTGGCGCCTCCCATACAAATGGGATCTTTCATACCCCCTATCTCTGCAACTATTATCGCTAGACTACTGAAATTTGGTAAGACGTTGTATAAAGTAAGTCCCTTTCCTAATACATATCCCTTTTTGAAATCGGAAAAGGGGGCGAGGCACCTCCCATACAAATGGGAACTTTCATACTCAATATCTTTGAAGGTATTAATGCTAGACTACCAAATTTTGGTAAGACGTTATATAAAGTAAGTCCCTTTCCTAATACCTATCCCTTTTTGAAATCGGAAAAGGCAGCGTGGCACGTCCCATACAAATGGGAACTTTCATACTCAATATCTTTGGAGGTATTAATGCTAGACTACTAAGTTTTGGTAAAGCGTTATATAGTGTAAGTCCCTTACCTAATACCTATCCTTTTTTGAAATCGGAAAAGGGAGCGTGGCACGTCCCATACAAATGGGAACTTTCATACTCAATATCTTTGAAGGTATTAATGCTAGACTACTAAATTTTGGTAAGACGTTGTATAAAGTAAGTCCCTTACCTAATACCTATCCTTTTTTGAAATCGGAAAAGGGAGCGTGGCACGTCCCATACAAATGGGAACTTTCATACTCAATATCTTTGGAGGTATTAATGCTAGACTACTAAATTTTGGTAAGACGTTATATAAAGTAAATCCCTTTCCTAATACCTATCCCTTTTTGAAATCGGAAAAGGGGGCGGGGGACCTCCCATACAAATGGGATCTTTCATACCCCCTATCTCTGCAACTATTATCGCTAGACTACTGAAATTTGGTAAGACGTTGTATAAAGTAAGTCCCTTTCCTAATACATATTCCTTTTTGAAATCGGAAAAGGGGGCGTGGCACCTCCCATACAAATGGGATCTTTCATACCCCCTATCTCTGCAACTATTATCGCTAGACTACTGAAATTTGGTAAGACGTTGTATAAAGTAAGTCCCTTTCCTATTACCTATCACATTTTTAAATCGGAAAAGGGGGCGTGGCACCTCCCATACAAATGGGAACTTTCATACTCAATATCTTTGGAGGTATAAATGCTAGATTACTAAATTTTGGTAAGGCGTTGTATAAAAAAAGTCCCTTTCCTAACACCTCTCCCTTTTTGAAATCGGAAAAGGCGGCGTGGCACCTCCCATATAAATGGGAACTTTCCTACTCAATATCTTTGAAGGTATTCATGCTAGACTACTAAATTTTGGTAAGGCGTTGTATAAAGTAAGTCCCTTTCCTAATACATATCCCTTTTTGAAATCGGAAAAGGGGGCGTGGCACCTCCCATACAAATGGGATCTTTCATACCCCCTATCTCTGCAACTATTATCGCTAGACTACTGAAATTTGGTAAGACGTTGTATAAAGTCAGTCCCTTTCCTAATACATATCCCTTTTTGAAATCGGAAAAGGGGGCATGGCACCCCCCATACAAATGGGAACTTTCATACTCAATATCTTTGGAGGTATTAATGCTAGTCTATTAAATTTTGGTAACGCGTTGTATAAAAAAAGTCCCTTTCCTAATACATATCCCTTTTTGAAATCGGAAAAGGGGGCATGGCACCTCCCATACAAATGGGAACTTTCCTACTCAATATCTTTGAAGGTATTATCGCTAGACTACTGAAATTTGGTAAGACGTTGTATAAAGTAAGTCCCTTTCCTAATACCTATCCCCTTTTGAAATCGGAAAAGGGAGCGTGGCACCTCCCATACAAATGGGATCTTTCATACCCCCTATCTCTGCAACTATTATCGCTAGACTACTGAAATTTGGTAAGACGTTGTATAAAGTAAGTCCCTTTCCTAATACATATCCCTTTTTGAAATCGGAAAAGGGGGCATGGCACCCCCCATACAAATGTGAACTTTCATACTCAATATCTTTGGAGGTATTAATGCTAGTCTATTAAATTTTGGTAACGCGTTGTATAAAGTCAGTCCCTTTCCTAATACATATCCCTTTTTGAAATCGGAAAAGGGGGCATGGCACCCCCCATACAAATGGGAACTTTCATACTCAATATCTTTGGAGGTATTAATGCTAGTCTATTAAATTTTGGTAACGCGTTGTATAAAAAAAGTCCCTTTCCTAATACATATCCCTTTTTGAAATCGGAAAAGGGGGCATGGCACCTCCCATACAAATGGGAACTTTCCTACTCAATATCTTTGAAGGTATTATCGCTAGACTACTGAAATTTGGTAAGACGTTGTATAAAGTAAGTCCCTTTCCTAATACCTATCCCCTTTTGAAATCGGAAAAGGGGGCATGGCACCTCCCATACAAATGGGAACTTTCCTACTCAATATCTTTGAAGGTATTATCGCTAGACTACTGAAATTTGGTAAGGCGTTGTATAAAGTAAGTCCCTTTCCTAATACATATCCCTTTTTGAAATCGGAAAAGGGGGCGTGGCACCTCCCATACAAATGGGATCTTTCATACCCCCTATCTCTGCAACTATTATCGCTAGACTACTGAAATTTGGTAAGACGTTGTATAAAGTAAGTCCCTTTCCTAATACATATCCCTTTTTGAAATCGGAAAAGGGGGCATGGCACCCCCCATACAAATGTGAACTTTCATACTCAATATCTTTGGAGGTATTAATGCTAGTCTATTAAATTTTGGTAACGCGTTGTATAAAAAAAGTCCCTTTCCTAATACATATCCCTTTTTGAAATCGGAAAAGGGGGCATGGCACCTCCCATACAAATGGGAACTTTCCTACTCAATATCTTTGAAGGTATTATCGCTAGACTACTGAAATTTGGTAAGACGTTGTATAAAGTAAGTCCCTTTCCTATTACCTATCACTTTTTGGAATCGGAAAAGGGGCCGTGGCACCTCCCATACAAATGTGAACTTTCATACTCAATATCTTTGGAGGTATTAATGCTAGACTACTAAATTTTGGTAAGGCGTTGTATAAAGTTAGTCCCTTTCCTAATACCTATCCGTTTTTGAAATCGGAAAAGGCGGCGTGGCACCTCCCATACAAATGCGATCTTTCACACCCCCTATCTATGCAACTATTATCGCTAGACTGCTAAACTTTGGTAAGGCGTTATATAAAGTAAGCCCCTTTATTAATACCTATCCCCTTTTGAAATCGGAAAAGGGGACATGGCACCTCCCATACAAATGGGAACTTTCATACTCAATATCTTTGGAGGTATTAATGCTAGTCTATTAAATTTTGGTAACGCCTTGTATAAAAGAAGTCCCTTTCCTAATACCTCTCCCTTTTTGAAATCGGAAAAGGGGGCGTGGCACCTCCCATACAAATGGGTACTTTCATAATCAATATCTTTGGAGGTATTAAAGCTAGACTACTAAATTTTGGTAAAGTGTTGTATAAAGTAAGTCCCTTTCCTAATACCTATCCCTTTTTGAAATCGGAAAAGGCGGCGTGGCACCTCCCATACAAATGGGATCTTTCATACCTCCCATCTATGCAACTATTATCGCTCGACTACTGAAATTTGGTAAGACGTTGTATAAAGTAAGTCCCTTTCCTAATAAATATCCCTTTTTAAATTCGGAAAAGGGGGCGTGGCACCTCCCATATAAATGGGAAATTTCATACTCAATATCTTTGGAGGTATTAATGCTAGACTACTAAATTTTGGTAAGGCGTTGCATAAAGGAAGTCCCTTTCTTAATACCTTTCCCTTTTTGAAATCGGAAAAGGCGGCGTGGCACCTCCCATACAAATGTGATCTTTCACACCCCCTATCTATGCAACTATTATCGCTCGACTACTGAAATTTGGTAAGACGTTGTATAAAGTAAGTCCCTTTCCTAATACCTATTTCTTTTTGAAATCTCTGCCACTATTATCGCTAGACTACTGAAATTTGGTAAGACGTTGTATAAAGTAAGTCCCTTTCCTAATACATATCCCTTTTTGAAATCGGAAAAGGGAGCGTGGCACGTCCCATACAAATGGGAACTTTCATACTCAATATCTTTGGAGGTATTAATGCTAGACTACTAAATTTTGGTAAGACGTTATATAAAGTAAGTCCCTTTCCTAATACCTATCCCTTTTTGAAATCGGAAAAGGGGGCGGGGGACCTCACATACAAATGGGATCTTTCATACCCCCTATCTCTGCAACTATTATCGCTAGACTACTGAAATTTGGTAAGACGTTGTATAAAGTAAGTCCCTTTCCTAATAAATATCCCTTTTTAAATTCGGAAAAGGGGGCGTGGCACCTCCCATATAAATGGGAAATTTCATACTCAATATCTTTGGAGGTATTAAAGCTAGACTACTAAATTTTGGTAAGGCGTTGCATAAAGGAAGTCCCTTTCCTAATACCTATCCCTTTTTGAAATCGGAAAAGGCGGCGTGGCACCTCCCATACAAATGGGAACTTTCATACTCAATATCTTTGGAGGTATTAATGCTAGACTACTAAATTTTGGTAAGACGTTATATAAAGTAAGTCCCTTTCCTAATACCTATCCCTTTTTGAAATCGGAAAAGGGGGCGGGGGACCTCACATACAAATGGGATCTTTCATACCCCCTATCTCTGCAACTATTATCGCTAGACTACTGAAATTTGGTAAGACGTTGTATAAAGTAAGTCCCTTTCCTAATAAATATCCCTTTTTGAAATCGGAAAAGGGGGCGTGGCACCTCCCATACAAATGGGTACTTTCATAATCAATATCTTTGGAGGTATTAAAGCTAGACTACTAAATTTTGGTAAAGTGTTGTATAAAGTAAGTCCCTTTCCTAATACCTATCCCTTTTTGAAATCGGAAAAGGCGGCGTGGCACCTCCCATACAAATGGGATCTTTCATACCTCCCATCTATGCAACTATTATCGCTCGACTACTGAAATTTGGTAAGACGTTGTATAAAGTAAGTCCCTTTCCTAATAAATATCCCTTTTTAAATTCGGAAAAGGGGGCGTGGCACCTCCCATATAAATGGGAAATTTCATACTCAATATCTTTGGAGGTATTAATGCTAGACTACTAAATTTTGGTAAGGCGTTGCATAAAGGAAGTCCCTTTCTTAATACCTTTCCCTTTTTGAAATCGGAAAAGGCGGCGTGGCACCTCCCATACAAATGGGATCTTTCATACCTCCCATCTATGCAACTATTATCGCTCGACTACTGAAATTTGGTAAGACGTTGTATAAAGTAAGTCCCTTTCCTAATACCTATTTCTTTTTGAAATCTCTGCCACTATTATCGCTAGACTACTGAAATTTGGTAAGACGTTGTATAAAGTAAGTCCCTTTCCTAATACATATCCCTTTTTGAAATCGGAAAAGGGAGCGTGGCACGTCCCATACAAATGGGAACTTTCATACTCAATATCTTTGGAGGTATTAATGCTAGACTACTAAATTTTGGTAAGACGTTATATAAAGTAAGTCCCTTTCCTAATACCTATCCCTTTTTGAAATCGGAAAAGGGGGCGGGGGACCTCACATACAAATGGGATCTTTCATACCCCCTATCTCTGCAACTATTATCGCTAGACTACTGAAATTTGGTAAGACGTTGTATAAAGTAAGTCCCTTTCCTAATACATATTCCTTTTTGAAATCGGAAAAGGGGGCGTGGCACCTCCCATACAAATGGGATCTTTCATACCCCCTATCTCTGCAACTATTATCGCTAGACTACTGAAATTTGGTAAGTCGTTGTATAAAGTAAGTCCCTTTCCTATTACCTATCACTTTTTGAAATCGGAAAAGGGGGCGTGGCACCTCCCATACAAATGGGAACTTTCATACTCAATATCTTTGGAGGTATAAATGCTAGACTACTAAATTTTGGTAAGGCGTTGTATAAAAAAAGTCCCTTTCGTAACACCTCTCCCTTTTTGAAATCGGAAAAGGCGGCGTGGCACCTCCCATACAAATGGGAACTTTCCTACTCAATATCTTTGAAGGTATTAATGCTAGACTACTAAATTTTGGTAAGGCGTTGTATAAAGTTAGTCCCTTTCCTAATACATATCCCCTTTTGAAATCGGAAAAGGGGGCGTGGCGCCTCCCATACAAATGGGATCTTTCATACCCCCTATCTCTGCAACTATTATCGCTAGACTACTGAAATTTGGTAAGACGTTGTATAAAGTAAGTCCCTTTCCTAATACATATCCCTTTTTGAAATCGGAAAAGGGGGCGAGGCACCTCCCATACAAATGGGAACTTTCATACTCAATATCTTTGAAGGTATTAATGCTAGACTACCAAATTTTGGTAAGACGTTATATAAAGTAAGTCCCTTTCCTAATACCTATCCCTTTTTGAAATCGGAAAAGGCAGCGTGGCACGTCCCATACAAATGGGAACTTTCATACTCAATATCTTTGGAGGTATTAATGCTAGACTACTAAGTTTTGGTAAAGCGTTATATAGTGTAAGTCCCTTACCTAATACCTATCCTTTTTTGAAATCGGAAAAGGGAGCGTGGCACGTCCCATACAAATGGGAACTTTCATACTCAATATCTTTGAAGGTATTAATGCTAGACTACTAAATTTTGGTAAGACGTTGTATAAAGTAAGTCCCTTACCTAATACCTATCCTTTTTTGAAATCGGAAAAGGGAGCGTG
Source organism: Merzomyia westermanni (assembly GCA_949987695.1). Classification (NCBI taxonomy): domain Eukaryota; kingdom Metazoa; phylum Arthropoda; class Insecta; order Diptera; family Tephritidae; genus Merzomyia; species Merzomyia westermanni. Next base: position 123,671,093 of record OX465288.1, on the reverse strand, counting down.
GCACGTCCCATACAAATGGGAACTTTCATACTCAATATCTTTGGAGGTATTAATGCTAGACTACTAAATTTTGGTAAGACGTTATATAAAGTAAATCCCTTTCCTAATACCTATCCCTTTTTGAAATCGGAAAAGGGGGCGGGGGACCTCCCATACAAATGGGATCTTTCATACCCCCTATCTCTGCAACTATTATCGCTAGACTACTGAAATTTGGTAAGACGTTGTATAAAGTAAGTCCCTTTCCTAATACATATTCCTTTTTGAAATCGGAAAAGGGGGCGTGGCACCTCCCATACAAATGGGATCTTTCATACCCCCTATCTCTGCAACTATTATCGCTAGACTACTGAAATTTGGTAAGACGTTGTATAAAGTAAGTCCCTTTCCTATTACCTATCACATTTTTAAATCGGAAAAGGGGGCGTGGCACCTCCCATACAAATGGGAACTTTCATACTCAATATCTTTGGAGGTATAAATGCTAGATTACTAAATTTTGGTAAGGCGTTGTATAAAAAAAGTCCCTTTCCTAACACCTCTCCCTTTTTGAAATCGGAAAAGGCGGCGTGGCACCTCCCATATAAATGGGAACTTTCCTACTCAATATCTTTGAAGGTATTCATGCTAGACTACTAAATTTTGGTAAGGCGTTGTATAAAGTAAGTCCCTTTCCTAATACATATCCCTTTTTGAAATCGGAAAAGGGGGCGTGGCACCTCCCATACAAATGGGATCTTTCATACCCCCTATCTCTGCAACTATTATCGCTAGACTACTGAAATTTGGTAAGACGTTGTATAAAGTCAGTCCCTTTCCTAATACATATCCCTTTTTGAAATCGGAAAAGGGGGCATGGCACCCCCCATACAAATGGGAACTTTCATACTCAATATCTTTGGAGGTATTAATGCTAGTCTATTAAATTTTGGTAACGCGTTGTATAAAAAAAGTCCCTTTCCTAATACATATCCCTTTTTGAAATCGGAAAAGGGGGCATGGCACCTCCCATACAAATGGGAACTTTCCTACTCAATATCTTTGAAGGTATTATCGCTAGACTACTGAAATTTGGTAAGACGTTGTATAAAGTAAGTCCCTTTCCTAATACCTATCCCCTTTTGAAATCGGAAAAGGGAGCGTGGCACCTCCCATACAAATGGGATCTTTCATACCCCCTATCTCTGCAACTATTATCGCTAGACTACTGAAATTTGGTAAGACGTTGTATAAAGTAAGTCCCTTTCCTAATACATATCCCTTTTTGAAATCGGAAAAGGGGGCATGGCACCCCCCATACAAATGTGAACTTTCATACTCAATATCTTTGGAGGTATTAATGCTAGTCTATTAAATTTTGGTAACGCGTTGTATAAAGTCAGTCCCTTTCCTAATACATATCCCTTTTTGAAATCGGAAAAGGGGGCATGGCACCCCCCATACAAATGGGAACTTTCATACTCAATATCTTTGGAGGTATTAATGCTAGTCTATTAAATTTTGGTAACGCGTTGTATAAAAAAAGTCCCTTTCCTAATACATATCCCTTTTTGAAATCGGAAAAGGGGGCATGGCACCTCCCATACAAATGGGAACTTTCCTACTCAATATCTTTGAAGGTATTATCGCTAGACTACTGAAATTTGGTAAGACGTTGTATAAAGTAAGTCCCTTTCCTAATACCTATCCCCTTTTGAAATCGGAAAAGGGGGCATGGCACCTCCCATACAAATGGGAACTTTCCTACTCAATATCTTTGAAGGTATTATCGCTAGACTACTGAAATTTGGTAAGGCGTTGTATAAAGTAAGTCCCTTTCCTAATACATATCCCTTTTTGAAATCGGAAAAGGGGGCGTGGCACCTCCCATACAAATGGGATCTTTCATACCCCCTATCTCTGCAACTATTATCGCTAGACTACTGAAATTTGGTAAGACGTTGTATAAAGTAAGTCCCTTTCCTAATACATATCCCTTTTTGAAATCGGAAAAGGGGGCATGGCACCCCCCATACAAATGTGAACTTTCATACTCAATATCTTTGGAGGTATTAATGCTAGTCTATTAAATTTTGGTAACGCGTTGTATAAAAAAAGTCCCTTTCCTAATACATATCCCTTTTTGAAATCGGAAAAGGGGGCATGGCACCTCCCATACAAATGGGAACTTTCCTACTCAATATCTTTGAAGGTATTATCGCTAGACTACTGAAATTTGGTAAGACGTTGTATAAAGTAAGTCCCTTTCCTATTACCTATCACTTTTTGGAATCGGAAAAGGGGCCGTGGCACCTCCCATACAAATGTGAACTTTCATACTCAATATCTTTGGAGGTATTAATGCTAGACTACTAAATTTTGGTAAGGCGTTGTATAAAGTTAGTCCCTTTCCTAATACCTATCCGTTTTTGAAATCGGAAAAGGCGGCGTGGCACCTCCCATACAAATGCGATCTTTCACACCCCCTATCTATGCAACTATTATCGCTAGACTGCTAAACTTTGGTAAGGCGTTATATAAAGTAAGCCCCTTTATTAATACCTATCCCCTTTTGAAATCGGAAAAGGGGACATGGCACCTCCCATACAAATGGGAACTTTCATACTCAATATCTTTGGAGGTATTAATGCTAGTCTATTAAATTTTGGTAACGCCTTGTATAAAAGAAGTCCCTTTCCTAATACCTCTCCCTTTTTGAAATCGGAAAAGGGGGCGTGGCACCTCCCATACAAATGGGTACTTTCATAATCAATATCTTTGGAGGTATTAAAGCTAGACTACTAAATTTTGGTAAAGTGTTGTATAAAGTAAGTCCCTTTCCTAATACCTATCCCTTTTTGAAATCGGAAAAGGCGGCGTGGCACCTCCCATACAAATGGGATCTTTCATACCTCCCATCTATGCAACTATTATCGCTCGACTACTGAAATTTGGTAAGACGTTGTATAAAGTAAGTCCCTTTCCTAATAAATATCCCTTTTTAAATTCGGAAAAGGGGGCGTGGCACCTCCCATATAAATGGGAAATTTCATACTCAATATCTTTGGAGGTATTAATGCTAGACTACTAAATTTTGGTAAGGCGTTGCATAAAGGAAGTCCCTTTCCTAATACCTATCCCTTTTTGAAATCGGAAAAGGGGGCGTGGCACCTCCCATACAAATTGGATCTTTCATACCCCCTATCTATGCAACTATTATCGGTAGACTACTGAAATTTTGTAAGACGTTGTATAAAGTAAGTCCCTTTCCTATTACCTATCATTTTTTGAAATCGGACCTAATACCTATCCCTTTTTGAAATCGGAAAAGGGAACGTGGCACCTCCCATACAAATGGGAACTTTCATACTCAATATCTTTGGAGGTATTAATGCTAGACTACTGAATTTTGGTAAGGCGTTGTATAAAGTAAGTCCCTTTCCTAATACCTATCCCTTTTTGAAATCGGAAAAGCGGCGTGGCACCTCCCATACAAATGGGATCTTTCATACCGCCTATCTCTGCCACTATTATCGCTAGACTACTGAAATTTGGTAAGACGTTGTATAAAGTAAGTCCCTTTCCTATTACCTATCACTTTTTGAAAACGGAAAAGGGAGCGGTGCACCTCCCATACAAATGAGATTTTTCATCTATTCATAACCTATACATAGCATTATAAAAAGTAAACACTTTTTTCGTGTCGCCACTTGACGCTCATACGCGTGGACGGATTTTAACCAAACTTACACACAGGTCAGGTACATAGCCGGGCATGGTTCTTACGTACTTTTTTTTGAAATCGGAAAAGGGGGCGTAGCACCTCCCATACAAATGGGAACTTTCATACTCAATATCTTTAGAGGTATTAATGCTAGACTACTAAATTTTGGTAAGGCGTTGTATAAAATAAGTCCCTTACCTAATACCTATCCTTTTTTGAAATCGGAAAAGGGGGCGTGGGACGTCCCATACAAATGGGAACTTTCATACTCAATATATTTAGAGGTATTAATGCTAGACTACTAAATTTTGGTAAGGCGTTGTATAAAGTAAGTCCCTTACCTAATACCTATCCTTTTTTGAAATCGGAAAAGGGGGGTGGCACGTCCCATACAAATGGGAACTTTCATACTCAATATATTTAGAGGTATTAATGCTATTCTACTAAATTTTGGTAAGGCGTTGTATAAAGTAAGTCCCTTACCTAATAACTATCCTTTTTTGAAATCGGAAAAGGGGGCGTGGCACGTCCCATACAAATGGGAACTTTCATACTCAATATCTTTAGAGGTATTAATGCTAGACTACTAAATTTTGGTAAGGCGTTGTATAAAGTAAGTCCCTTACCTAATACCTATCCTTTTTTGAAATCGGAAAAGGGGGCGTGGCACGTCCCATACAAATGGGAACTTTCATACTCAATATCTTTGGAGGTATTAATGCTAGACTACTAAGTTTTGGTAAGACGTTGTATAAAGTAAGTCCCTTTCCTATTACCTATCACTTTTTGAAATCGGAAAAGGGAGCGGTGCACCTCCCATACAAATGAGATTTTTCATCTATTCATAACCTATACATAGCATTATAAAAAGTAAACACTTATTTCGTGTCGCCACTTGACGCTTATACGCGTGGACGGATTTTAACCAAACTTACACACAGGTCAGGTACATAGCCCGGCATGGTTCTTACGTACTTTTTTTTGAAATCGGAAAAGGGGGCGTAGCACCTCCCATACAAATGGGAACTTTCATACTCAATATCTTTAGAGGTATTAATGCTAGACTACTAAATTTTGGTAAGGCGTTGTATAAAGTAAGTCCCTTTCCTATTACCTATCACTTTTTGAAATCGGAAAAGGGAGCGGTGCACCTCCAATACAAATGAGATTTTTCATCTATACATAATATTATTATAAAAAGTAAACTCTTTTTTTCCTGTCGCTGTTTGATGCTGAAGCGTGGTATTGATTTGAAATATCCATGCTTCTCCCACGGTCAATTATATGTAGCATGTTCACGTGTAGGTAAGCCATCAGCACTTTTTATACATACCACCATTCAGGGCAAAACAAAAAATATTGTATACGAAAGAGCTCTTCAATAATAAGTTAAAACAAAATAAGAAAAGGGTTTAAAGTTGTTTCATTTATTTTCCATATTTTTATGGAAAGATGGGGTGAAACCCACGGGTATAAGCTAGTAATTTTATAAAAAATTACCACTTTTAGAGCGCTCTCATAGGGCGCGAAGTCTTGCATCTATTAATTTTTGTCCGACACTGAGCATCGTAGCCAGTAATCAATACAATAACAACAACTAAAGCAAAAATATATGACACGTTTACTCACACAACAACGGTTCTATAGTGTGAATACGTGGTGTCATTATACCCAGCTGTACTAGTACAAAGGGTATTATAGTTTTGCCCATATAACGGTATTTTGTAACGGTAGAAAATAATGGAGATAGATATATAGCTCCATATAGCAAAGTTCTTAGAATGAACCGAGGAATAAGACATGTCCATCCGTCGGTCGGTCCGTGGAAACGATAAATTGAGTAAAAATTGAGATTTTTAAATGCAATTCAGCACGAAGGTTGCTTCCCGCAACATATGTAAGAACAAATTTTCAAATTTCGACTGTTAATAATTTCAGAACCGTTTGTGCTAGAATAAAGAAATTTGGTAGGAGGCTTACTATATACATACACCCATAGCAAAAAAGCGAACTCGCTTTTCTACCGTGCCTACTTCTTCATAAAAGTTATCTGAAAAGGAGGTAGAAATATTGAACTGCCAATATCTCATTGACTGATACAAGTATAATGATATAATTTGGCAACTACATCCAGTTTTTTATTCTTTATACGATTTTTGCAACATTTTTGACTCAAGCAAAAAAAACTTAATAACTTAAAAACCGTGCAAGATAGATTTATGATACTTGCCGCCCACGGAAAATAAGCTAAATTGGTGGACGACCATGCCCACTTTTGTACTAAAGTTTTCTAAGAGGGAGGAGGAAAACAGAACATGCAGATAAAATGCTAAAATTTAATAGCTACAATGACCTGGAGATCTTATGATTTGATTTTTTTTTAGATGTTGGGAAATGAATGAACATTTACTACCGCTCACCTTTCCTAAAGTTTTTTTTTTTTGATACATAGGACAGGTTTATCATAACAAGAGGACCCCTTGGCCCACTTTGAAAGTATTATACGAATAGGTGACAAAGTGTGGACGTCAATAACGGACAAACAACATACAAATATATGTGGGCATTTCACCGCCCTCAAATTGTGTAAATATTGATTAAAGGACACATATCTCCATATGTCATTAATTTAAACCAAGTACATGCATTGCTATGAGGAATTGTAATTTTATATAGCATGGGGGCGTGGCAACGCCCACCTTTTCAAAATTATATATAGCCTATATTGTAACCAGTGAACCCGAAAATTTTCTGTGAAAATGTCATAAGGATCGGTTGAGTACTTTGGACGCCAGACACACATTTACATTTTACACAGCAAGGTATTTAATGTTCGGTTCCACCCGAACTTAAATTTCCTTACTTGTTTTTGAACTAGTTTTGCTATATTATAATTAATTTTATTAAATTTTATTTGATTGACTGCAGTGCCGTGCTTGGACTATTGATACATATGTAATTGTTTATACCTTAGATGTATAGTTTGGCCGAAAAGCGGGACAAACTGTTTCAACTTCCGCATTTATATAATAGATCTCCGATTCTGCTGGAATCGATCTGTAGCCGCTTTCTGTAACCTTTCATTATAATAACGAGCAATTTGTTATCGCTTGATCGCCTTATGAAAAGTGTTTCTGTACTTAAAGGATATAATAATGCTGAGTTGCCATGTATCGGTAGAACAATTGAAATGAAACAAAGTATATATTAGTCATTGTTTTTGCGGGATTTGAGTTCATGTTGTGTGAAAAATTATTATATTTATAAGTTTCAACTGATAGCTCGACAAATATATTAAGAATATATGCTTTTTAGGTCCTGTCATTTAAAACTAGAAAAATTGTAAAAAGTTTTCTGAAGTGTTTTTAGGCAACAAACTCCAGCAATAAAACAAATTTTGGGAAATAACTGAATACTTGAAATGCTGAGTACTTAATATGAGCTCAAGGCCATGAATATTAATTTTAGGGAATTATCATTTTTCAATTGACTTTTTAATAGTTCTTTTTACAAGTTATTAAAAACTGATATTTAATAGAATTGTTGAATTTAGAAATAAACGCCATAATATATTAACGCCACACTAACAGGAAACTGGCCTACAGATAACTACTTAACAGGATTCCGCTTTATAGAGGTTCTTTAAATTTTTAAAGCTTTTTCCTAAGAACAGCAGTGTTTGTTTCAAAACAAATATTAGATAATTAAAAATAGTATAATGCTTTTAAATGACATTAGGATAGTATCGTCAGAGGATGTGGAAGGATTTAAAAACTAACTCACTCTTATATTTTGTTCGTCTCAGCCATCTCTTAAATAATATGATAAACTTTTGATTTATAAAATAAATAGACAGTTTATGTCGTGGGAAATATCTATATCAAATATGCATTACCCATTAGAATCAACAACACCTGTAGCTGCCAATCTAAGCGCCAGGGGCACTAATGACGCTTGTCGATATCTTTAATTTCAAGTACCGTTAATGCAGAGATATTTATCATACATATCTAGACTTTACGGCACGTAACTCAGTATCAACAACCGTTATGTGTATACCCAGAGCTTAACCAAATAAATATGAGATCAGTGTCAGTAACGTATTCAATCAACATGACCAATGTGAAATTATTTTTGTAGAGCTTATAACCATGGCGCGTCTACGGCGACCCAAAACACTTAATATACATATGTATCTACGTTTTAGAGATGCCGATCCGAGGATTTCTTTGAATCAATACCGGAATACCGGAAATTTATAATATCGAATTGAAAGCAAAACCTTATTTACAGAATTGCCGGTTAACCCCTTAAAAGGAATTTGTAAGAAATATTTCCGAAATTTCACTCTCTATTTCGAAATTTGGTGTCGTTTTGATTAAATTTTTGAGGTAAAAATAACAAGCACAATCAGTTTTGCTTAATGCAAAATATAGCATTTGTTTCATAAATTTTGCATATGTTCTAAATAAATAATAACAATAAGTGTAAGAAGTTCAGATGGACTCTTCCTCACGTTGCATGCTTTGCTTTATTGCTTACATATGTATTTTAAATTCAACAATAATAATTAATTGTTTATAATGTGACCGTAGTTTTATGGATTTAATTTTTTCTGTATCTTTTGTTAAATTTTTTTATTAAGTATTAACTTTTTTGACCAAAATTTTTTAATCGTTTGTTACTCCTATACCTCCAGTAGTTTTTTCGTGAAAGGGTAACCAATAAGCTTACTTCACATTTACAATATTCGTCGGAATGTATTACTTTTATAAGTGCCAGGTGCTTACATTTTATAATGTAACTTCTTCAGGTGTGGCGACAAGTAGACAAGTTTGTGTCACTTAAGTGTTAGGCTTTATCGGAACATGCTACCGAAGCCAAGATACACCGAAGTCTAGTGGTTCGAGTAGATAGAAAGTAGAATAGTTCACGGTCCAGCATTTGAGTTCCTGTCTCGATAACTTGTCGGGGAGTCCTTTGGTGCTTTTTCAAGGCCACTGCTGGCTGAGAACATATACTATCTGAGCGTTGAATAAGCTGGGCTTAGTTTTATTTATAGGGACAGAGGAAAGATGTCGGTCTTTATGATTCAGCCAACACGAAACTTTTCAATAATTTCTGAAACAATATTTTTATTTGTAAACAAGTAAAAGATCAAAACAAGATTTTTTAATGGAAATGGTAGCACAAAATGTCAAAATCTATTTAATTGTCAGGTAGCTAACATGGCGACGAAAAATTGACAGTGGAACTACCTCCCCTTTTCTGCCATGCGTACATGTATGTATGCAAATATGCAAAATAAATAGACGTACCCGAAAAAAATGTTTTTTTTTTAAATATTTTAATTTGATAATCAACGAAAAAAAATTTTTTTTGATAATCAACAAAACGAAATTTTTTAGTTTATTTCGTTGTGCAGCCCTGATTCCTTCCCCGCTATTTTTCAATGCTGTGTTTAAATCTTAGTTCGGTGCCATTTATGCAGTAAAGTAGTGGTAGGACTATGGCCCATGACTTCAACATATGTTGTCCGCAAAGGCTACTACTTTTACTTCATTTTTATTGAGTTCATGAATTTACTCTTTGCGGCCGCCGTGGTGTGAAGGTAGTGTTGCCGGCCTACCACACCGAAGGTCCATGGTTCGAGCCCTGGTACAGGTAACATCAAAAGTGATTTGAAAAAAGTTTTTCAAAACGGGGTCGCCCCTCGGCAGTGGTTTGGCAAACTCTCCGAGTGTATTTCTGCCATGACAGGCTTCTCAGCAAAAATTCGTCTCCTTTGTAGATGCCGTTCGGAGTCGGCGAAAAACTGTAGGTCCACCAATTTGTAGGGAAAATTCAACAACTCACTCAGCGGAAGCCCAATCCTGGTGTGTTCCTCTTCTAATACAGTGATTTTTTTACTGTGCCTATGAGTTCAGAAAGGGCAGTTTCTGTTGATCTCCCTTTCATCCACGTGTGTTGCGCCTTCGATAGATTCAGTTTTTTTACATTACTTTATATCTCCTCTAGCTTGCTGGAATATGCATAAGTCAGAGTGATACTCTCCATCCGCCAATAAGATCACCTAACTTTTGGAGGACCATTGCGCCGACTACATCAGGACCAGGTGAGTTGTGTGGAGAAACCATGTTGGTTCCCGTTCTCACTCTCAACCTATTGCATTTACTTTGCGGATTGAGGTGCTACTAACTGAAAACACTTTTTGTGATCATATATGCATAGTGAGACTACATAGAAATTTCTGCGTGGTCAAATCAAGTCAGTCGGGTTAGTATTGTCGAGTGTTACTGAAGTGACAGTCCTTTGCCCTATCCGTCACACGAGTCGTTTTGAAGCACCTTAACAAAAATGAATATAAAAAGTACATACATACATACATTTAAAAATGCAAGGTCATCACAAAAATCAATCATTCTTTTATTTATTCACAAGAAATGGTACGGCTGATTTAAAGTATGGTAAATGAATTTTTACAAATATTTAGTGAACTACCATGATGGCATGGCTTTATAATGTTTATACTTTGTCGTAAGTTTTTTTTTTTAATAAAATTTCATAACGGAAAAATGATCCTACCAATTAAGGGATTTTTTATTTTGCTACCACTGAATATACATACATACATACATGCGAGTACAGATAAGCCTCGTGGAATGGGAGTCACATTTATCATACACATCATAAACGCCACAAATGAATAACAAAACTTTGTTCCGTGTTGAATTGGTACAAGTGACAAAAAAAATTAATAAAATGTGACCGAAAGAGGAAGTAATTCAAAGCAAAACAAATGGTGGCGGCATAATTGTTGTCTCTGCCACTAAACAGCTACTACCACCATCGGCTGTGACATTCGGCGCCAAAAACTTGAATCCATCAATTATTTTTAACACAAATTACCATTGTAAATCGTCAATTCCAGTACATTGTCCAACATGGGGCGACATAGGGACGGCGCACATAACGAGAGACCAGCCAACTTGTAAACCAGTAGACAGCTCCGCAACACTCCGACCACCAGCAGTGTGATATAAAAGCCCTACCCTGTTGTTTTGGAGCAAAGTTTTAAACAAACTTATCATCACTCCGAAGACAAATTGATCGGCATTTCGTGTAGTTGCGACCTAAGATTTATACATAACTACGCATTTTGTAACAGAGTTTGACGAATTGTATACGAGGTGTGTTCAAAAAGTATCGCGAATTTTGTGTTTTTTCAAAAATTATTTATTTATTCATGAATATCTATTTTGTCCCCTTCAAAGTAATCCCCATGAGATATTATACACTTGTGCCAACGGTTTTTCCAATCTTCGAAGCACTTCAAAAAATCATTTTTTTGTATCTTGTTCAGCTCCTCCTTCGATGCCGTCTTTATCTCGTCAAGAGAAGCGTAACGTCGTCCTTTCATGGGCCTCTTCAGTTTAGGGAACAAGAAAAAGTCACAGGGGGCCAGATCTGGGGAATACGGTGGCTGCGGCATCACTAGTGTGTTGTTTTTGGCCAAAAAGTCGCGCACAAGCAACGATGCGTGAGCAGGGGCGTTGTCGTGGTGCAAAAGCCAAGTTTTGTTCTTCCACAAATCCGGGCGTTTCTGGCGGATTGCTTCGCGCAAATTGCGCATAACTTGCAGGTAATATTCCTTATTGACCGTTCTTCCCTGTGGCAAGAACTCATGATGCACCACGCCCCTGCAATCGAAGAAAACTGTCAGCAAAACTTTCACATTCGACCGAACTTGGCGCGCTTTTTTCGGTCTTGGTTCGTGCGGCAGCTTCCATTGAGATGATTGAGCTTTGGTTTCCACGTCATAACCATAAACCCACGATTCGTCACCAGTTATGACCCTCTGGAGCAAATTTGGGTCGTCGCGGACAGAGTTTAATCTCATTACCAATGTTCATGCGATGCTGTTTTTGGTCACAATTGAGCAATTTTGGTACGAATTTCGGTAAAAATCGAAGACGATCCAAAACACGTGCAAGCAAAGCAGCTGTCAACAATTAACTGAACATTCAAAATGGCCGAGCTTGTCGGCATAAGTGAGAGACATGAGTACCAACATAACGCCACAAAAAATTCGAAATTCGCGATAATTTTTGAACACACCCCGTATGTGTATAGAAATCTGGTAGCATAACTGAAGTCGACATATCTGCACCTAACAATAGATAGGATTTAGGGGCTTCTGGTATAACCGGACACTTTTAAGGCGATGGAAGCATCATGGCTTGAAAGAAATCGGGAATTACGACGTCTACTACAGTTACCGTTACAACGGGTGTGTTTGATGAGGGTGTTACGCCTTGCGTACACCAGCGTCATCCTAAATCAACTACTCTTAGGTGCTTGCACTCTCCCTCCTCATGCAGGGTTGGAGCTTCCGCTGGTATACTACGGCTGCAATAGAAGACAAAATGGTCAAGAAACCACCTTGGCCTAATAAAAAAGCTGAGACAAAATTAAGCGCGCCTAGTCCAATGTCCGGTACCAGCTGCAGAGGTGGTACTGTTTGGGAGCCCAGTAGTGCAGCTACTAGCCCACCTAAAGCCTCCACCAGTCGACCAAGGGCTACCAAGAAGGCAACCTGAAAATGCCAACACCCACAAAAAGCGGGCCCGGATCCTACTAAGACATGACACCTCATTGAAAAGGGAGGCAGAAGGGGTGCTGCCAGCTTGAGCTCTTTGGCTAATTAAAAACCTCAAAACATCCGCTCTCAAAGGAGGAGGTAACCCAAAGGCACCGAAAAAGCCAAGCCCCAAGGTGCCTGGAACACAATCTTTAAATAGAAGTGGAAGTGGATACAGGCCGCACTCGCAAAAGTTGCGATTCAGGTGACAAAGGAAACCCCTAGGCAATGTTCAATTACGCACAAGACCTAGAGCCTAGGCTACAGTGATAGTAACTGACTCAGCAACGCTCCCGATTTTAGCGACTCAAAATTGGGGGATTGAACCAAGTCGATAAGACTGAAATGGCAACTTTACATATAGTTATCCTTTGAGACGAGAAGGGCATTGACGCCCTGTCCAAGTGTAGCTACAAGTCCAGCTATGTCTTCAAGAAAATATATTTTAGGGTTTACAATGCCGACATCGCCTTGGTAAACTTTGTGCCCCTTGTGGGACCAAATAGCTTTAAAACTAGCCAACTTTTATTGCAAGAAGCCCCATTGAAGTCCTTGGAATTAGTCTGGCCCCTGACATTTTCAGCCACCATCCCGCATCTTATAGGAACTAAATAACCATGATACACATGTGGTATAAATACTATAGTATCGATACTGTTGTTTAGAGTATACTACAACAGTCTACAACTACTCGTGCTATGAAGGTGATACATACTCGTATGTGGTATAGATCATGGTATTGATACTATACTACAATGTGTGTCCCTGCTATAAGATAACACTTCATTTCAAGCATTGATACCACGAAGTTTCTACTAGATACAAATTTCCTACAGGTGGCCACCACTGCCATCGGTGGGGTGGTAGCTTCAGATCAATTGATAATGAAAAAAAAAACGATAATAGAAAACTAGACTGGGATAACAGAAAGCTAGACTAGGCTTTATTCCCCTCTAAGACCAATAAGTCACAACTGCAGCATTCAGTCGAATGTTAGAAGTAATATATCTGTGGCAATAAGCGGAAAAATCCAAACTCAAGTTTAGTCGAAAAACGGGTTAGTACCTCAAAATTTCACGACTTTCGTTTAAAAATTATGGATTTTATGGACAAAAGCTATATCTTAATTCCATACAATTGCACTACAATTTCTACTTTCAAAGCGCTGTATTGAAAAATTCAAAACAAATACTTCGGTAGTTTTCCCCCTATTGCCACAGATTTATGTATAAGCTGCCTAAAGCTGAAAACTCGCACGTACCTACATAATGGGCAGAGGTTAATTCAATTTTTATCTCGAAGTCGAAAAATTCTCTGATCCTATCTTCTTTTCTACTTAAAACTTAAGACAGACTTCTAGAAGAATATACCAGAAGTTTAATTTACCCATAGATTCCTCAATCCTATTGTAAAGGCAGATCAACCACTACAGCTTTGCCCTCCCTGGTACCTGTAATTGACAAGTCACTTGACCTCAAAGAGTGATTCAATTAGATATAAGCGGTGCCTTCAATAGTGTTTTTCCGGAAGCTATCAGTTTGGTTGTAACAGGTTTGGGGGTCGTCATATGCCTAATTAATTTTATTTATAATTTACTTAACCACAGACGGATTAAAAGGAGCTAGGTGAAAGTTCGTTCCATAAATTTGGTAAAAGAAGTACCCCATCAGGATGCGCTATTTCTCTGCTACTTTGCATGATTAATGTTAACCAACTACTACGTCTCATGAAGGTAAACCATAAATTGATTGCGTACGCCTACAACATTTGTGTTATCATTCTGGGAAAATACTCTCAAACCCTTTGCAACTTAATAGAGACGGCATTATCAAAAATATGAGATTGGGAAAGCAATTCATGTTTGGAGGTTTACCTGGAAAACACGAACTAGGAAGTACATAATCCCGACTCTAAAAATACGACGTGTTTGAGACACAAGTTAGCGTTTAGCAGCAAAGTCAAGTACTTGGGAGTCATTCCATCCAGAATGGAATGACATCAAATTTTTCAAAGGTTGTGAGGCTGCCACGATCTAGCGTACCACCGCTGCCTATTTCCAATGTAGATTTCACGATTCCACTATGAAGGGTCCAAATGAAGGGTCCAATGCATAAACCGGCCAAGTTCACTGAGGAAAATGTGAGGAAATGCAAAAAACATTTATAATTTAAAATTATCAAGTATCATGACTATGAATGAGCTCAAGGTCACAAATAATTTTTCTATAGCGAAAATTATTATTGTTTTTTATTTTTAAATAATTTATTTAATTATTAAAAGTTTCTAATTGAATAGAAAAGGAAAATTTTTTAGAGGCAATCGCCATAGACTTTCTTATAGATCCATTTCGGAAGCTGCTAGACTTCGCTTATCAGAGAAACAGAGAAATAGTGGCTTTGAGCTCATTCATAGTCATGATACTTGAAAATTTATAGGCCGTAAAAATCAAAAAATTGTTGGAATAAAAATCAATAGTTTAAAATTATCTATAAAAAATCTTATGTTATTTTCAGATAATCCTGCTATACCATTTTTTGAATTAACCAATTCAATATGTGGATGAAAGCAATGGACTTGACCGGTTTATGCAAAGTAATTTGAATTTTTACGGCTGAGGAACAGAAGTAGTAATTTTTTGAGTAAGAAAATACTATACTTCCTTGAGTTACTGAACGAAATAAACAAATAAAGGCTTAACACAACTTTTGATAAAATTTTAAGATATTTTCACCACTCTTCATCGCCGACTTCTGATACGGAAGTTTCTTTATCGTCCGACGTAAAGCTCTGGTATTTTCTGATCTCCTTATATAACCAGTGGTCACACTGTGGCACATAGTTCTTCGCCCGAGTCATCACGTGATCGAAATTGTTTTGTAAGCTTTCTTCTTTCGCTATAAAGGTTATTTCCAGCGTTTGGTAGGATCAGGCTAATTATTGGGTCATACCCTTTAATTCTTACCAGAAACCGGTCAAGTCCATTGCCTATAGCCTCAAAACCCATTTATTTATTAATTTAATAAATTGATTAATTTACAATATGTTTAGAAGAATTTCCTTGGAAATAACATAAGAAACGAAAATTTCCTTTACATAATAATTTTAAATTATAACTGTGTCTTGCATTTCCTCCACATGTTTTCTTATGTGACTTGACTGGTTAAAGCTCAAAACATTGGTGCCATTAGCATATCGGTATAGTCGTATCCTTAACGTAAGAGAAAAACTATCAGGCAATTGGTCGTTAAGGTTACTTGACGGATAGGGAATTACGATACAGCATCAATAACGATTGCATTGTTTCTCATAAGGTTGGTCAAATCAGCTGTTTTATAAGGTTACCGATAACGCACCAATAACTTGAGCTTAATGTCAAGTATTAAAGCGTTTACCACCAATTATACCATCCGGTTTCAACGTTTTAAATATTAGAGGTCTGATTTGTACAGTGGAAGATTAAGAAATCAACCGGTTTATGCATTTATAACCATGGCTCTTTTCTCACCCTGGTACCAAACTATAACATCTTATTGATATAGCTTAAATAGTTATAGAATATACCAAATTTTTCAGAACTATGTTAAAAAAATCTGCGTGGCCGTTGACCGATTTTCCCATTTTTACAACAAACGTTTAGCTTTATATATTCAACATCTTCGCCAAATATCGTTTCGATAAATCAATTTTTGCCTGAGTTATGGCATAAAAAGTTATGTGAAATAATCCACTATAAAAGGGGCGGGGCCACGCCTATTTTCGAACATTTTTATTTTTTGGATTTCTTAGTTTACGGAAACTTTAAAAGTGAAATATAAATGATGTAAAGCTATTTTACGCAAAGTGATTGCATATTTAATATATATACGATCCTCTTCAAAATCTTTTATATAAAAGTGGGTGTGGTTCTTAACCGATTTCTCCCATTTTTTTTCGGAACATACCCTGTATTAATATAAATAGGCGTGTTAAATTTCGTTTCGATATCTTGAACGGTTTTTGATTTATGTTTAATATTATTTCTAATTATGACTAAATCAAGAGTGGGTGGTGCCAATCCCATTTTCAAACATTTCTTTAAAAACTTATTTTTTGCCTTAAAGTTAATATACACACCAAATTTTATCCTTATAAGTGTATTATGTACGAATAATCACTTTTTTTTGTATTTTCGAAAATATTCTATATATAAAAAGTGGGCAAGGCTATCATCCGATTTCGCCCATTTTAAATAGCGCTCGGAGATGAGTGCCAAGGAACCTGCATACCAAATTTCATTAAGATATCTCAAACTTTACTCAATTTACCGTGTTAACAGACGGACGGACGGACATGGATTAATCAATTTCTTTTTTCCTCCTGAACATTTTGATATCCCTAAGTCAATATCTATCGGTACATACCACCGATAGGCCACTAAAGTTAATATACCTTGTGTGCATAGCACAAGTTTTTTCAGGTACAAATATTTCTGTCCGTATGCTAAGAAAATAAGTTTCAATGTAAAGTCAAACCTACTTGCTCTTTAGGTTTACGATAACTGTAAAACTCCCAATAATCGGAGCCTTAATCTGGCGAGCGGCAGGATCACAAAATATGTTCAAGCATTTCTCGGACAACCTATAAAAACATACGTTTTACAGACAAGAGCACCTTTGTTCACGCATACGACTTGCACATGGCCCCGGAGACTTTGTCATCCCATGTTAGTTCCAAGCCGTTTTTGCTTGGTCGGTCGTTTGCAACTCTTGACTGCTTTTCAATACTCCCAATTTGATGGGGTATACTTTACACTTCAATATATCATCCGCTTCTCTTCCATCTACGCCCATATGACCGATGACCCAGTGTGGCTGTACGTCCCCCCCCTTGATTCTCTCTAGCGCCTGTTTGCACTTCAAGACGCTTTTAGTTGTTGGGATGTGCGAGATTATGCCCCCAAAGTCCCTAGAAATTGAATCGACTGCAGATTACGGAGGTTTATTGTTATAATTTGAACAGTACAATGCAGATTTCGAATAATCGGTGTAAATAAAGGTGAAGGTGACCACCAAACGACGACTCCATAATTGCCGTAAATACACATTTACTTTTGTATATTTGGTTTCCACTACTGCTTGCTGTCCAAAATTATTCAAAGATTTTTAAACTTTTTTGCTGCTGCAGGGTAACCCCTTCAAGTTTAGGCTTCGTCCAATTCGAAATATTAGAGCTCCTAGCAACTTAAAAAATGTAGATGCCCAGACATATACTTCCGAAGTTCCTGGACCTACAGATAGTTAATTGTTGGAAAACATCTACCACTTATGACAAATAACACATCATTCTGCATACGCCGTAAGTTTGGCTGGTCCTTCGAACCGCCCATCGAACAGTTGGTTTATGACCAGTGTGCATATCAGAGAGATGTGAATATAATTAAGACGCATTTATTGTATTCAACGGCCTTCTCTATGCTTAAGAAATACTTTACAAAAATATAGCATACTCGTACATCTTTATTCGTTCAAGGTGGCGATTTCATAAAAATTTCGGGTGTCCGGGAACTAAAATCAAAGCGTCCGGAAACTAAATTTTACTGTCAAACTTACTTTTTTGAATTTTTGATTTAATAGCATAAACAAAATTATTAGGCAATTCACAGGGTCTCATTTAGTCTTATCTCTTTCTTTCAATACAACTCTTGTGAACACTAGATTGAGTTATATGTCATATTCACATACTATATCAAGTTGAATTTTATTGAAAACCTGTCATTTGTTGATATAGAAATAAAAATAAAATTTTAAAAGTAAAATAGCACACTTGATATACAGGGTGGCTGATGAAAGCCGCTACCAAAAAAAAATTAAATAACTTTTTTTCTATTTAATGAATCTGGTTAATTTTTTTTTTATTTTGCAGATTGACTTTTACATTTAACAAAAATGGATAACTGGGACACTGAAACAAGAATTTGGATTGTGCGCCGCTATCACGCACTGGAGTCCGTAGTTTCGGTTCAAAGAGAGTATAGGCGCACGTTTGGCGGCAATCCTCCGAGCAGATGGACCATAATAAGACTTGTAAACAATTTTGCCGAGCATGGGACAGTCAACAGAAGACCTTACCATCGAAACCCTTCAGTTCGAACGGAGGAAACAATCGCTGCTGTAGCTGCTGCCATACAAAACAATCCACGTGTTTCGACACGTGCTCAAATGGGTGTAAGCACTTGATATACATAGGATGCTCAATTGTATTGTGCTATTAAAATTTTATATGAGAAATGAAAATGAAATGGTCGTAAAATCATAGCACGTACGAAGAATAGGAGATCTTGTGAATTGCCTATATATTTTGTATACCTTTCATGAACATGAAATGGTATTATAACTTTGGTCCGATGTTTGTAAGTATGGGAAGAAGAAGAGATGGACCCACCAATAGGTATTCCGAAATGATCAGGGCGATTAGCTGAGTCGATTGTTTGTACGCAAACTAGTCCCTCAGTTTTCGAGATATCTTGATGAAATTTGGTATGGAGCCCCCATTTTGCATAAGATTAATCTTTTGTCGGAATCAGTATCGATCAATCGATTGTTCCGATTAACGGGGTTTGACCTATAAATATTGAAGTTTAAGAGCTAGGAACTTTTAATTTGGCTGGTTTAGTTCATATTACATACGAAATGTGACTAGTGAAAATTAGCCAGATCGGACCAACATAACATATAGCTCCCATATAATCGATTGTTCCGATAAATGGGGTTTGGGATATGTATCTTTAAATTAACAGTTTTGCAGAGTTTGTACTAATTGTTAGTAAGGATCGGACACTTAGAACCGTTATGAGTATTCATGAAAGATATAAAGTCTTCGGCACAGTCGAAGACAGCGCTTTCCTTACTTGTATAAGTCGAAGTGGAGGAAAACGTTAAGTGTCCGGAAACTAGTGCGTTGACCCTAGTTGGATCCGGTTTTAAGCTTGCTGGGTTTGGTGCCTCGGAGACTAGCGCTACTCAATCTAATTCCACCTAGGCATACACATCAATCCCTGACTGCCAGACTTACACCCACTTCCCACTCCCACATCAGAATTATGCAGCTTAATTGCAACAGCCTTACCGATGAAATGTCTTATGATCATAAAGTGGCATTGAATCAGCATTGCGGCCATGCATGCGACCAAGCTAGACGCTAGGTCAGATCCTCATACTTAGGCGACATATAAGATTCATCGAAAGGATTAATGGTTTCATTCATACACTACTCAGTGCAGTATCATCTCCTGCACCCCGACAAGGACCCCAGGGACAAAACTTTACAATCGTAAGTAAATAAATAAGGTCGAGAACAGTGTGACACTCGGAGAGTTTAGTGCACACCGCGACTTGTGGAACCAACTAATCAAGTGGACTTATACAGTCCAATATCCCTCCTATCGCCAAAAGCCATAATATTAGATGTGATTCTACTCTCAGCAATAAAGATTTTCTACACAGTTAACCATGTGACAATTCTAAGCTACCTTTTGCTGAGTTCAGGCACGGGAATTCAAGATCCAAAAGGACTAGACAAGTTGTGCTACAGTATGGTATCATATCCCCGATATTGTTTCACTTTTAGATCTCTGACTGTTTCTTATGCTGACGACTGCTCGACTATGGCAACAGGAAAATGTCATTCTATTGAAGAGCTTTGCAGTACCTGAGTAAAAGATAAAGAAAGTGTGTTGGCAACGTAGAAGGTGACCGCACTAAAGACTGTCACTGGATTTCTCCTTACGGCTGAACTGAACTTACATACACAATGAGGCTAAAATGCTTAGAGTGCAGTAACATAATGAAAAGCTCAACATCAATTCCTACTGCTTGTAAACCACAGCACCGTAGTAGACAACTTCTTGAAGCTGAACCGCCAAATAAGAAAGCCTCTCAGGAAGCCATACGACGAGATTTGGGCTCACATAAAAAGTCAGTTTCAGTCAACCAGAGGCGCCCCGGTAGGCTTTTACTACCAAACATACATAAACCATAAGCGTCTTTGACAACATTCGTCTGGTGAACACCATCATACTAGCAAACGCACCAGCTGGTAAAAGGTTAAACGTTACCCTTCCTCACTAGAACCCCAACTTACCAAATGTATGACCGGCATGTGACGAGTACGCTTTTACACAAATCGTATTTTAACTGTTCAACGGAGCAGATTGTTCTAACAGCAAACTCAATGTGGTCGAATCCTATTGAAACTGCTCGTTTCCCAGCACTGCCTTTTGAACAGATTGATGACAATTTTCGAAAATGTACATGCGGATTATGCAGGGCGAAGTACGGATTGCTTAGGTAATTTATGCCATTTAACAATTAACAACTTTATGCTCCTTTAATATTTCTACTTCCAAATGCATGTGCTTTCGATAAACATTTTCCTAAATATATGTACATATGAATGCGTGAATACTCATACATACATTCACACAAACATACGTGTTGAGTTAAAAATGGGCGATCAACCCCATTTGGCAAACAAAGGCAAGAGGGAGAGCACTATAGTTGTATACATACATGGATATAAATATGTGTGGATGACTGAACATATATATGTATGTGCAATGGATTTGTTTGCTCTGGCCAATGATATTCACTTCGAACGGCACATTTCGCCATTGGTGCAACCATGTTAGCGTAGAAGAGTAACCGTTACAGTAAAACACAGTTTTTTCATTTATCCTCTTAGCAATGGTTTTGTTTATCCTTGTAGAGGAGTTTTGTGTAAATTGTTATAGTGAAGTAAAGTAATACGGGAAGTTTATGTGCAAAATCTTTAATAAGTCAACAAACATACCGAAAATTCTGAAGAAATTTATTACCTTTATTTTGTTTTTGGATTGATATGGGGCCGGTTTCACTTTTTCAGTTTCACCATCGAACTTAACTAAGTCACAACTTAGTCAGCCTGCTAGCTGACTTATTCTCGACTAAGTCAGTGCTGCTGTCGTTCAAAACCTAAATGTCAGTAATGCTCCTAATTTGTTTTCTACAATGTCCCAGCCGGAAAATTCGCCAATCATGACTTTAACGGCGTATGCGTAGATGCATGTGAACGCTTGTTTTCTAGCATGCAGCCATTGCGAAACTATTGTTTTCAATTTAGCGGTAATTTTAGTACCTTCCAACTAAAGAGAAATGGAAGTAAGATCAATAAATTCCTTCGTGTATGGCCATACGTGCCCATTTCGCATTGGGGTATTGGGATGCGCAGAGTTGTCTGGTATGAAAAAATACCACTATGCATAAAACAGCTGATCGGGTTGTTGTGTCCAAATTATTCAAGTCACTCAGTTGGTGAAACCCAAAAATAAGTTAGTCTCGAATCTGTGCTAACTTAAGTCACGACTTAGTTTTAGTCTTAGTCGCGTTGGTGAAACCGGCCCTTAGTATGCATATGAAATACAACAAACATGAATATCGTCCGTGACACTGCGAAACCGCGTTACGCACAAATCCAAAGCCGGACAAGCTATATTTGTGTCAAAAACTTGTATAGACCTCTGCCATCTAGATCTATTCATTTATTCTCAAGAAAAGTACATGTTGGTTTGGAAAATAGAGTAAGTTAAAGTATTGTGATATGGGCATACCTTTTTCGGCTGCAACTCAACATTTTATCAAGTAAACAGGTAAAAAATCATACAATTCGATAGATTTCAGTATTGTGAAGCACATTCCAAAACGATATCGATTTATCTTAAGTATTCTGGCATTTATTTATTAAAACCCATAAAAAGTAAAAAAAGCCATTTGTCAAAATGGGAGGGGGTAATGGGATATACTATGACACATTATTGGCTCTCCTATGAAATATGTGTTAACCGCATGAAATAATCAAGCCACATTGTAAATATAGTAATTTGCGTTCATTCAGTTATGTGACAAGCTGATTCGGAACCAGGAAGAGCATAATCCATCAAAAGTAGCGAAGGATTTCCTTTTTCTGCTGATCTTATGCACCCAATTTGCTTTTCTGTTGTAGCTAACATTTTCGGATGCTTACTTGGCGTGATAGACATTCCTGGGTCATCAACGTTCCAAATCCTAGTTGGAGGAAATTTATACTTTTCATACTCCTGTTCCTAATTAAACTACTTTTACCATATCACATTACCCAAACTAGAGCTTTAAGGAACGAACAATTTTTTAACCAAAATTAATTTAAAAATATTAAGCAATCACCTGAAATATTGGTGCCTATATTTACCAACAACGAAAATAAAATATAAGAAGTCGAAAATCTAATAACATTTCGGAATTATCCTTGTTTAAAGAGTGCTTGAAATTATTGACGACCGCACGATGGAACATGTTTTTTCACACTGATAGCAACGTAGTTCACCAATGCCAGCTGTTGCTTTGCAGTAGCGGTTTTTTCCCATTACAATTATAGTAAAGAAGATATTCTTGCTCAGAAATGAATTATTTAGGAAATTCGCGGGTATATCCCTCTACCAACCCATATCACAATGCCCTTACTTACTCTAATTAAAAGAATCGACCTCGATGGGAACTTGTTCCATAAAGTCATTATTCGTCTTTAAATTAAACAATTTGTAGTTGGAAGTCCACCAAACTGAGACATCACTCACGCGGTTTTGCATTTGGTTTTACTAACTCGGAATTGATTACAGTTGAAATCTACACTGCTGTTCAAAACTTAACAGCGCAGGCCACTGCTCAGTGCCACCATAAGTATGGGCACAGTGAGCACTTGAGCAGTCCGAATTTCTGAAGTGGCGGTACTTTCAAATTGTTCAATCGAGCAATGCATTGAATTCCGACACAATATGCTTAGAGTCAACCGAATTTTTGTTAAAAAAAATCAGTGGTTGATCCCCTAGGTACGTGCCTGGTTGCTATGAATGTTCGTTCTAGCGATTTTTTGTTTAACAGGACTAACCGATCAAAAAAAGCCTTAGAAATAGTTCTTACCCAAAAATGTTTTTTACTTTAGTTATATAATATATATCTTTCCATGATGTGGTAACCAACTTAGGTTATAAAATCAATTCTAAGCTGACCTGTGTTGACCATATTAGTCTTGTGCTCAGTAAGACATACTATATACTGAGAAACTGATCAAAGCTCTTATAATACCTCAAATTTCTTATAGTGAACTCATCTACGGTAACCTAGATTCAATTTCTCTCAACAAGTTGCAACTTGCTTTAAACAACGTTGCCCGGTTTATTTTTTCTAAAAGGAAATTTGATCATATTTCTTCTTATGCATCGCAAATTCTTGGATGTGATATTTATAATTTCCTAAAAATGAGAAATCTATGTTTCTTGCATAAATTAATTTATTATCAAGATCCACCCTACCTATTTAGGAATCTAAGTTTCTGCCAGTCTACCCGTACATTTAATCTATTGGTGCCGAGCTTTACGTACACAGTCTCCTCCAGAATGTTCTTTGTCAGTACAATCCGTCTGTGGAACTCACTTCCTCACAGGATTAAAGCTATTCGTAAAGCACGGTGTTTCAAGCTAGCAGTATTATCTTTTCTCACCCCTTAACTAAAACTAACTATGGTCCTATCTTTGTATTATCGACCTATTTACATACGTTTCTGAAGATGTTTCCACTGTATAGTTTTAAGTTATTTTCTTTGTTAACCTTTATTACTGTTTTATGGTTTTATGGTAAATTTTCATTGTAACTATTTAATGTGTTAATCAGATTGATGTACTATCAAAAGACTCAGTCTTACTTGTACAAATTACATAAATAAAAAATACAAAAATACAAATACAAATTACGTGAAATCAGCTTAACGGATTTAGATAAAAAGTGACATCTTTTTAGGTCATTGCTTGTCTACAAATATAGTATATATTATAAAGGAATTGCCGCTTATCTAAGAACTGAAATTAAGTTATATTTATTAAATAAAGCAAATATAGGACTATTTTCGTACCCTTTTTGATAAACTAATCTTGTTTAAAAAAAAATTAAAAAATATTTTTCAAGAATAAGGGTTTTTAAACATTACAAAATGCACTACAAAAATTAAATCATATTGCCGCTATCTGGGGACACCGCGAGATCGCAAATCCGTCGCCATATTATCAGGATATTGTTATTCGCACCGCATTATAGTCGAGTTATGGAAAGTCAGTTCAATCATCTTCGATTGTTAGTACGAGTTCGGCATTTTCTCTGGACTCTTGCTCAAGTTCTCCTTTTAAAAGTACAGAGAACTGATCCCTTCCTAATCTTAGTAATCTCTGAACATAAGTCACCAGGCTGCCCTTCTCAGTAGTTTTCCCCGGGTTCAAAACCTTCCGTTATTTGGCGAATTTTATGATAGAATTTTCGGACATTACTTCTCTTGGCTAGCATATCAAGCTCTTTAATTTCACGGTTTTTCACTCGTTCTCAACGTTGCCTTGTAGGCGTCGACCTTTCTTTATGTTCATCATCGTACCAATAACTTCTTCGGCTACGGTGTGAAGTGCCCCTGCGTCGACCTTTCTTTATGTTCATCATCGTACCAATAACTTCTTCGGCTACGGTGTGAAGTGCCCCTGAGTGAGATAGCGCCAACTGCTCATGCACTCCACATGCTATTGTAGCTTGTCGACGTCCAGCTCTCCCCCCAGTTCTATGTTGCACCTATTTTGTTGTACATAGGCGGGTACGAATTTTGGCTGACTAGGTAGTAATTATACCTTGTGTTGGATTTGATCATGTTTCGGGCGCCGGCATGGTGGATCAGCCTGTATCTATTTGTTGAGGCTAAACTTTCCCATAGTGGGTCCAAAGACACCCTCTTTACCCACTCTGGCGTTGAAGTCCCCAAGATCGACTTTGATATCATGATGGCGGCGGAATGCATTCTCTTCCACGCTAATTCACGGGTGTGAACGATAGTACTCGGTAACGAAGTCCAACGCCCAATCAGCGCTCGTCTACATGACCACTCCAGAAGATGTTGCAAGGTGTATTGGTCGTATTTTCTCGCCCAGTCAATCGCTTCTCTTGTATGGCGTTGATGTTCGCCTTTATCTTCCTGAGGACCTCAACCAGCCGGGCAGCAGCACCTACCCCATTAAGGGACCGGACATTCCAGGTGCATGCCCTTACCTCGTAATCCTTAATTTGGGTGCGGGTGTTGGGATTCTTATTTCCGAGTCTTCGTTGTTGAATTTCATTGGAATGTTGTTTTTTATGGTGGGTCCCAAAGCCAAAGCCCGTTTCGCGGTAAGTCGGATTTAAATTACGCGTTTATGTAGCGAAACGATACTGCTTGAATCCCACAGAAAGCCCTTAAACCGATGATGACACCCTATTAATTGGCAAGCTCAAATTCAATTAAGTCGCTTTGGCAGCGTAACGAACCCACTTAGAATATCTCTAAAAGTGTTCATATTAGCGATATGAAAATTGGTATAGAGATATACGATATCAATACCACACTCACGGGAAAAAAATTCAACTGAATTCAAAAAGCATTACTCCCGGATTCTGTGTTCTTGACAAATTGTCAATATTGATAATAGGCAATTACGAGCTTATACCCGTGGCTTTCACCCCAAATTTCTATAAAAACAATTCCAATTGTATGGGAGGTGCTACGCCCCCCTTTTCGTAATCCCCAGTTTTTTTGGAGGTCATATAACCCCTTACCAAATTTCAGTGGTCTAACGTAAATACTTCCAGAGATACGGACTATGAAAATTCCATTTGTATGGGAAGCGCCACGCCCCATGTATATATCAAAATATCTTTTAGCCCATGACCATCCCTGGAAGATATCCAATGCATGTTTCAAATTTGGTTACGACCGGTTTAAACGTTTACATACATACATAATTTGAATTTTATAATATAGAAGAACTCTGCATCAAAAGCAGCAAAAATATTGTTATTTTTGAAACAAAAACACTTCATACTAATATTTTTTTCTTGACTATTAATATTAAAAATTTATCAAGAACACAGAATCAGGGGTTAATCTTACTTAATTAAAATTGTGAACAATCGCTACTTTTCGATTGAAAAAAATAAAAATCCGAGTGTAATTGAGAATTTTTGAAATGTACTCAATAAAAAATCTATTTTGGGCAGAACGATGAAAACTTTTATAGGGATATACGATATCAGTACCATACTCACGGAAAAAAATGGGAGTTATCGGAAGAGGGAGCATGGAATTATCTGTATAAACAGAACTTTTCAGCAAAAATAATGTTATTTTTAAAACAGAAATGTGTGGAATCGAGAAGTATCCACACCTAACTTTTATATGTGTATAAAATATTTTATCAAAAGTTCTGAATTTAACTTGCAAATGGTCTTTTAACAGCTTCAACTTTAAATTTGTTTGAAATTTAGTTTGTTACCGATAGTATCTTCACGAGAATCCCCGCACATCCACTTTTGTTATAATTGTCGAAATTGTGCTGCTGGAGTCACATAGCTAAAATTAGCAGGAATACTTTCCGTAATTGAAATTCAATTAAATTCTTAATTAGAGGAGTCCATTAACTTTATGTAACCTATCACGGCCTGAACTGATCCTGCTTGAAACCTCGTTATTTAAAAATTAAAAAAATTTTTTTTTGCGATATCTCTAAAATATTTTCTAAATTTTACTCAACTTGAAAAAGAAAATCGCAGGGTACATATATTTTGTACATGTATTGTAATTAAACCTTCCATATAAAATAATTTGAGCACCACTGTGATATAATATTTTGTCCATAAAATTTATTATTTTGAGCAAAAGCCGTGAAATTTTGTGTTATTATAGATCCTAGCACGGAGAGCACAATGGTGGTACTATCTCTCATCACTGCCGAAGGTCGACCCCGTTTTGAAAAAACTTTTCCAAACCACTTTTGATTTTACCTGTCCCGGTACCTGAACCTTGGACCTTCGGCGTGGTAGGCCTGCCACCACTGATTAGTAGCGGTACTAATTATTTAATTCAGCACACATGTGATTAATATTTTTACACAAATATGGGTATGATATCCTCACGAAAACGAGGCAGATTCGCTAAAATAGTCTTTCTCGAATGTAGTTTTTCATCCATCGCCGAATCATTTCTTATTTTCTAAATCGAATTACCCGAAGACCTAAATGACTCGCTTCAGAAATCGGATTCACCGTTGTGTTTATTGGATGGGTACGAAAATTGAGTAGTTGTTATTTCCTAAGGAAATGGGAAAGCGTGAACGACTGAAGACGAGCAGCTGCCAAGCATCCCCATACCGGCAACTCACCCCGAAGTCGAGTCTCTGGGCACAAAGTTCACAGCAGGCAAAGTGGTATGCCTCGGTCAGCACTTGAAATGAGCAAGTGACAGAACAGTTACACATCCACTGCTGTTCTGCATCCTAAAATACTAGATGCGGCTGGTCATGGTACTCTCACCTTCATGCCACACCCAACCACGTCTGTCATCAAAGCTTAAAGCCGTAAAAAAATACTCAAGTCACTACCTGGCCGGTCAGTCACGAGTAAAGCAACTGGGGATCTACGCAAAACCTGTGATTCCCAAAATAAACTTTATCGTACCACCTGTATAGGAAGAAGAACGGAATATGCCAAGAGATACTCCAATAACCCTGGATCAACTTCGATCTGGATACTGAATTACTTTAAAATCGCAGGACTTGTAGCAAAGCCTTTCCGTAGCGTAAAATCCTCTACCCGGTACCACGGTCATTGCATTCCGGTTGGCTAAGCGATATCTTGTCTCAAACTGTTACGGGAGCTACTAAAAAAATATAAGAAAAAAGTCTTCATATTATTTTTTACATTCAGATAGTATTTTGGATTAGCGACCGAGTCCAGGATAATTGCTTTCAAAGATAATACCTATTATATATTTATAAAAGCATGTGTGTATGTATTTTCGAGTTTGCAGCCTAAACCGCTGGATGGAATTTAACGAAGGCATACCTAGACTACCTCGTTCCATGGTAGGCTATATAAGAAAAGTTTCGGAACTCCCATAGATGTAAAAAATTTAAATATCCATATCTTTGAACTCCCAGGTGCAATGCACGTTTCATAATTAAGGCAATAAATTTTTTGAAGCCCATATGGAAGTTCAGCAATTGACAAAACTGTAGGTCCCACCAATTTGTAGGAAAAAATTCAAATCGGCACACCACAAATTGGAAGAGAAGCTCGGCGCAAAAATCTCTTAGGAGGTTTATGATGATATACCTGTTGTATATCGCGCCATACATTTATATTATTTATTTTAATTGACAAAGCATTTAAATTCCCTTAGGAGCACTCCACCCTTATATTTTCAAAACTCCTAAAACATTACAAATGGTATAATTAAAATTTCAAAATCAAAACTCAGAGATACCATGTATTTGTTTAAGGACAAATTTGCAGCTGCTTTGTGGCGACTTAAATATAAAGGTAGTCTTTAAAATTTTTTTATCATCATATTATTTTCTATTTTTTAATGATACCTACAAAAAGGCAATTGCAATTGTGATAAGTACTTCGAGCTTTAGTGATTCCTAAGTGAAAATGCTCACGTTTATATATTCAGATCTTACTACGTACTAAGTCTAGAAGATTCTTATTTAGGTGCATTTGTGTTATGTATAACTCGCTGAAATAGTATCGCTGTTCGATGTTCTTGATATTGATGGAGCCAGGGAGTTGAACAAAGATGGTAAATGATCCTTGTTAATGGAAGTTATTAAAATTGGTTAGGCAGATGAAAGCAAGAAAATCGATAAATGAATATATTATTTTCTTATTGAGGTCCTTATTGTCGCATCAGCTCTATTTCTTGCTTCGGATCCTTGTTGAATGGTGTCTTTTCTGTAGTTTGGTACAATCTAGCTCTTCTGCACGAATAAAGTTTAGAAATGTAACAAGGTTCAATACTAAGTAGGCCTGGCCTTCGACGAATAATGCAGACTCAAGATACACCACTGCGTTATCAAGGGTACATCCTTGCATTTTATGAACTGTGCAAGCCCAACATAATATAAGCGGAAGCTGTAGTCTTTCAACTGTGCAAAATCAACACGCACAGATGGAGTATATTTGATCCCTTGGTCCACACCGATCTTAAAGTGTAACATAACTCTAGTAAATGTTTCCAAAATTTTTTGCAGTCCTCCGGTCTGGTTAAGGTACCCTGAAACAATGCTCTCCATATTTATGTTGCTAGCATTTCCTATTGCTTTCACTAGTGTATCCTGAACCTATATGGCGCAAAAGTAATCCTCCTATCAGAAAATGCTATAAATTTTGCGATTGGCCCCTAAAGTCAGTTCTGTTTTGACATTTGTGTTGTAAACAAATGCGAAATACACGTTAATAAACAATGTTACGCTACACTGCTCCAGAACGCGGAATATTGCTGACTATTTATTTGACCAATAATCGGTCGGTGACTTTGGCACAACGTGAATTTCGTCGCAGATTTCCTGGCCGTCCAACGCCTACTGGTGAAACACTGCGACGTTCAGCCGCTCGCCTCGAAGAGACTGGCACAACACGAGATTCTGCCAAACGGTTACTGTGAATGGTGAGCGCTACAGAGCAATGATCAACGAGTTCTTTTTGCCGCAACTTGATGAATTGGGATTGGAAAACATGTGGTTCCAACAAGACGGTGCAACAGCACACACTGCACGTGCCACAACCGATATGCTGAAGGATGCATTTCCCGGGCGCCTAATCTCCCGTTTTGGCGATTTGCACTGGCCAGCAAGATCGCCTGATTTGACCGCTCCAGACTTCTTTTTGTGGGGCTTTTTGAAGTCGCGGGTTTATGTCAACAAGCCTCAGACTCTTGCAGCTCTTAAAGACAATATCCGTGAAGAATGTGAGGACCTATCGCCGGAAGTTTTAGCCAAAGTGATGGAAAATGCCATAAAAAG
The DNA here is from genome assembly GCA_949987695.1 of Merzomyia westermanni. Classification (NCBI taxonomy): domain Eukaryota; kingdom Metazoa; phylum Arthropoda; class Insecta; order Diptera; family Tephritidae; genus Merzomyia; species Merzomyia westermanni. The sequence continues at coordinate 123,640,838 of OX465288.1, read as the reverse complement.
GGCTGAAATGACAATCAACTGTGGCGGCGGCTATTTACATGACATCATATTCTCGACTTGATGTAAAAAAAATTAAAAGACCAAGTAAAAATAATCCACAAGAAGACTCAAAGTTTTTCATTTTTTTTTTTAATTACAGCCAAAAAACATCGGAAGCTTACTTTTGCGCCACCTTGTATATGTGTTTCTTGGTTCCTGTATTTTAATTTTCACCTATCTCGATCAGCGCACCAGCTACCGGAATTTTATTTTCAACAAACCATATAGTCATACGTGTGCTGACCTTTGTGCTGAGCTTCAAGTCTCTACGTCACTGGGATTTCAAATTATTTTTTTTAGATAGCGCGATCCGTGCTACATCTTGCGGAGTTTTTGAATAAAATATTGCATTATCACCTGGTTCTAAACTATGCAGGCCCGTGCGCAGGGGGGTTTGGGGTTCAACCCCCCTATTGGGGATATTTCACCATACATTTATATTCCAAATGGCTAAATTCCATTCCAACTGATACTCCTTACAACCTTACATAAGGTGCAAATTTTTTGGTGGGCATATGTATTCAAATTGTCATTTACGTTCGTGAGTTATGTATATGCTACAGAAGAGCATATTAGTTACGCTACAATAGAAAATACTCTCGATTATCTAAGTTATAGATATGCTACACAAAGAGCATATTCTCCATTTAACCGTTCTGTATTCGTCGCTTAGCTAAAATGTTAAATAGGAGTTAACGTAAGTAAAAACTCTTATAATATATGTTTTGACTACACGATCGGACGTCCGAAATTGTTATCGCGAATTAATAAATTAATGTCAAGCTTTAATGTATGATTTCAAATCGACATCGAAGTGTTTTTATTTAAAAAGGACAAACCTAAAATAATTAAAAGGGTTCGACTATTAAAATATAGCGAAACCCTAACTGGCGACGAGGTGAAAAAAAAGAACATAAAGTTCGAACTTTTGCGTGTTTGATAAAGTTTTGGAGTCGTTTCCGTATTAAAGAACAAGTGCCTTAAAATCAAAAACTTTAAATTTTAATATATTAAATTTTACAAAAAAAAAACTGAAAAAGTAAAATATAACAAAAAATATAACCTTAAACATACGATGTCCAAAAAAAAAAAAAAACTCTGAAACAAAATAGTGTACGCAAAGAAATCTGAGAAACTAAGTGTTTGAACCCTGGTATTGCCAAAAAGAAAAATAGTTTTCCTTAAAAATACAATATCAAAAATTTTTAATAAATCCAAAATATAAAGAAAATTATTAAAAAACTGTTATTTTATTTCGTAAAAATCGTGCATATACCCAAAAAAAAAATACCAAGACAATAGAAGAAGAATAGCGGAATCCCACATTCCTCACTATAAAAAATTAAAGTCATATTCTTAAAAATACCGCAAATCACATAAGTTTTCTGAAATTACAGCAAAAAAAAAAATCACTTAAAAAGTGCGTTTGGCTTCAACATTAGAAATTGTAGCCGGAAAACCTGTTCACCAAATAAAATCAAAAGAAAACTTAAAAACGAGAGAGAAGAGTGTTAAAATCAAAACGAACACTCTCCGCTCTTATATGTAGTGTTAACAGCAGCATAATAACTTGCTGTGCTAGTTCAGCAACAAGAGTCTAACCAATATTTGTGTATATTGTATATACATTGTTGCTTATCCTGGTCATAACTTTGTCGAAACAAGCAACATATTGCGGAATGTTTCTAAGCACTGCAGATCCATAAATTAATGTTGGTGTTTCATGTTGCGGAAGTTTGTGGCACGTTCGAAATGTTGCTGAATGATTAATATTTTAAAGTTTTGTTGCGAAAATTATAATAAATCACAAAATAAATAACAACGACTTAAACAAAAAAAAAACAACAACAAAATCAAAGCTAAAATAAGAAATCAACCAAAAGTTTAAAAAAAAAACAATAATATTAAATTGAAAATTAAAATGGCACTGACATTAGCTGAAGCGCTTAGAGAGGCGCGTAGCATACCCTTTTTCGATGGACAGGGTGAGTACACTATAACCCATTATCGACGAGATGTCGCAACCATTCTGTCCCTAACAAACGAAAACGAAAGGCCCATCGTATCTAACGTCTTATGCAACAAGCTGAAGGGTCGAGCACAACACGTTATCGAACATTTAAACGAGCCGTCTTTCGAAGATATTTTAAATAAGTTAAGAGAAGAGTTTGGTGTTAAGTCCACATTTTTAAATTTAAGAAATGATGCTATGAACATTAGGGCTTCAAATATCGAAGATTTGCACAAAAACCTAGGGGTAATTTTACAAAAAATGAATACAAAGTATTATTTAGAAGGCAGTGGCGACATTCTATATACACCGCATAATAATACGAAATTAATATTCGAGGTTTATTTACAGTTTTTGCCATTTAATGTTAAAACTTTGTTGTTGCAAAATAACATAAATAATATGGAAAATGCTTTTACATATTATTTACAAAATAATATGTTGCACGACATTGATATAGGCCCCGGTAACACGAAGGTTGAAGCTAATTGGAAGAATAGCGGAAATAATCATAATTTCCTCAAAAATTCGAATGGGTTGCAAAATAGTAATAAGCAATCTAATGGTAATTTCCATAGAAATAATCCAAACAATTTTCGTAATAAAAACACAAATTCCGGGTATAACCGTATGTATGAAAATTCGAATTCGTATCACAATAATTTTGGTAACAACTATTCAGGAAATTATCATAATAATGGGAACCGAAATAGTGGGAATTGGAACTCTCGTAATAGAAATAACCCGGTAAATTTCAGAAATAATTCTGGAAGGTTTACCAACAACACGAGACACAACCAGCAACCACCTGTTGTCCCAATGGAAGTCGATCATCTAGAAAATTTTCAGCTTTCTCCACATCGTCCAACCTACCCTTGATAGATTTGACCATCGAAGGCATGGTAGTGAGGTGCCTAGTTGACAGTGGTTCAGCCACAACGTTAGGAGATTATGAAACCTTTGGGAGTTTTCATAGACGTAAAACATTAAAAACCCCTATTTTGATCAAAACACTTTTCGCTTCCGATGCTATATTTGGAGAAACCATAGTTAATATCCCTGCTGAATTTGGGAAAAAGGAAGAAACCATGTCCGTAAAGCTTTTGGATTTAAAAAATAAACCTTTTCAATGCATACTGGGTTTGAACATTCTTGTCCCTCTAAAAATATTGATAGACTTTTCACAAAAGTAGTAAAAATAAATAATAAAGAAATTAAATTTTCTAATAATAAGGCAGAAAATTACCAACAAATAGATGCTAACTTTTACGCGTATTATCACCAAGCTAACACCTATCCAGACACCCTGAACTTGAGTGAAGAAAACTTTAACGTAGATCCACTCATAAATAAAGATTTAAATAATGAAGAAAGCCGATTACTTAAAAGGTTTTTATTAAAATACAAAAGTAAGTTTTTCCAAGATGGTCAATACTTGCCAGCTTCAGAAGCAGTGAAACATCAAATAATTACTAAACCCCATTCACCCATATACACTAAAAACTACCGATATCCTTACGCGCTTGAAGGGGAAATAAACACCCAGTTAAATTCTATGCTCGAAAATGGTATAATAAGACCCAGCAAATCGCCATATAACTCACCGTTGTGGATAGTTAAGAAAAGGCCAGTGATTAAAGGTAAAAAGAAATGGCGCTTGGTGATAGATTACCGTAAACTAAATAGCCTTACTGTCGACGATAAATTCCCTATGCCGAACATCGAGTCACTTTTTGAAAAACTAGGAAGGGCGCAATATTTTTCAACCATTGATCTCGCCAAAGGCTTTCATCAAATTTTGATGGACGAAAACGACATGGAAAAAACCGCCTTCTCAGGACCAAACGAATTTACACGTATGCCATTTGGCCTAAAAAACGCACCTGCTACATTTCAACGTATGATGAACACGATTTTGTGTGAATACATCAACAAAATCTGTATAATTTATATGGATGATATTCTAGTATTTTCTACCTCTATTAGTGAGCATTTTGAAAGTTTAGCAAAAATATTTGACTGTTTGTCCGCGAGTAACTTAAAAATTCAATACGACAAATGCAACTTTTTATCAAGACATACAGAATTCTTAGGCCATATAATTACACCGGAAGGCATTAAGCCTAATCCAGAAAAAATACAAGCTATCCAGAACGTAACACTACCGCGAACTGTAAAAGAAATCGAATCCTTTTTAGGGTTGACCGGTTACTACCGAAAGTTTATTAAGAACTACTCCATGATAGCTGCCCCGATTATAAGATACTTGAGCAAAAACCAAAAGATAAATACAAAAGATCAAAAGTATATCGAAGCATTCGACAAACTAAAACTTATCATGACCTCACCCCCTTTACTGGCATTTCCCGAATTTTCCAAGAAGTTCACTGTAACAACCGACGCGAGTAATGTTGCTATAGGCGCGGTTTTAAGCCAGAATTCCAAACCAATTTGCTATGCGAGTCGTACACTGAATGGCGCAGAAAAACGCTACCACACCCTTGAAAAAGAATTGCTAGCCATAGTGTGGGCGGTGCGTCATTTTAGACCTTACCTATACGGGCGTTCATTCATTATACAGACAGACCATCAACTCCTTAAGTGGCTTTATTCCCTGAAAGATCCAACAGCACGGGTTTTCCGATGGAAAACTCTACTTAGCGAATATGACTTTAAAGTTGAATTTATTAAAGGAAGAGAGAATAACGTTGCGGACTTCCTAAGCCGTCAAACCCAAAATGATCTCATGGATAAGGAAGAAAATTTTGATATCAAATCTTTATTTGAAAATTCCTTAGAAACAGTGCATTCAGCTTGTGAAAACCAAAATGATCACTTCCTTATTTCAGAGTCAATAGTAAACAGATATAATACCCAAATTCGCCTAGTAAAAGTGAAAACCGTCGACAGTGAAGTATTGTATAACAAATGCCGCATAATCTATATAAATGAAACAGATTTGCAAAATAACACCTATCTCACAGATATTTTTAGAAAATATATTAGGAAGGGAACAATGGGAATTCATTCAGAGTTACCCGATAGCTTGTACCATGTTATACAGGAGAAACTGATAGATATGTTTTCGAACGATAGCAATGTTAGATTTACTAAATGCTGTTATAAAGCTATAGACGTAAAAACAGAAATGGAAATTTTAGAGGTAGTGGAAAAGACGCATACGGAAGGCAACCACAGGGGAATGTTAGAAAACTATGAGGAAATTAAATTAAAATATTTTTATCCAAATCTTAAAAAAATTATTAAAAGGTTCATTAATGCGTACGATGTGTGCAACGAAAACAAATATGCAAGAAAACCTTTGAGAAAGCTTTTCAATCACACAGAAACTCCAAGTAGCCCAAATGAAATAGTTCATGTTGATATTTTTTATTGTTCGCGTACTTGTTTTCTAACGACTATCGACAAATTCACAAAATTGGCGTCCATACATAAATTGCCGGATAGAAATATGGTTACCATTAAAATAAAGCTGCAGGAAAGATTTTCTTGGTTAGGAACTCCCAAAAAGTTGGTAATGGATAACGAATTTAACAACTCCCTTATAAGATTATTTTGCCGCGAAAAAAATATAATTCCTCACTTTACCACTCCAAACAGCCATACCGGGAACGCCGATATTGAAAGGCTACATTCGACACTTTTAGAGCATATACGAATATTAAAAAATACTGACAACTCCTTAGAAACAGAGGAAATTATGATTAAGGCTATTGGTTTTTATAATAGCTCTATTCATAGCTCAACCAATGTGAAACCGCTGGACTTTATCAATAGAAATGACATAAATTTTGAAAAAATTAGAAACTATAATTACAAGAAGAAAAAGAGAACAATAGAAAAAATAAACGAAAAATCCGAAAAGGTTCCTTCCTTTAACAACAACGAAGTTTATATGAAAAACCCTCTGGCTAATAGGAACAAAGTTGCCAAAAGGTTTGTAAAATTACCCTTGAGTTTTCCAAATAAAATTGACATCGCAAATATTAAAAGGCCGCATAAGCTGATATAAATATTAATAAAAATACCTATTATGCACATATTTATTAATTTTTGATAAACTTAAATAAATGTTATAATTATTGTTTTGAAAATTAAACATAAAAATAGGTGACGAAATGTTAAAATGTATACGAAAGATTAAAGTAAAATGTTTTAATGAATGTAAAAATGAAATCTGATCACAAAAATTTATATTATTATAATTCCTAAACAAGCCGTTTCTAACCATGATAAAGTACTTATTTATGTACGTTCATTTAATGCACTTGCATCGCTCATATAATACATAATCTCATTTACATATGTATCTATCGAGATCCATACCTTGTTTATATATTATTTATAACATATACAATATATCCAAATAACCATGATCAATGTTAAGATAAATCGCAGGGACTCGATTTAGTTTAGCGGAGGGCGAGTTATGTATATGCTACAGAAGAGCATATTAGTTACGCTACAATAGAAAATACTCTCGATTATCTAAGTTATAGATATGCTACACAAAGAGCATATTCTCCATTTAACCGTTCTGTATTCGTCGCTTAGCTAACATGTTAAATAGGAGTTAACGTAAGTAAAGACTCTTATAATATATGTTTTGACTACACGATCGGACGTCCGAAATTGTTATCGCGAATTAATAAATTAATGTCAAGCTTTAATGTATGATTTCAAATCGACATCGAAGTGTTTTTATTTAAAAAGGACAAACCTAAAATAATTAAAAGGGTTCGACTATTAAAATATAGCGAGACCCTAACTCGTGCATTTACTTGTATGTGTAATTGAGAATGGGAATCGAAGAAGAAAATGCTTCTTCGTTGTTTTGCAACTGTAGAAACAAAAATTAGACTTTTTGAATAAAAGCAAACTACGCATGATTCCAATTATTGAAACAGTTATCCTTTGTGACCGACAAGGTTTTGCTCTCAGAGGTTCCAATGATACGGGAAGAATTTCTAAAGACGAGCCGTTGACAAATGATGGAAACTTTAGAGCTCTCTTAAGATATCGAGCGAAAACTGATGAGCAGTTGAAAAAACACCTGAGTGATTCACCAAAGAATGCTATGTACATAAACAAACGTGTCCAGAATGAAATAATCAACATTTGTCACCATCTCATCATGAGTTACAACATCGATCGAGTGAACAAATCGAATGACTTTTCTTTTCTCGGGGGTGACACGCCAGACATTGCAGGAGTAGAACAACGTTCAATTTGCATTCGCTACTTCGATAAATGCGGCGAAGTGTTAGCTAACACTTTTCGTGGGGTTAAAAGTTAGTGAATAGGGAAAAGCGTTAAAAATGGTGTTAAAATAGTTACAGAATCGGCCTACTATTGTCAGAAAAACTTATCCACTCGCACTCTACTCCCATTGTGCTGCTTATGGCTTCAATTTGGCGGTAAGCTTTGCGTGCAATATAACGGGAATCAAATTTTGTCTGGGAGTTCTAGAGAATATCCATACCTTCTTTATTGATCCGAAACGCCAAAATGCCCATCAAGATGCGATAAATGAAAATGAACATCTATCGGAAACTCGAGTGAAAAAATTGATTGATGATTTTGTAAAACCAGATGGGTAGAACAGCATGAGTGCGTCGCAACATATCTCCATTTGCAACCAGCAGTAATTCGCGCTCTTGAAGTGATTTCCACCAACTGAAACGACCAAACGACTTCGTCTGGAGCTTTCCAACTGTTTTCAGCTATAAAAACCGCAAATTTCCAGATGTCCATGTATATTTTGAGCTCGGTGCATTCTCTCACATTGCCTCTGAGTCGAGTACTTCAAGGAGAAAATCAAGATCTGGGAGAGGCTATCAAATTGGCTGATGTTGCGGAACAAATTTTGATGGAAAGAAAAGAAAACGCTAAGGGAGAGTTCAGACAAATTTTCAAAACCGTGAGCGAAGTTAGGGAGCAATACGAAATTAAATTGCGAAAGCCAAGGATTTCGTCGAAGCAGACCCAACGTTCCAACGTACAAACTGATTCAGTTGAAGATAATTTCCGTATAACAATCTACAAACCGTACATTGATTCGTTGCTGACACAATCGCAGGATCGATTCTTAAATCACCGCAATATTTTATCAAATTTCGCTTGCCTTTTTCCCAACTAAATGAAAATTTTCGAAGAAGAGTCCTGCGCTCAACTATTCCAATCATACTACTCATTTTTGCACGACGATTCCCGTGACATCTGGGTGAACGAAGTACAACTTTGGCGGAAGCGCATTGCCGAAGAGGAGAGAAAAAACTCACTTGAAGCACTCGATATTTTTAATGAAGATGCGTTTTCAAATGTTAACCAAATGCTTCGCGTTATGGCACTTTTGGCAATTGCAGACCGCCAATTCCCTGAACCTGTTATGTATGTTCCTTTTAATGGGTGTGATTGGGTTATAAATAGCCACCTCCTCCGAAGCGTCCATAGTAGCGCCAGCTTTAGCCAGTTCGTCTGCCTTCTCAATGCCCTCAATGTTCCTATGGCCGGGAACCCAGACCAGCGTGATATATGAGAAGTCTGCAGACTCATCCAGCATTTTCCTGCAACTGCTGACGGCCTTGGAGGATGTGATGGGGGACTCAAGCGCCCTAAGCGCTGCTTGGCTGCCTGTGTAGATAAATATTTCACGTCCTCTCACTGTGTCTTCCGTCAAGAAACCACAGCCCTTCTCTATCCCCAACACTTCCGCTTGTAAGATACTAGCTGCGTAAGGAAGACGAACTGAGAGCGAGACATTTAGTTGCTCTGAAAACACTCCAGCTCCAACCCCCCAGACCATTTTCGATCCGTCCGTATGTAGCGTAAGTGATTCTTGATTGCATACTGTGATGCTCCGCCAGTCCTTACTTGAGAGAAACAACACCTTGAAATTCCTGTCGAAATTCAACAAGAGCGCGTGGTAGTCTGTCGCGGAGGATACCACTGTGACCATACTGCAGTTTCACGTATGTGCAGGTCCAGTGGTAACTGCTCGAGGATAATATTCAGTGCGTCAGTTGGCCAGGACCGCAGCGATCCAGTCTCCCCTTCTAGGGCCGCCCGACGTAGTCTTATTAGTTTTTTGGTGTTATATTGTTTGTCTACGGCTGGCCACCATACTACCACCCCGTAGGTTTGTATGGGTCTAACCACAGCAGGGTAGAGCCACATCATGAGCTAGGGTCCCAAACCCCAGTTTCTAGTGACTATTTTTTTACACACGTAGTTGGCTATGTAGGCCTTATGTATCCTTCTTTCGATATTGTTTTCCCAACTAAGCGTACTGTCTATTTCCACGCCCAAATATCTCTCGGAAAGTGATAAAACAGTATCTTTTAGTGTGGGCATTCTGAACTGCTGTAGCTTGGTTTTGCTGGTGAGCAACATCAGGTTCGTCTTACTAGGGTTTACGCTGAGCCCGCATTCGCCCGTCCATGCAAATAACTTGCGGAGCGCTCGCTATAGCAAGTCCACCTGGGTTGCAATGACAATGTTGTCCACGTATGCGGCTGCCTTTACCCCTTCTTTATTGAGTTCTAGTAGAATCTCGTTCACCGAAGCGACCCATAAAAGTGATAGCTAGTATTTCTCTATTTTCTAGCATCTACTGGGTCCAACTGCAGATAGAGTGGTTTATTCCCGCTCTGCTAAGTGCGCCAGGCGGTTTCGGTGCCAGATAAAGCTTCGGTCTGGTTAAAACCGACCTTATGTGGACCTTCAGCATGAAGGAAGTTAGGCTTATTGGTCTGAGGTCTTTTGCATTATCGTGAGTTCTTCTAACCCTCCTCCAGCTTTTTGGAATGTGAGATAGAGCGATACTAGCTCTGAACACCGTTTCCAGAAAGAGGATTGTGGACTCACCAAGCTTCTGAAGCATTACCGGAGTGACACCGTCAGGGCCTGGTGACTTAAAGGGGGAGAAACTGTTGATAGCAAATTTTATTTTTTCTCTGTTGGTAAGAGACACCGGCACTCCGTCGATGAGAAGCGGTTGGCTATTCAAGGCAATTTGTGCTGGTGGGTTATCACAACTAGGAAAATGTGTATTTAGAAGAGCGTTTAGCGAATCTTCCGCAGATTCCGTCCAAACACCGTTTTCCCTTCTAACGAAGTGATCCCTGTGTTGTTCTTTTGACAAAATCTTGCAGAGCATTCGGGTTCACGGCTGTTTTCAATCGACGAGCAGAAGCTCTGCTACGAGGCTGTTTTGACTTTCCCTATAGTGTTTGAGTGGTTCTTTATATGGTTGCCATATCTTAGTTTTGAAACACTTGTTGAATAATTTTCGGACTTCGGATCTAAGCTTTCTGAGTTCTCCACTCCACCATGGGGGATTTCTTCTTTTGGATGCTTATTGAGGTGAATTTGTTGTAGGAGATTGTGAGAGCGAGCTCTAGATTTTCCACCGTTTCGTCCAAATCTTGTGGGTTGGCGATACTAAGCCTGGAGTTGGCGCGTGTTAGAGGCTTTGATGTTAGACAGACGAATTTCCCCCAATTAGAGATCCAAATTTTGCCTTGCATGGTACAGAAGCTTTATAGAATTAGGTATACTATGGTTCCGCCTTTAGGTGATCTAGGCCCCGAATATCAAAACTTGTGGAGGTCAATGCAAATAAACATACAAGAACCTTTCGTCAAGCAGCCTTCTAATGAGAGCAAATTAGTTTCCCTTTCTGATTAAGATATAATTTTTGACTATAATTACTTTTTCGAAAACATAGCCGCTTTATGCCGAGTATTTGAATGGTAATCGTCGAGATCTCCAACTGCTCAGTTACTGCTGCTATTTCATGCTCAACGAACAATTGAGAAAATTTCTTTTATACAGCATCAGCGCTTTAAAATTTACTTTGACCGTTATTACCTGCTTCTATATATCACCAGAGAACGTTTATATAATGAGAAGGCGTAATTTTTGTGTTCCATGGATGGCTTCCATTCTCGTGCAACCGTCTCAGTTGATTCACCACTGTGTCAGTTATCACCACTGTGTCAGTTGATTCACCAAATAATTGAGAATTTCTGTATCTTTTAAATAACATTTTCTGTTAGCAAAGAAACAAGAGAATTTCCATTTGCAGAATTTAACAATTATTTACTTTGATGCATGGATCTGGCCTGGATAAGTACAATTATCGTATATTTTTCAAATGATTTTATATTATTATTTTACATAAAAAATATATTAATAAATGTGATTTAAAAATTCAAAAACTAATAATAAACATGTTTTCATTAGTAGATAGTGCATAAGTTCTGGACTTGAACTGTAGTATTAGAGGAGGATTAACAATCAAATTTTTGGCGTTTTGGTTAAGACCTCGGAATTTATTTTTTCTAAGTTTGCGAGTTCGAATGCACCTGTCAGCTTTTATTTTTGTTTGATAAATCAATCAATAAATAATAAATAAATAGCCAATTTTATTTTGACATTCTTCATTTTTCCTTTTGTTCGAGATGATTCGGCAAAAAGCTAAAACAGCCAAATAGCTAAAACAGCCGTATTCACTAGGCGCTCATAAAAATATGTCATGCCCTTATGCTGCAAGCATAATTTAATTTGTCTTCTTCGCGCTGGAAATATTCCTAGCACACACATTGTCATATAAATGCCAGCATATTATGCGCGTCCTAATGTGCAAAGAACATATGCGTTTCATACTCCCCTCTTCCCCGTCACGATCTAAGTACGATCAAACACACATCGATTCACATACAGAAAAAATTGCGGGCATATAAATGTGAGTCATAATGTACACTTGTCGCTATTGAAATTTGTCTTCTTCTTCGTGCATCAAAATATACAACACCAAATGCGTGGATATTTATGTGCGTAATGATGTACACTTCTACTTCATATATATGTGCGTAGTGTTTCAAAATATACAACAACAAATGCGTGGATATTTATGTGCGTAACGATGTACACTTCTACTTCATATATATGTGCGTAGTGTTGTACTTTTGCAAAAACTTCTTCTTTTGCGACATTTGACTGATTTGGACAAAGTTTTCAATTTTAGAAATGAATGAATGTCGAAAGAAGAAGACTAGAACCATCGAAAACTTTTGTTACACCAAGTGACCATAAAAATATGTAGGTGTCAGTCGAAAATATGAAAAGATTTTTGATGTCCATTACACATACATATACAAGTCTTGTTCACATATGAGAATACCAACCCATTGAATATATTGAGTTGAAAAAATTCCATGCCCGCATTCGTCTCATCCAGACATCAAAGAAGACAAATTTCAATGTCCATAATTGCCAAAATCTTACAAAACTTGGTAATTAAAATATTTTATCAAGAAAGTTGAAATTGAAGAAGCACACTGAACATAAATTTGCTCTCAACACTTCCATGCTACCAGGCAATCATAAAAATATGCACATGCCTGTTCAGAAATATTCAAATTATTCTTCTCGTTTCCACCCGTCTTCGTCTTAGCAAATCTTCCTATGTATATGCAACAACAAAATCTATTCTTACGCACAAAATCTAACAACAAAAATCCATTTCTACGCGCAAACCTTAAAATGTAAGAACAAGAATTCATTCAAGACTCCATTCATAAAAGAAATAAAATATTTTGTCGAGGAAGTTAGAACGAAATGTTGCAACAAGGCATTTGAACAAATATCATAAAATTCAATGTTTATCCATTTTATAGAATCCAGAAAGTTCTAATGAAATGTTGCAACAAGGATTTGAACAAATATCATAAAATTCAAATTTTGTCGATAGTTGAACATGAAGAAGCATAGTTTGCTCTCCACACTTCCATGCTACCAAGCATTCATAAAAATATGCACATGCCTGTTCAGAAATATTCAAATAAATTAATGATCCTAATAGAAACACTTATATGTAAATATTTCCTTTGTACCACGCATGGTGCAATGCATATATACATATTGTTGCAGAAATATGCTTCTTGTTTCCACCCGTCTTCGTCTTACCCACAAATATAACAAAAAGAAGAAGACACAAAAAATCAAACCTGCAAAAAATCTAAACAGCCGACAGCGGTATTCGAACTCGCAACACCACAAAAAGTAAACCATGACCATGGCTCTACACTCTATACCAAAGATATTATACACGAAATGCCGTCTAATTTGGTACTTAACAATAAACCAGCAGTACAACCAAAAACTCAGATCTTTGTCCCTAAATTTCATGATGAAATTGACAAAATGTTTACTTTTTATTGTTTATTTCATTATTTATAATAATTAAATATTTATAAATTACCTTATTAATACTAATTATAAATAAAACAAATAAATTAAATTACATAATAAAATTGTTTATTTTGCCAACAATTGTTCAAGTACGCCAACATAAGTGATAACAGCAGAGAATTTATTTGCAAACATACATATAGCAGAAAACATACATTTAACAGCGCTGAGAATGGTGGTGAGTCAATTAAGTTGGAAAAATCTGAAATTAGTTGAAACATAGGGTCGGATGGTGAATCAACTGACACGGTTGCGTGGGAAAAAGTTGGAACATATCAATTCCGCCTTCTCAATATGTATACGTTCTCTGATATCACGTTTCCTTTGGTTTAGCTTGTAAGGAGTTTACAACTAGTTGGATGGACCGTAGGGTAGGTAGCCCGCACATACGTTCCACGTATTCCACACTTGGCATAACCAGCATAACACTGTTCCATAGCCTATTTTTAGGCACACTGTAAAGCAATACCAATATTTTTTACGAGCATATGTGCTTGCGCTTTCGTTTTGCATGGGCAGATAAGCTTATAACCCTATTTCTCCATACAAAATTTGTCCGTAAACGCTTATGGGGGGAAAAGATATCACGGATAATATGCCTAATCTGAATAAATATTAATCTTTATGCATATATTTCCTGCAAAAAATGCGATTAGTCAAGGAAGAGTCCAAAGGAGCATGCGATCAATGCCAGTTTTGATCTCTTTGTATGCGCTGAGTTGATCCCTTTTGTTTGAGCATGCCCTATGAAGCGACCAATTGGTCTCTTTTATGTCTGAACGGGTAGTGTCGGACAGATCCGTTTTGTTCTCCCTCGGGTACGGTCGGAGAAGTCTACTTTCAAATCCTATAACTAGGCTACAGAGATTAAAATTGATTTATCTCAACTATGCCTATAACGGAATATTGGCATCAATTGTAGCTGTAGACGAAAGGTATTGATCCCGGATCACGCTCTTCAAAGATCAGTGGCACTTTTTTTTGCAGGGTTGGTATAACATCGGTACCAACAAGCCATAAGAACGAAAGTCGAGGTTGGTCGAAATCAAGTCATTACCTCTTGTTCTGCGGTCCATGGTCACACAAATTTAGTGGCATTTTCTCAATAGTTGAAGACTTTACTAGTACAAACCCACCCTACAAGACGGGCTTAAATTGTTGGACCACGTTCGCCTTTTTTATCATATATTTTTTAAGAGTTTTTTGAGAGTATTCTCCCGTTGGTGTTCCATGAAGTACTCCGAGATGGAACATTTGTACCTCTTCTAGAACACCACATTGTAAATTGAACCACATTTGTATATGGCTACACTCTTTAAGGAACATTCCCTGATGATTGAGTACTCTTGTTTAATGCAGGTAAATTGCAAACCAGTCTCCAAAAAAGACAGTCTTGGGCTAACCACTTCATGAATCGCTCTGTGCCGGTTACGAAAGTGATAGTTAAAAGAATATATAAATTCATAACCAGTCATCCACAAACAGAACTAACCCTAAACTATCCGAAATGGATCCCGTTGAGAACTAGCCAAGGCGAAGCTATCTTAGATTTAATGCGCCATGTAAAAGTGGACAGTTGCAAACATTGCTTGGGTATTGAGCTAGAATTAGTGGGATCATCAAATAGTTTAGCTCTATAATATTTCTGAGCAAGTCCAGTTTTCGGCAGTATACATACGAGGTGTGTTCAAAAAGTATCGCGAATTTTGTGTTTTTTCAAAAATTATTTACACAATTTTGATGGCTCAGGAAACGAGAGGTAATGTAAGGTGCAGTGCAATAACGTCTACGGGCTTTATTTCTTTTTTTCCAAATTTTCGTTAGTAAATTACAATAAACAAACGAAAGAAAACAGTGATATCGAATGCAAAATCGGGTAAAGTCAACGATCAAGATGTTTTTTTTTAGATATACGAGGTCTAATAACTTTATGGAAGCTTTCTCCAAAAAAAGCACCACTGCAAAAATCTTTTTTTTGTTTGTAGTGAGGACTCGACTTCACGTGGGATAACTGATATAGAGTACGATAAGAATGCGAATTAGGCAGGGTTACACTCAGAGTGACCGTGTCCATTAGGCAGGGCTAATAACAACAACAACAACGATAAGAATGCAGATTAGGTTAGTGAGAATATCAAACACCAGTCGGGGAAAAACGTTCACTAAACGTCATTGGGACCACACATTGAACTTGATATTCCCTCGAATCATCCTGAAGAAGATATTGCACGGCTTGAACAAACAAAAAACCTCTTACCTCTTATATAAAAATATTTGCAGAAAAGTAGTAAATTTAAGTACTAAAAGTTACATATTTTACGCAAAACTTTTTCGGATCCACATTTCCAAAAAGCGGAGTTACAGAGAAATATTAGAGCAAGACAACTGACAGATTACCGCCACCGGAAGTCTAAGGAAACTGGCATTTTCAACAGAGTTCGACCACAAGTGAAATTGGTGTAATGAGATGTCCATGAATTCCAAGAATTTTTGACCTCCGCCCCCTGTTCGGGCAGACTTGGGAGATTTGGTTAGGCCCCTCCCCCCATTAAGTGAGATTTACGCTAAACATCGATGCAAGGATACTCGTGTACAGTTTCGATTGAAATAATCGAACACATGCCCTCTGTGGTTCCGGTAGCGCAAGAAGACTGTATACCCTCCATTCAAAAACAAAGCAAACATTCTCCACCCCATTTTAAGCTCACGTAATTCATGGATGTACCCTAATAACACTAATTTCCATTAAATACTTGAATAGATGTTTGATGTCATGAGGTGACACACCACATACTCGAGTTTAACCTGCTGCAATATCCAGACCAAATGTGTCTTTCAAAATGTTACTTTAATAGGAATATTCTTCGAAGGACTTATGGACCTTTACACGTTGCCGACGGCTAGTATCGAAGAAGATTTAAACACGAAATTTATGAGCTGTATGCAGACAGCAACATAACTCAACGAAGTAAATCCAGCGGCTTCGTTGGCTAGGCCATGTTGTGCGTATCAATGAAGATGCTCTGACCCAGAAAGTATTCTTATCGGCACGTGCCGGTGGAAGCAGAGGAAGGGGAGACCACCACTCCGATGGATGGACCAAGCGGAGACCGATTTGCGATCTCGTCTGGTTTGCAATTGGAGCTAGTTGGCAGAGCGAAGAAACGACATGTGTGCTTTGTTAGACGGCCGAAATCCTTTAAACTCTTAAGATCCATTAAGAACAAGCTATTTAATTAAAAGAGTTATAGTCAAAGCCCCGTTTATCGGAATAATTGGTTGTTTCATCAGGCTAGGCCGTATGATTTTTACTATTCACACTACATATAAATACGTGCAAAAGTTGAAAAATGTTCCAATCCCTGCTATTTAATTTAGGAAGTCATATCACAAAACTTGGTAACGCAATGATCAGATATTCAGAAGCTATGTCATAGATTGATCCGATCTTACCTGTTGGTCGCATACCAAGTTTTAGCCAGGTATCTCTAACACTGAGCATTCAAACAGACATCCTCCTGATTATTACAGTTTATTTATTAATGAGTTCATCTTTTCTTCTTCTCATACTTACAACCATGGGTAAGAATTATAACACATCATCTTCATGAGAGGTATAAAGGTAGTTGAGTCATTTAAAAGCTGGCTATCCCCTTTTCCCAAAAAAAAATATTTTTTTTTACTTGACGATCTTTGACTTCGCCAAAAAGAAGTTAATACAACAGAGCGGTCTAGTATATGGTATTACATGATTGTCAAATTAAAATTTAATAATCCAAATTTTCCGCCGAAGTTCTCCTGATGAAAGATTTGCATACGCACAATTTTACGATATGTGTATACATATTCCAAGTTCAGAGAAAAACCGTGAAGCATACTAGTCAGCAAGTAGCTAAAACGAAGCAATATGACCGTCATGTGGATGTTGCTTTTCAATTCATACACGTCTGAGATATGTATGCATGTTTTAACATGTGGGTAAGAACAGGTTGCGAATTGGAAATGCACTGAAGGTGCTATGTGCATGCATACAGCTGTGTTCAGTATAATAGTAGTGAAATGAAAATAATATCTTGAAATTTTAAAAAAAATTATTAATTTTTTTTTTTTAATTTTGGATTTAGGCTCTTTTGACCATCAGTTTTGAAGTGCAAATAAAAGATTGTATTCCACTTTTCCAACCCAACGTTTCGCTAGACTTCCTAGCTTCATCAGGGGTGATGCAGTATGTTTCCATCATGGTTTGGTATCATCGTCAAAAAAGATATCGTTCAACAAAATTAGAAGAAGCTGTGATTTTAATAATTTTGACTTAAAATATTGCGAATTCTATAACAGAAACCACATAAAAAGAAATTTCAAAGTTTACACAAAGTTCAGGAAAGTTAATTAAACTTTAAAAAATGGCTATCAAAATTTTAAGAACGAGCTCAAAAATTTCAATGAGTTTTCAAAATTTTTTTAAATTTTGATGCACATTTTTAAAAGTTTAATTAACTTTCCTGAACTTTGTGTAAATTTAGAAATTTTTTTAACGTAGTTTCTATTATGGAATTCGCTACATTTTAAATGAAAATAATAAAAACACAGCTTCTTTTTATTTCGTCGAAGGATATCCAAATTAATTTCACTACTATTATATTGAACACAACTGTACATACGTGTACCTTAGCATTGGGAAGGTTTGTTGCAGACGCAGATGGTGATGGTGATTGCATGTGCCAAATGGGTCGTGATAAACACAATCTTAAGTACGCGCAATAAAGATCTTCAAACACATTCACGAAGCGACGTCAGGTCCCTTCTTCGCTGACCTTGCTACATGAGCTTGCAACTTGGATATTGTTCCTTAAAATTGTGGCATTGGGTCAAGAGTAGAACGGATTTGGTTAGTGCTAAGTGAAAATAATATAAATGGGGTGAGACAATTTGCAAGTTTATCAGTTCAGTTTCAACTGTGCATGAATTAAGTAACATCGTAAATAGTTCAAAAACAAAATCAACATTTATCAAAACAAATATATCAACATTAAAATGGTATATAAAATAAATTTATTTGGTTAATTGAAATATGTTCTTACTACCAATAAATTTTTTTTATAGCCAACGACACTCGGGAGCTTCTGTCTAATTGTTTTGGCGGCCACAGCGGCTATTGTAAACGCAGCTGAGCAAAATAATGAAGACTATGACTCTTATCCAAACTACAGTTTTAATTATAACGTCAGAGACGATACAACTGGCGACGTTAAATCGCAAATGGAGCAGCGTGATGGTGAAATTGTCAGAGGGCAATATTCGCTGCAAGAACCCGGTGGCTACAGACGTACTGTTGATTATACCGCCGACTCTTTAAATGGTTTCAAAGCTACTGTACGCCGCGAACAATTGGGTGAGCTTGCATTGTCATCGCCTGCCACTTCTATTGTTGAGGATTTAAAGCAAGCCAAAAATGAAGTTGGCCAAGAACAGCTCGCCACCATTGTCAGCCAAGGCAAATCAGCATACAAGTATGAAGCATTGTCTCGCAAAACGTATCTTGCACCTGTAGCAGAACCCACTTTTATCCGCACCTATTCGGCACCTACGTTTCTGCATCATTCTCCTGCCACTACTCACTCAGTCATACATCATGCTCCAGCTGCTGCCGTTCATTTGACTCCAACAACAACACACTATGTACACGCTGCACCAGTAGGATCCCCAACCGTCATTACTCACCATGCAATCCATACTGACGCACACCCATCGGTGGTGAAGACATCGTTTTCATCTCCACATGTCTCATATGTTTACTAAATTAAATTATTTATATTTCCCGAATTCTTTGTTCCGATTATCGTTAACCCCTAATAAATGCGAAAGTTAAAATTACTCATGTTAATTAAATTAAAGGTTTAGCTAAGCTCACTTCTTAGCTTGATAACTGTCCATTATAAAGTCTACTTAATGATTAGCTGATAGTCCTCTTAAGACCTGACTAAATGCAGTTTTAAAATTTTGTATAGTTTTTGTACTTGAGGAAGCCTAAAAAACACATTTAATTTTTTTATTTTTGTAAATTAAAAAAAAAAAACTACTTTTTTCATTTGGAACCACATCGTAATATGTACTGAGCTTAGTTATCTATGTACATTCATAAAGTATTTGTAGTACTATCAATTATTACAAAATGCCACTATTAGTTCAAAATTTCAATAAAATCAAGGTGAAAATATATGTACCTAGGGTCTTAAGAGGTTATTCACGTAACACTTGGCTCATAAAAAATTAAAGCCTCTAGCATAAAATAACTGGATACGAACTTCGAGAACATTTAAAATGTCTATTTTGTTTACATCTCACTCAAAAAGATAACCAGATATAAAAAATAAGGGGGCAGGAATGTTTTAATACAAATGGCATTAACACTATCTCGGTATTATTTCCCTTTCAAAAGAGAAATAACACAAAATTTTGAGGGGTATTACCACTAGGATGTAAACTAAATTTTGTCTATCCTTCAAATACTCGTACACTATTTAAGTGGCAGAGTAGAATATCGAGATATCTGGGCAGTCTCACTTTGAAAACGTCGTATCTACATACATACATATATAGGTCAACAGCCCTTAATAGCTGTTTGTTTAACCGTCTAAAAGATTTTGACCTTCCAACAAAGCGCGCCACCTGACTCTATCCTTTGCCTGTTGACGCCAATTAGAAATGCCAAGTGATCGCAGATCGTTCTCTACTTGGTTTTCCAGCGGAGTGGGGTCCTCCCTATTCCTCTGCTTCCGTAGGTGGGTTCCGACAAGAATACCTACCGGCCCGGAGCATCTTCTTCCATTCGCATTACATGGTCAAGCCAACGTAGCCCCTGGGTTTTAATTCGTTGGACAATGTCGATGCCTGAGTAGACCTCATACAATCATTAAATCTTCTTCGGTAAACACCGTCTTTATCGCGTAGGGGCCCAAAAAACCTTCGAAGAAACTTTCTTTCGAATACTCCAAGGACCGATGAATCTGTGGCTGTCATCGTCCATGATTCAGCTCCATATTGCAGACGGGTATTATGAGCGACTTGTAGAGCGTGGTTTTTGTTCGTCGAGAGAATACTTTGCTTCTTAATTGCCTACTCAGTCCAAAGTAACATTTATAGGCATGGGTAATTTTTCGCTGGATTTCTACGCTGACATTATTGTTTTTGTTAATACTGGTTCCCAGGTAAACGAAGTCCTTTACTATTTCAAACTTATAGCTGCCAACATCGGCGTGGGTGCCAAGGCGCGAATGCGTTGACTCGTTGCCCACTTTCACCTCCAAACCCACTTTTTTCGCTTCTTTCTCCAATTTGGAGTAGGCAGAACTTATGGCGCGGTTATTTGAGCCAATGATGTGAATGTCATCGGCATACGAAAGCAATTGCACGCTCTTGTAATAGATGGTTCGTGAGCGGTGTAGTTCAAATCATCAAATTAAAGAAATCGCACGATAGGGGGTCACCCTTGCGGAGAGGTCCTTCCCGATTCGGACTGAGCTGGGGTGTTGCTCAAAGTCAACAGCCGTATAAGTTTTGCTGGGATGCCAAATTCCGACATAGCGGCATATAAGCAGTTCTTTTTCGAGGTGATGCGTGTCTATTCTTTTCTCGCGGGTTTTTTCCAAGATTTGGCGCATAGTGAAATCTGGTCGATTTACCAGGTCTGAAGCCGCACTGATAAGGTCCAATCAGTTTGTCAACGGTGGGTTTCAGTCTTTCGCACAATACTTTTGATAGGATCTTATATGCGATATTAAGCAGGCTGATCCCGCGATAATAGGATTAGATTGTAGGATCTCCTTTGTTGTGGATTGGGCAGCTGTTGCCTGCACTTTACCAGCTCCTCGCCCCCGTACTTGAATAGCTCAGCCGGCAATCCGTCAGCGCCCGTGGTTATGTTGTTTTTTACTCGCGATATTCCTACTCGTATCTCGTTATACACGGGTGGGGGAAAACTAATTCCATCATCTTCGATTATACTCGGTTTCTCCATTTAGGAGGCTAGAGAAGTGCTCCCTCCATAATCTAAGCATTATCTGTAAATTGCTCAATAGGTCACTATTTTTGTCCTTGCACGTGTTCCCTCCGGTCTTAAATTCTTCCGTCATTTGCTTCCGTCGTATCTAACAACGTTCTATTCACAAAATTAGGGACTTGGCTGGCCTTAGGCAACTCGGCTAAATTTAAAAAAGTGAGTGTTCATCTCATCTTAACAGTCAAATTGATAAAGCTAAACTAAATTCAACGCTGGGTTCAATGAAATTTCGTCTTAAAAATAAGATTTGCATCAAGGAGTTTCCGAAGTAATCGGCACGTTCCTTACCAAGTATTCTAAACTGGCAAATTCAATAGCAACCCAGAGAGAAATTTATGTTAGAAGAGTCTGCTCCGTCGAGCAGTTAGCTCTCGGCATGTCTTGCATTAGTCTGGATAAGTAAGAGTTTAACCTATTACAATATCCAGATTGAAATTGGAATAGAGTGACACGTGTCTCTCACCAATAAGTTTACCCACTCTGTGTGGATGTCGTTGAGGGCCTGCCGATTTGAAGCGTTTTAACAAGAATTGCCTCTTTAGCTTTTCATTGTGCTCTTTAACACCGAGCATCTTTCCCTGATTGTGTAGATGATGTTTATGGGGAGAGACGCATGTTGTACCCAACAATTCGGAAACGTCAACAATCTTAGTGGCTAACTTTTCTTATTCAACTGTATCAAAAATTATGATACCAACACCATTTCGATGACGGAATTCGTGCTGACTGCTGAGTTAAATAAATCGCACTAGAGAGAATGGCCCTGTCCCCGTTCGGAAGAGCATACTTAAGTGTCAATCTGAATGCATGCGCTCGTCTACCGTATTTTGCAGAGCTGAGTCGATAAATCGTTCCATATTGAACTAAGGAACCCGGTAGTATGCATACTATTTATGACTGAGTTATAGCAAAATCTGGCTACGTCACTGTGTTAATTCAAACTACCCTTTTGATGTCTCATTAATTGCAGAAATCATTTTGAAATCTTTTTTCGACAGTTCTAGACACTAATCGCAACCTGCATTTACCTAGTTTTCGTGCAAAAAAAAAAAGTGTGCTAAGCCAGGAGCATAGCAGGGGATGTTTTGGGTATGCCCACCTAGAAATACGTTATCTAAATTAATCGAAAATGAATAATTTTGTAGATAGGGATTCTCTGGCTTTTTTAGTTTCGAAAAATTGTTCGAAGCATACCTGTAAAAAGTGGTCTTAATGTTCCCGCCACCACTAAAACTGAAAGCAGATGCCTGTGGATCATTCATGATTTTTGTATTGCACCCCACAATGTTCAACATAGAAATATAGTTATTGAAGGAAATGGTGTTCCTCTGTCCTTTTATGTAGACACTAAACACCATTAACTATTATCTTATTGCTATTATTATATAAGTATACTTTTGTTTTATTGGTAAATATTGTATAAATTTAAGAACGCATAAGATGGTGTGGCGTTATTTTGGATAAAGGGCACAATAAGCTCTGTTGAATACAGGGATATATTGCAACAACAAAATACTCTCATATGCAGAAGAAAACATGGATGGAGTTACCAACAACGTAACAATCCAAAGCATACATCGAGGTTGATTCAGAAACGCAAATGTGCCCTGTGTGTAATGGCCAACTGAACCCCCCTGACTTCAAGAAGGAGCATTGTTTCATAAAGCACAGGAACTCTGGGATAAAACTCCTATGGAAACCTACCACAAGTAATTCGAATCCAAGCCCAATAAAATAGGCTAACTTATGCAAAACTTCCATGCCATACCGGTTAATAAATAAATAATTGACAAGCCAATTGTTTACTTTCATTTCGAAAAAGAGTTCTAAGTTTATTAATTTGGCCACTCCAATTGTAAAATTGAGTAAATATAAAAAATTTAAAAAGTAACTTTGTTTCAATTGCAGGCTTTGTAATGCTATTGTAACGAATTCGATGATTCCTTATCAATCCTGGGTTCGATCACTATAAAGTCAAATGAACACACGCACAGATATTGAAACTAATAGCTAGTTTTATTTACTAGTAATAAACGCAATACAAATTTAAGAATTTGGTAACTTCGCAGTAGTTCACTGCACAACATTTGAAAATAAACTGATCAACCTGCCTGGTTTGGTCACTGCCTTATATAGTCCGACAGGGTGCTACCACACGCACTTCGCTCATCTCTACTGCGGGAAAGATTCCTTTTTCTAGTCATAGTGTACTTCGGAAAAAATTTTCCCAACCACGCCCTAATTCTAGTGTGGTAGAATCATTCGTTTTACCGGGAAATAAATAATTTGGAAACTTTTACACCCTTTTGGTATTCTGCCGTGAAGTTGCAGCTCAAATTCGTAACCACCAAAATAGGTGGTAACGTCGTGTAACCGTGAAAAATTACACTTGTTTTGTGAATATTTTTGTGGACAGAAAATACCGCAAAATTTTGTATACATACTAGTTTACAAGAATTAATTGACAATATAAGAACTTTTTTACACGAATTTTTGAACGCGTTTGCATTTTATTCTCTATTGCGCATTGTTTGTTTTTGACAGCGTTGCCATGTACGCTAGAATCGCGGTTACATGAACTGCATTGCCACCGGTTACGATTTTCGGTTAGATAATCTTCCTGGTACGAAATTACCGGTTACGCACAGAATTAATATATTCATTTTCTAAGCAAATGTTTACTAAAGCTTTCATCTATTTGTAACCATTTGGAGACAATGGGGCATAGTCATAGTCAAATTTAAGTATGATTTGAATTTAGTTGTAGCTATTTCATCCAATTTGATATGGGATATCTGTCAAAAAAGCTTCACCTAATTTTAAGTTATACTCAATTTTGACTATGACTATAACATTTCAGACTACAAACGAGGATTTATTTATTTATTTTTATTTTTTATTTATTTATTTATTTAGAGTTTGTACAAGGAAGACTTAGTCTTTTAGGCAGTACATCAATCTGATTAAGTTATTATACGGAAGTGTTAGAAAAAAATAAATAAATAAAGAAAGAAATTTACTTATTAATTTAAAGATATTACATAACATATATAAATACAGAAAAGGTAAATACATACAAATTTTCAATAGTATATAAGTATATATTATAATACATTCACTTAAAACTTTAACATACAATTTGTGTAATGGTAATTTTGGCTTTTTTAGCCTTCACATTTAAGGATATTGCAATTAATAAATATAACTTATGAGTTAAGAAAAGAAAATGCTGCTAGTTTGAAACATCCTGCTTTTTTAATAGTTTTTGTTTTGGAGGGAAGTGAGCTCCATAGACGGATTGTACTGACAAAGAACAGTCTTGAGGATGTTGTGTATTTAAAATTGGGGACCAATAAATTCAGGGTCCGAGTGGACTGACACAAATTTAGTTTTTCAAATAAGTAAGGGGGATTTTTGGAATGAAGTAACTTATGCAAAAAGCAGAGATTTCTAAGCTTTAAGAAGTTATTAACATCACTTCCGAGAATTTGTACGGCATATGAAGAGATATGATCAAATTTCCTTTTAGAAAAAACGAAACGGGCAGCATTGTTTAAGGCGAGCTGCAATTTATTATGTGAACACGAATCAAGATTACCCTATATAAGTTCCCCATATGAAATTTGAGGAATTATAAGAGATTTTACCACTTTCATTTTTGTTTCACGTGGTAGTAAATAGGCAGTTCTGTACAGATTTCGAAGGGTATTATATATTTTACCGACCACAAGGTTAACATGGTCAACACAAGTTAGTTTAGAGTTAATTCTGAAGCCTAAATTGGTGACCACATCTTGGAATAATATTTTGTCTTCATTAAGTACAGCTTCAGGAAGGCTGTTGAAGTCACATGTTGCGCTTGATATCGCTAGCGCCTTAGATTTCGTTGCATTCAGATATAACTTATTTCTGCGAGCCCAATGTCCTATGCGTGCTAAGTCTTCATTCAGCCTGACGAACAAGTCTTCGGTAAGCCCAGTAGGGCGTGACAAGTATATTTGCGTCGTAAAGATGTATTTTGGCATTTTGGCAACAAGTTACTATGTCGTTAATAAAAAGTCTAAACAATATTGGGCCTAAAATAGATCCTTGTGGGACACCAGATGTTATAAGCTTTAGGGTTGAGACATTATCACCGCATTGAACTTGCTGAAATCGAGCTGTGAGGTAGTTTTGGATTAGTTTTATAGCATAAGAGCTGAAGTTATAGTTTGTTTCCAGCTTATGAAGAAGTATTCTGAAGTCAACTGTGTCAAAAGCTCGTGAGAAGTCTAAAAGTACAAGTACTGTAAGTTCCCTACGGTCATAGGCAGGGCGTATGTCTTCAAGAATCTTAAGCATGGCAGTAGCGCAACTATGTCCTCTTCTGAATCCGGACTGGACCTCAGATAGTAAGTTATTATTATATATAAAAACAGTTATCTGCTTAGCTAATAGCTTCTCATAAACCTTAGATAAGGCTGGCAACAGGCTAATTGGTCTAAACTCTTTGGAAGAACATGGAGACTTAACTTTAGGAATAGGGATAACATTAGCCATTTTCCATTGACTTGGAAACCCACCGGACATAATTGAAAAGTTAAATATATGTGTTAGTGAAGCTATAACAAACGGAAGTATAAGTTTAATAAATCGTATGCTGATGCCATTGACTCCAACGGCGTTAGACTTAACGTCAAATATGGCATCCAAGACATCACTTTCTGTTACGACTGAGAAGTCAAAAATATCAATATTCGGTCTTCTGCCTCTACTACCCATCTCACTGTGATCATAACTGGTGTCATGATCATCATTATAATTTACACTGTTATCGCTTATATTACCATTCAAGAAGTGCGAGTTCATGACATTAGGGTCAAATTTGCATTGAATATTATCATTTTTGGATACTCCAAAAGTGCGAAGATTCTTCCATAGCATTTTTGGAGGCAAATTTGCATTCAATTTATTATTCAAATATGCCACCTTAGCATTCCGGATACGTAAGGTAGCTTGATTGCGCAGAAGTCGATAGGCTTCCCATTTGTTTTCAAACGATAACAACAATCACTGCTGGTGGCTCTTCTTCCCAAGAGGCAGTCACAGTCACGGATCAAAAGAGCTGTGTCTGAGAAGTCACAGTCACAAATCACACTGTTTAGCAAAAATCATAGGATCTGCCAAGTTAGTATCAGGAAGTAAGACGAGCAGAGGTTATTAAAAGGTCGGAATTTTCAACACAAATTACATAAGAATGGAGAAATTTTGCCCCGCGAACTGTTGGGCACCGAAGAAAATTCAGGGTTGTAAGTAAAAAAAAATCTCGGGTTGCTATTGGCGCGTATTCATAGTCGCTGACCTAAGCCGAATCTAATTAAGTTGGAACTTAAATTTAGGTACCAACTTAGAAGGCGCTTCTATTCATAGTCGCATTTTAGACTTGTACTGAGCAGTTTCGATTTAGTTATACGATATAACAGCACCATACGGTCATAGATATGTGAAAGGCAAGGATACATCGATATTTTGTTTAGAGTGCATCAAGAAGAATTACTTTTATTTAGTAATATCTAGTTTAAGCATCTGATCAGAGAAATTGTATTTTAAATGTACGTCATACCCATATAAGTAATACCTCTATATTGCTAGAAAACACAAAGTACAATCACGAACAGCAGAGTGCAGATGTATAGAAAATAAAACGAAAGGTCCGATAAGCGAATGTACCAAAAATGACAATTTCACGTGTTAAAATACATGAGCGTATCAAACGTTCATTGAAAAAAAGAAAAATTATATATAAGAAATAATGTTAAAATTATTCAGAATAAAAAACAGTAAAAATAATGGTGAGGCAATGCTTTATATGCAAAAAACACCAGAAAAGGGGAAAGTCTTCTTTTTAAGTAAATATGTTACGAAAGTTCCATTCTAGTGTACCCAAAAATGCAGAACTGCGAACTAGATGGATGGATTCATGCAATATCAATAATACACCCAAACATGCGATTTATGTTTGCTCCAAGCATTTTGAAAAGAGCCAGTGCAAGGGTACCGAGGCTCAATATACTTGAGAGAAGATGTTGTCCCCACACTACATCTTCCCCGAAAAGCACAATGTCTGAATATGGAGTTTGATTCCGGTAAGTATTTTTCAAGGGCATTTTGTATACGGTTGTTACGGTAGAGTTTCATTTGAACTAAGTTGCTGCCTTTTTATTCGTAAGAAAGATGTTCACATTTGTATATACATAAATTATAATTTATTTTAGATATTACGTATATGAGCATTCCGCCTTATCATCATGAAAAATGCCAATTACCAAAAGTTGGATGTAGTAAAAATGGATTGAGTTTTGAAACTGTTGCAGTCCCTGCAAACTTTGATTGTGGTAAAAATATATTTTACTTAAATGCTTTATACTGATGAGTTAACACACATGAGTTAACATGCCCAATATATTTGATATACATATGAAAATTATATATATTTTATTTAAGATATTGGAATGGTTACAATTCCTCATCACTTCTTCAATCATGAACCAATGAACTTATCAAAGGTTGGATTTGCAACTGATATGAATATTGGTACGATAATTGAACTACCGCCTAGCATTAATTTGGGTTATGGTAAGAAAATATTGTGTATAGCCGCTGAACAAAACATACATATCTTATTTTAGATATGCCTGCTAGTATTCCTTTATTTAGGAAGCTATTCGCTTGTACGAATCGGATACAATTTTTTATGATTTTGCAAATTTTCATAGTAAATCGGTCGCAACAAATAAGGTAAAAAATACCGATATTCGTCCCAATTGTATTCTAAAATATTTCTCTTATTTCACAAATTTTTTTTATTAAAGTCTTGGATCTCTCATATGCTTGAACCGCCCCTGTGATGATTTGACGTTTCAGTTTATTTTATTATTTAAAAATATACACGAATACTACTACAAGCTCAAAAATTTATGTAGGCTGTCTCCCTTTGTTTTCCATTTCAAAACACATTGCGGACATATTGTACTAGCAATATAGAAGTATTAAATAGGGTAAACGCACCAGTTTCCGGACACTTAACATCTTCCTCAACTTTGACTTCGACTCATGTTCTCACTATAAACGCTACAGTGAAAAGATATACTGTTTATAATAGCATAAATATTGCTCAATAATATGATGTCTGTAAAATTTAAAAATATAATGTTGTTAATATTATTAAAGTTAGATTTGCTCTAGTTTCTGGACAGTAAAATTTAGTTTCCGGACACTTTGGTTTTAGTTTCCGGACACTCGAAATTTGTATGAAATTTGTATATACACTATATTTTTGTAAAGTATTTCTGAAACATAAAGGAGGACTTTGAATCAGTGTGTCGCGGGCTGACCGCGACAAAAGTTTTCTCGTCAGGCATTTCTTCGTCTATGCGCTCCACGCACTGGTAGAGCAAATTCTCTTTGTATTGTTTCACCCTCCTTTACCTATTTTCCTATGCTCCACGCGGAGAGTGAATCCTAAAGGCAGCTAATCGGGTTTTTAATATGCCGGTATTTGGGCAACATGGACGTGAGTGTGTTTGTGCGCCTTACTCAACTAGCGTTGTTCCCCACCCCACCACCAGTAGAAGGAATCGTAGAGGAAATGTAGGTAAGTTATGGCAATTTGTGTGTGTGGTTGTGTATCATTGGACGGGGCGACCGAGAGTACCGCGGATGGCGGTTCGGCGCGACCGGGTGATCACCCACACGCACGCCGGTTATGTATGTTGGCACGAATATGTGCTGGCGCGCAGTCTTCAGCCTGGCTTGCAGGTGCGCGTCAGATTGATTCTATCTGTGAAGGCGAGAACATCGTTCTCAGTGTTAGCAAAGTCGTGCGCGAAAATTAATACTAGAGAAAGAGCTTTTGTTGCTAAAATAAAAAAAAGGGAAAGAATAGTGAAAAGTGAATTTGCGATTAGTTTATTAGTTCAGTGCGGGAGTTTTGTTTGGCGATCCCAAAATACAGGGAAAAGTTGTTTGTGTTTCCCAGCAGGAAAATTGTGTCGCTAATTTTTGGTGGTGGTGTCGTGGTGGACACCGCAGGAGCTCTGAGCCGGAACACACTCCGGCTGGTTAAGTATCGTGTTTGTTGTGGTAGTTATTGTGTCGCGGCCCTTTTGTTTTCTCTCCCCGTGTCTTCCCATCCTTTTAGCGTCCCGCGCCCAGAGCCCAGTCACTTGACGGGTTAAAGTTGTCCCTGGCAGCTCAGGGACTGTGCGAGTGGGTTCGTAACCTTTTGGTTGGACCTCACCTCGGGTGCACCACAAAAACATTTGTTTGTCGTAGATTGGTTAATTGGTGTTGGGAGTAGTTGCCCTTTTGTTATACTTTTCTTTGTGTAGAAACAATACCCATCCCCAAACCCCCTTCTTTTGGAGCAGGTGGTACCCCGCCGTCTTCACTGGGTTTAGCCGGCTGCGTTTGTGTATTTCTATTGTCACCAATTAGTGTTGTCACTGTGTTTAGTTGCGGGATTAGGGTTTCGAGATTAGCGATCCCGAAGTGTTAGTTGAGGTGGTGACAAATTGGCGCCCAACGTGGAAATTCCTTGTTTCGTGTAAAAATTTAAATTTGTGAAATGTTTGGTGGAAAAGAAGTTTGTTTTGTGATTTTGGTTGTGCTGTACCGTGCTTGACAAAGATAGTTGTGTCCCAAGCGTCTTTATTGTGGTTTTGTCGTCACTATATTGCAAAAGAATAAACCTGCCTATTTTTTTTTTCTTTCTTTTATTTTTATTTAGCAGAAAAAGATTTCCCGGGAATAATTAAGTCAAGTGGTGACTTCGGGATCTAACTCCATTTCGGGATTTTGGTTTTCTTACTTTACAGCACCAGTAAGAACAGGTTTAAAGAAGGAGAATACGGAAGAACCGCAAGTATACCCAAACCAATTATTTAAAGTTTAAAATATTAGGCCGCGGTAATTTGCGTACATATAAACAATACGTACATTTTCGTTTCAAAGTAAATTCACTTTGGGGTGTGCCATAATTTTAAAAATATCTTCCCAACATTTTTGTTTACGTTTTGTACATTTTTCGGGCGAGTTTTATGAAATAATTTTGGTTTCGATTTTAATTTAAAGAGAAAATAATAAATAAATAATTTTTTTCCGAGTGTATCAAAAAAAATCTAAGAATCAACAAATTGCGGAAACAAAGTTAAAGTATTTTTTTTAAGTAAAGTAGTTAACTCATTACTAAGTAAATCTTTGGACATAGTCGAGGGAAGAAATATACTTATAGTCAGGAGTCAAATAGAACAAAGAGTAATTGCGGTTAGATCACCCAAAAAAAATTTTATCGGCCACCCTCTTTCTCAGCTACATATTTTGCAATTTTTACATACCTACACATTTTTAAACGTACATAATATATTGGGAACCGTTGTTACGAGTGTGCCGAAAATTTCCATAAGTTCGATCTAAGCTCAAAGCCAAGAGCAGGCGTCACAGGTACATACGAGTATTATCACAAACATACACATATATTTTTGGTAAACGGTACGTAGCTATTGTGTTGTCCCAGTAGGCAGTGTTGTTGTATTTTTTTTAATTTTGCAATTACTGTGTTAGGCTCTATTGTTTTTTGTTTAGCACCAAAATTTGTTACGCCAGTGCTAGGGTGGAGCAAAATTTTTAATTCTCGGGTCACTAGGGTGGAAATTTTTCGTTTTGAATTGGAGAATTCTTGGTTATCTTCTGTTCTTCCTGTGGAGGTTTTGATTGAATTTCGGAATTTCTCTTTAATTTTGGGTAGATTTCTTGAACTGCGTTGGAAATCATGGAAATTAATAGATTGTCTCAGGAGGAGTTGGCGTATGAGATGGAGGCAAGAGGATTGCCAGTAGCATCGGTAGAATCTATGCGTAAATCGTTGCGAGCATCGCGAGGGGTAGAAAGGCGAGGATCGGTGGATTTGTTCAGGGATTATCCGTTTACGTTTGAGGAGGATAAGGCAGCAGTAGAGGGAAAAATGGAGGAAATTACGAAATTGTTGTCCGTTGGAAAAGGGGGTAAACCGTCGGATGAAGCTAAGGCGACCACGAAATTGGAGTGGTGTTTGAATAGAATAGGGCGCGCGAAACCGGAAAATGATGAGGATATGGCAGAGCAAACGGAAATTAGGAGCAAGTTAGTTTTACTACTGGGAGATTTGCAGGAGTTAACTGGCGAAAATGAGGGGGAAAAGCCGGTACAGCCCAGTAGTGAAAATGCGAAAGCAGTGGGCCCAGCACTGGTCCAAAAGGAAGATGAGGTGAGACCAGTCCCACTTGCGGCCCCAACGGAGGTGATAGGTGGACCAGTAACAGGAGTGATACAGAAGCCTCCGAATTTGGCTAAATGGGAATTGAAGTTCGACGGGGAAAGGTCAGGTTTGTCTCTGTATGCGTTTCTGGAGCGGGTTGATGAGCTGAGTGATGCACGCGGTGTCGCCAAGGCTCAATTACTTCGAGGGGCGGTTGATTTATTTTCGGGAAAGGCGCTTTTGTGGTTCCGTTCGGTTAGGCGGTCGATAACGAGCTGGGAAGAATTGGTTCGGGAGTTAAAGTCGGAGTTTTTGCCCCCTAATTACGATGATTTATTGATGACGGAGATTCGAAGAAGGACTCAAGGGGCCAACGAGTCCATAAGGGTGTACGTAGCGGCGTTGAGAATAATGTTTGGTAGGTTGCAAGAGCCCATTTCTGAGAGTAGGATGTTAGGGATTATTAGGGCGAATCTCCTACCTTTCTACCAGACCCAGTTGGGACTAGTTACTCCAGGGTCGATTTCGGAGTTGGTCGCTTTGGGAAGAAAATTAGAAGCAGTTAGGTCATCGGTCGATGCCTTTGTTCCCCCTCCAAATCCAAGGTCCAAGGGTTTGCTGGAGCCTGACTTGGCCTATGTCTCAGTAGGGTGCGAAGTCGCTTCGGTGGACCAGTCGAGGACCAGTCCGGGAAATAGGGTGAGTACCAACACTCGCTGCTTCAATTGTAAGCGTTTTGGTCATGTATAAAGGGATTGTCGGAAGACATTGAAGTGCTTCGGTTGTGGTAGGGCTGGCGCCATGAAGCGGGACTGCCCGGTGTGCGCAGCGAAGCCTAATGGTGGCCAGGAGAGTAACCGAAGATCGGTTCCAGAGGGAAGGGGATCTCAAAACCCATTCAGGTCGAGTTCTGATTCCTACTCAGGGTCGAATGGTGCTTCCAGTAGTGCGGGAAACGGGAATTAGACTCCTGGGGCGGCAGGTCAGGTAGTCTATCAGGGCCGGTTAGTAATCCTGCTGACTCCCAGCTGGCCATTATCGGCGATCGACGAGTGGTTACGTATATGGGGTATTCGTTAGTGGCAAGTGACCATGATCAGCGGCCCTATTTGGATGTTTCGGTATTTGGATTTTCTTTTAAGGCACTGTTGGATTCTGGGGCTTCCCGTACCGTGGTTGGTCGGCTCGGTTGGAGCATGTTGCAGGTGTACGGTATTAAAGTTTCGCTCCCGGATACTTCCTTACAAATCACTTTGGCGGATGGTGGCCAAGTATCTACGTTGGGTTCTGTGTTGCTACCAATTGTGGTGGAGGGCAAGTCGGTCCTCATCGATTGTCTTGTTGTTCCTGGGGTTCCCCATGCTCTTATCCTTGGTATCGATTTTTGGACCAAGGCGGGTATAATCCCGGATCTGAGGAGAATGGAATGGTCGTTTTCTCGGCTGGAACAGGAGCCGTCGGTAGCACTCATGGACCACAGTGAGTTAGATGCTAGGCAGTCTGGAGCGTTAGGTAGATTAGTTGGGGATGCTTTCGAGGCTATGCCAGACGGGTTAGGTCGAACCCACCTTGTTGAGCATAAGATAAGAGTAAAGGCAGGTGTTGATCCTGTGAAACAGCGGTACTATCCGGTATCGCCTACCATACAGTCGCGTATGGACGAAAAATTGAAAGATATGCTCAACAAGGGTGTAATTGAAAAGTCTCATAGTCCGTGGGCCTTCCCTGTGGTCATGATAAGGAAGAAAGAGGGCAGCTACAGGTTTTGTGTAGACTACCGGGTGTTGAACAAGTGTACCGAAAAAGATAGCTATCCCCTACCCTTTGTTTCGGCGACCTTGGATAAGCTGAGGGACGCCAAGTTTCTATCAAGTTTAGATATAAAATCCGCTTATTGGCAAATACCAGTTGAGGGAAAGTCTAGGCCCTTTACAGCATTCACGGTGCCAGGCAGGGGTCTGTTTCAGTTTAAGAGGATGCCCTTTGGTTTGCATAATGCACCGGCCACCTGGCAAAGGTTTATAGACTCTGTGATAGGTCCCGAATTAGAGCCTCATGTCTTCGTGTACTTAGACGACATACTCATCGTCACAAATAATTTTGAAAAACACTTAGAAATTCCTGAAGAGGTTTTGGATAGGCTAGCTAAAGCAGGTCTTAGACTCAATCGAGATAAATGCAATTTCTGTAGGCCAGAGTTAAAATATTTAGGCTACATTGTAGATAGGAATGGCTTACATGTGGATCCCGAAAAAGTTGAGGCAATGGTTAGGATTGAGAAACCGAAAAATTTTAAGCAAGTGCGATCGTTTATAGGTACAGTGTCCTGGTACCGCAGATTCATCAAAGATTTTTCCGAGTTAGTAAGACCTCTCACCGAATTGACAAAGAAGAATAACAAGTTTATCTGGAGCGACGATCACGAAAGGAGCTTTAAAGAAGCTAAGGAACGGCTAGTTACGGCACCTGTTTTAAGTTGCCCCGATTTTAATAGGTCCTTTACTATTCAAACAGATGCGTCTGATTTTGGTATAGGGGCAGTACTTGCCCAAGAGTTTGAAGATGGTGAGAAGGTGATTGCATATCTCAGTAGGTCTCTTAATAAGGGTGAAAGAAATTATTCAACCACAGAAAAGGAATGTTTAGCGGTCCTGTGGGCAGTCGAGAAATTACGACCATACGTCGAAGGCGCGAAATTCAAGGCGATTACCGATCATCATTCTCTAGTTTGGTTAAATAAGCTGAAAGATCCTTGTGGTAGATTGGCTCGTTGGGCGTTGAAGCTCCAACAATACGATTTCGATATCATCCATCGGAAAGGGAAGGAACACGTTGTCGTTTTCGAAATATATACTTCTGACCCTTGGTTGAAGAAAATGATTGATTCGGTCTCGCGGAAGCCTTTGTCGTACCCTAACTGGAGAGTAGAAGAGGGAGTACTCTACAAGTTCGTCAAGTCTGCGTATCCAGCCATCTACGGGGAGGGGCCCGAGTGGAAGAAAGTAGTCGGTAGCTCTGAAAGAACTCGTGGCGGGGAATATGGGCGTAAGGAAGACTTTTGCTAGGGTTGCTCAAAAATTCTATTGGCCTCGTATGAAATCTGATATTGCGAAATATGTACGCACGTGTAAAGTTTGTCAGCAGGTGAAGCCTGAAAATAAACAGCCAGCTGGGGGAATGATAGAGAGATCCAAAGACGTTGAACCGTGGGAAATGATTTGCGTCGATTTGGTCGGTCCTTTGGTTAAGTCGTTCCAAGGTTACCAATATATTCTCACCGTGGTCGATTATTTTTCGAAATTTCCATTATTGTTTTCTTTGCGTACAGCGACGGCAAAGAATATTTGTAAAACTCTTGAGGATAACGTTTTTCTTTTATTTGGTGTACCCCGATCTGTTGTTTGCGATAATGGACCCCAGTTCCGGAGTCGCGAGCTCCAGGGTCTCTGCGGTGTCTACGGCGTCCAACTACGGTATACCGCGAATTATCATCCACAAGCTAACCCGGCGGAACGAATAAACCAGATTATCAAGACTACGCTTAGGGCTGTTGTCTCAGAAAATCAAAGATCGTGGGATCAGCAATTGGCGAAGGTAGCGTGTTGTATTAGGTCGTCACAGCACGAGGTGTTAGGAGTTACGCCTTATTTCGCAAATTTTGGTAGAGACATGGGGCTTGAGGGTAGTCGAGGTTATATTGAGTCCCTAGGAGAACAGGAGCAGCTAAACTGTGAGGAAAGGGCAAAGAAAATGTCAGAAATGAGGGCAGACATACGTTCGAAGTTAGAACAGGCAGGAGCTAAGCTAGCGCAGCAATATAATCTCAGGAGAAGAGATGTCCAATACATGCCAGGAGAGCTTGTCTGGAGAAAGAACTTCGCTCTGTCAGACGCGGCGAATTATTTTGCGGCAAAATTAGCCCCGAAGTATGTAGGTCCTTTCGTCATAAAGAAAAGAGTGTCCCCTTGGACTTATGGTTTAGTCGATGAAACGGATAGGGACAAAGGAGTCTGGAATGTTCGAGATAGGTAGCATTAGCGTCAAAGAAGGATTTTCCTTCTTTTACGAGGAAAGGGTGGAGTTGTCGCGGGCTGACCGCGACAAAAGTTTTCTCGTCAGGCATTTCTTCGTCTATGCGCTCCACGCACTGGTAGAGCAAATTCTCTTTGTATTGTTTCACCCTCCTTTACCTATTTTCCTATGCTCCCCGCGGAGAGTGAATCCTAAAGGCAGCTAATCGGGTTTTTAATATGCCGGTATTTGGGCAACATGGACGTGAGTGTGTTTGTGCGCCTTACTCAACTAGCGTTGTTCCCCACCCCACCACCAGTAGAAGGAATCGTAGAGGAAATGTAGGAAATACACTGAGGGCAGTGTCATCGCCTTCTCCTGCTTGCGGCGCTGCGAAGTGCCCGCTAAGTTATGGCAATTTGTGTGTGTGGTTGTGTATCATTGGACGGGGCGACCGAGAGTACCGCGGATGGCGGTTCGGCGCGACCGGGTGATCACCCACACGCACGCCGGTTATGTATGTTGGCACGAATATGTGCTGGCGCGCAGCCTTCAGCCTGGCTTGCAGGTGCGCGTCAGATTGATTCTATCTGTGAAGGCGAGAACATCGTTCTCAGTGTTAGCAAAGTCGTGCGCGAAAATTAATACTAGAGAAAGAGCTTTTGTTGCTAAAATAAAAAAAAGGGAAAGAATAGTGAAAAGTGAATTTGCGATTAGTTTATTAGTTCAGTGCGGGAGTTTTGTTTGGCGATCCCAAAATACAGGGAAAAGTTGTTTGTGTTTCCCAGCAGGAAAATTGTGTCGCTAATTTTTGGTGGTGGTGTCGTGGTGGACACCGCAGGAGCTCTGAGCCGGAACACACTCCGGCTGGTTAAGTATCGTGTTTGTTGTGGTAGTTATTGTGTCGCGGCCCTTTTGTTTTCTCTCCCCGTGTCTTCCCATCCTTTTAGCGTCCCGCGCCCAGAGCCCAGTCACTTGACGGGTTAAAGTTGTCCCTGGCAGCTCAGGGACTGTGCGAGTGGGTTCGTAACCTTTTGGTTGGACCTCACCTCGGGTGCACCACAAAAACATTTGTTTGTCGTAGATTGGTTAATTGGTGTTGGGAGTAGTTGCCCTTTTGTTATACTTTTCTTTGTGTAGAAACAATACCCATCCCCAAACCCCCTTCTTTTGGAGCAGGTGGTACCCCGCCGTCTTCACTGGGTTTAGCCGGCTGCGTTTGTGTATTTCTATTGTCACCAATTAGTGTTGTCACTGTGTTTAGTTGCGGGATTAGGGTTTCGAGATTAGCGATCCCGAAGTGTTAGTTGAGGTGGTGACAAATTGGCGCCCAACGTGGAAATTCCTTGTTTCGTGTAAAAATTTAAATTTGTGAAATGTTTGGTGGAAAAGAAGTTTGTTTTGTGATTTTGGTTGTGCTGTACCGTGCTTGACAAAGATAGTTGTGTCCCAAGCGTCTTTATTGTGGTTTTGTCGTCACTATATTGCAAAAGAATAAACCTGCCTATTTTTTTTTTCTTTCTTTTATTTTTATTTAGCAGAAAAAGATTTCCCGGGAATAATTAAGTCAAGTGGTGACTTCGGGATCTAACTCCATTTCGGGATTTTGGTTTTCTTACTTTACAGCACCAGTAAGAACAGGTTTAAAGAAGGAGAATACGGAAGAACCGCAAGTATACCCAAACCAATTATTTAAAGTTTAAAATATTAGGCCGCGGTAATTTGCGTACATATAAACAATACGTACATTTTCGTTTCAAAGTAAATTCACTTTGGGGTGTGCCATAATTTTAAAAATATCTTCCCAACATTTTTGTTTACGTTTTGTACATTTTTCGGGCGAGTTTTATGAAATAATTTTGGTTTCGATTTTAATTTAAAGAGAAAATAATAAATAAATAATTTTTTTCCGAGTGTATCAAAAAAAATCTAAGAATCAACAAATTGCGGAAACAAAGTTAAAGTATTTTTTTTAAGTAAAGTAGTTAACTCATTACTAAGTAAATCTTTGGACATAGTCGAGGGAAGAAATATACTTATAGTCAGGAGTCAAATAGAACAAAGAGTAATTGCGGTTAGATCACCCAAAAAAAATTTTATCGGCCACCCTCTTTCTCAGCTACATATTTTGCAATTTTTACATACCTACACATTTTTAAACGTACATAATATATTGGGAACCGTTGTTACGAGTGTGCCGAAAATTTCCATAAGTTCGATCTAAGCTCAAAGCCAAGAGCAGGCGTCACAGGTACATACGAGTATTATCACAAACATACACATATATTTTTGGTAAACGGTACGTAGCTATTGTGTTGTCCCAGTAGGCAGTGTTGTTGTATTTTTTTTAATTTTGCAATTACTGTGTTAGGCTCTATTGTTTTTTGTTTAGCACCAAAATTTGTTACGCCAGTGCTAGGGTGGAGCAAAATTTTTAATTCTCGGGTCACTAGGGTGGAAATTTTTCGTTTTGAATTGGAGAATTCTTGGTTATCTTCTGTTCTTCCTGTGGAGGTTTTGATTGAATTTCGGAATTTCTCTTTAATTTTGGGTAGATTTCTTGAACTGCGTTGGAAATCATGGAAATTAATAGATTGTCTCAGGAGGAGTTGGCGTATGAGATGGAGGCAAGAGGATTGCCAGTAGCATCGGTAGAATCTATGCGTAAATCGTTGCGAGCATCGCGAGGGGTAGAAAGGCGAGGATCGGTGGATTTGTTCAGGGATTATCCGTTTACGTTTGAGGAGGATAAGGCAGCAGTAGAGGGAAAAATGGAGGAAATTACGAAATTGTTGTCCGTTGGAAAAGGGGGTAAACCGTCGGATGAAGCTAAGGCGACCACGAAATTGGAGTGGTGTTTGAATAGAATAGGGCGCGCGAAACCGGAAAATGATGAGGATATGGCAGAGCAAACGGAAATTAGGAGCAAGTTAGTTTTACTACTGGGAGATTTGCAGGAGTTAACTGGCGAAAATGAGGGGGAAAAGCCGGTACAGCCCAGTAGTGAAAATGCGAAAGCAGTGGGCCCAGCACTGGTCCAAAAGGAAGATGAGGTGAGACCAGTCCCACTTGCGGCCCCAACGGAGGTGATAGGTGGACCAGTAACAGGAGTGATACAGAAGCCTCCGAATTTGGCTAAATGGGAATTGAAGTTCGACGGGGAAAGGTCAGGTTTGTCTCTGTATGCGTTTCTGGAGCGGGTTGATGAGCTGAGTGATGCACGCGGTGTCGCCAAGGCTCAATTACTTCGAGGGGCGGTTGATTTATTTTCGGGAAAGGCGCTTTTGTGGTTCCGTTCGGTTAGGCGGTCGATAACGAGCTGGGAAGAATTGGTTCGGGAGTTAAAGTCGGAGTTTTTGCCCCCTAATTACGATGATTTATTGATGACGGAGATTCGAAGAAGGACTCAAGGGGCCAACGAGTCCATAAGGGTGTACGTAGCGGCGTTGAGAATAATGTTTGGTAGGTTGCAAGAGCCCATTTCTGAGAGTAGGATGTTAGGGATTATTAGGGCGAATCTCCTACCTTTCTACCAGACCCAGTTGGGACTAGTTACTCCAGGGTCGATTTCGGAGTTGGTCGCTTTGGGAAGAAAATTAGAAGCAGTTAGGTCATCGGTCGATGCCTTTGTTCCCCCTCCAAATCCAAGGTCCAAGGGTTTGCTGGAGCCTGACTTGGCCTATGTCTCAGTAGGGTGCGAAGTCGCTTCGGTGGACCAGTCGAGGACCAGTCCGGGAAATAGGGTGAGTACCAACACTCGCTGCTTCAATTGTAAGCGTTTTGGTCATGTATAAAGGGATTGTCGGAAGACATTGAAGTGCTTCGGTTGTGGTAGGGCTGGCGCCATGAAGCGGGACTGCCCGGTGTGCGCAGCGAAGCCTAATGGTGGCCAGGAGAGTAACCGAAGATCGGTTCCAGAGGGAAGGGGATCTCAAAACCCATTCAGGTCGAGTTCTGATTCCTACTCAGGGTCGAATGGTGCTTCCAGTAGTGCGGGAAACGGGAATTAGACTCCTGGGGCGGCAGGTCAGGTAGTCTATCAGGGCCGGTTAGTAATCCTGCTGACTCCCAGCTGGCCATTATCGGCGATCGACGAGTGGTTACGTATATGGGGTATTCGTTAGTGGCAAGTGACCATGATCAGCGGCCCTATTTGGATGTTTCGGTATTTGGATTTTCTTTTAAGGCACTGTTGGATTCT
The DNA here is from genome assembly GCA_949987695.1 of Merzomyia westermanni. Classification (NCBI taxonomy): domain Eukaryota; kingdom Metazoa; phylum Arthropoda; class Insecta; order Diptera; family Tephritidae; genus Merzomyia; species Merzomyia westermanni. The sequence continues at coordinate 123,600,967 of OX465288.1, read as the reverse complement.
GGGGCTTCCCGTACCGTGGTTGGTCGGCTCGGTTGGAGCATGTTGCAGGTGTACGGTATTAAAGTTTCGCTCCCGGATACTTCCTTACAAATCACTTTGGCGGATGGTGGCCAAGTATCTACGTTGGGTTCTGTGTTGCTACCAATTGTGGTGGAGGGCAAGTCGGTCCTCATCGATTGTCTTGTTGTTCCTGGGGTTCCCCATGCTCTTATCCTTGGTATCGATTTTTGGACCAAGGCGGGTATAATCCCGGATCTGAGGAGAATGGAATGGTCGTTTTCTCGGCTGGAACAGGAGCCGTCGGTAGCACTCATGGACCACAGTGAGTTAGATGCTAGGCAGTCTGGAGCGTTAGGTAGATTAGTTGGGGATGCTTTCGAGGCTATGCCAGACGGGTTAGGTCGAACCCACCTTGTTGAGCATAAGATAAGAGTAAAGGCAGGTGTTGATCCTGTGAAACAGCGGTACTATCCGGTATCGCCTACCATACAGTCGCGTATGGACGAAAAATTGAAAGATATGCTCAACAAGGGTGTAATTGAAAAGTCTCATAGTCCGTGGGCCTTCCCTGTGGTCATGATAAGGAAGAAAGAGGGCAGCTACAGGTTTTGTGTAGACTACCGGGTGTTGAACAAGTGTACCGAAAAAGATAGCTATCCCCTACCCTTTGTTTCGGCGACCTTGGATAAGCTGAGGGACGCCAAGTTTCTATCAAGTTTAGATATAAAATCCGCTTATTGGCAAATACCAGTTGAGGGAAAGTCTAGGCCCTTTACAGCATTCACGGTGCCAGGCAGGGGTCTGTTTCAGTTTAAGAGGATGCCCTTTGGTTTGCATAATGCACCGGCCACCTGGCAAAGGTTTATAGACTCTGTGATAGGTCCCGAATTAGAGCCTCATGTCTTCGTGTACTTAGACGACATACTCATCGTCACAAATAATTTTGAAAAACACTTAGAAATTCCTGAAGAGGTTTTGGATAGGCTAGCTAAAGCAGGTCTTAGACTCAATCGAGATAAATGCAATTTCTGTAGGCCAGAGTTAAAATATTTAGGCTACATTGTAGATAGGAATGGCTTACATGTGGATCCCGAAAAAGTTGAGGCAATGGTTAGGATTGAGAAACCGAAAAATTTTAAGCAAGTGCGATCGTTTATAGGTACAGTGTCCTGGTACCGCAGATTCATCAAAGATTTTTCCGAGTTAGTAAGACCTCTCACCGAATTGACAAAGAAGAATAACAAGTTTATCTGGAGCGACGATCACGAAAGGAGCTTTAAAGAAGCTAAGGAACGGCTAGTTACGGCACCTGTTTTAAGTTGCCCCGATTTTAATAGGTCCTTTACTATTCAAACAGATGCGTCTGATTTTGGTATAGGGGCAGTACTTGCCCAAGAGTTTGAAGATGGTGAGAAGGTGATTGCATATCTCAGTAGGTCTCTTAATAAGGGTGAAAGAAATTATTCAACCACAGAAAAGGAATGTTTAGCGGTCCTGTGGGCAGTCGAGAAATTACGACCATACGTCGAAGGCGCGAAATTCAAGGCGATTACCGATCATCATTCTCTAGTTTGGTTAAATAAGCTGAAAGATCCTTGTGGTAGATTGGCTCGTTGGGCGTTGAAGCTCCAACAATACGATTTCGATATCATCCATCGGAAAGGGAAGGAACACGTTGTCGTTTTCGAAATATATACTTCTGACCCTTGGTTGAAGAAAATGATTGATTCGGTCTCGCGGAAGCCTTTGTCGTACCCTAACTGGAGAGTAGAAGAGGGAGTACTCTACAAGTTCGTCAAGTCTGCGTATCCAGCCATCTACGGGGAGGGGCCCGAGTGGAAGAAAGTAGTCGGTAGCTCTGAAAGAACTCGTGGCGGGGAATATGGGCGTAAGGAAGACTTTTGCTAGGGTTGCTCAAAAATTCTATTGGCCTCGTATGAAATCTGATATTGCGAAATATGTACGCACGTGTAAAGTTTGTCAGCAGGTGAAGCCTGAAAATAAACAGCCAGCTGGGGGAATGATAGAGAGATCCAAAGACGTTGAACCGTGGGAAATGATTTGCGTCGATTTGGTCGGTCCTTTGGTTAAGTCGTTCCAAGGTTACCAATATATTCTCACCGTGGTCGATTATTTTTCGAAATTTCCATTATTGTTTTCTTTGCGTACAGCGACGGCAAAGAATATTTGTAAAACTCTTGAGGATAACGTTTTTCTTTTATTTGGTGTACCCCGATCTGTTGTTTGCGATAATGGACCCCAGTTCCGGAGTCGCGAGCTCCAGGGTCTCTGCGGTGTCTACGGCGTCCAACTACGGTATACCGCGAATTATCATCCACAAGCTAACCCGGCGGAACGAATAAACCAGATTATCAAGACTACGCTTAGGGCTGTTGTCTCAGAAAATCAAAGATCGTGGGATCAGCAATTGGCGAAGGTAGCGTGTTGTATTAGGTCGTCACAGCACGAGGTGTTAGGAGTTACGCCTTATTTCGCAAATTTTGGTAGAGACATGGGGCTTGAGGGTAGTCGAGGTTATATTGAGTCCCTAGGAGAACAGGAGCAGCTAAACTGTGAGGAAAGGGCAAAGAAAATGTCAGAAATGAGGGCAGACATACGTTCGAAGTTAGAACAGGCAGGAGCTAAGCTAGCGCAGCAATATAATCTCAGGAGAAGAGATGTCCAATACATGCCAGGAGAGCTTGTCTGGAGAAAGAACTTCGCTCTGTCAGACGCGGCGAATTATTTTGCGGCAAAATTAGCCCCGAAGTATGTAGGTCCTTTCGTCATAAAGAAAAGAGTGTCCCCTTGGACTTATGGTTTAGTCGATGAAACGGATAGGGACAAAGGAGTCTGGAATGTTCGAGATAGGTAGCATTAGCGTCAAAGAAGGATTTTCCTTCTTTTACGAGGAAAGGGTGGAGTTGTCGCGGGCTGACCGCGACAAAAGTTTTCTCGTCAGGCATTTCTTCGTCTATGCGCTCCACGCACTGGTAGAGCAAATTCTCTTTGTATTGTTTCACCCTCCTTTACCTATTTTCCTATGCTCCCCGCGGAGAGTGAATCCTAAAGGCAGCTAATCGGGTTTTTAATATGCCGGTATTTGGGCAACATGGACGTGAGTGTGTTTGTGCGCCTTACTCAACTAGCGTTGTTCCCCACCCCACCACCAGTAGAAGGAATCGTAGAGGAAATGTAGGAAATACACTGAGGGCAGTGTCATCGCCTTCTCCTGCTTGCGGCGCTGCGAAGTGCCCGCTAAGTTATGGCAATTTGTGTGTGTGGTTGTGTATCATTGGACGGGGCGACCGAGAGTACCGCGGATGGCGGTTCGGCGCGACCGGGTGATCACCCACACGCACGCCGGTTATGTATGTTGGCACGAATATGTGCTGGCGCGCAGCCTTCAGCCTGGCTTGCAGGTGCGCGTCAGATTGATTCTATCTGTGAAGGCGAGAACATCGTTCTCAGTGTTAGCAAAGTCGTGCGCGAAAATTAATACTAGAGAAAGAGCTTTTGTTGCTAAAATAAAAAAAAGGGAAAGAATAGTGAAAAGTGAATTTGCGATTAGTTTATTAGTTCAGTGCGGGAGTTTTGTTTGGCGATCCCAAAATACAGGGAAAAGTTGTTTGTGTTTCCCAGCAGGAAAATTGTGTCGCTAATTTTTGGTGGTGGTGTCGTGGTGGACACCGCAGGAGCTCTGAGCCGGAACACACTCCGGCTGGTTAAGTATCGTGTTTGTTGTGGTAGTTATTGTGTCGCGGCCCTTTTGTTTTCTCTCCCCGTGTCTTCCCATCCTTTTAGCGTCCCGCACCCAGAGCCCAGTCACTTGGCGGGTTAAAGTTGTCCCTGGCAGCTCAGGGACTGTGCGAGTGGGTTCGTAACCTTTTGGTTGGACCTCACCTCGGGTGCACCACAAAAACATTTGTTTGTCGTAGATTGGTTAGTTGGTGTTGGGAGTAGTTGCCCTTTTGTTATACTTTTCTTTGTGTAGAAACAATACCCATCCCCAAACCCCCTTCTTTTGGAGCAGGTGGTAACCCCGCCGTCTTCACTGGGTTTAGCCCGCTGCGTTTGTGTATTTCTATTGTCACCAATTAGTGTTGTCACTGTGTTCAGTTGCGGGATTAGGGTTCCGAGATTAGCGATCCCGAAGTGTTAGTTGAGGTGGTGACAAGTGTTGCCAACATTTTTTCAGCAATCCTTCTAGATTCGAGAAAAAAAGCCAAAAAAGCTAAAAAAATATTAGTTAAAAATGAAGTCATCTTTTCAAATGTTTTATTCGTTTTTTTATTTACAGGTATATAAAAGTATAAAAAAAGTAATATTTTATACAAAAAACAAAGTTGTTTGTACTCCAAATTCATAAAAATAAAAAAGTTTCTTGCACAGATACTTTTCATAAGAATATGCACTTTCGAGCATTTAAATTACAATGAACAATTCAAATCTGTATTTATTAAAATTACGTCAAACTAAGCCTAATATTTTTATTTACTATATAAATTAGTTGATATTTATATAAAAGGTACAACGAGTAAAATTTAAATTACAGGTCACTGTATTTTTCGATAAAAAGTCCCATTAAGCTATCAAGTGCGGCACATATTTAAAAGGAAATATACTTTCATGGCATGCATAATATAATATAAAAGGTAGTAATGTGAGATAATCTATATATATAAAAATGAATGCCATTTTTCGTTGTGATTTTATAACTCAAGAACGGGCTCACCTATCCTGACATTGAAACTTATTTTCTCATTATCCGGACAGCAATATTTTTACTTGAAGAAACGTGTCCGAAGACTGAAAACATAGGAGAAAAATATGTTTTTCTTTTTCTAATGCATATATAATATAACTAGCCTGCCCGTGACTGCTTCGCAAGGCATTCCGCAGTACAAAAGAAATCGTAAAATTTGTGTTTTTGTTAAAATTTGGTAGCCTGTGTTCGTGAAAAATCAAAACAAAAAATTTACAAAGCAAGAAAGTTAATTAAGATTAAATATTTTTAAAGATTTATTCATGTAATCTATACATATTACAGAACAAAGTCTAAACTTCTGCAAATAAGTGTTCTCGTGTGATAAAGAAATGATTGGAATTTTTTTAGGAATAATTTTTACATTTGGCTACGGTATTATAGGTACTCAAATTAAAAATTTGCTTATTTATTTCTTAAGTAATTAAGGACTTTCGGTCATCAAAGCAATGAAGTGCGTTAAAAATAGATTGAAATTGAAGGTTCTTCTTCTAAAAGATTTTAGCTAAAATGAAATGTAAAAGGATCCGCTGGTGAAAAAAAATATGCTCCAACGAACATACATTTTAGGCTCCTTTTTTATATATATAGATTAGTCCTAGATTTTGACCACGTTTTTTGGCTATATCTCGTAAACGTGTTGAAGCTCTCGTCAGCAGCTTTCATTTGACACCCATATTGTTGAAGGCTAACCGGGTTCATGTTTTGGTGGATATCTCAAGACTCTAGTGACCCATACATTTAAAATGCATGCTTAAGTGTTTATTAGACCCCGGTCGATGCAACGGTGCAAAGTGAGATGTGTTTTATGCAGTTGTTTCAGAGTGACGTCCAGAAACGTTTAAAGAGATGCGCCGCCATCTTGGGAAAAATGATGAAAGGCCTCTTCATTGCAAAACGCACACCACATGCATTTTTGCGTCGATTTTCGCCACGTTTTTTGGCTATATCTCTTAAACGGGTTGAGATATCGCAATAAAATTGACATCGTGTTAAACCTCTCGTCAGCAGCTTGCATTTGACACCCATATTGCTTAAGGTTAACCGGGTCCATGTTTTGGTGGATATCTCAAGACCCTAGTGACCCATACATTTAAAATGCAAGTAAGTTTGTAGGTGGGAATAATAAGTAACCTAGTTAAGACGAAAGTACATAAATTTTGAGAGCGAAAGAGCGTAGCGAAAGTACATAAATTTTGAGAGCGAAAGAGCGTAGCTAAGTAGGTAACAAATCGTTTAGAAAATGATAAAACTATTATTGATGTACTCGTATGTATGTTAATATGAAAACGTATAATCCGCTGGCTAAGTGGGATGAATCTGACCAAAGAAATGGGTTTTTGGTGTGTTTTTCAAAATAATTTCACCATACATTGAGCGCTTTTCAGCGCCTTCAGGTAAATATATTATATTGTTATGTGATTGAATATACCATTTTAACTGGTTGTAGTACATAAGAATGCAATCTCTTAACCTGAAGGCGAGTTCCCAATTGGTCTATATCTCGAGTCCTTAGTTACCCAGCGAAAAGAAAAGCTCTCTTTTCATTAGCATTTATCAACAACTTACAATGGATACTCATGTGGTTCAAACACATCCTAGGGTTATCCGGGTCCACGTTTTGGCCTATATCTCGAGACCCTGGTATCCGATTCTTAAAATTTCAAAACACAAACCATCTACTGAATAGTCCGAACAAAGCCTAAAAATTTGGTTTGGATAGGTGAGCCCGTTCTTGAGTTATAAAATCACAACGAAAAGGGCATTCATTTTTATATATATAGATAAACTATCATTTAGAAGCACTAAAATGGTAATTCGTAATTTTCGCCTTCTTTTCAGAAACTGAAAATCATCTCAAATTTTGGTTCTGGTATCCGGACAGTAATAATTTAGGCTGAAAATTTAAGTAAATTTCTGTTTTATATATTTATAAAATTAAAGTTTATCTTATTTTAAACAAATATTATTAACTTTCATTGTAATATGCTAATAAATACTTGTTTAGGCACTTACTTCTTTGAAACGCTCCCACTATTTTTGTTTTTACAAAACCTGCAATTTTGACGCATGCTCTGACTTTCTAACACTAAAATGACGTGTAACTTTTAAACTATGCTTTTGATTCAACTTAAACTTTCCACGAACACTCAGAAACATGTACATTTCCATTTGTGTTGGTATTTGAGACTATTTGTTAGTTATTTGTATATTAGTCCCAAAACATTGACATAGTGCCCGGACACTAGCGCTGTCCGGAAACTAGTGCAGTTACCCTATATGATCATACCACAATAAAATGGCATTAATTTAGTTTTGGTGCACTCTAATGGCACTACAGGATCAGTGCTGTATACCCGATAGTTACTTTTAACATTTATATACCACAAAGATTTTATATGTGCCTTCCTATTCCTAAAGTGCCTGCCATCATATGATCATGAAAGTCCAAAAAGCCACCTGCCTCTAAGAGACTATTACTATCCTAGTACCAGTAATGTCGGCAAAGAGTAATATCATGCATGTCGTTGGGATTGCGTAGACATCGGATAGTTGAGACCGGGAGCCGTATAGATAAGGATTCAGCTGGAAAGAGTCCCGCTCCTTCTCCACAGGTATTTTTTTAATTCTTGAGTAAATCCTCTACTTTCCAAGGTTACTGCTTCAGGAAAAGAATCGTAACGCTTGCATCGAGTACTGTTCTTAACAGATGTAGTTCCTTTTTATTTTCATTTAAGGAGTTTAAAGAACTCCTAACAGAGAGCAGGAAGTTTTGACCATCAAAAGAAGAAGAGTAAAACTTTGAGATTTTGAAGAGCTCTAGTTTTATTCTATATCTCTACATGGTTCCTCGCTATTAAATCGCAATATTTATAGTCCAAACCCCGTTTATCGTAACAATAAATTGCATGTGAGCTATATGTTATTTACTTCCGATCTGGCTGGATTTTCATTTGTCACATTACGTATATAATATGTACCTAATCTGCAAAATTTTACGTTGCTAGCTTTTTAATTGCAAAATGTATAGCCCCAAACCCATTTATGGAAACTATCGATTACATGTGAGCTATGCATTGTATTCGTTGGTTTCGACAAATGACTAATATATTACAAAATGGAGGCCACATGCGGAATTTCAGCGAGATATCTCTTAAAATGAGGGGCTAGTTTGCGTGCAAACAGACAGACAGACGAACAGACGGGCGGACGGACAGACGGACGTAGTTAAATCGACTCAGCTCATGGCCCTGACCATTTCGTTATACTTGTTAGTAGGTCTATCTCTTCTTCTTCTCATACTTACAAACATCGGACCAAAGTTATACTACCATTACATGTTCGTGAAAGGTATAACTATGCATTTCCGTCACTCGCGTTACATACCGAAAATTACTTTATATTTTTATTAATATTTTCGGAACTATAAGTAGGCTGTTGATAAAACTTTGTCAAATTTCTGATCGAGATATCAGCAGTGATTACTATGTTTGATGACTTGCTATGAGTTAAATACATGTCATTTGTGTCCTTTCAAAAAAAGGTAACAAATAATTTTTTTCTTTTAATGTGTTGACTATTTTTAAGCCGGTTTAACTGTAATTACGCTCGTAATTTGGCCAATGTTTGGTTACGCCGCCACTGTCAACAGCGCAACAAATGAAAGCAGCGCAGTCAGTTTAATCTATATGCTATCATCTCTTCCAATTTCATATGTACACATATACTTTGTAAATTGCTCTGCGAAGCAATGAGAAACAAAATTCATTTAGTTAGTTTTAATCATACATACACACACATTCACACGAGTTAATGTCATTTATTGCAATTGCCTTTTGCTAAAGGCTCTCATTAACCATGATCCAATAATTTATATGGTCGCCGCAATCGGCCAACAACACGAAATTACCGTTTGACGTCGTTTAATTCTTGTGTCAAAATGCACATGTGAGAGGGAACGCGCAAAAACGATTCGCCTATTTTCTAAGCTTTCTACGTATAACACACACATAAATCACACATTTTCTTTAAATGTTATCACAAAGCACTCGTTTCATATCAATTCACAGCGAATTTTTATTAAAAATAAATAAAACACGAAGCGAACTCAATAGCTTTTCCAAGAACTGTAAACAAAGAATGTAAACAAAAACAAAGATATGATAGTTTGACAAAAGGTGTGGATGAGTAAGAAGAAGACGCTATGTAATTTGAAACGACCATATAAATTATTGGATCATGTCATTAACTTCATCTTTCACTCTTGCAGTCAGTCGTTGTCAAATCGCTAATGGTAAAGCACGGGCTAAATCGAACCCGCCTGCTTCTGTATAAAATAAATAACTTGCATTATTTAAACTACAACTATTATCGCTTTTATTATATGGAAATTAGCCAACGAAAAGGCTCGAAGGCTACACTTTTTTTGGTGACCCCGACGTGATTGCTATTGCCTTTTTTAAACTACAAAAAATAGCAATTAGCATATATCGCAGTAAAATATTTTACCGGTTAACTGCGCAGTACATAGTATGAGTTTTACATTTTCGGTGAGGCATACATACTAATAAACTACAAGAGTACATAACTGCGGATGTTGGTGTCTCAGTTTATTGACACTTAAATACATACGGGTATAAAGCGGTAAATTCGTACCGCTGGAAAATCACGCAATGTTTGGGATCCGCTAACTCCGCTTTATACAATTTTTTCTTTGTGATTTTTGGTAAGTTGCATAGCCTCAACATTGTATCATGACCGAAAAGGAGCAGTCTAATGTATCGCCTGAGGATAAGACAATATTTCACAATCAATTTATGGGCAAGCGCAACGGTTTGAACAGGCAATCGAAGGCGAAAAAATTAATCTGCTAAACGAAACGGATTTAAGCGTAAGGTTGGAGCGCCTGGAGCACATTTCCTCCACGTTCAACTCAACTCATGACAAACTCGAGGAGCTTAATTTTGATGAAATCGGTGGGGAACTGCGCTCAAACTTCGAAGAGTTACTTCTTTCAATCCGGTCCCGTATACGGCATGAGATTCGCAAGCGTTCATCTCAAATGCCACCTTGTTCAACTATGCGCTATGAACACACTTCTGAAGGTCAAACCATCATAATGCAAAGTCGACCACGGTTACCTGAGCTAAAGTTGCCCACATTTAGTGGAGCTTACACGGAATATACCGACTTCATTTCGATGTTTACAACAATTATCGATAAAGATCCTGATCTCACAGATGTCGAGAAAATGCAACATTTGCGAACTTCGCTGAAAGGTGCATCATTGGATACCATCCGTTCGTTGGCGATCAGTGGTTTAAACTATAATATTGCTTTGGAGTTACTGCAGAAACGTTTTAACAATAATCGTCTTATTTTTCAGGCACACATCACCGAGATTCTGGGCCTTAAAAGGGTAGAACTATCTTCAGCAGTAAAGTTACGTGAGCTTTCAGATAAAATGAACGCTAACCTACGAGCATTGCTAACGATTGGAGACTCTGAGCAAATAGCGTCCTGCATAATCATACATATTCTACTTCAAAAGGTGGATGGTGCAACGCAGACTAAGTGGGAAGAAACCGCACCCTTGGACGTCATACCATCATGTGAACAATCCACAACCTTTCTGGAGAAACGATGTCAAAAGTTGGAAAACGTCGAACACTCAGTTGCAGCAAGCACGCGTATATCTCAGGTGGGCAAGAACAGTAGAAATACTAACTCCAGTAGAAAATCTTTTATATCCACTAACACATCAAATGGCTGTGTTCTGTGCGACATCACAGACCATTCCATATATAGCTGCAGTATATTTAATAATTTATCGCCACAACTACGTCTTAAAGAAGCCAAGCGGCTGTCGTTATGCATTAATTGCCTTCGAAGAGGTCACCAGTTGAGAGCATGTAGCGCCGGTTCATGTCGTTCATGCGGAGCTAAGCATCATACTTTACTGCACTTCGACCATTCTAACAGCCAGGCTATAATACGTGAACAACAAAACCTTCCATTGTCATCGCAAGCTACTCCGCAACACCCACAACGCTCTCTTACTGTTGTTTCCCCTTCTGCCCTTGATTTTTCTGGCACCCCGAATCTCAGTTGTGATGTTGTGCTTCTTGCTACTGCGGTTGTTGACGTCAGGAACAGTGCTGGTACATGGGTGCCCTGCCGTGCGCTGCTCGATTCCGGATCGCAGTTGCACATAACCACATCTCGACTTGCTCAACAATTACAGCTGCGCAAAACTAAATCGTTTGCATCTGTATCTGGCCTTGGCGATTCCGAGTTCCAGTCAGATGGTTTTACTGTTAACATGAATCTTCGTTCTCAAATTTCCGAATACACAACTTTCATTACCGCGTTAGTAGCCTTCAGCATAACTGACAATCAACCCAACTTTAGTCTAAATATAACATCGTGGAACATTCCCTCCAACATTCGCCTAACAGATAGAGACTTTCACAAGTCACAACGCGTTGATATGCTCATTGGAGCAAGCCTCTTTTACGATCTTTTGTGTGTTGGGCAGATCAAGTTGGCTCCTGGTCTGCCGTTACTTCAAAAAACCAGGTTAGGATGGGTGGTCACAGGTGGTGACTCTTAGCCTAGAACAGGGAATGTTTTGAACGCGACATCCTCAACGAAACCTTAAAATCAGCTTGATCAGTTGGTGCGTCGCTTTTGGAAGCTTGAAAGTTGCTGCTCTTCTGCGGTCAAATATACCAAAGAAGAGATTGATTGTGAACCCCACTTCAAGGCTAATTTCTGGGGACTATTCGGTTCGATTGCCTATCAAATCCAATATAAGTATGCTAGGTGAGTCATATCCACAAGCATTGCGTAGATTCTAGAATCTAGAGCATAAATTAGATCGCCAACTAAACTAAAGACCAAATACGCTGCGTTCATGCAAGAATACTCAGACTTAGGCCACCTGTCTTTAGTTAGTAAGGAAACTCGTCATCTTTGCAAGTATTTTTTACCCCATCACTGCGTAATGAAGGAAGACAGCACTACCACAAAGCTTCGGGTTGTATTTGACGGCTCTGCAGCTTCGTCCACCGGGTACTCCCTCAACGATGTGCTTAAGACCGCCCCTACTATACAACCCGAACTCTTTAACATACTGTTGCGTTTTAGAACATTTTCTGTTGCCTTAACTGGTGATATTTGCAAGATGTATAGATGTGTACGGGTATCGGAGTATGACTCCTACTTGCAATGCATATTATGGCGCGATACGCCGTTTATAAACTTGATACAGTAACTTATGGTACTCGACCGGCCGCATTTTTATCAGTGCGATCAATGCATCAATTAGCCTCTGACGAGCAGAAACTGTTTCCTATCGGAGCTGAAATATTGCGGCGAGACTTTTATGTTGACGATCTTATTACAGGCGGCGATTCCGTCCAAGAAGTCAGAGAGATCATGAAACAAACTACTAATATGTTGGCCAAGGGTCGTTTTAAATTGCGGAAATGGTGCACTAATAATTTGGAGCTTCTTCAAGGTATACCAGCCGAAGACACCGAAACTCTTTTACATTAACATCACTAAGACGCTTGGTCTTACTTGGGACCCAGCTTCTGATCGCCTACTGTTCGTATTTACGCCCACGGTTACAGCAAAGAGGAATTGCAAACGATCGGTGTTGTCAACAATTGCTCGTTTTTACGACCCGTTGGGGCTTATTGGTCCAATCATTTCGAAGGCAAAAATTTTTCTTCAGCATCTTTGGAGGGAGCGACTCGACTGGGATGAAAGCTTGCCGATATCTTTGGACTCATCATGGAATAGTTTATACTCAGATCTTGTTCGCATACGGAAACTAAGTTTTCCTCGGCTGTCTATCCTGCCAAAAGGTGTGGTCGAGGTTCATGCTTTCAGCGATGCCAGCGTTGAGGCGTATGGGGCATGTGTATACGTAGTATCCGACAACGGAAGCGAGGGGCAGGCGCGTTTGGTTTGTTCGAAGTCGCGTGTAGCACCCCTAGAGCTAGAGCTTTGTGGAGCGGCACTGCTGGCGCAACTTATTCACGAGGTACCCGAAATGAAGATTTTAAATGTCCGTTTTATTGTTGGTCGGATTCCGCAGTTGCGCTAGCATGGATCCACGACGAGCCATCTCGGTTTCAGGTCTTCGCATCCAACCGCATAGCAGCAATACAAGAACTGACGGCAGGCATGGAGTGGAATTATGTGCCAACTAAGTTAAACCCAGCTGACATTCTTTCTAGGGGCGCATCTCCCAGCGAGCTAATCGAATCATCAATTTGGATTCGCGGTCCTGAGTTTTTAACTGAAGGCCGAAGCAAATGGCCGTTGACTTGTAGTGTAGTGAAAGAGATCCCTGAGCTTCGCAAGAAAGTCCTGCTGGTAGTACCTCAGGTCACTGACATGACACTTCGATGCAAATATGTCACCTCGTTTACAAAACTACAGCACGTTTTCGCCTATATCTACAAGTTCGTTCATCGGATCCGACATCGCGGATTAACAGTTGATCATATTCAAATGGCTAGTCTTTGTGATGACTACAACTACTTGAAAAATGGTGAACGGGTAAAATCAAACAGCTGCATTTCGTATCTTTCTCCATTTATCGACGACCAAGCCTTACTTCGTGTGGGAGGACGACTAAAAAACTCAGCTTTAGACTTCAATGGTCAACATCCTATTATATTGCCTAGACGCCATCCGGTAACTCATGCAATTATCATGCACTTCCATAGACACAATTTACATGCCGGTCCTCGCGCATTGCTGGCTAACATTCGCCTACAATACTGGCCAATCGGAGGCCGGAAAACTGTCTCAAGCACAGTGAGTAAATGCACAGTATGTTTTCGTGCGAAGCCATTTATAGCTGAACACATCATGGCGGACCTTCCTCATGACAGAGTCAACACATCGTACGCGTTCAAGGTCACGGGCGTGGACTTTTGTGGACCCTTTTTTTATAAAAATGAAATACGCAACAAACAGCCAATAAAGTGTTACATCTGTATCTTCATATGCTTCGCTACCAAGGCTGTTCATATGGAGCTAGTTATGGATCTCTCTACGAAGGCCTTTCTGAATGCTCTCAAGCGCTTCATTCTCACTCGATGTTGCCCCGCCAGAATATGGTCAGACAACGCCACTAATTTTGTTAGTGCTAGAAATGAGCTTGCGGAACTACGTCGTCTTTTTCTTAGTGATAGTCACATAACGGCTGATCACGAATTTTGTTTAGACAACACCATCGATTGGAAGTTCATTCCTCCTCGTTCTCCACATTTTGGTGGACGGCCAAGCACCATTTTTATCGAACAGCTGCAAATTCTTTATTGAACTTTGATGAGCTGCGTACACTCATTTGCCACATTGCGGCAATTATTAACTCTATACCTTTGTTTTCACTTTCAGAGCATCCCGACGATCTGGATGTTTTGACACCCGCTCATTTCATAGGGACGGCCCATCTGGCCTTGTTTGATGAACCGAATGTTACATCTCTTAACTTTAATCGGTTAGACCAATGGCAGCGCATGTCCTACTATCAGCAAATATTTTGGGCCCGATGGCGTGAAGAGTACTTAACTCTTCTACAAGAGCGGTCCAAATGGCGCCATCAAAAACTTGGCTTATCTATCAATGACATCGTCCTGATAAAGGATGAAAATTTACCACCACTTAAGTGGCCACTCGCGAGAGTCTTAAAATTGTTGACCGGGGCTGATGGAGTATCCCGGGTTGCAGAACTTAAAACGGCCACTGGAATCATCCAAAGAGCTATACGAAAGCTGTGTCCACTTCCTAAGCAAGATGAGGTTGAAAGCCTAAGGCTTCCAACGGGGGGAAAATGTTTGCTTACGCCGCCACTGTCAACAGCGCAACAAATGAAAGCAGCGCAGTCAGTTTAATCCACATGCTATCATCTCTTCCAATTTCATATGTACACACATACTTTGTAAATTGCTCTGCGAAGCAATGAGAAACAAAATTCATTTAGTTAGTTTTAATCATACATACACACACATTCACACGAGTTAATGTCATTTATTGCAATTGCCTTTTGCTAAAGGCTCTCATTAACTTCATCTTTCACTCTTGCAGTCAGTCGTTGTCAAATCGGTAATGGTAAAGCACGAGCTAAATTGAACCCGCATGCTTCTGTATAAAATAAATAACTTGCATTATTTAAACTGCAACTATTATCGCTTTTATTATATGGAAATTAGCCAACGAAAAGGCTCTAAGGCTACACAGCCAATATAATATAAATAAAAACCAAGTGAAAAAAAGTCAGGATTTTTTGGTTCTGCGCTGCGGAAACGCTCATAACTATTGTGAAAATCATAGCAATAGTCATTGAGTTGAATTTTGTTGGAGTTAAAGAGCTGTTAATTTCAAATTATTTTAAGTCAGGGACATAAAATAACTTTTATTTAAATGCTAAAATTTATTTAAAACGTTGCTTCATAATAATTATTCGATGAAGAAAACATATTGTATATATTATTTTTCAAGGTTTATTTTATTTTTTGGGGCTAATTGTTATTTGTCAAAGTTTATTTTTTACGTTGCCTGATAACTTTTATGGATGAGAAATATTTTTTTTCGTTGGCAACAAAAAGTTTAACTTGAAATAATTTTTGTTATTTCCTTCATGAAACCCAGTAGATCCAGGGATCATCGTTTTATTAATCCCGGAGTACCTCCTTGCGAGTATACTATACTTCTGTTTATTACCATGTAATTTTGTAAACTACCTTCTAGCATTGCATGTTTTAGGAGGGCGAGTTATAGAAAAACTCCCTTTCACCTCCCAAAAATCAATAATGGTGTTTTAGTTATTAAATTTTTATGAATCGCAATCGAGTAATGGGGGAGTTTTGGAGAATTTTAGAAGACCTCCCAGGAGAGCAATGAGGGAGACATTTCACATTCCTTTTAAAAGGCCAACGAAAGTTCTTTGTAGAATCATGCCTCAATCCTTCTATGGAAGCAAAAAAAGGAATGGAAGCAATGCAAATGCCGCACATACCAGCAAAAAGGGATAAGTCATGAAAAATGGCACAAATAACATTCACATAAAAAATTCAACAACCACAAATGGTATCGAATCTGGATTAAATATTATATTTTCTACGACTGAAACTTTTTTCTTCTGTTGACAGAGAAATTCCGCTTACTCAAAAAGTTGTTAGCCGGGAGTAGAAGTTGGAGAAATCTCTACTTTTGCCCCAAAAATGTATAAAGGAGGGAGTAATCCTTTATTATTAATTTAAGGAGGTCTCCCCTATTGCTCCAAGATTGGTAAACTCGGAGCACAGAGTGTAGAAATCTCTGTTATCGTTCCGGAAGGATGTTAAGGGGAGTACTCTCTTGTTCATCGCTTGGGGATATCCCTCCTTTTTCTCCACAAAGAGTAGCTTAAGAGCAGAAAACAAAAAAATTATCTTCTATTGTTCCAAAAGAATGTCAAAGGGAGCACTCTCTTATTTATTGCTTAGGGAGATCTCGCTTCAAGTTTTACTAGGAAGTTCTTATATGATAAATAGTAGTATTTACACACACTTCTCGTTGCGTTCGCTCTTAGCGTGACCTTTTAGTCAGCACTCTTCATCATCGTACCAGTTTTTTTTTTCAAAACCGCTAGTATCCAATTACGTCTTCGGATGCGGTATGGAGTGCTTCGAAGATATATTCTCACTAAATAAAAATAAAAAAAATAAATAGATTAGAACCGAGCTTCTCTATCAATTTGTGGTGTGTTGCTTCTAATTTTGACTGCAAATTGGCGGGACCTACAGTTTATTGCAAAAATAAATTGCTTATAGCCGACTTTGTTATCACTATGAATTTCAACGGAAGGTTATAGTCGAAATCAATTCACGTAATTGAATGGTTTTCACTTACGTAGAAATTTACACTTTTTTGTAAATAACTCTCTAAAGAAATCAATGCCTATGTAACCATGCCTACATTTCTCTTAGGGCATTGTAATTTCCTACAAGTGAAAAATCTTCAACAATCCTATGTGCCCTGACCCGAGTGTCAATAATTTATATTTGCATGTTTATGCAGTTCATACGACTTTTATTTTGCACATTAATGTATTTTACGCAATTAAAGAAACTGGCCGTAAGCATAGTCATTGCTTAACACGAGTTTTAATTAAAATCTTTACTTAACTTAAAAAGAAATTTAAAATGTTGGTCAATCATAGTCATATGAAACAAAGATTTTAGCTAAAATGAAATGTAACAAGACCCCCCATGAAATAAAAATTTAGTTGGTTGGTGGTTCGAAGAAATTTTTTATGTTTTGCAAGGTCACCGTGTGTCAGCTATTTTATTCACAAACCATAGTATAAATGGTATTTGTCTTGGAGAAAGCAATGTCACAAACACAACCCTAGACACATACTGTGATTTTAAAATGCTAAAATGACGTTTTCTTCATTTTAAAATAAAAACTCCGTCTTAGACATAAAATGTATTTTAAGTTGACTATGACTACGGGCCTGTGATTTTAAAATGTTAAAATTACGTTTTCGTCATTTTAAAATTAAAACTCCGTCTTGAACGTAAAACGTATTTTAAGTTGACTATAAGCGGCATGGAATGATGTTTATTTTAGAATCATGTTTAAGTAGATAAAACTCAATTTTATTTTGACTATGACTACGGGCGAGGCTTTTATTGGTTATAGTAGATAGCACCGGTGGGAGTATTTGAACGCCTGAGCTGCTCATGCTCCAGTAGGCTTTATCATCAATTCGTAAAGTTTCGTTGTCCAATTGAAGAATATAGGAGCCGTTCAAATAGTTCGGGATATCACCTGACCATACTGTGTCATTGAAGTTGTCCAATAGAATGGTGTCAGGTTAGACAGGGTAGAGTCGAAATAAGAGTCACGCTGGCTCAACTTCGTTCTGGATATTGTAACAGACTAAACTCTTACTTATCCAGACTGAACCCCGACATGCCAAATGTCTGCCCGGCATGCGGCGTGTCTCCCCACGATACTAACCATCTGTTCCTCTGCTCAACCGAGCCCACTCTTCTAACTCCAATCTCACTCTGGTCCACCCCTGTTGAAGCCGCGAGGTTTCTTGGACTTCCGTTAGAAGAGCCTGATGACAATGTTGGTTGGGGGTGACACCCTGGACAGGTTATGTAGTCGCTACAACAACAACAACAACAATAGAATGGTGTCCTCTTCGATGACTTCAATCGTTGAGTCGTTGCAGCTTACGTAGCGGCAACTGGTCTCGCCACCTTTGAGCAGTAGCGGCAGACAATCCTCTTCGCGTAGTAGGTCAATGCATCCTGCTTGCATACCATTGCACTTGTCAGGTGAATGCACTTATCCTTGATGCCATATGTTTCCTTCTTGTTGATTAGAACTTGGCTGTACCTTAAATCCAGCCGATGACCATTTTTTATAATTGCTCGAGTGATGAGATTGTTGAATCTCGTTTGATCCACCTTTGGCATGGACCAAACATAAAGTAGCAAGGTACCATTCGTGTAGATTGATGGCTCACCGTATTCGATGGCGTTAGCATATGGAAGGACTTCGATTTCGCTGATCAACTCGCTGATTTCGTCTTTGTTTAGCAGGTTGCTGTTAACCATTCCAGCCTTGGCCATTCGACAGGCTTGAACAAACTCATTGACATCATCCTTCAGGATCATTACCTTGTGCATGATTTCCTCTGATAGTTTCATAACGTGATCATGTCCCAGGATGCCGTTTGTGACAGCTACAATGCCGTTGACCTCCTGCAATAACTCATGAGTTTTCTTAAATATTTCATTATTTACCTTGTACTGTTGGTTGTTGTTTAGCACTATCGAATCCTGGGATCGAAGTACCCAATCGGACGCGTCGAGAGAACCGGAAATCCATTTCCAAGCCGATCCTATCCAACTAATTGCACGCTTACTTCTTTTGTGTTTTGAACCTTTTAGCTCATTAAGTTGAATTTTAACCTTCTCTAAGTGATAGGCAAGGACATCCGTGGTTTCATTCAGCCGGGTGACATCGGCTTCCAGACGACTTGCGATTTCTTCATAGCGGGCTAGGTTGATAACATGAATTATCTTGAAGTATCCGTTGACTATCCAACAATACCCATCTCGTACGGTTACAACACGCGAGAGCAGATCGAATACGACGTATGCTTGTGCGGACGCACAGAGGCAGATTCTAGCAGTAAAAATACAAATATCCTCATAACTAATATACATAGTGAAAAATTTACATTTCAAAATTAATATTTCATGAACTTAATGCTATTTATCGGATTTTATTTCAAGAACAATATTTAATCAAAAAATTTACATCTCATCTAAATGCTATCCTACTATTTTTCGAAACTTATCTTGAAGCTGAATATTCAAGTATGTAAAATTTATGTAACATTTCAAGTAATATGACTTGTATCTAATTTAATTGTCATCTCTTTGCTAAATGCTCGTGCTATAACTAGTGAGTGGAGTTCGGGTCGCTTCGGGTTTGACGGGAATGTATGAGAACTCGGAGTGATGTTAAGTGTAGTTTACTGACAATTA
The DNA here is from genome assembly GCA_949987695.1 of Merzomyia westermanni. Lineage (NCBI taxonomy): Eukaryota > Metazoa > Arthropoda > Insecta > Diptera > Tephritidae > Merzomyia > Merzomyia westermanni. The sequence continues at coordinate 123,581,623 of OX465288.1, read as the reverse complement.
GCTTTTCAGTTATTATTAGTTTTTTAGAAATCATTAGGAAGTTAATAGGATTTTGTTAGATTAAGTATAGTGGTGTGAAGGTAGTGTTGCCGGCCTACCACACCGAAGGTCCTTGGTTCGAGCCCTGGTACAGGTAACATCAAAAGTGATTTGAAAAAAAAAGTTTTTCAAAACGGGGTCGCCCCTCGGCAGTGGTTTGGCAAACTCTCCGAGTGTATTTCTGCCATGACAGGCTTCTCAGCAAAAATTCGTCTCCTTTGTAGATGCCGTTCGGAGTCGGCAAAAAACTGTAGGTCCCACCAATTTGTAGGGAAAATTCAAACCGGCACACCACAAATTGGAAGAGAAGCTTGGCGCAAAAATCTCTTAGTAGGTTTATGATGATATACCTGTTGTATATCGCGCCATAGAGATAGAAGTATAGTTTAACTTGTTAGTATTAGGTTTTTTTGATTTACCGTTTTTTTTTTGTTGCGAATTAGTGAGTTAGTTTTTTAGTTTAGTTTGTTAGTTTGTTCGTTTTTCCTCTTTTATCGAAGAATGTTTCCCTTTTTTTTAATTAAAATTTTTTTTTTTTTTGTATTTTAGTGAACGCCTCTATGCATTTTATATATTGCCGCTTTATGCGGGTTTATTGACCAGCCCAATGGTTGTATTTCAAAAAAAATGTTTAGTTTTGCATCGGAATATAGGCGAATTTCCAGCAGACGGATAGGTCGTGGTGATCCCTTTTAACCATAAGCGTTGATGATTGCAAATGGCCTACTCATGGCACGAACGCTTCACGTCAATTAAAGCAAAGACATTATCGTGGAGTTGAACCACACCGATCGTCATCATTCGAACCAACGAGTTATTTGGAATTGAACCAACATCTGACTGGATCGGCTACAAAATGATTTGAGCCCTGGGACCAAAGGATTTAAGCATAAGATTTGCCTTATGACCAATGTTATCTTAGCCGTTTTTAACGTCAGTCTTGTGGATGTTTTTCCCACTTTCAGTAACAATAGTTACGTTTCTGTTTTCGGCAACAGATTATTCCTTTAATAGTTCCTTTTGTTTAGCCTTTATCTGTTTATTTGCAATAAATAATTTGTCTTCTGCACTGAGGGGGCGTGGTGTAGAACGTTTTGTTTAGCCTTTATCTGTTTATTTGCAATAAATAATTTGTCTTCTGCACTGAGGGGGCGTGGGGTAGAACGTTTATTGTTCAACCTTGCGTTCCTGACCTCCTGCTCCCCTTCCGATAAGGCTTTAACGTCATCATACGTTTTCTCTCTGAAGTCCACCAATCCTTGGTAGTTGACTCTAGAAGCCCTGTTAAGGAATACATCTGCTGGCTTTTGTTTAAAAACAGAGTGAACGGTATTGTTGTTCCGGTCCACTGCTATCGAGACGCGTTCCTTCGGAGTCAATCTACTATATTCGACAGAAATGCAGCGGTATATTTCAATCAAGGTTGAGCGTTGCTTTCACTTCTCGGTGTGGGAGTTTGGTAGACTTCAATATTTAGTGAGCGGGCATAGTTCAAGACAAGAGGGGTTAAAAAACCCTCTTTCGTTGTCCATGACCAATATTTTTGGTACTGAAAAGTAGTGCAGGAGATCAGTACGCTTTCTTCGAATGTGTACTGAAGACTTGTTCTTTATTGCAAATAGCTTAGCGAAATTTGAAAATGTATCTGTTGCGCTAAGGTATTTTTGTGTTTCAATTTCAAATATTTCTATATGAAGGATCTCGCAAGGATAGCTCGGAATCCGTGTGAGCTGAAGGAAATGTTCTGATGGATGCCTATCGTATTTATTAAGTTTGCAGATGTCGCATTGTTTGAAATATTCCATGATTTGCCTGGCCATTGCCGGGAAGTAATATTGCTCTAAAACCTTCACCCTGTTCTCACGCGGGTTTCTATGGGCTCGCTTGTGTTCCCTCGCGATTATCTCGTAAATCCTATCAGGTACCGTAACATCTTCTACAACTCTTTGTATTATCCTCATTCGATACCTTTGAAAGTGATTAACATAAACGTACTGTAAAGGGGCAAGGAATCTTTCGGGAACTTTTACTCCGTTTATCACATTAGGATTGACACATTCCCTCAAAATAGAAACCAATGAAGCATTGTCGGATTCGGAAAATGAGACGTAATGTCTATTATAACCTGGATGGGGAAATTCGAGGCATTGAGGGTGATTCCCATCTCTGAAAATTATTTGGTTTCTAAACACGTTAAGTGGGGCCGCTCATGTGGAATTATATCCGAACTGTCCTGATCAGCAGAATGCTTCGGGCTCTACGTTATCCTCAGCATTTGCATGAGTGTCTTGTCCTGAGACAGAAGGAGGCTGAGCGATAACCGACTCAGTCAATATGTTACACTCAGTTTTGAGTCGAGAAAGGACGTCAGCGACTAGATTTGATTTACCTGGTTTGTAGACAATTTCGCAATTATTTTCCTCAAAGCGAACTTTCCAGCGCTTCAACTTGGCTTTGTAGTTGCGACAACTGAGGGATAGAAGGATGTCATTTCTATGAAACTTTTCAAATCTTTCAAATTACATTAGGGAAAAATTAAATTCATCGCCTCGACCTTTTTTGGGTCAGGGCGAATACCTTTGGGTGTAATAATATACCCGAGGAATCCGACTTCAATTTCGAGGAAACACGTGTTCTCCAAGTTAACCCTCAGGTTAACCTCGTGCAATCTTGAAAATATTTTTTCTATGTTTTGTAAATGGTCTTCCATGTCCTTTCCAAACACCATGATGTCGTCGATTTACACATAGCAAATTTTGCCAATATATTGCTTGAGGACATCGTCGATAATTCGTTGGAAGATTGTCCGGGCGTTTTTCAACCCAAAGGGAAGCAGAAAAAATTCGTATTTTCCGTTCATCGTCGAGAACGCAGTTTTGGGGGATGTCAGGTTCTTTCATAGGTATCTGGTGGAAACCAGGTGTCAGATCAATAGTGGTATATTATTTAGATTGGCCTAAGCTGCACAAAGTTGCATTTATGTCAGGAATTGGGTAGGTAGCAGAGATCACGACGACATTCAATCTCTTGTAACCGATGACCATGCAGTATTGTTTCTCACCATCAAGTTTAGGTTTTTTAGGAACCACCCATATCGGGGAGTTGTAGGGGCTTTTTGATGGCCGGATAACACGTTCCTCAAGTAATTCGTTCACCTGTCTGTCGACCTCCTCTCTCATGTATGCAGGATAAGGATAACTTTTGCTGCAAATTGGGTTCGATGTCGATGTCCTTATATCCGCACGCACACTAGTGTCTACCAATTCGTTTCCATTAATTGGTTGGAATAATTCGCCAAATTTTTCAATTATTTCGCCTACCCTTCTTTTCGTTTCTAGGGGAAGGTCCTTATATAATCCATTGTATAATTTACTTCGCTGGATATTCGTGCCTTAAGAGGTATTTTATATTCCTCAATTTTTAAAATATTGTTCTTTTTGTCTACTGCTGCTCCGATTTCCTTAAGGGTATCGTCGCCAATAATACCATCAAATGTTTCAAGACCAGGAAGGATAACAAATGTTATTTCGGAATTAATGCGTATATCTGTAAAAAATTTCAATGTTATCTTTTCATTTATATCTACGCAACCCCCCGCTGATCAACCGCTAAATGATTTCCGCACAGGACAGCCCTGTTTGGTTACAGTTTACTTAATAAAATTCTTATTCGCACCCGTATCGACGAGGAAGTCCAGCGTGCGGCCGTCGGGAAGTTTGTACTCTATATATGGTACGCTAGATGGCCGTTCGGTATAAAATCCTCTTCCTCTGCAGTTGGGATTGGTTCAGCTTTTGGTTCGGATGGACTGGTCTACCTCCATCTTTTCAACTGGTAAAGGGTGTTTTTTTTAGGGGTATAGAACTTCGAATTGAAATAAAACACAAGAAAATCGTTTTAAGGTCCATTAATTTTGCTTTATTGGAAGGATAATTTTATGCCATTAATGTTTAAATATGATTTCGGGCATGTGGCCGCCGCGGCTGGCTCGAATAAAGCCAATTCTACAGGTCCAATTTTCAACCACTTTTTCGAGCATATGGGGCCGTATGTCGGCAATAGCGCCACGAATGTTGGCTTCCAATTCCCCTAACGTTTCTGGTTTGTTGGTGTAGACGAGCGACTTCACATATCCCCAAAGAAAATAATCCAATGGTGTCAAATCACACGACCTTGGTGGCCAATTGACAGGTCCATTCCGCGAAATTATGCGCTCATCGAATGTTTCCTTCAATAAATCGATTGTGACGTGCGCTGTGTGGCATGTAGCGCCGTCTTGTTGGAACCACAACTCATCCACATTCATGCCATCCAATTCGGGAACAAAATAGTCGGTTATCATGGCTCTATACCGGTCTCCATTAACGGTAGCTGCCTCTCCAGCATTATTGCGGAAGAAGTATGGCCCAATGACTCCACCAGCCCATAGAGCACACCAAACAGTCAGTTTTTGTGGATGTAATGGCGTTTCAAGGGTCTCATGTGGATTCTCTTCACTCCAAATGCGGCAATTTTGCTTGTTGACGTAGCCATTCAACCAAAAATGAGCCTCATCACTGAACAAAATTTTGCGATGAAAATCAGCATCGAAATCAATCTCATTTTCGGCCCATACACCAAAATCACGACGCATTGCATGGTCTCGCGGCTTTAATTCTTGCACAAGCTGGATCTTGTAAGGTCGCAAGCCAAGATCTTTGCGCAAAATCTTCCATAAAGTTGATGGACAAAGCTCCAATTGCTGTGCACGGTGACGAATCGATTCATTCGGGTCCTCTTCAACACTTTGCTCTACAGCGGCAATTGTTTCTTCGGTGCGCACTGTTCGACGTCTCTGCGGATGCGTATTATCACATAGAGTAAACGTAGTGCGAAAACGATCCATGGTTAACCGAATTAATTGCTCTGATGGACGATTATGTCGACCATAAAATGGACGGAGCTCACGGTAAACTTCGCGAACTGAACCATTATTTTCGAAATAAATTTGCACGATTTGCAAGCGTTGTTCTTTTGTCAACCTGTTCATGATGAAATGGCAAACCAAACTGAACATAAATGACATTAGAGTTGCCAGATTTGACCACAAAATGCCAGTTTTATCTCTATTCGAAAAACAAACCAGTAAAAAAAACACCCTGTAGTTGCGAAGAAGTTGGTTGGTCTAGCTTTGGGAGTTTCTGTTGAGTTGGTGGTGCCCTAGTGGCACCGAAACCATGCATGCGATCTGGTATCGCATTTATTGGTGCAACAACGCGATTGTTGGGTAGTGCGCTGTGAATCGTGTAGTTTCGGAAATTCGTGTTTTGAATTTCGAGGCATGCGGAATTTGCCTCAGGTAGGGTTTTGGGCGTTGTATGAGGACCATTTTAGCCAGCTCCCCGTTCAGGCCGCTGATGAAAACATCCAAGGCACGGTTCCTGTAGGTATCTATGAGGACTCTTGTCGTCTCCCCGGAGTACGTCTCCGTTTTGATTTTATTTATAATCAAAGATAATTGGTGATTCACAGCAGCGTAAAATTAATAAAGCCGTGAATGTTTTTGGGTTAGTTGATGGGGTTGGTACTCCAAAGTGCGGATATCGCGTTTATCCGCGTAATGGAGTGATAGGCACTCCTTAATTGCACACCAGTTGGTGTCGAATATGTTCTACGATATCAGAGCAGAGGTTCTAGCTTTTGGCGAATGTGCTGTAGTATAGTACGGTATGTTGGTCAACAGAGTGCACCCATGAAATATATTGGACGGGGTTGCCGTCAAAGGATTGCAGTTCTTTTACGCAATCAGGCAATCCTGAAATGTCATTAAGATCCGCCTCCGTTGCAGGAGTTCGCGGTTCTGCTTCCTTTACAGATGGTTGGCTAGCTCCTTATAAGAGGGCGAGCCGGGATCGCAGATTGTCTAAAGCAGATACTCGCCTATCGACGCTGTTCACCTGTTCTAGGAGTGCGTTAGCCGCACCCGTTAAATTGGTGACGGTGGCCTGTAAAGCCGCCATTGTCCTGCCAGAAAATAATAAGAATTATTTAACAATAGCAAAGGGTTTTTTGTTTAACAATTTTCGGCTATCCGCCTCTTCACTTTTTATAACACAGGGATTTACCTTTTATAGTTTTTTGTTGAACTTCCTTTCAATTTAAAGAATTTGGATTTTGTCACTTGAGGCTCTTTTTCTTTATTTTACTTCAGCCTTTTTGTTGCTTGTCTTTCAATTTAAAAAATTTGGGTTTGATCACTTTTTTGCTCAAGGGCTATTTTACACTTGGATTTCCTTTCAATTAAAAAATCTTTTTCCACTTTGTTTTACTGATTATTTATACACCGCTCCGGGTCCCTGCTCTGGCGCCACTTAAAGGACGGAAGGTCCTTTTCTTTAAAAAAAAATAATTTCGTTGGGCCAACACGCCCAGATATCCTAACAAGGCTAGGTTATTAAAGCACAACACTATTACTTCAGTGCTTCACAATTAGATTTTATTAAAGGTAACTTTAATCTTAACTTAATGCTACTGATGCGATCCTCGTCCCGAACTCGACTCCCGCTCCGTGGCCGCTGCTTCCCTTTATAGCCAATGTCCAGCAGCGGCGTGCCTGTTGCATAATTGTGAACAGCCCGTGGTCTGTGAATAAGTTCGCCCGTTAGTTCCCACAGGTGCGTTGTGTGTTGGTTCTATTTCAAAAGCATGTGAAATAGAATTATGCTGACGATGCGTCTGTAGTAATGCAGTAGCATACGTATTAACCGCTGGTACTAACCATGACCTTGAGTTTGGGTGTTAGGTTCCCGTGCGCCGTGAGAATGTAATTGTGCTGACTTAGCGGCACGTGTATTGGTCAGCCGTGGGAGCGTTGCAGCGAGCGCGACCGATGCGTGTTAACTTGTATGTATGATTTCAAAGCGCTTCTTCCGTCATGATGTGGGCCGGATTCTGTGAAAGAGGAAAGCTTCCCGCAGTTTTCATCGAAAATGAGTTAAACTTAACGCCGGCTACTACAAACAACAGGTCTTAGAGGCAGTAGTACTACCCAGCTGTCGCAGTTTATTCGGTGAGGATTATTATTGCTTTCAACAAGATGGAGCGCCTTCACATACCGCAGACATTTTGCAACAATGGTGTCAGAAGAATTTGGCTGACTTTTTGTATAAGAACAAATGGCTACCTAGCAGTCCTGGTCTCAATCCATTATACTTTTTTGCATGGGGCTACATGACATCGAAGCTTAGCGGTTATCAAATAAAAAACTTGGAAGCTTTTCGTAAGGTATTATTCAAAGTATAGACGAAATGCCGATGGATATGGTTAGTGCCGCTTGTTGGTCTTTCGAAAAGCGATTACGCTTGGTTCAGTTATCCAAAGGATAACTGCTACATAATTCTTTTCAATAAAAATTGATAAGGGTTTACCACACCTTTTGCTTTAAAAGGACTTTAGTTTTATATTCGAACTTTTTGGACACCGGTATATTGTGCCAGCGAAGAAAATTTTTCGTACTACCGAATGACAATTTGTGAGAAAAGAAACTACGCAAATCAGGTGATCGCAGCTGTTATTTTCAAAGTTTCTGTCAGACATTAGCCACTTGTATGTATTCACAATGGCTTCAACTACGAATATTATGGCAACTGAAATGATATTGTATAAAAAGTATTTTAAGGCAAATTTTATTTACAAAAGAATAAATTCATTTTAAAATGACTTTACCAGACTCGCTGGCCACATTCCTGGCCAATCCATATAAACATCATGCAACTAATACCATTCACGAAAGCGTATTATCCATTCTTTCTTAAACATGTTCACAGGCCAGCTTTATTCATGATAAACAACTACAATATATAGTGGTTACTTTATGTATTCATGAAACGAGCTCAAAGCCAAGAATAATAATTTTTATAAAAATTATTATTGTTTTTTATTTTTTATTTTAATAACACTGGTTTACAGCCAAAATGCACCAGAGACGCCATAGTGAAATTCCTATGTAAAATCACCGCCTAATTCCGAAAACCAAGGTTATTTTTACTTGAATGGTACCGTTTTTGAGATATTTACGATTTACCGTTATTTCAAAAAACAAAAAAGATGGATCCACTTAATCGTGTATATCTCAAGAACAAACTGAGCTCTTCCAAAACGGTTTGAAAAATTTGAAAGCCTATAAAATTTACTATAATCAGTACATACAACACTTTTTGCTAGGTCCTGCAGATTCAAACATATTGAACAATCATTACGGATTTTTAAAATTTTTTTTGTAAAAATATAAAAAAATTTGTACTTTGCGAGGAAGCATCTCGAAAACTTTTTGTTTTTTTGCAGATATTTTTTCCTCCCTCTAAGCTCTGTTTTATTAAAAAAAAAAATAAGCTATCAGTGAACAAAATCGATGAACTAATACAAAAGTTATAAGCATTCAAGTAAATATATCCATTTAATGCTTAAGTACCCTACTGGTACATATGTGTTAGTATTCGTATATCAGTTAGTTAGCAGGTAGATTTTCGAAAAGTTATTAGATACAAAAAGCTGTTAGTGTCGTTTTCTCAAACCTAGGTACATTTTAAACAAGAGCATATTTTTGAGGCAGGTAGTGTTTTCTTTGTAGAACTAGGGAACCTTTTTGTTTAGGTAGGCTTGAATTTTTACTGGATCTAAGTATAAATAAGAGTACATGCGCCTTGTTCCTTCATAATATCTGCAAGGCTCGCCGGATACTGTTCAGTTTATAATTGCAGTTTATAACCCGTCATTTACTTAAAATAAAAAATGAATAAAAGGGCGCGAGAGTTTGAGTGTACAAATGATCCAGATATGTTCTGTTTCATCTGCGGTCAATTTATTGTTAAAAGTATGAGACGTGTGTTTTCAAATCCTTTGAAAGTTACATACTATAAGTGTTTTGGAATTGAGCCTAAAAACAATGAAAAACCATGGACACCGAACACTGTGTGCACCACATGCCGAGTCGAATTGATTTCTTCGGAAACCGGAACAAAAAGGTACGTTGTAAAAATTAGGAATTTGTTCCCTTTTAATGCATAGCTGACTAATTCCTGAAACTATCTATTTAGGCGACGTGTGAAATTTATTACACCAATGAAGTGGAGGGAACCAACTTGCCATTCAACGGACTGCTATATTTGTACTACAAAAGTACTTGGGGTTGGAAAGTCCAGAAAAGTAACCTATGCGAGCGTATCTACAGTGTCATTACCAGAACTAATTTCAACAGAAGCGACATTGCCAGAATCAAATTTAACTTTAGTTCCGGCTCCAGTTTCATTGTCAACAGTAGTATCTGATTACGCGGCATCATGTTGTACTGAATTTCAAACGGAAAACGAAAGAAATTCTTTGTCACAAGCACAACTCAATGATTGGATAAGGGATTTGGAATTGTCAAAGGAAAAGGCCGAACTACACGCCTCTCGAATGCAACAATTTAAATTTGTTTCATCCGATGTTAAGGTAACATATTATAGAACTCGTCACGAAGAATTTTCCAAGTACTATACGAAGGAGGACAGTGTTTGTTACTGCAAAGACATTGCTGGTCTATTCAAACAATTTGGTGAACCATATGATTCAAAAGAGTGGCGATTGTTCATAGACGGCAATAAATTAAGTTTAAAGGCCGTATTATTGCATATTGGCAACCAAAAGCCATCTATCCCGATCGCGCATGCAGTAAATACGAAGGAAACATATGAGATAATGCAAAAATTGCTCAAGTTAATCAAATACGAAGAACATGATTGGAAAATATGTGCCGATCTTAAAGTCGTTGGAATGCTATGTGGTCTACAAAGTGGATACACAAAATACTGTTGCTTTCTATGCAAATGGGATAGCCGAGCTCGTCAAGACCACTACATCATAAAGGATTGGCCAGAACGAATCGAGTTTCAAGTTGGGGTAGATAACATAAAATACTCTCCACTTATAAAGAAGGAAAAAATAATTCTACCTCCGCTCCACATCAAGCTCGACCTTATCAAAAACTTTGTGAAGGCTTTGGACAAAGAAGGCGAAGCTTTTCATCATTTGAAGACAATCTTCCCAGAGATTTTAGAAGCAAAAATAAAGGAAGGGATTTTTGTGGGACCGCAAATAAGGAAAATGATGACCAATAACCATTTCAAAGAACTATTGTCACCAGTGGAGGCAGCAGGTGGGATTCTTTTGAAAAGGTCGTTACTTCTTTTTTAGGCAAACACAAAAGTCCTAACTACGAGATGATAGTGAACGACTTAATCAAAAACTATGCGGAAATGGGTAAATAAAAAAACATATTATAATAAATTATATATTACATAAATTTACATGAGAATATACGAGGTGTGTTCAAAAAGTATCGCGAATTTTGAATTTTCGCTGGTTACGTATATTCGAATTTCGAATTTTTTGTGGCGTTATGTTGGTACTCATGTCTCTCACTTATGCCGACAAGCTCGGCCATTTTGAATGTTCAGTTAATTGTTGACAGCTGCTTTGCTTGCACGTGTTTTGGATCGTCTTCGATTTTTACGCGAAATTCGTACCAAAATTGCTCAATTGTGACCAAAAACAGCATCGCATGAACATTGCTAATGAGATGTTAAACTCTGTCCGCGACGACCCAAATTTGCTCCAGAGGGTCATAACTGGTTTATGGTTATGACGTGGAAACCAAAGCTCAATCATCTCAATGGAAGCTGCCGCACGACCCAAGACCGAAAAAAGCGCGCCAAGTTCGGTCGAATGTGAAAGTTTTGCTGACAGTTTTCTTCGATTGCAGGGGCGTGGTGCATCATGAGTTCTTGCCACAGGGAAGAACGATCAATAAGGAATATAACCTGCAAGTTATGCGCAATTTGCGCGAAGCAATACGCCAGAAACGCCCGGATTTGTGGAAGAACAAAAATTGGCTTTTGCACCACGATAACGCCCCTGCTCACGCATCGTTGCTTGTGTGCGACTTTTTGGCCAAAAACAACACACTAATGATGCCGCAGCCACCGTATTCCCCAGATCTGGCCCCCTGTGACTTTTTCTTGTTCCCTAAACTGAAGAGGCCCATGAAAGGACGACGTTACGCTTCTCTTGACGAGATAAAGACGGCATCGAAGGAGGAGCTGAACAAGATACAAAAAAATGATTTTTTGAAGTGCTTCGAAGATTGGAAAAACCGTTGGCACAAGTGCATAATATCTCATGGGGATTACTTTGAAGGGGACAAAATAGATATTCATGAATAAATAAATAATTTTTGAAAAAACACAAAATTCGCGATACTTTTTGAACACACCTCGTATAGCCATAAATCTGAATTCATCGTCCAGTTCCGAACAAACAAGAACGGGAAAAATATAAACAAAAAATTTGTTCTGAATTGAAAGATAAATCCAGCCTAAGAAAATTATATACTAATGTGTCACTTATGTATTTATCTAATTTACTTTTTTATTTTCTTTCAGGAGTAAATATGTCTTTAAAAATTCATTTCTTACACTCCCACTTAAATTTTTTCCCGCAAAATCTTGGCGACGAAAGTGACGAGCATGGCGAAAGGTTTCACCAGCAAATGAAAGTGATTGAAAGTCGGTATCAAGGATTCTGGGATGTCGCTATGATGGGCGACTACTGTTGGTTTCTCATAAGAGAAACCGATCCTAATCTAAATAAGCGTCAAAACAAGACACATAACTTTTTAAATTATAAAATAAGATCATAGAGTTAAGACAGAACCATATGTACATATGCTATTATTTGTAGGGTACTTAAGTATTAAATGGATATATTTACTTGAATGCTTATAACTTTTGTATTAGTTCATCGATTTTGTTCACTGATAGCTTATTTTTTTGTAATAAAACAGAGCTTAGAGGGGGGAAAAAATATCTGCAAAAAAACAAAAAGTTTTCGAGATGCTTCCTCGCAAAGTACAAATTTTTTTATATTTTTACAAAAAAAATTTAAAAAATCCGTAATGATTGTTCAATATGTTTGAATCTGCAGGACCTAGCAAAAAGTGTTGTATGTACTGATTATAGTAAATTTTATAAGCTTTCAAATTTTTCAAACCGTCTTGGAGGAGCTCAGTTTGTTCTTGAGATATACACGATTAAGTGGAGCCATCTTTTTTGTTTTTTGAAATAACGGTAAATCGTAAATATCTCAAAAACGGTACCATTCAAGTAAAAATAACCTTGATTTTCGGAATTAGGAGGTGATTTTACATAGGAATTTCACTATGGCGTCTCTGGTGCAGAAAAAAAGTTGGAATTTGTGATCCAGTGTAATCATTTAATTAATTATTAATAGTTGTTACTTTTGGTTACTTTATTTTATCTAGAATGAGTAAGATATAAGAGGTGAGGCGAAATGCGTTTTCACCACGCCAGGTGCGGAAACGAAGTGAGCTGGAGCTGCTGCCACAATCGGAGCTGGTGCAGATACAACTGGAGCGGCAGCAACTACAGGAGCACCCAAAGGTTCACGTCGCACTACAGCGTTAAAACCGTTGATAGGGTCAGAGGTGTAGTCCACAATACGACGGTAACCATCAGCATCATTCAATGAGTATTGACCTTGAACGAATCCACCATCACGAGTTTCTACAGCGGTCTTCGAGTCACCAGAAAGAGCATCTTTAACATCATAACCGTATGTATACTGAGGATGTGGATCATATTCTTCAACTTGGGCAGCTACAGCCAATGGGGCGGCTGGAGCAAGAATACCAGCGTTAGCGGCGGCAAAGCACAGAGTGCAGAGAGCGATAAACTATTGGGAAAGCAGAGAAAAAACAAAGATTGTTTTAGAAATCTTTTAGTGGCTGTGATACTTTTAAATCGCTTCAATTTTTAATTGCACACAATTTATATTTTATTAGCAATTTATAAAATATTTGTTATCACTGGTCTTTACTTTGTATGCCATATTTATTGAATTGGGGTTGCTTGTTGATTTAGTTGATCTAAATACCGAAAATGAAAGTGAACTGATTTAAAGAGGGACAAACAGTGCTTTTTATACAAATCAAAACTGACATTCAATTAAACAAAAAAAAAAAAAATGCATAAAGAAAACGGAAACCTACTTATTTATGTACGTGAGCTATTTAAATGACGGTGTTTTCATACTAATGTATAGCATTGAGCTTCTTTAATACAAAATTGGCATGACCACAAAAAGGTGGACTCAGACACTAAAGCACGTCAGGGCCTTGCATAAGCACCCTTGCTAATACCAACACAAAACTTGCATGCTCTTTTCTTACCCACGAAAAATGTCACACCTTATATAAGGCTTATTTTATTTGATCGAACGGCTCACAACATTGTAAATCACATAGAGCACTGTTGCAGTTAAAATAAGTTTCAACGCTCTGATGTACAACCTAACGTCTTAAGGTGGTAGGCTTTATAAAGAAAGGCATATATAAAATCTTATTACAAACCGTTACATTCAGAATAATAAATACTTAATATAGGAAATAAAACAGTAGAACACATACACTCAAGATACAGCCCCAGCAATCTATCGGTGAAGAAACCATTCATTTTTAGTGATGCGCGTCTATCTCCCTACCAACCACGGCTAACCGTGGTAAAAATCTGATTCCACACATTCACAAATTTTTACTAACACCAACACATATCTATAAATTTTTTATGGAAAACAAACAAGTACCTTAAGGTATGCATGTCCTTAGACCTCACAAGCGCACAGAAAAACATTTTCAAGGTGATGAAAAAGTGAACCTCTCCAAACCATTTTTTTATCCACTCATTCACGAGCGACTCACTGCTTATCCAGATATTTATCCATTGTTGGTTATCAGGGCTATTATGTGCAAACATCTGCCTGTTCCAATTTTATTTGTTATACAGGGTGTTTTTTTTACAGGTTTGTTTTTCGAATAGAGATAAAACTGGCATTTTGTGGTCAAATCTGGCAACTCTAATGTCATTTATGTTCAGTTTGGTTTGCCATTTCATCATGAACAGGTTGACAAAAGAACAACGCTTGCAAATCGTGCAAATTTATTTCGAAAATAATGGTTCAGTTCGCGAAGTTTACCGTGAGCTCCGTCCATTTAATGGTCGACATAATCGTCCATCAGAGCAATTAATTCGGTTAACCATGGATCGTTTTCGCACTACGTTTACTCTATGTGATAATACGCATCCGCAGAGACGTCGAACAGTGCGCACCGAAGAAACAATTGCCGCTGTAGAGCAAAGTGTTGAAGAGGACCCGAATGAATCGATTCGCCACCGTGCACAGCAATTGGAGCTTTGTCCATCAACTTTATGGAAGATTTTGCGCAAAGATCTTGGCTTGCGACCTTACAAGATCCAGCTTGTGCAAGAATTAAAGCCGCGAGACCATGCAATGCGTCGTGATTTTGGTGTATGGGCCGAAAATGAGATTGATTTCGATGCTGATTTTCATCGCAAAATTTTGTTCAGTGATGAGGCTCATTTTTGGTTGAATGGCTACGTCAACAAGCAAAATTGCCCCATTTGGAGTGAAGAGAATCCACATGAGACCCTTGAAACGCCATTACATCCGCAAAAACTGACTGTTTGGTGTGCTCTATGGGCTGGTGGAGTCATTGGGCCATACTTCTTCCGCAATAATGCTCGAGAGGCAGCTACCGTTAATGGAGACCGGTATAGAGCCATGATAACCGACTATTTTGTTCCCGAATTGGATGGCATGAATGTGGATGAGTTGTGGTTCCAACAAGACGGCGCTACATGCCACACAGCGCACGTCACAATCGATTTATTGAAGGAAACATTCGATGAGCGCATAATTTCGCGGAATGGACCTGTCAATTGGCCACCAAGGTCGTGTGATTTGACACCATTGGATTATTTTCTTTGGGGATATGTGAAGTCGCTCGTCTACACCAACAAACCAGAAACGTTAGGGGAATTGGAAGCCAACATTCGTGGCGTTATTGCCGACATACGGCCCCATATGCTCGAAAAAGTGGTTGAAAATTGGACCTGTAGAATTGGCTTTATTCGAGCCAGCCGCGGCGGCCACATGCCCGAAATCATATTTAAACATTAATGGCATAAAATTATCCTTCCAATAAAGCCAAACTGATGGACCTTAAAACGATTTTCTTGTGTTTTATTTCAATTCGAAGTTCTATACCCCTAAAAAAACACCCTTTAGTAACACTACTTCAACCCTTTTAGTTGGCGCTGTCATTTATTAAATCGTTTATCCTACGTAAGCCTCTTCCTCCTTTTCCATCTTTCTCCTCCTCTAACTTTCTCTTTTATATTAAGGTAATGGCGTGCAACTCGATAGTTGATCTATGCAGGGTGACCAGGTTAGCTTTTTTTTGTCCTTTAGCCTCATAATTTTGGGTTTAGCTTCGTGGCGTTTTTCTAGCCTTTTTTTACTCCAAAACATTTCTGGTCCCAACACCATATTTTTCATACAACTTCGAGGAATACATAAAATTAAAGTTGAGAGGGTAGTATTGATGACGAAATACAGAAAATTATTCGTAAAAATTGTCAACTATTTTTAATGTAGTTGATAACCCAACTGCGACTTTGCAAAACCGGATGTATTCTCTCACTTTCAAGAAGAAAAGTCTACGTATTCTCCAAGTCAAGTAGCATTGATTGAGCTGCAGTGGCGAAAACTAATAACCGTACAGTGGACAAGTGTGACCTCTACTATTGAATTTTGGGCGGAAGTGCGAGAACATAAAAATTCATTAAACGAACATCGCTTCGAATTCGTATTCGTATTTAGCTTTTTGGTACTACCTTTCAGTAATGCGGTTGTTGAAAGAATTTTTAGTGCCATGAACATTTTAAAAGCTAAGTTAAGGAACAGATTAACTTGCTGCTTAATATTAGAGGTTCGTTAAAACTAATACCCAAACTTTGTACGCAGACTCAAGCTCTTCTAATACATCAGAAGAAGAAAATATTATAAAATTAGTTTGTAGTGATTTTTCTATAGTATGTATTTTTTTGAAAAAATTCCTTGTCAAGGAAAATGTGCCTGATATGTGTTGAAACAAGAATAGTTCCTTTAAGTTTACAGCTTTATATACAAATAGTTTAAACTTAAATAAAACATTTTAAATGGATTTAGTAAAAAATTTCTGTCTTTTTTTAGCTTCTTTTTTTCTTAATTTTAGCCTTTTCTAACCTTTTTTTTCGCCGATTTAGCCTCTTTTTTTTCTACCGCCTGGTCACACTGGATCTATGGATATGATGGCTCTCACCTCTTATAACCCATCTTCTCCTATTTACGGAAGGAGAGCTGACATGACCTAGAAGGTTGCACTGGTCATACCAAATCGGACCGCACAGGGTTCATATCCGGAAAAGGACTGTCACTTTCGCCAACACTCCCAAAAATCTTCGGGTGTTCAAAATAAACAAAAATAAATTATAAGGCTTATTGCTCATCGGAGCAACCACTGCTGCAACCATATTGATTATTATTGTTTTTTTTTTGGTGGGCACGAATTACTTTCAATACCATTGCATTCAAAGGTGTAATGGCCCGATGTTCGTAAGTATTAAAAGAAGAAGAGATGGGCAATGAAATTAGTGTTAGGGATATCTGCTTAAAATTTGGTATGCGGCCACCATTTCGTAATATATTTGCAAAAAATAGTGCTATTAGGGCGGGTTTTACAATGCATTTTTAAGTCGAGCTTAAGTCTAGTTTAAGATTTTGCGTTTTACCAACAATTTCTTTAGCTGAACTTAAGTTCAACTTTGGCGACTTCAGTTGTTCTTTTCTTTATGAACAGCTGATAATATGTTGCAAAATCCAATTTTGAAGAATTACTTATAGTTTACAAAATGTAAGCAAATTTATTAAAATATGTACTTTGACTGTAGTGGCGATGAAAGCAGTGACTCGGAATATGAGGAAGTCATGAATATTATTGTATTAAGAAGAACAAAAACAGTTTGTGAGCGTTCACAATATTTTCAACTATACGTTAAAAAAGATTTCCGCGACCGCTTTCGAGTTAACAAACGAGCTGCTCGGAGTGTCCTCAGTTTAATTAAAGATGCTCTAAAACTCAATTATGTTCTTATAATGACAAGCAACTCTATTTCACTGGGAGCAAAATTTAATGGCGTTTATTTTCTTTCATTTCAACCAACTATAATATATTTGAATAACTTTTAATTTTCAAACTAATCTCTGTTTTTGTATTGCACCACTCAATTTTTTAAGTAGCATTGTAAAACGTAAACTTGAGCAAAAACTTAAACTGTGATTGGCTAAGATTTTTCTTAACTAAAACTTAAGTATAGATTGTAAAACCCGCCCTTAATCTCTAAAGATAGTTGTCCGCGATTAATACTTTCTTCCCCCGCTACTGCAGTGGGATATAATTCAATATACATAAGTAAATTTTTAATTGTGTAGCATACTTATAGGGGTGTCAGTCAATTTTGGTTTTTGCGGCATACTTACACTTAAAAGTACCCATTTGGGTGGAAAGTGGATTAGTCCTTTCGTACCCGTTCGGGTATAAATGGGTACAATTGGTCCCTCCATAGGACATGCCCAAAAAATGTTAACACTCTAGCCCGTACAAAGTGATCAGAGCTGGCATTAGTCAAATCCTTCTTTGCCACTAAATTTATCGCATTTTTCCAGCGATATTCAACATTTGTCTAAACCAACGAGATCGATTGTTCCGAAAAACGAATTTTCTGCTGCATCCGCTGGAATTAAACAGATCGGAACGTAAAACTTTACAGCTTTTGCACCAATTGTATATGTAGAGCGGGTAGTGAAATCGATAAGATTGAACCAACCATGATCCAACTACAACAGTAGCCCGATTCTGTAACTTTTAACCACTCGCCGAGTGTTAAGCTTATCGCCAAATTTTGGCGTTTGTTCTTAACGAAAATGCGATTCTGTAACTCTCCTTTAAAAGTTAGTGAATAGGGAAAAGCGTTAAAAATGGTGTTAAGCGAAGTTAACGCTAACACCTGGCGTTAAAATAGTTACAGAATCGAGCTACAGGTCGTAGCAACTCGACAAACATACAGACACACAAAAATTTTCCAAATATTTTGTTTTTGTAATTTGTGAGTTTAACGTCAAAATCGTACTGAGAAATGAGTGTAATGTCAAAATTCGAGACAAAAGTAAAAATCAGGTGGTCTATTAACACGACCTGTATTATTGGATCATGGGACCAACGCAACATAAAGCCGCATACAACCGATTGGCTCTACAAACGGGGTTTGGCTATATATGGCAAAGTGTGTACTTATTGTAAATAATAATCGGACAGTGAAAATCACGAATCGTATTCATGAAAAGTATAAAGCTTTCGGCGCTCTCTTTACTTGTTTCCTTTTTAGCACACATTGTCGTACGAACTTAGACACATACAACCTACACGAATCAGTCATTTATCGATACCTTGAAAGTGACGTTGGCTCTTCGGTCTGAGCCATTGCAGAGCAGTGATAGAAAATGGGTTTTCTGATTTTGTACCAAATCACCAAAAAAAAATGTACCAAATCAACCGAAAATGTACCAACATTTAAGGGAAGAGTTTTTTTACTACAAACTTAAACTAATCCCTTATTAAAATCCTATTTTATGCCCAATACAGAACAATATTTCTTTTACACGGAGCAAAATACCAACACATAGTTTTGTTCAGTATAAAATAGAATACAAAAACGTTTAGCTACTTAAAAAACCAAGCATATGATAAGAATTGGCAAATCTTTCCTCTAAAAATAATAAAACACTTGTTTCAATCAAAGTTAACACATGAATTCACATAATTCTTTTATTTAAGGCTTGTAAAGAACATTAAAAAAATACTTTTGCATTCATTGCAAAAAAAAAGGTTAAGGTACAAAAGATTTAAAAGCATATAACATGTCGTCTTATACAAGGTGGCGCAAAAGTAAGCTTCCGATGTTCAGCATATCGGTTGTGGCACGTGCAGTGTGTGCTGTTGCACCGTCTTGTTGGAACCACATGTTTTCCAATCCCAATTCATCAAGTTGCGGCAAAAAGAACTCGTTGATCATTGCTCTGTAGCGCTCACCATTCACAGTAACCGTTTGGCCAAGACCGATTATTGGTCAAACAAATCTCTCTCTCTATCTCTATGGCGCGATATATGTACAACAGGTATATCATCATAAACCTCCTAAGAGATTTTTGCGCCAAGCTTCTCTTCCAATTTGTGGTGTGCATTTTTCCCTACAAATTGGTGGGACCTACAGTTTTTTGCCGACTCCGAACGGCGTCTACAAAGGAGATGGATTTTTGCTGAGAAGCCTGTCATGGCAGAAATACACTCGGAGAGTTTGCCAAACCACTGCCGAGGGGCGACCCCGTTTTGAAAAACTTTTTTCAAATCACTTTTGATGTTACCTGTACCAGGGCTCGAACCATGGACCTTCGGTGTGGTAGGCCGGCAACACTACCTTCACACCACGGCGGCCGGTCAGCAATATTCCGCGTTCTGGAGCAGTGTAGCGTAACATTGTTTATTAACGTGTATTTCGCATGTGTTTACTACACAAATGTCAAAACAGAACTGACTTTAGGGGCCAATCTCAAAATTTATAGTATTTTCTGATAGGAGGATTACTTTTGCGCAGTAACCGTTTTTCACCGACCGATTATTGGTCAAATAAATCTTCTTCTTTCTTTAAATGGTCATCTAACCGCCTGGGCGATTTTGACCGTCCAACATAGCTCGCCAAAAGGCTTTGTTGTTGAATTTCATTGGAACGTTGTTTTATGTGGTGGGTCCCAAACCCAACGCACAACCCGTTTCAAGGGAGGTTGAATTCTATTACACGTTTGTATAGCGAGCCGCTTGATCCAAGACAGACGCCCGCTTGCAGCCGCACCACATGGTGATCAGACGCTGCTGTTTGAACCCCCCAGCAAGCCCTTAAACCGATTATGTCGGAGTGGCCTTACCAGGTTGTCGCCTTCTCACGTTTAGCTCACCACCAAACGGGTGTTCGGTGGTTACCCAGAGGATACTTGGGCGCAAAGCCCGGAAGTAGTGAGCTGCTTGAACCGCATGCAAAAGAATCGCTCTGGACATTCCCAGGTGAATGGCGATCAGAAACTTTCCCCACTTGCGTGGACTTCTGCACACGCCCCCATCCTCCATCAAATAAATAGTCAGCAATAATCCGCGTTCTGGAGCAGTGTAGCGTAACATTGCTTATTAACGTGTATTTCGCATGTGTTTACTATACAAATGTCAAAACAGAACTGACTTTAGGGGCCAATCGCAAAATTTATAGCATTTTCTGGTAGGAGGATTACTTTTGCGCCACCTTGTATGAATTTATATTAGCAATTCTTCTGCAGTGATATCATTTGATATATCAATCGACAGCAATTGTTTTTTAATACTTATGTTGTGACAACAACTGTTGGTTGATTTCAAAAAGTCTTTAGTTTTTACTAAATTCGAAAGTCCGTTTATCTGGAGTCGATTTCTACACTTCGTTTTAATTAAATTTTGTATGGAAAATATCCTTTCTACATTGGCAGATGAGTGTGGAATCGATAACATACCTTGAGACATTCTGTAAATATTGAAGAACATTTGTGCATTTAATTCATTTTTTACTAGTCTTCTTTCTTCCCAAAAACTGCATATATCCAAGTTCTTGAATTTTTTAAGATACTCGTTGTTCTGCTAAGCTCAGCATAACTTTTCTCTAATTTATCAAACTCAAGTTTTGGGAACAACTCTAAAACTAAAGGAACAATGCTATTTGTTTCCCCGCTTAACACACTTTCTGGTGAAAACTTAGTAGCCCAACAAAAAATATTGTCATCCAAATTTCCTTTTTTTACTAAGGTTTTACAAAACGTTATGTAAAATTGTGTAACACAACTCTTAAAATTTTGTATATTATCTTTTTCGAAAATATTGTTTGAAAAAGTAATATCGACATTAGCACCGCAGTAGATTTCATTTGAAGTCAAGTGGTTCTCATTTGAATCAAAATCTAACAACCAAACAGGATTTGAATTTAAGTAAGATTTTTTTTTTAAATTTCTAGCCATTTTGTATATTAAACTTGTTAATTTTGGTATAAGTGCATGAATACGAACGTCTTCGGACTGCATTTCAATGTTGACAATATTTATTTCATTTAAAATATGAGACAGAAATAAAAAATACAACTTATAAAAAGGATCTTGAAAAATTTCGAATACAACATTTGTACATTGATTTCGCTTTTTCTTTTCGAAAGGCCAAAATAATACTTGAGAGCATCCCATTGTTCAAGAATCCTATCTATAACAGCGTGTCGAGAAAGCCACCTTGTGGGAGCATACTTCAGAATTACATGCCGAAATCTGTGCCGAAATATTCTTGGAAATTTTGAAGATCTTCTCTCCTGAGGGGACTGTTGCAAAAATGGTAATTTATATCTTTTAAAAATTCTTCAATATTGTCGGGGATTGCATCACAAGCTGCCACGGAAGCTAAATTTAGAATGTGACAAACACATCCATTTACATGCAGATTCGGAACAAATTGCTTAAGCCTTGCTTGTACACCACTTTTTGCTCCCATCATTACCGAGCAGTTGTCGGCAGTAAAAGCAATCATGTTCTTAAAGGCAATATTCAAAAGCTGATCGGTATGGTCAGCAGGGCCGCAGAGAGCCAATCCGGGCCCCGAGGACAGTTCGCGTTTCTTTCTCTTTGAAATCCTGATTAGAGTATTGTCAATACTGCTTCGCCTTGCCGGGCCCCCAAAAACCTTCCGGGCCCCAGGGAAATAGCCCTGACCGTCCCCCCCTTTCCGCGGCCCTGATGGTCAGTCATGTCTAGCAGGGTAACTATGCATACAAATGTATCTTTATTCTTTATGTATGTATCTAAACACCATTTCCATGGCCGCTAACGTAGCAAACGCAAAATATTTTGGATTGCTTATGTGAGGTAAAGTAAAACGGATATAATTTTAATTCTTTAGTTCACTCAGATTTGTATTTTAATGGAATTGGGGCGCAGCGCTGTATTTTACAAAAATATACCAAAAGTGTCATGGTTGTACCAATGTAAATACTTTTGGCTTCCGAAATGTACCAAAAAAAAGTACAATTGTACCAACTTTTCCATCCCTGTTGCAGAGTGAGCACTAAAGCAAAATTTATTTAAAGAAGACCAATGCATCGCTTCACTCCGCATGCGCGCAGAATGGGCCAGCGAGTGAATAAATATTCATGCAATTAAGAGCTGAGCGGTGACCAAACAAAACGTATTTGCCATGCAGCGCATGCTTTAACACATAACAACAACTTCTATAGAAGTAGCTCTAATGTTAGTTCAATGGAAATAGTAATTAATTGTAACTTATACAACTTTGTGTGCCTGATGTTTGTGTTAACCAATGTGCCAAATGTGCTACCTAGTGTTATTGGCTACGAATATGTCTACTTGTCACATTCAGCTAACAACCTACCGACATCTATGTACTTGCTATTTCCATTGACACCTGGTCACGTGACACAGTTCGAGTAGGTATATTAAAAATGCTACTATAGAAAAAATAATAATGCGTTGATGTTTAAAAAATGGTAATGGAAACTTTGTAGTATATTGAAGTCGAAAACAATTACTACGATCTAGTTAACAGCACAAAGCGGAAAACTATGATTGGCAATGTTAATACCACTTTAAAAATGATTGGCTTCATAAGCCAAGAAAGAACTTGAAAATATCAGTGCTGTAAATTGTATTATTAGCAACGTACAATCTACATCATTTATTAAAACTTTATTCATCTTTCGGTAGTTTGTAAAAACTAGAGAAATATAATAAACAAAAATGAGATTGTGTGTATTCTTTATAAACTTCCAATCAGGTCACTAAGTAAGGGATATGTGGCAGTGCCACGCCCTAGGCAATAAAAATTTCAATTCGACACAACAATGAATCTATTTGTTTACGAAAAATGATATTTGGACATATCTATGTACATATGTAACCTAATATACATAAATCAATCTACAAAAAATTCTTGGTAAAGTGACCGGTTCCAAGCCTTCTATGAAGAAAACAGGAAAATGAGAGGAAATGGAAAAGGATGACGTAGACGAACGGGAATAGGAAGAAAAATTGGTAATAGGAATAAGACACGGAAACAGGAAGAGACAGGGGAATAAGAACAGGGAAGGGAAGAGGCAATAAAGTAGAAAATCACGAATTTTTCTGATTATTTTATTGTCAATGGGCTTTATTTTAATATTAATAAGTGCCATAAAGTTAATTACTATAAGACGATCAAACACTTGGAGACTTTTTTTTTACTGGACTCATGCCTTATGTGCTGCTTCCATAGATATTCATTTTGAAAAATCCCATTTCTATGGGAAGTTTCATGCGTCCTTTTCCGTTATGCCCTATTTTTGCAGTTTTTTTACTGAACTGAATTTCCCTACCTAGAGCATTTTTAAAATTGTGTAGTTTGGAAAACACAGTTTGTATAGCAATTGCCACCACCCCTTATCCCACATTTTCCAGGAGGTTTAACCTCGTATAAGCCCTTGCCCAGTTTTATTGTTCTTACATGCACTTCCAATATCCCATTTGATTGGGAGTTGCCTCGCGACTTTTTCTGTTATCCCCAGTTTTTATTCATTTAATTTCGCACGAATTTCCACTATCTATGACGAAGATATGAAAAAACTCATTTATATAGCGATGCCATGCCTCTTCAGTGCATTGAAATAAAAATTATTTTATCTTTTAAGTTGGACCATCTTTTATGTCGGTACGTGATTAAAAGCGGTTAAGTAGCTTTGAAGTCAATCATATACAAAGTTTTTTGCACGAGAAATATATAGACCTTATATCTAATAGAATTGAGTCCAACTTTAATCATTATATCTCTGAAACCAGTTGAGATATCGAAGTTAAACACATTGCTTATTGCAGCGGTCTTTATCACCTTTCGTTTGATATCTATGTTGTACTAGCAAACGATAACTCGACCATTTCGGAGCATAAGGGATATCTTAACTTTAAGTTAGACGTCTGGTAATGCAACGGTGAAAGTTGCATTAAATTCTATTCAACAGTTTTTGAGTCATACACATGTTTGGGCTCACATAGAGACAGACGAAAATTGTGGAAACTGTTGGTTTGGATTCTATTGGCGCAATATTGATTACTCATATCAATTTGTCTTGAATACAGAAATTGACCTGTTATAATTTTATGTACAGTTTATATTACTAGATGAAAATTATGAGTAATTTAGCGCAATAATATGAAAAATAAGGCTTTGAACTTTACTTTTTTTGGTTTCACGAACTCAGTTTAAGTCTTAAAAATCAATATTTGATGTAAACACAAAACTGGGACTGCTGTTTCAAGGAGCACATCACACCTTGCCCCTTTTGCACACAACTCCTCAATTTTAATTGGAACATATTTCTCCTTAGAGTTTTTCATTCCCGTCAGCATAAGAAAAATTTATCTCTATACTAATTCCGCGTTTTTTAGACTAATCGAGGAAGTACTCGTTCACGGCTAATATTCTTTTCAGATATGTTGCTACTTGAAATTCGTATGCGGAGTATGGGCAATATAGAGTTGTACTTATTTCTGTTTTGGGTTCTTGGGTGGAACCAAACATTAAATACCCAGAAAAAGTGGTTATGGAAAATGTGTAAATTGTTGCGGGGTTGTGACCTATTAAGGTTTTAAACTTTTTCTATCACCATGTGGTATAAATAAAAATTAATGTGTGTCTGGCGTCCGAAGTACTTAACCGATCTTTATGAAATTTTGTGGGTCGTGCCACGCCCCCATGCTATATAAAATTTTAATCTTTTATAGGCGACCAAGGTACTCAACCGATCTTTATGAAATTTTCACAGTAGATTCTTGGATTCACTGGTTACAGCATAGGCTACATATAATTTTGAAAAACTTAGATAGCATACCTCGTATCAAGTTTCGTAATTTTATCTAACGCGGTTCTGAAGTTAAAAATAGTTGAAATTTGACATTTGGTTCATTCATATGTGAGCGACCCATTTTCCAAAATTTAAAAAAAAAATCTATAATAATAATCATCAGGTTATGGTAACTACCAAATTCTAGCATTGTATCTGCATCAGTGAAGGAAATATGGAAGTTTTCGGTTTCCTACCTTTCCTTTATAAAGGTTTAGTACAAAAGTGGGGGTGGCTATCCACCGATTTTGCTTATTTTGTGGACGTACTCTACATGTCCATTGTAAACCTCGTACTAAGTTTCATAATTCTATCTTACACCGTTATGAAGTTATTAAGTCGAATTTGAAAATTGCCTGACTCATAAGTGGGCGGTGCCACGCCCACTTTGCAAACTTTTTTGCAAAAATCTTCTAAAGAATATAAAAGTTGATGTAACTGCTACAATATATCATTCTACCTGTATCAGTCAATGAGACATGGGTAGTTCAGTATTTCTACCTCCTTTTCAGATAACTTTTATGGAAAAGTAGGCGTGGTCGAAAAGCGATTTCGCTTATTTTCTATGGGTGTATGTACCACAATTACAGTATAGCTCCTACCAAATTTCGTTATTTTAGCAGAAACTGTTTTGTAGTTATTAACAGTCGAAGTTTGAAAATTTGTTTACTCATATATGGGCGCTGCTACGGCCCTTCTCTAAAAGTTTAGTAAAATCGTCAATAGGACAACGAACTAAATAAATCTATAAAATTTCCTTATTGTAGCTGCTTTTGTTATCGAGTTATCTCATTTTAAACGTTTTTCGAAATTCTCGATATCGAAAAAAGAGGTGTGGTTACAGTTCGATTTCGTCCATTTTAAATAGCAACCTACCTTGTCTAGAAAGCAACCTGTGTGCCAAATTTCATTAAAATATCTCAATTTTTACTCAAGTTATCCGTCCACGGACGGAAGGACATGTCTTAATGGATTCCTCTGTTCATTCTAAGAACTTTGATATATGGAACTCTATATCTATCTTCATTATTTTGTACCGTTGCAAACCACCATTATATGAGCAAAACTATAATACCCTTTGTCTAGTACAAGCTGGGTATAAAAATAAGAAGTTTTATAAAGCTCATGTAATTCAAAATTTGTATGGAAATATCTTTTTGAAAAGCTTTATAAACCAATTATAGTTTGTATTGCAAATTGTATCGAAAATCCTGGGGTTGCAGAAAATATATACGGGATACCGGGATTGGTATCCTTAGCATACATATGTACATACATACATACCTAAGAACAGTGGCAACATAAACAGCGTATACCTCTGCAGGTATGTGGAATGAGTGGTCAAAATTAACAATAAAACCTGACTTTGACCTTAACATTACACGCAGTTGTATTTTAGCAATAAAGAAATCTTGTGACTTAATCAATGAGTGCGAGAGTACATTGCGGTGGCTCATGTTTTGTTTTTTAATTTTTGTTTATTTCCGAGATTTTAGACCTAGAAGGTTCTACCTGGTCAAGTTCAATATTCGACACAACAGTTGAGATTTTTGGGTGATGAGCTTTTCTGGTTACATTATAACCGATATCAGCTGAAATAAGCCTGTTAGTAGCCTCTCCAAGAAACCAAGCTGCTGTCACCCTAATATACAACATTGAGCATACTTTGTGTACCGCAATCAGATTTCAGCATTCGAGTTAAAATGGAAGTAATTTTTGGCGTTATGTGGTGGATTATCCAGATATCTTTCATTGCTGAAAAACAATTTTGTTTTGTTTTGTAACTTTTAAGCAATAAGGAGCATAAGAAGATAGTTGCACTAAATTATGTTGTCAAAATTGCGGTGAAGGGAAATGTTACAAGATCAGCGTATATGAATTCAATTTACCGACATAAATACCGTACACATGCAAGTACAAGTAAAAAGGCCAACCTCGAAAATTCAGTCATGACTATGGATTGTATTCAACACACTCAAATAGGTTGCCTTATATGACTTATTGGATTGAATGAAATTACACACATTAAATTCAATTTGCATGGAGTTATTGAATTTTAGATGCTCCTTTGCCAGCCTTTCATTTATCGATTTATAAAATTAAGTAAGTGCAGAAAATATTGTAAATCTCGGAATCTTGATTGATGTGAAATTAGTGGAAAAATACTACCTATAGGGTTTATCAACCTGATGTGCATTTATAAATAAGAGACTGGGTCAAAAAATTCTTTTTTTTATACTTTTCATGAACATGAAATGGTATATTAACTTTGGTCCGATGTTTGTAACGTTTAGAAATATAAGAGATAGACTCACCATTAAGTATACCAAATTGATCAGGACGATGAACTGAGTTCATACAGCCATGTCCGTCTGTCCGTCCGTCTGTCCGTCCGTCTGTTTGAATGCAAACTAGTCCCTCAATTTTTGAGATATCTCCATGAAATTTGGCACACGGATGTATTTTTGTATTATATTATACATTTGTCGGATCCGGTATAATCGGGTCACTATAGCATATATCTCCCATACAACCAATCGTTCAAATAAGAGGATTATGACCATTTCTCCCACATTTTTAAAGATTAAAACTTGAAACTTGGTGAGATATTTCCTTATGGATAGCAAAAAATTTCGTAAAAAAATCACCAAGATCGGAGCTATATATAGTACATATCCCATACAACCGATCGTTCAGATAAGAGGATTATGGCCATTTATCCCTCATTTTGGAAGATTAAAACTTGAAACTTGGTGAGATATTTGCTTATAGATAATAAAAAATTTGGTAAACAAATCTCTAAGAACCGAGCTATATATAGTCTATATCCCATACAACCGATCGTTCAGATAAGAGGTTTATGGCCATTTCTCCCTCATTTTAAAAGATTAAAACTTGAAACTTGGTGAGATATTTTCTTCTGGATAGTAAAAGATTTTTTAAAAAAGTCAGCAAGATCGGGGCTATATATAGTATATATCCCATACAACCGATCGCTCAGATAAGAGGATTATGGCCATTTCTCCCTCATTTTGAAATATTAAAACTTGGTGAAATATTTGCTTATAGATGGTAAAAGATTTGGTAAAAAAATCACTAATATCGGAGCTATACATATATAGTATATATCCCATACAACCGATCGTTCAGATAAGAGGATTATGGCCATTTCTCCCTCATTTGAAAAGATGAAAACTTGAAACTTGGTGAGATATTTTCTTATGGATATTAAAAGATTTCGTAAGAAACTCACAAAGATCGGAGCTCTATATAGTATATATCCCATACAACCGATCGTTCAGATAAGAGGATTATGGCCATTTATCCCTCATTTTGGAAGATTAAAGAAAATTAAATGTATCGCTGACAAAGTTTTAGAGAACTTTAAACAATGCGTATTTAAGTTTGCACGTATTCATGAAAGATATAAAGCCTTCGGCCTTACTTGCTTATTATCATTTTTACTACCGATAGTAAGTTGAGCGATGACATTCGCCTCAAACTTCAAAATCAAGCAATTGTAAAATATGAGTCTACCACACAAGATCTTTCGCAGCAAGTGTCAGAATCTTGCGAGTCTAGTTTGAAGGTGAAGCCTTTTCATGGCATTACCTCTCAACGTGACCCGGAAGGCAGAGTTCTTGCTTTCCGCTTGAAATAATCATTCGTGATTATACTTAAAGCTTTTGCTAGACCGCCTGAATATGCTCACCGCTGCCAAAGTACCGGGCATCGTAGCTTTTCAACGTCCAGCTTTCCTTGTCTATGCACCATTTATTCGCATAGGTACCCGATTGTGGCGGTGACTAACTAATGGTCAAAGTCGATATGTGGTTCTGGAATCAAGGGCACTTCTAAAGCATGCTTTTACTGGAACCTGATTTTTCCGTTTTTATACACTCAGAAAGCTTGCCAATCCACTGCCGAGGAGCAACTCCGTTTGGAAAAACCTTTTTTAAACCACTTTTGATGTTACCTGTCCCGGTACTCGAAGACATCATATGGCTTTCTTGTATTTACTGTACACATACAAGAAAATGTAATTAGTGCCGGAAATACGTGTAAACGAAATTTCCTTGAAACTAGTCAGGTTTAGGGAGATATAGGTATTTGCTGGCGCTGCGAACGTTACCGTCTGACGAGTTTTTGAACAAGAAAACAAAAGAAAAACGTTTCGTTTTAAATACATATACTCGTATGGAGAGATTTGAAGCATTTTTGATGCCTTAGCGATCATAAGTTCTGTTCGGAAGTTAACATGCCCACTAGGGATTGTTTTTTTTACAATCTCGGTTGGAAATACGTTACCAAAATCGAAATATGTGTTGATTTGTTGTTAATGTGATATTTTGTGGATGTGCAATGTTTTTATACCTAGTGCTACGCATAAACGGATCGAGATAGATATTGACTTATATATATCATAATGTTCAGGAGGAGAAAAGAAATTGATTAAGCCATGTCCGTCCGTCCTTCCGCCCGTCTGTTAACACGATAACTTGGGTAAATTTTGAGATTGTTTAATAAAATTTGGTATGCAGGCTCCTTGGCACTCATCTCCGAGCGCTATTTAAAATGGGAAATATCGGATAATAGCCACGCCCACTTTTTATACATAGAATATTTTCGAAAATACAAAAAAAGTGATTGTTCAGTACATAATACACTTATAAGGACAAAATTTGGTGTGTACATTAACGTTAAGGCAGAAAATAAATTTTTTAAGAAATTTTTTAAAATAGGCATGATACCGCCCACTTTTGATTAAGTCAAATTTAGAAATTTTATTAATCATAAATCAAAAACCGTTCAAAATATCGAAACGAAATTCAGAACACATATTTATATTAATACAAGGAATGTTCCGGAAAAAATAGGCGACATCGGTTGAGGTCCACGCCCAATTTTATACGAAAGATTTTGAAAAGGATATATTTAATAGGCAATAACTTGGCGTAAAATAGCTTTATATCATTTCTATTTCAGTTTTGTAGTGGATTATTCCACAAAACTTTTTATGCCATAACTCTGGCAAGAACTGATTTATCGATAAAGGACCGAAAAAAAAATTTGGGGATTTTGGTTAAGTAGGCGTGGCGCCGCCTACTTTTCAACACAAAAATTCTGTTATTTTCAAAGGCGATTGCTTGTAGTTTCAACTAGATATTTGAATAAAAATTGGTCAGCTGCTTCTCAATAGTTTGTAGTATACTCCTGCCAAAAAGTAGGCAAATCGGATAATACACAAGCAAAATATCTGGGAAAGTAGGTAATACCCCACTACTTCCGGGAGCTTGCACCCAAGTATCCTCTGGGTAACCACCGAACACCCGTTTGGTGGTGAGCTAAACGTGAGAAGGCGACAACCTGGTAAGGCCACTCCGACATAATCGGTTTAAGGGCTTGCTGGAGGGATTCAAACAGCAGCGTCTGATCACCATGTGGTGCGGCTGCAAGCGGGCGTCTGTCTTGGATCAAGCGGCTCGCTACACAAACGTGCAATTGAATTCAACCTCCTGTGAAACGGGTTGTGCGTTGGGTTTGGGGCCCTCAAAAAAGTACGATTTTATCGTTTATCTGCGCTCATGCACCGACGGAAGAGAAGGACGACGTGGAAAAGGATGCATTGTACGTGCGCCTGAAAGAAGCATACGAGCGCTGCCCCCGCCATGATATCAAAGTCGTGCTTGGCGACTTTAACGCCAGGGTGGGTAAGGAGGGTGTATTCGGCCCCACTGTCGGGAAGTTCAGTATCCACGATCAGACTTCGCCAAATGGATTCAGGCTGATCGACTTCGCCGGTGCCCGAAACATGGTCATAGCCAGCACTAGGTTTATGCACAAGAAGATCCATCAGGCTACATGGCTGTCCCCAGATCGAAAAACACGCAACCAGATCGACCACGTTGTGATAGACGGACGGCATGCTTCCATCGTTTTAGATGTTCGCACAATACGAGGACCTAACATCGACTCTGATCCCTACCTAGTAGCAGCCAAGATTCGTACCCCCCTCTGTACGACAAAACAGGTGCAACAAAAAACGCAGGAAAACTTGCAATCGCAACAGACCGCCAATTATCGCCTCTCACACCTGCTCTCTGAGAGCACAATTCAACCTAGTGGAATGCATGGAATGCATGAGCATATCTCAGGAGCACTCCGTGCCGCAGCCGAAGAAGTAATTGGGTTCCGGCGAACGCGAAGAAACAACTGGTATAATGATAAAGAGTGTCGCACTGCAACGAAAAGAAAGGACGAAGCCTACAAGGCAACGCTGAGATCGAATGCAATGAGGAGTGTGTGTGAACACTACCGCGAGTTGAAGAAGGAAGCGAGGCGGCTTTACCGGGCGAAAAAAAGAGAGTCAGAAAAGCGTGAAATAAAGGAGCTTGAGATGCTGGCCAACGGGAATAATGGCCGAAAATTCTATCAAAAAATTCGGCGAATGACAATTTAAGCCCGAGGCAAACTTCTGTAAGAATAAGAACGGCGACCTGGTGGCCGATGTTCAGAGAGCACTCAGAATATAGAGAGATCACTCATCTGCCCTTTTAAATGGAGAAACTGAGCAAGAAACCAGAGAAGATGTCGAACCCGAGCCCACAATCGAAGATGATGGAATTGACGTTCCACAACCCGACTATAATGAGGTGCGAATAGCAATATCCCGATTGAAAAACAATAAAGCAGCTGGCGCTGATGGTTTGCTGGCTGAGCTATTCAAACACGGAGGCGAGGAGCTGGTAAGGCGCATGCATCAGCTTCTATGCAGAATATGGTCGGATGGATGCATGCCTGAAGATTGGAATCTAAGTGTTCCCTGCCCAATCCTCAAGAAGGGCGATCCTGCAAACTGCGCCAACTATCGCGGAATCAGCCTTTTGAAAATAACCGACTGATTGTACCTTATCAGTGTGGCTTCAGACCTGGTAAATCTACCATCGACCAGATTTTTACAATACGCCAAATCTTGGAAAAAACCCGTGAGAAAAGAATCGACACACATCATCTCTTTGCTGATTTTAAAGCCGCTTTCGATAGCACGAAAAGGAGCTGCCTATACGCCGATATGTCTGAATTTGGTTTCTCCGCAAAACTTATACGGCTATGCAAAATGACCTTGAGCAACACCGCCAGCTCGGTCAGAATTGGGAAGTACCTCTCCGAGCCGTTCGAAACTAAACGAGGTTTCAGACAGGGTGACCCCCTATCGTGCGATTTCTTTAATTTAATGCTGGAGAAAATAATACATGCTGCAGAACTTAACCGCGCTGGAACAATATTTCATAAAAGCGTACAACTGTTGGCATATGCTGACGATATTGATATCATTGGCCTTAACAACCGCGCCGTAACTTCTGCTTACCCCAAATTAGAAAAAGAAGCGGAGAAAATGGGATTGGTGGTGAACGAGGGCAAAACGAAGTACCTTCTGTCATCATGCAAAGAGTCAGCGCATTCGCGCCTTGGCAACCACGCCACTGTTGGCAGCAATAACTTCAAAAAAGTAAAGGACTTCCTTTACCTGGGAACCAGCATTAACACCAACAAGAATGTTAGCCTAGAAATGCTACTTTGGACTGAGCAGGCAATTGAAAAGTAAAGTCCTCTCTCGACGAACGAAAATAACACTCTATAAGTCACTCATCGCACCCGTCCTGCTATATGGTGCAGAAGCGTGTACACTAACAACATCTGATGAGGCGGCTCTGGGAGTATTCGAGAGAAAGGTTCTCCGAAAGATTTGTGGACCTCTACAAGTAGGCGACGGCGAGTACCGAAGAAGATTTAATGATGAGCTGTATGAACTTTACGCAGACGGCGACATAGTTCAGCGAATTAAAACACAGCGGCTTCGCTGGCTAGGCCACGTAGTGCGAATGAGCGAAGATGCTCCAGCCCAGAAGGTATTCTTATCGGCACCCGCCGGTGGAAGCAGAGGAAGAGGGAGACCACCACTTCGATGGAAGGACCAAGTGGAGACCGATTTGCGATCCCGCGGTGTCTACAATTGGCGCAACGAAGAAACGACTGGCGAGCTATGTTGGACGGTCAAAATCGCCCAGGCGGTTAGATGACCATTTAAAGAAGAAGAATAAGTTAATACCCCACTGCAATAGATAAGTTATATATCTTTTTTGATTTTCATACCTTCCATGAACATGAAATGTTTATAAGTATGAGAAGCTGAAGAGATGGGCCCATCAATAAGTACAGGGTGGCGCAAAAGTAATCCTCCTATCAGAAAATGCTATAAATTTTGCGATTGGCCCCTAAAGTCAGTTCTGTTTTGACATTTGTGTAGTAAACACATGCGAAATACACGTTAATAAACAATGTTACGCTACACTGCTCCAGAACGCGGAATATTGCTGACTATTTATTTGACCAATAATCGGTCGGGGCCAATTGATGAATTGGGATTGGAAAATATGTGGTTCCAACAAGACGGTGCAACAGCACACACTGCACGTGCCACAACCGATATGCTGAACATCGGAAGCTTACTTTTGCGCCACCTTGTATACGGAAATAATCAGGACGATGAATTGAGTTGATTTAGCCATGTCCATCTCTCCGTCCCTCTATCTATTTGAAGGCAAATTTTTGAAACATAAAATGTGCATGTATTGGTATTTTGAAAAAATGTGGTTAGCATTGTTTGGTAGGGAAGCTATTTATATACAAATAAATTAAATTACCCCTTAAAACTTATAACAGAGGTGTTTTTATTGAAAACAATCAGATGTCTTTATAATACGAACTGAAAAGTATTAAAATAGGCCTGCGTAAATTGGTATGCCATAATAGATCACTACTAGGTATATAATGTTCGGTTACACCTGACCTTAGACTTCCTTATTTGTTTGAATTTACTTGGTTGATTGTGTTAGTTAAAGTAACCTGTTGCTGTTGTTGTAATCATGCTTCGCCCTGTCTATTCGTCACTTTCCTTACCCAGAATTGTCGTCTATGTATGTCTTCTAACTGAAGCCCTAGGAACCTGGCGGTTTTAATGGGGTTGGACCACAGTGAAGTTGGTGTTAGAATAATCCTCTCCATCGAGCGGGTGAACAGATGGTTGGTGTCTTGGGGGAAACACCACATACCTGGTAAATATCCGGCGTGTCGGTGTTTTCAATCTGGAGAGGCAGGAGTTTAGTCTGTTTCAGTAAACAGATCGAAGCTTGAATAGAGTGGCATTCGATGGCCAAGAGTGGGCAAAGGAATTTACTGAGTCTTTGCGTAGGTTGTTAAAGGCCTGCATCTTTGGATCAAACGGCAATGTTATTTGATGCATGCAGGACCGTGCGCAGGAGCGGGGCCGTTCAAACCACCCTCTATTGGGGATATTTCAGCATACATTTATATTCCAAGTGGCCAAATTCCATTCCAACTGATACTCCTTACAACCTTAGATAAAGTTCAAATTTTTTGGTGGGCATATGTATTCAAATTGTCATTTACGTTCGTGCACTCACTTGTATGTGTAAAGCGGTTTGAATTTGCCTTATTACTTATAACTAAGCCGCAATGCGGCATTGAGAACCTATTCTATTGAAGAAGAAAATGCTTTACCCATTGATTTGCAACTGTAGAAACAAAAATTAGACTTTCTGAATGAAAGCATACTACGCATGATTCCAATTATTGAAACAGTTATCATGTGTGGCCGACAAGGATTTGCTCTCAAAGGTTCCAATGATACGGGAAGAATTTTTGAAGACGAACCGTTGACGAATGATGGAAACTTTAGAGCTCTCTTAAGATATCGAGCCAAAACTGATGAGCAGTTGAAAAAACACCTGAGTGATTCACCAAAGAATGCTATGTACATGAGCAACCGTGTCCAGAATGAAATAATCAACATCTGTCACCACCTCATCATGAGTTACAACATCGATCGAGTGAACAAATCGAAGGGCTTTTCTTTTCTCGGAGATGACAAGCCAGACATTTCAGGAGTAGAACAAAGTTCAATTTGCATTCGCTACTTGGATGAATGCGGCGAAAAGTTCATCATTCAGGAAGATTTTTTGTGTTTTATTCCTATCACCGATTTCACTGGAAAGAAAATAGGAATTACTTACCTTGATTTCCTAAAATCTTCCGGACTGGATTGCAGGTATTTCTTCGGGCAAGAATATGACGGTCCGAGAGCGGTTAGCGGAGAGTTCCAAGGGGCTCAAGCTGTTGTCGCAGAAAATATTATTCACTCGCGCTCTACTCCCATTGTGCTGCTCATACCTTCAATTTGGCGGTAAGCTCTGCGTACAATATAACGGGAATCAAAAATTGTCTGGGAGTTCTATAGAATATCCATTCCCTCTTCATTTATCCGAAACGCCAAAATACATTTCAGGATGCGATAAGTGAAAATGAACATCTATCGGAAACTCGAGTGAAGAAATTGAAAAAAATTTGTTAAAGCAGATAGGTAGATGGCATGAGTTCGTCGCAACATATCTCCATTTGGAAGCAACAGTAATTCGCGCTCTTGAAGTGATTTCCACCAACTGGAAAGACCCAACGACTTCGTCTAGAGCTTTCCAACTGCTTTCAGCTATAAAAACTGTAAATTTCCAGATATCCATGCATATTTTGAGCTCGGTGCATTCTCCCACATTGTCTCTGAGTCGAGTACTTCAAGGAGAAAATCAAGATCTGGGTGAGGCTATCAAATTGGCTGATGTGGCGAAACAAATTTTGATGGAAAGAAGAGAAAACTCTAAGGGGGATTTCAGACAAATTTTCAAAACCCTGAGCGAAATTAGGGAGCAATACGAAATTGAATTGCGAAAGCCAAGGATTTCGTCGAACCAGACCCATCGTTCCAACGCACAAACTGATTCAGTTGAAGATAATTTCCGTATAACAATCTACATACGGTACATTGATTCGTTTCTGACACAATCGCAGGATCGATTCTTAAATCACCGCAATACTTTATCAAATTTCGCTTGGCTTTTTCCCAACTAAATGAAAATTTTCGAAGAAGAGTCCTGCGCACAACTATTCCAATCATACTGCTCATTTTTGCACGACGATTCCCGTGACATCTGGTCGAACGAAGTACAACTTTGGCGGAAGCTCATTGCCGGAAAGGAAAGAAAAAACTCACTTGAAGCACTCGATATTTGTAATGAAGATGCGTTTCCAAATGTCAACCAAATGCTTCGCATTATGGCAGTTTTGCCTGTGACAACAGCGACGAATGAACGATCCTTCTCAACTTTGCGATGACTGAAAACGTATTTGAGATCAACAATGTCTGAAGGTCGTCTGAACGGCTTAGCCTCTCTCAATGTATATAGCGATGTCAAAATCGAGCCGCGAATAATTTTGAAAAAGTATTTTTCAATACCTCGAAGAGTTCATTTATTAAATAATTGTAACTAAATATGACTTTTGACAATAAAATTTTCGTACTCCGAAAATAAATTTCTTATCTTTTTTCATTGATTACGTAACTTGAGTTTAAACTAACCCCCTCGGATATTTTCTGCGCACGGACCTGGATGCCTGACTTCATTATAATGCTTGCTAGGAAGATGTTGTTTTGCAAAGGTTCCCTGTTTAGCATTTCTTTATGTTCTCTCACCGATTGTGTTTGCCTCAATGTGTATATGGTGTTCCGGTATCCGATAATCCCGGAGACCATATTGACGACGCGTTGGTCAGAAACGATCGGGGAGGGAGCCTCGAGGTGTAGTATTGAAACAGAATCGTAGGTGGGACACCACCATTGGCATCCCGTGTTTAATCCAAATCGTTTGCCTCTAAACTCTACAGACGATTGCCGACAACTCAGGTAATTAGCGGTCCAACGTTTAAGACAGGAAGGAA
Organism: Merzomyia westermanni; assembly: GCA_949987695.1. NCBI lineage: Eukaryota > Metazoa > Arthropoda > Insecta > Diptera > Tephritidae > Merzomyia > Merzomyia westermanni. The sequence continues at coordinate 123,544,742 of OX465288.1, read as the reverse complement.
GAGAAGAATCCTCCAAATCTGTTATTAGCAGGTCAAACGCAACTAATACAGACCGTCATTCATCTGAGTGTTTATGGCATTCATCGCGATGGTAGGGCTGTGCATTTTGCCGCAACTATGCTGATGGTTGCCTTCCGGAGGTAAGCGGTGTAGTAAGGGAGCAAACCATCTCCGAGTAGTCTTTTAACGTACCTAACAACTAGCAAAGAAAGGTGGGTATACCGCACCAAAAAATCCAAAAATTGGCACTTTGACAGCTACATATAAAAATTATTTAGAATCATCATTTACAATGAAATATCGCTTATTATGATCTTATGCTGCAAGAGGTTGTGTTTAGAGTCAAAATATTTTTTTTTAAATCAAAGGCAGAGTTTATAAGGTTTTTGGTTTAGAAAAAAAAACCTTAGAGAAGCCAAAAAGAAATCCACAATTAAATAAAGTTCAGAAGCAATGAGACAGTCAATGCTGGTGCAAAGCGCCTAGAAACTGTAAGGTTGCGATTAATGCAAGTCAGAGAAGCGGAGATTGATTCAAAATCAGCGTTCAACTACATGCCCGTTTTAAATTATATAGACCATTCTCTTTTCTCTTTTCCGAACTAATGATGTTTTGTAAGACTAGGAGAGGGCGAACGAGACATCGGATATGTGTTTCAGAAAGGGGAATGTCCCACTAAGAGATATTGATGATCAGAGATGGTCAGCGCAGCTTGTAAAGGTATAGGATGCCACGGTGGGGCGAGTTGTCATTTTATTTATTATTGTACGTGAAATATTGAGTAATAAGTTTTGGCTTTATTTGATGACTAGACATCGGTATTCTATGAAATTGCATATTTTTATTTAGCGTTATAGAGATCCCGGACCAAGAAACATTTATTGAAAATGAAGAAGATTTACTCCCGTGCATATTTGCATATTTTCATATTTTTTGGATATCTTCATACTTTTGGCATATTTTTTGCATATCTGCATAGTTTTTACCTATTCTTGCATATTTTTTTCAAATCTGCATATTTTTTCCTATTTCTTGCATATTTTTTACGTAAATTTTATTTTATTTTTATTCTGCTATTCTGGTGGTTTTTAAAATATAGATACTTACCTTAGCATTTTTGCTTACACGTATTTCCTTTGTTTTTATTTTTTTTATTTTTATATGAAGTAAAATATAGTAAATCGTTAGCAACATTTTACGTCAATACCTAGCAGTTTTATGAAAATATATCGGGATTTCATAAGTTATTGATGAAATGATACTCGATCTGTACACATAGTAAAATTAAACTTGCTGGTCTATAAGATTGTTTAATAAAATTCTGTGTGGTGAAACCTTTTGAAAATATGCTACGGTTACTGTGCTGAAAAGGTGGTTTTATAATGTCTTTTTTTGGATATTTTCTTTTGAAATCAAATTATTTAGTTTAAGGTTGTACGTAATTATCAACTGAAATACATATTTACTGTTGTCTCTAATAGAACTTGTATACCAAACATTTGCTGCTTTTCGGTATATTTCACTATAGAGAGAAAATTCTTATTATACAAAATAATTTGAAATAATAAAAAGCACCGATTCAATGCGAAGTAAAATGTTGAAGTAATTGAACCACCCTCGTGTTATAAGCTTTTTGATTTTTTGCCTCACAAAAATTTCTGTTAAATGAGTATGAAAAATATATCCTCTTAGAGTAGTTTTCGCTAAACCACTTCTTTGAGTGTATTTCTTTGTGTTGTATTATGTATGTATACTTTATTTCAATAAGTAGAACCCTACCTTATTAACAGAACCAAATAAGATATTAAAAATTAAAATATTCTAAAGTGATACCCTCTCTAATGCCTGGTGTATCATGAACACACATTCGGAGCGCCTAAAATGTTCAACAGTTCCCTGAACCCAAGTACGGTACTGAATCTAAAAGCCTTTTTTATCATATTCCCCTTACTTTTGATACCCTTTTCGGAAAAACACATTAAAAGGTGTCCTTGGTCCATATTTTGATCTATATCTCGGACACGGGTTAGTGAATCAAAATTAAAAATACTCTGTATCAAAGCTCTTATCAGCATTTTTCATTTGGTATCCAAAAAGTTACTTGCTGTACTCTTCTCAAGGGTCGATTCCTCTTACTTTAACTCTCCATTTCACTTTTTCTTTGCTTCTTTTCCCAATACCCTCTTCCTCTGACTTTTTCCTTTCCTCTTCGAATTTGTCTTGCTATTCGTATTCCTATTAATATCACTATTTATATTCCTCTATCTCTACCTCCATCTATACCTCATTCATATCTCGACAAGAGCTGCATCTATAAATATAATTTTTTAGGAAAACATCTCACAAATAAATAAAGATGAGGGAGTGAAAATCGTCCGATATTATTATCCACGTCATTACCTTTTGTTTAATACCCATGCAAAATAAATACACTCTAGAACTATCCCTACTCCATATTTTAGGGTAAGTCTCAACGATATAGTAACAAAAGTTTCCCCATATAAAAGCAGATATCAACAGCTTTAATTTGATACCCATATTGTACAAACACGTTCCATGGTTACCTGGCTCCGTATATCGATCGATACCTCAAGATCCTAGTCACATTGTAAATCTAAACCGTCCTTAAGTCCCTTTGAAAAGGCACAACAAATTTCATCAAAATCAGTCAAGCCGTTTAGGAGGACTTCAGTCATATACAAACATACAAAATAAATATGTATGTGTATATGTTGGTGTAGTATACAACATACTAAAAAATTAATTGACATACTAAACAGGCAGGAGCTAAAGCGGTTTTGTATATAAAACTATTACTCAGGAACTAGCTTTTATTTAATACAAGGCCCTGTTACCATCAGTTCATATTTCATATTTTTTGCCTACATTCTTAATTTTTGCCCATTTTTTGCCTATATTTTGCATATTTTTTCATATTTTTTGTCTATACAAATTTCATAGAATTCCGATGTCTAGTGATGACAAATATTTATTTAAAATAATTTTGTATTCAAATACTCTCCTCTAGTTGAAGCTTTTTCTCGGTTGAAGCTTTTTCTGCCGTGATTGGTATTTCGGCATGTTTGAATTCAAAAAATATATCATAAGACCATTCGAGCTTAAATCATTTATACACCCTTTTAACGTAAACAACGCAGCAATGGAATGAACTCTTTTATTACATTTAGGGTCACTTTGACAGTGACGAGTTAACTTACATCCCACAGTTAGCTCTCGATTTTAAATTTCCCCTCTAGATAGAAATTATAAGGAGGTCTTGTGCGCATTGGACAGTAAAAATTTTGCAAAATATCTAAAATGAAATTGCCCTATAGTTAACTGTGTAATGCAAGGTAACTCGGCACTGTGAAAATGGCTCTTAATACCTTCGAGCATGTTTGTTTTACAACACTTTTTAGCATAATAGGGTAACTGCACTAGTTTCCGAACAGCGCTAGTGTCCGGACCCTATGTCAATGTTTTGGGATTAATAGACAAATAACTAACAAATAGTTACAAATAACAACATAAATGGAAATGTGCATGTTTTCTGAGTGTACGTGGAAAGTTTAAGTTGAATCAAAAGCATAGTTTAAAAGTTACACATAATTTTAGTGTAAGGCTGGGTCGTGGCGCCAATTTTTTGGCGTTTATACCCTGAAGCCAGCGCCATAGCCGGTATCAGCGCAGTGCGTTAACGCAATTGCGTTCAGTGCTTTATTGGCGCAATGATACCATATTGCTAGGGGCGCAGTTTATGAGACATCACCGAAAACTAATACAAAGCGTTTGGAGGGGGTATCTAGAGACACGTATTCATGCCAGGATAAAGAATCCAAAGGCGGAGTCTAACTTTTTTTACCCGTTCAAAAATAATGAGCAAAAATAGTTTGCTCCGGTAATAATATAGTTTGGGAGACACTATCGAGTACTGAACGAAAACGGTCCGATGGGGTATCTACACCCACATATCCATGCCTTGATGAAGAATCCGAAGGCAGAATGTAACTTTTTTTACCCGTTTACAAGTAATGAACAAAAGGCATATTATTCAACCTTTTTTTATGAATAACTTTTATATTGTTTCAATTCTTGGTTTTCTGCACTCAGATTGTGATTCCTGAAACAGAAACGCGTTTTTGGGTATATCTCTTAACATTTTTGGTAGCGCCTTGGTAGCTGTAGCGCGGATGTTGGCGTCACGCTGACGCTACTGGCGTTACGCAATCACAAATAAAGGTATCAGCGCAATTCCGTGAAGCCGCGCAGCGTTACACACCCTTATTTTAGTGTTAGAAGTCTTAGCATGCGTCAAAATTGCAGGTTTTGTAAAAAAAAAATACTGGGAGCATTTTAGAAAAGTTAATAATAGTTGTTTAAAATATATTAAAATTTCATTTTATAAATAAAACAGAAATTTACCTTAATTTTCAAGCTAAACTATTACTGTCCGGATAACAGTACCGAAATTTTAGATGATTTTCAGTCTCCGGATACTGAAAAGAAGGCGAAAATTACGAATTACCATTTTAATGCTCCTAAATGATAGTTTATTATATTATATATGCATTATAAAAAGAAAAACATATTTTTTTCCTATGTTTTCAGTCTTCGGACACGTTTCTTCAAGTACAAATATTGCTGTCCGGATAATGAGAAAATAAGTTTCAATGTCCTAACAGTTAGCATTTTGTACAAACTTTGCTGTTTTTATCGACTTTTTAAAGAATTAATGCAGACTTTTACCTCAGCCATTCGAGGTTATAAGGTCAAACCAAACAAGCATCAGACAAGCGGCAACTTAGGATAGCTGTGGAACTCCTAATTGTCGGAGCCTTAATCTGGCGAGCGACAGGATCACAAAATATGTTCAAGCATTACTTGTACAACCTATAAAAACATAATATTGCAGTCTTGCCATTTTACGGACAAGACCTAGGTTGTTAACCCATACGACTTGTACACGGCCTCGGAGACTTTGCCATCCCATGTTACTTCTAAGCCGTTTTTGCTTGGTAGATCGTTTACAAGTCTTGACTGCTTTTCAATACTCTCAATCTGATGGGGAGTTTTATGGTATACTTTTCGAGAGACTTCCCCTTCTAGGTGAAGATTTCATCCCTTTCCCTTCCATCTATTCCCATATGACCCATGACCGAGTATAGATGTACGTTCCCTCCTTGTAAATTTTTACTAGCGTCTGTTGCACTTTAAGACACTTTTAGCTGTTGTAATTTACCTGCTTGTAGGATTTGTTCAACTTTGGATAAGCACAGTATAAAGCAGATTTGGAGCAATCGGTGTAAATGTGTATGGTTCCAACCTCACCTTACGCTAACCCTTCACATCTATCACATCTATTGTAGCTTCAACACCCATTTCGAAGTGCGGGCGGGACCATACAGTCAGTCGGCCTTGTTTTTGATGGCGCTGGTACAAGCTACTGCCACGAGGCATTGCGCCTAGTTTCAGTTGTCAACAACATGGTTTTGCCCACTAAGTCTACGGGTGCGATGTACAGAATGGCGTTTAATAATTCTGTCGGGGTGGCATTCAAGCCTCCCATTATACTAATTATTGATTATGTGCATACTCTCTCCAGTTTTTTAACAAATGTTTTTTTTTGTGTGGCTGGTAACCAAACGAGGACTCCATAATGACTATTGGCCCCACAATCGCGGTGAATACCCAATTAGAAAAAGGGTGAGAAGACTCACGTGCACCCCGCCATGACTAAGTAAACCCGCATTTTGCAATTAACCCAACGTCGGATGCCCAGACAAGGACCTCCTGAAGTTCCCGGACCTTCATGTAGCTAATTGTTTGAAAAACTCTACCAATTATGACAAATAAAACATCAACTGCGTGCGCCGTGCGCTGATCCCTCGAACCACCGATCGAAAAGTTGGTTTATGACCAGTGTCCAAATCAGTGAGATGTCCATTCAGAGAGATGTGCATATGATTAAGATATTTATTGTATTCAAATTCCTTCTTCATGTTTCAGAAATACTTTACAAAAATATAGTGTCTATACAAATTTCATACAAATTTCGAGTGTCCGGAAACTAGAGCGAATCGAACTTTTTTGAGTTTTTACTTTATTAATATTAATAAATATTTTTAAATTATACAGACGTGATATTATTGAGCAATATTTATGCGTTTATAAACAGTATATCTTTTCGCGGTAGCGTTTATGGTGAGAACATGAGTCGAAGTCAAAGTTGAGGAAAACGTTAAGTGTCCGGAAACTTTACATTTACCCTATTCGATTTACCATCTGCTGCTCGGACCATTGTTGATGAACCTCTTCCAGCAATCTAAGCCCTGTTTGCAGAAGAGCATCAGTGGTTCAGGAATTTAAAAAAAATAGAGAACGCCCAGTGGTTGAAATTCAACCCCATAAATTTATTTTATTTTAATTATTTGCTTCACCCTTAATTCGCCTTTTTCCCTTCCTTTCTCTGCTGATCTTTCCTCTAACATATTTTATTTTTCTTTGATTCCTTATTTTACTGTCTACAGTCAATATTTTAAATTTATTTCAAGTATTCATGAAACGAGCTCAAGGCCAAGAATAATAATTTTTCACTTTTTTTTGAGTTTTTATGAAAATTATTATTGTTTTTATTTTTTAATAATCATTTTTAATTAATTATCAAAAGTTTTTTTTTTTTATTGAATAGAGTAGGAAAAATGTTTAGAGACAACTGCCATAGCTTTTCTTATAGATCCATTTCGGAACCTGCTAGACTTCATGTATATGGTAAAGAAGAATAGAACTAGGAGTTTAGGTGACATCAAAACCAGCGTATTGTTAGCTTAATGGTTAGCAATGCGTGCCAAAATTTCTCTGATGAGTGAAGTCTAGCAGCTTCCGAAATGGATCTATAAGAAAAGCTATGGCAATTGTCTCTAAACTTTTTTCCTACTCTATTCAATAAAAAAAAAAATTTAATAATTAATTAAAAATGATTATTAAAAAATAAAAACAATAATAATTTTCATAAAAACTCAAAAAAAAGTGAAAAATTATTATTCTTGGCCTTGAGCTCGTTTCACGAATACTTGAAAATATACAGGCCATAAATCAACAAATATTGTTGGTATAAAAAAAGCAATAATAAAAAAACCGAGAGCACACGGTAAGGCAGTTCTGCTGATAAAACAGATCTGTCAAAAAATCCATCATGATGACACTACTAACTGCCAGATGGCGGGGTTTGTTCATGTATACGGTAAAGAAGAATAGAACTGGGAGTTTAGGTGACATCAAAACCAGCGTATTGTTAGCTTAATGGTTAGCAATGCGTGCCAAAATTTCTCTGATGAGTGAAGTCTAGCAGCTTCCGAAATGGATCTATAAGAAAAGCTATGGCAATTGTCTCTAAACATTTTTCCTACTCTATTCAATAAAAAAAAAAAAATTTAATAATTAATTAAAAATGATTATTAAAAAATAAAAACAATAATAATTTTCATAAAAACTCAAAAAAAAAGTGAAAAATTATTATTCTTGGCCTTGAGCTCGTTTCATGAATACTTGAAAATATACAGGCCGTAAATCAACAAATATTGCTGGTATAAAAAAAGCAATAATTAAATTTATTTCATTCTTTCATTTCCTTTGCTTTCCTTCCTTTAACTACCTTTCCTTCCTTTTACTTTCCTTTCCATTCCCTTCCTATGCTTTTCCTTCCCGTTCTTTCCTCTCCTTTCCATTCCTTTTGTTTCCTTTCCTTTCTTTTACTTTTCTTATTTTGCCTTTTCTTTCCTTTCCTTTCATTTGCATTCCCTTCCTTTCCCATTCTTTCCCTTCCTTTTCTTTTCTTACTTTTTCCTTCCTTTTCTTACCTTTCCATTTCCTCTCCTTTACTTTCCTTTTATTTCCATTCCTTTTCAATCCCCTTTTTTCCTTTCCTTTGTTGTTGTTGTTGTTGTGACGACAAAAACACTCCCCGAAGGTTTTGGGGAGTGCTGTCAAACTAACAGTCCTTGGCTGGGTTTGAACCCAGTACGCTCCGGTACTCCCTTGCGGTACGGCCCGACTGTCGTGGCAGCGATTTATGACCAGTGAAATCTTCTAAGTTATGTCACCCCTCCTTCCGTAAGGAATGATAAGATGGGTAATAAGAGGTGAGAGGCATCATATCCGTAGATCAACCATCGAGTTGCACGTCATTACCATTTTTATTAGTCATATTAGTCGCCTCTTACGACCGGTATGCCTACCTTTTCTTTCCTTTCTATTCCCTTTTCCTTTACTTTCCTTTCCATTCGCTTCCTTTTCCTTCCTTTATTTTCCATTCCTTTTCTTTCCTTTCTTTCCATACTTGTCCGGTCCTTCCCTCCACTTTCTTTTAATAAACTTTGTTTTATTAAATTTTATTTAATTTTTTTAATTTTTTTTCATTCACACAAACCCAGCAGCAGATGCAAAAACGAAACAAACTCCGGTGTTAACTACTCTTTCTGAATTTCTTTCCTTTCCTTTACTTTCCATTCCATTCCCTTCCTTTCCTTTACTTTCTTTGGCGTTCCTTACTTTTTCTGTCCTTCTTCACTTTCTTTTTTTTCACTTTTTGCTGGCTCGAGGTCTATGTTTTTCTCGCAAAAACTAATAAAAACACAAGTTTTTCGTTTTGCCAATATATTTCAATTGCCGTCGGCAATCGTCTTCAGGACAAACTAATAACAACAAAAACATTAATGTAATAAATAAGTAACATAACTAATAACAAATGGTTTTCATACATACATTTATTTACACGTTGTCACTGCTTAACGTGGAGTATCATACTAACTATTTTTTGATAACAAATGTCTATACGTCTGCGCTACTCCCTCAACATCAGATCTGTAATTTATTCTCTTTTCTGTCGGTGTGTTGATTATGTGCAGCATTTCTAATGTGTATCTCTTCTTGTATTGTTTTTCTTGCTGGAGCACAGAAGCTTCGTCAAAGTTTGGTGAGTGTTCATTGCTTGCACAGTGGGCCATTAGAGCCGTTTTATGGTTTTGTGTTTGATGACAATATTTAAAGTCAGATTTATGTTGCGCTAATCTACTTTTTACGAGTATACCTTTCATGAACATGAAATGATATATTAACTTTGGTCGGATGTTTGTAACGTTTAGAAATATAAGAGATAGACCCACCATTAAGTATACCAAATTGATCAGGACGATGAACTGAGTTCATACAGCCATGTCCGTCTGTCCGTCCGTCTGTACGTCCGTCCGTCTGTTTGAACGCAAACTAGTCCCTCAATTTTTGAGATATCTCCATGAAATTTGGCACACGGATGTATTTTTGTATTATATTAGACAATTGTCGGATCCGGTATAATCGGGTCACTATAGCATATATCTCCCATACAACCAATCGTTCAAATAATTTCATTTTTAAAGATTAAAACTTGAAACTTGGTGAGATATTTCATTATGGATAGCAAAAAATTTCGTAAACAAATCACCAAGATCGGAGCTATATATAGTATATATCCCATACAACCGATCGTTCAGATAAGAGGATTATGGCCGTTTATCCCTCATTTTGGAAGATTAAAACTTGAAACTTGGTGAGATATTTGCTTATAGATAATAAAAAATTTGGTAAAAAAATCGCTAAGATCGGAGCTATATATAGTCTATATCCCATACAACCGATCGTTCAGATAAGAGGTTTATGGCCATTTCTCCCTCATTTTAAAAGATTAAAACTTGAAACTTGGTGAGATATTTTCTTATGGACAGTAAAAGATTTTTTTAAAAAGCCAGCAAGATCGGAGCTATATATAGTATATATCCCATACAACCGATCGTTCAGATAAGAGAATTATGGCCATTTCTCCCTCATTTTGAAATATTAAAACTTGAAAGTTGGTGAGATATTTGCTTATAGATGGTAAAAGATTTGGTAAAAAAAACACTAAGATCGGAGCTATATATATATAGTATATATCCCATACAACCGATCGTTCAGATAAGAGGATTATGGCCATTTCTCCCTCATTTTAAAAGATTAAAACTTGAAACTTGGTGAGATATTTTCTTATGGATATTAAAAGATTTCGTAAGAAAATCACCAAGTTCGGAGCTCTATATAGTATATATCCCATACAACCGATCGTTCAGATAAGAGAATTATGGCCATTTATCCCTCATTTTGGAAGATTAAAGAAAATTAAATGTATTGCTGACAAAGTTTTAGAGAACTTTAAACAATGCGTATTTAAGTTTGCACGTATTCATGAAAAGTATAAAGCCTTCGGCACAGCCGAAGACAGCGCCGTCCTTACTTGTTAATTTTGACTTTGTAGTTCCTACATAAAACTTGTTACAGGGTTCGTTGAGATTACCTTTGCAAGGTATTTTGTATATGACATTACTTTTTTCTGCGATTGGTATTTTTGATTTGGTATTATTGAAAATGTATTTTAAAGTATTTATTGGTTTGTGTGCTATTTTTATTTTTTCATTGTTGTAGCAATCTGATTTTTTAAGCCGCTCTGACAATTGTGGTACATATACTACTGATTTAAATATCTTCGGCTCGTCTACTACACGATTTTGGGTTTCTGATACCGATTTTCTTATTAAAGAATTTCTAATATTATCTGGAAAATCATTATTTTTCAATATCATTCTATTTCAGTCTTAATTTCTCTGTGGTAAGTGTCGTCAGAAATTTTTATAACATTCGTCGAATACAGCCTCTCGCTGTATTAATTATCATCGTTTCGGATGTTTAGAATTATAATTGATGATTCGTCCTGATGCTATAGGTTTCTTATACCACTTTCGCTTTATTTCATTACCATGTCTTATTATAATTGAGTCCAGATAAGGTAATTTTCCCTCATTTTCGATTTCAGTAGTAAATTTAATATGTTTATTGAAAGAGTTGAAAGCGTCAAGTGTGTTCTGTACCTCGTTTTCGTTTATTATCGCAAAAATGTCATCGACGTACTTTGTAAGTAGTCTCGGCTTTCGTTCAACTTTTTCTACCGCACATTGAAGTAACTTTTCCATAACTATGTCCGCGATTACCGGAGACGTTGGTGATCCCATTGGTAATCCTCTAATCTGTGTTTAGATTTTATCCTCGTATTTAAAATATCGGTTTTCTTCGATACAAAATTTTAAAATTTCAATAAATAGTTTCTTCGGTAGTTTAGTGTGTTTCTCTATTATATTCCATTTTTTTTTGAATAACCTCAACTGATAGTTGAGTTGCGACGCTAGGAAAAAGTTACAAAACATCGAAGGAAATTAATTTTTCATCATCAAAAATGTATGTATTTTTTAGCCTCTCTTTAAACTCAACTGTATTTTTCACGTTGTAGCTAGAGTTTAGTGTTACGTTCTTTAAAATATTTGTGATGTATTTACATAACCCATACGATGGTGATCCAGTGGTTGAACAAATGGGTCTAAGCGGTATCCCTTCTTTATGAATTTTCGGTAGTCCATAAATTCTAGGGGATAGTGACGTGGTGGTGATAAGACTTTTTCTCTCAGCCTTTGAAATTAGCTCCATTTTAAACATTTTATTTACCAAATAAAAAAATACCAATCGCGGAAAAAAGTAATGTCATATACAAAATACCTTGCAAAGGTAATCTTAACGAACCCTGTAACAAGTTTTATGTAGGAGCTACAAAGTCAAAATTAAAAAGTAGATTAGCGCAACATAAATCTGACTTTAAATATTGTCATGAAACACAAAACCATAAAACGGCTCTAATGGCCCGCTGTGCAAGCAATGAACACTCAACAAACTTTGACGAAGCTTCTGTGCTCCAGCAAGAAAAACAATACAAGAAGAGATACACATTAGAAATGCTGCACATAATCAACACACCGACGGAAAAGAGAATAAATTACAGATCTGATGTTGAGGGAGTAGCGCAGACGTATAGACATTTGTTATCAAAAAATAGTTAGTATGATACTCCACGTTAAGCAGTGACAACGTGTAAATAAATGTATGTATGAAAACCATTTGTTATTAGTTATGTTACTTATTTATTACATTAATGTTTTTGTTGTTATTAGTTTGTCCTGAAGACGATTGCCGACGGCAATTGAAATATATTGGCAAAACGAAAAACTTGTGTTTATATTAGTTTTTGCGAGAAAAACATAGGCCTCGAGCCAGCAAAAAGTGAAAGTTAAGAAGGAAAGGTCGAAAAAACAGAACTTCTTCACTTTCTTTTAGTAAACTTTGTTTTATTCTTTTTTTATCTTATTTAATTTTACTTTATTTCAATTCACAAACTTCATTTATTTTGCTTTTGTAAAGACTGTTAGGTATCAGCAATGAAGTTTACATATTTGCTCATATTTTACATTGCTTGTTTAATGTCTCCAACAAAGCAACTTTTCGTGCTCTCGGAGAACCGCTGTCACTGGGCATCGTAGCCAGTGATTAATACAATAAAAACAACTTTCATTGGACCACTACCAACTCTTCGCACACACAGTGAGAGCCGATCACACGAGTAATCCAAAAACATGCATGACATGTCTACTCACACAGCTACGGCTTTATAGTGTCAATACATATATGTAATACTTCTATATTGCTAGTAATTATGAATGCAGTTCGCCGAAAATTACAGTACAGATATACAATGGGAAAGGGATATAAAATCTCAGTGGCGGCCGTAAAATTTTTAGATTGAAAGGAGCGGTAAACATTTTAAGTTTAGAATTAATGGGTAGACAAAAAATATAAATATATGCAAAATGTATGGGTGTGTGTAAAGAAGTTGTAGGGTTATACTTGGACATTCGATGCAAAAAAACAACAGACGGAAAAGGGTAGGTGCGAAAAAAATTTACGAAGTTGATATTATTTCATAACCAATAAGTAATAATTAACTAATTTATTTATTGGTTTTTTTTGTAAGCATTTATGTGAAAACTATGGGCTATATGGCTGCTAACCATGTTTAAATAATAAATATTTAACAAACCTTTTACTATATTCATTGATCTTTCATTATTCAATTCCTTAAACTGTTTTATAACAACCATGCAACTTTTGTAAAAAGGGGAAAATGCACCTTGAATGGCCCTTTACTACTTTTGTTTTGAAACGCGACTTCAATTGTATGATTGTGTGTTCACATATATTCACATATACTACCACAAAAAATAATGCGCATGCGCAGAAATTACATTTACAGCCACATTTCCCTTGACGATATCGTGTCCAAAACGATCGTCGTTCGTGTGTTGGTAGCATGAATAGCAATGCGATACGTAAAACGATAGTCAACACAATAACAGCTGACTGTTACGTAACGAAAGTGCTAAATCGGTATCCTCTATCACGATAATCGGCTGTTAATGCGAAAACAAAGTGTCAAAATCAAACAAGAAAGATATTGCTATCGTTGATGAAATGGACTGCTAAAACACTTTCAAGGTATCAAAAGACGCGTTTTGACCTCGGTTTCAATAATCCGAAAGCGAAAAGTAAATGTTTTGTTTCAGTGTAAAGTTATTGGCAAAAACCAAAAAGTTATTCAGGCCGCCTACGCAGAAAGGTGTTCTGCACATGAATAACATGGATCAGGCCCCCGGTTTTTGACCGATTTACGGCAATTTTTTAATTTTTTGCCGATAACTTTTCACAGAAATAACATTTTGAATTTCCGCTTTCGGATTATTGACCCTGACGCCAAGACGCGTCTTTTGACACATTTGGAAGTGTTTTAGCAGTTTTCTCCTAAATTTTAAAATTAATCTTGGTTTCGCGGTTTTTCACTATCACCGAAGATATGCATTTCTACTGACGAGCATTCCATGGCAGAAATACAACAGGACTTGATGTTTTAAGTTACTGAGTGGTAAATGACACAGACTTAAGTGCAGATCTGATAAGATACATGCTAATGACATCTCGAGGGAATAGTAAAGACTAATAAACAATCTGTCTTATAATTCAAGCAAAACAGTTCAGATTTGTAAACACTTTGTAGTTTTAATATAAATATTTTTGTTTATATATGTATTAAGGATTAAGGCGTAATTTGTGTAAAATGCTTAAATAAAAAATTAACAATTTTTATTTGAATTTTTTGTCTTTGTTATATACAATTAGTACTTTTTATGGTTTCACAAATTCACAATTCATGTTTTTATTAGTTATTTATATATTTTATTTTGAAAGGCTTACATAATTATAAAAATTATTATACAAACTAAAAAAAGGAGCACTAGCGGAATAGATTTTCGGCTGACTGGTTAATACAAACTAAATACGACGAAGAAGGTATGAGTTTTTTAGGAAACTGTAAATTTGCTTAATATTGTTGATTGTAGGACCCATAAGAAGATAATTAGGATTAATATTACCAAAATTTGATGTTTGATGCCTCACAAAAATTGCATTGATTGGAAGAACTTACATCCAATAGGTGAACATGAGTAATAATGTATGACCAATACGAAGTCTAATGTAAAGGGTTATACGAGTATAATTTGTTGGCAACGATTCTATTTGGGTTTATCGATGAATAGTGGTGGTTATAAGTACGTAGTCGGAGTCAAGCACATTACCATGGCAGTTGAATCCGCAAACATATTACCAACAATACCAGAATGGCCCGGTACCCGGTAATTTTTAGTTTATTAGAAGAAGGCAAAATATGTTCATATTTTCAGTGACAAAATTAGAACTACGGCAAGTTTGTACAGATTGGAGCAAGATAATCTATCAGTGCAGATGATGAACTTTCCATAATTTTGTTTGGCATACCTACTTGAAGGCATTGAGTAACGCAGTTGCTTTAGCTGTTAATACAGAACAAAATGGAAATAGCAAACCATAAGATATTAGCGATTCATTGTCACCAACTACAGCAAATGATGTGTTTGGTGGTTTAGGACCATCAGTAAATATAAATGTCCAACCAGATGACTTAGGTTATTATTATTATTTATATAAGTTAACACAATAGGTTACGCGATCACCTTAAAGTTGCGGTTCTTAACACTGCACGCGTATTTGCCAATATGCTGACCATGCATCAAGCAAATAGGGCATGCAACAATGGTAAACAACAATCAGCAATAACTTGTGAGCAATGGTAAACAACAGTCAGCAGTAAATGGTAACAAACAAATTGATTGAGCAACCATCGATCAGCAGTTATTAATTTGGCACATGCAAGTGCAACGTGACCGTAGGTGTAATTTAGAATTAAGCAATGAATAAAGAATAATAAGCGGACACGAGTCCGCCAAGTTTTTAAAAATGCTAACCGCAAAATAAAAACTTAACTGGCGCCTGAGCAGGGACCAGTTTAAGTTCGCGAAGTCGTGTTCTTTTAAAGAAGTTAATTTTTAAAAGCCGCCTGTGGAACGACAGCCGGGAAAAAGTTCGCGAAGTCGTGTTCTTTTTAAAAAGTTAATTTTCGATAAAGCCGCCTGTGGAACGACAGCCGGGAAAAAGTTCGCGAAATCGTTACACCTAAAAAACGTGGGATTTGTTATAAAATCCGGCCGGGAGCGAGTTCTTGAACGAAAAAAAGGTGGTAAAAGAACTTACTGGTTTCTCCAAACGAACCTGAAGCGTCGGGATCCGATAGGTAGAGGACGCACACCTTCATTCGTGCGATTGCAGCTGCCTTAGTAAAGAGTGAAACGGAGCACCAGCGGATCACCAGGAGGCGTACACGTAAGAATAGGTTAAGAATAAATTGTATTTAATCGAAGAAACTAAAAGGAAGTAATATGTGAAATTCAATTTTATCTTATAAGTACAAGAAATCTAAGGTAAATAGGTAAAGAAGTGAATATTTAAGACAAAATCATTTAAATTCAGTAAAAAGTTATTTATAAGAATTTTATTCAATCTAATAAATTTAAAAGCCAGGGTAATAGAATTTTTTTTTAACTTGAGTAGAATTGAAGGCTCGTACAGCCATACTTGAATATAACTAAAGGCCGGTTCAAAAATTATTAGTTAAATTTAAATTAAAAGTGATAATAGCAAGAACCAAAACAAAATGACTAATCCTAATGGTATTGTCCGACCTCCGGTGCTTAACACAGCAGCACAACCACCAGCTCCTTCCATTTCCTCTAATTTAACCCCCGATCAGCTAACAATAACGATATCAGGGATTGTCAAAGAAATCTGCAGACAGGAAGGGCGGAACCTCGTACAGGCAGCCTTTAACTCTAATGCAAATTTTTTTAACATAACCGACATAACAATTGATAACAATCTTTCGACTTACATAACAGAACTTGACAAGATACCAGATGTTGTCAGATGCCTCCGTGAATTTTCGGGAGAATATAACTCTTGGAAAAAGAGCGTAGATCACATTCTACAAATCTACGAACCTTTAAGAAGATCACTCAAATACTACGGTATTCGTAATACGCAATAAGGTCGTGGGTAATGCCAGATGCCTTACTCTCCACTATGCAGACAAACGCGATTTAGGTACCCTCGAGTACCAAATGATTTCCTTAGTGCAAGGCAACCTCACTATTCCGGAATTCTATCAGCGCGTGTATTCCCACTTGTCCCTCATTCTTAATAAAATTGGATTCATGGAAGTCGGTGTGGAATCTATGCATCTCCTTACACGCACTTATCGTGACAAAGCCCTCGACACCTTCATCCGAAGACTAAAAGGCGATTTGCCAAGACTTCTTGGCATGAGGGAACCAGCAGGCCCTCCATCTATGTCTAAAATTGGAGAACCAAAACTTTCGCTCACACTATGCGTTGAGTACCAACACTCAATCTAGGAAGCCCCAGGACAGTTGGCCTACATTCCAAGGCCACAGATGCCACCACAAAACTTCGCTTTTAATCAGCGCCCTCAAGCACCTTTAAATAACTTCCGCAACATGCAACATTATAGACCACTTGGTCAACCTTCCCCGAAGCCTCAACTTCCACGTCCAGAGCCAATGGACGCCGACCGATCATCACACTCAAGATCGGTTAATTACATGAATAGACCTCCAATAAGGGCGATCCTGCAAACTGCGCCAACTATCGCGGAATCAGCCTTTTGAATATCGCATATAAGGTCCTATCAAGGGTATTGTGCGAAAGACTGAAACCTGATGTGAACAGACTGATTAGACCTTATCAGTGTGGCTTCAGACCTGGTAAATCTACCATCGACCAGATTTTTACAATACGCCAAATCTTGGAAAAAACCCGTGAAAAAAGAATCGACACGCATCATCTCTTTGTTGATTTTAAAGCCGCTTTCGATAGCACGAAAAAAAGCTGCCTATATGCCGCTATGTCTGAATTTGGTTTCCCCGCAAAACTTATACGGCTATGCAAAATGACCTTGAGCAACACCGCCACCTCGGTCAGAATTGGGAAGTACCTCTCCGAGCCGTTCGAAACTAAACGAGGTTTCAGACAGGGTGACCCCCTATCGTGCGATTTCTTTAATTTAATGCTGGAGAAAATAATACAAGCTGCAGAACTTAACCGCGCTGGAACAATATTTTATAAAAGCGTCCAACTGTTGGCATATGCTGACGATATTGATATCATTGGCCTTAACAACCGCGCCGTAACTTCTGCTTACTCCAAATTAGAAAAAGAAGCGGAGAAAATGGGATTGGTGGTGAACGAGGGCAAAACGAAGTACCTTCTGTCATCATGCAAAGAGTCAGCGCATTCGCGTCTTGGCAACCAAGCCACTGTTAGCAGCAATAATTTCGAAATAGTAAAGGACTTCGTTTACCTGGGAACCAGCATTAACACCAACAATAATGTTAGCCTAGAAATCCGACGAAGAATCACTCTTGCAAACAAATGCTACTTCGGACTGACTAGGCAATTGAAAAGTAAAGTCCTCTCTCGACGAACGAAAATAACACTCTACAAGTCACCCATCGCACCCGTCCTGCTATATGGTGCAGAAGCGTGGACACTAACAACATCTGATGAGGCGGCTCTGGGAGTATTCGAGAGAAAGGTTCTTCGAAAGATTTGTGGACCTCTACGCGTTGGCGACGGCGAGTACCGAAGAAGATTTAATGATGACGCCGACGCCGACATAGTTCAGTGAATTAAAACACAGCGGCTTCGCTGGCTAGGCCACGTAGTGCGAATGAGCGAAGATGCTCCAGCCCAGAAGGTATTCTTATCGGCACCCGCCGGTGGAAGCAGAGGAAGAGGGAGACCACCACTCCGATGGAAGGACCAAGTGGAGACCGATTTGAGATCCCGCGGTGTTTCCAATTGGCGCCAGTTGGCGCAACGAAGAAACGACTGGCGAGCTATGTTGGACGGTCAAAATCGCCCAGGCGGTTAGATGACCATTTAAAGAAGAAGACCTCCAATAAACAACCCCGTTAAAAGACCCTCAAATTCATCTCAGCAAGTACCCTTGAAACAACAAAGGAATTTCCATATAGCTGCAGTTATCCAACAAGACACTGCACAATATCAGGATTACCAACAGTACGAACAGCACCAATACTACCAATATGATTGTACTCCTACTGCACAAGAGTATGAAGCCGCTTTGGCTAATGAAGAAAACGGGCAAGCAGTGCAATCATACGCCGAGGAAACCTTACCGACCGAACCGCAAGGTCATATCGATATTCATTTTTTAGAATGAGCAGTTCTTCGTTGCCCTATATAGAGTGCAGGACGAAGAACGGAAACATTCTCAAAATGTTAATCGATACAGGGTCAAGTAAGAACTACATCCAACCCTGCCATGTCCTTAAGAAAATACCTAATGACGAGCCATTTTTAGCAAATTCCATAGCCGGACAAATTCAAATTACCCATCATACAATCATAAATATATTTGGAAAAAATAGCACCACTTTAAAATTCTTTTTACTACCTACGCTGAAATCCTTGAAGAACTCCATGTCACTATAAACGTACGTGATGACACCCTCACACTAGGCAACAACATAAAAATTAAAATTAGACAGAAACCGTCCCCAAGAGTTAACAAAATAGACGTTGATTTATTTTGTTGTGTTGACGTTAGAACCGACCATATGACAGAAACTCAAAAACAGCACATAACTCGTCTCACAAAAAAATATCCTCATCTATTTACAGAGCCAGATGAGAAGCTGACCTACACTACTACCGTAGTAGGAGAAATTAGAACCTCTTCAGACACCCCCGTGTACACCACGTACTATCCTTACCCTCTAGCAATGAGAGATTTTGTGAAACAAGAAATAGAAAAATTGTTAAGAGATGGAATTACTAGGCCATCTCGTTCACCATACAACTCACCTGTGTGGGTTGTACCTAAAAAAATTAGATGCCTCAGGACAAAAGAAATACAGATTAGTAATAGATTATAGAAAATTAAATACATTAACAATAGCTGACACATACCCAATCCCAGAAATAAACGAGGTAATCTCCCAACTAGGAAATAACGCATATTTTTCTGTTCTTGATCTAAAGAGCGGCTTCCACCAGATCCCCTTGAAGCAATCGCACATCGAGAAGACAGCTTTTTCGATTAATAACGGCAAATATGAATTCACCCGACTCCCTTTCGGATTAAAAAATGCACCCGCTATCTTCCAACGAGCGCTAGACGACATCCTAAAAGAACATATAGGTAAAATGTGTTATGTCTACATAGATGACATAATAGTATTTGCAATAACGAGCAAAGCCACCTAGAAAATGTCAAAAAGATTTTCCATACGCTAGAAAAAGCGAACATGAACGTCCAATTGGACAAGTGCGAGTTTTTCCGTAAGGATGTTGAATTTTTAGGTTTCATCATATCCCCCGCAGGAATAAAAACTAATCCCGCTAAAGTAAAAGCAATTCAGGAATTTCCGTGCCCAAAGACATTAAAGGAATGTCAGGCTACTATCGACGCTTCATCAGAGATTACGCCAAGTTAGCGAAACCTCTGACCTCGCTTTTGAGAGGGGAAGATGGACGTGTGTCCAAAAACGCCTCAAGTAAAAAGCTAGTTGTGCTCGATAAAAATGCCCTAGACGCTTTCAATAAAATTAAATCTTCATTAATATCTAAAGAAGTCGTACTATCATATCCAAACTTCAAACAAGAATTTCACCTCACTACTGATGCATCAAACTACGCTTTAGGTGCTGTCCTTGAGCAATCTGGAAAACCAATTACTTGTATATCCCCATCACTAAATAAATCAGAAGAGAGTTACGCCGCCAATGAGAAAGAAATACGAATACGAAAATACATGAATAACATAAAAACTGTCATTTGGCAATTCTTTAATTTAACGTCAACTGCTAAAACACGTCCAAAAATGTCGGGAGGGTTATCAAAAAACATGCTTTGACATCGGTATCAACAATCCGAAAACGGAAATTCAATTTTATATTTCTGTCAAGAGATATTTGCAATCAAAGTTGAAAATTTTCTGTCATTTTCATGTGGTTATTGTAATCACACATAATGGGTGTTACAAAATGTGCAAAAGTATGTTCCGCGCAGAAATACTGTGGATCGCGTAGCCAGTGTTGGATAGGCTAAGGGTTATTTTTTTGAAGCGTGGCCGAAGGCCGCCTACGCAGAAAGGTGTTCTGCACATAAATACCTGGGTAATATTTTGGTTTTCTGCCAATAACTTTTAAATTACTGAAAATATTGGGTTGTCCTCACCGGATTAGGGTTCATAGAAACGTGCCACTGGGTACCAATATCGACATTTCTAGTGCAGTTTTTACAGTTGACGTTGGATGTAAAGTATTACCCATTTTTTGACGTGTTTTAGCTCTCGGTGGCGGTCGTAAACAATTATCAACAAGTAAGGAAGCCTAAGTTCGGGTGGAACCGAACATTAAATACCCAGCTGTGTAAAAGGGGTCATGATAAATTGTTGTGGGGTTATGACCTATAGAGGTTTCAAACTTCTTCTACCACGATGTGCGCAATCTCATAAATAGAAATGAATGTTTGTCTGGCGTCCAAGGTACTTAACCGATCTTTATGACATTTTCACAGTAGATTACTGGATTCACTGGTTACAGCATAGGCTATATAATATATATAGTATATATAATGTTGAAAATCGTTTCATGTTTCGAACACCCAAAAAAATTCGGTAACGCGCCTATATTGCAACCTCATAGGCATATTTGTCAACTTTTTGCCTTTAAAATAAAGTTACATGTGTATGTATCTACGAAATATTTTATATAAACAAACCGATCATGTAATTGGTACAAAGTAAACACATATGTTTATAGGTGGTGTGGAAAAGCAATATTAACAATAAACCTTATTTATTTTTCCAAAACAGGGAGACAGGGCTTCACCCACCAGTCTGGAAGAATACGCCATCATTGAGCGGCACTTAGATATCGAAATCAGATTTGGGGAAAATATTCATCATATTGTGGCGATTATTCTCAAGCATGTACCATCCCTAACTCAATAACACTCCCAGCACTAGTTAAACACAGGTGAGATAACGATGGCTACGCTTATGCATGCAAGCGTGTAACTAGGAAGAGGAAGAGAGATAGCGCGAGTGTTTGCGAATACGATGCAAAGAGGAGATTCCAATAAATAACACCGACCCTTCCAGAACACGAAAAGCGAATAACCAAGAAAGTTCTCGGTGCGTAGGCAAGTACCCTGTTGGACTATATAAGGCGGTGACCAAGCAAGGCAGGTTGATCAGTTTATTTTCAAGCGTTCAATAGTGAACTACTGTAAAGTTATCAAACTCTTAAAATTGTTTTGCGTTTATTACTAGTAAATAAAACTAGCTATTACTTACATTATCTGTGCGTGTGTTTATTCGACTTTATAGTGATCGAACCCAGGATTGATAATCAAGGAATCATCGAATTCGTCACAATTTATGTCAGAAGTGGGATTGTTGAATAAATACCAGTGAATTTAAGGATAACAAGGACATGGCGAAGCTGAATGAATTAAATATTCAGCAACTCAAAAACGAGTTGGAACAACGGGGACTGAACACTACAGGCAATAAATCAGAGTTACAGTCACGATTGCGAGAGGCTATGGAAGCAGAAGGAATCGACGTTGATGATCATGTTTTTCATCTTGTGGAGGAGGCACCAACAAAAATGGAAGAAAAAAATGAGTCTCCGAATCCAGTAGCAACCGTCGACACAAACATGATATTGGCTGTATTAACTCAGATGTCGACTAAAATGGAAGAACAGAAAACTTGCATGGCATCTCAGCTCGAAGAACAGAAAACTTGCATGGCATCTCAGTTGGAAGAACAGAAGACTTGCATGGCATCTCAAATTTCAGCTCAACTAGAGGAACAGGAGGCTCGCTTGTCGTCGAGAATTGCATTGCAGCTGGAGGCACAGGAAGAACTAATGGCATCACAGCTAAGAATGCAAGACGCAAAAATTACTGAAGTGCAGGAGGTATTCAGAGAACGGCAAGACAAAATTGAGGCCGAAGTAGATGCATTGAGAGGTCGCATCCAGGAGTTGCAGCTAAATCGTCCAACTGCTTCAACGGGTATTCCCAAGGTAAAAACCCCATCTTTTGACGGTTCTGTTCCTTTCCAGGTATTCAAGCTACAGTTTGAGAAGACGGCAGCTGTAAATAATTGGGGCACGGAAGACAAAGTTGCTGCACTATTCGTGGCATTGAAAGGGCCTGCAGCTGAAATCTTGCAGACTATTCCTGACGGCGAACGGAATAATTATGAGGCATTGATGAGAGCAGTTGAGAGACGCTATGGCAGCGAGCATCGAAAACAGATATACCAAATAGAGCTACAGAATCGATTTCAGAAGGCTAATGAGACATTGCAGGAATTTGCATCGGATATCGAGAGGTTGGCCCATCTAGCAAACGCAGACGCACCTGTAGAATACACAGAAAGGGTAAAAATCCAAAGCTTTATAAATGGAATACGTGACGTGGAGACGAAGCGAGCCACATATGAAAATCCCAAGAGATCATTTGCTGAGACGGTATCACATGCTCTAACACAGGAAACAGCCTCACTATTAAGTAAGCCGGCGTACAAAGCTCACCGCGTGGAGGTAGAACGGCCAGACTGGGTAGACACAATTCTGGAAGCGTTGAACGGAGTACAGAAAAAAAGTGATGGTGCCATTAAATGCTTTAAGTGCGGGAAACCAGGTCACATAGCACGATATTGCGGCACTGGCTCCAGTAACCCCAGCAATTCAGGTGGACGTAAACGCAAAGCTGGGGAAGATGAGCAAGATGAATGCCCCATAATCTCTGTGTCACAACTCGAACGGAAAGCGAGTAATGTTACTGTTGAAGGCTATGTGGATGGAAAAGAGCACTTACTAACTGTGGATACAGGCGCATCGCATTCCATAATTCGATCTGATTTAGTCAACAAGCAGGTGAGACCATTGCATGGAGCAAAGTTACGTACGGCCACTGCTGAGGACACCCATGTCCTAGGAGAAGTAACATGTGAAATCGCAATTGGGAACGTGGCCGTTCTACACAGTTTTATAGTAGCAGATATTGTTGACGAAATCATAGTTGGTGTGGACTTCTTAAGCGAGAAAGGCATCAAGATCGACATGCAAAACAGGATTATGAATTACCAGAACATGGATGTGCCATTAAATTTTGGTTACGAAAACAAATACGTTAGTAAGCGAGTGCTTGTGGAGGAGAGCCAACAAATTCCACCGAAGTCGGAAGCAATCATATGGGCAAAGATTGATGGAGATTATGGGACAAACAAGTTGTGGGTTGTCGAGGCAGCAAACAAATCAAGGACGAACATATTAGTAGGAAAAACCCTGGCCATGACAAAACAAGATGGACGTGTACCGGTAAGAGTACTTAATGAGTTAAAATCGCCGATTAAACTTTCCAAAGGAGCAATATTGGGACAATGCCAAGAGGTCGAGGTAGTTATCAATTGTGAACAGCTTCAGGAAAATGATTCCACTATCAAGATTAATCTTTCAGATGATATCATGTCGTGGACGGCAGGCCTCGAAAAAGATCATCAGAAAAAGGCAAAGGAACTTCTATCAAAGTACTCGAGCATATTTGACAAGGATGGTTCCAAACCAGGTCGGTTCAAAGTTGTGAAGCATCAAATTGATACTGGTGATGCAAGACCAATCCTCCAAGCTCCTCGTAGTATTCCATTGGCCAAACGACAAGTGGTAAGAGAAATTATACAGGAAATGAGTGACAGCGGCGTGATCGAACCATCAGCTAGTCCATGGAGCTCACCGGTAGTATTAGTGAAAAAGAAGGATGGAAAAATGAGGTTCTGTGTGGATTACCGGAAATTGAACGACGTAACGAAGAAGGATAGTTATCCATTGCCAAGAATCGACGATACTCTGGACTCGTTATCTGGCACGAAATGGTTTTCCACACTGGACTTGAAAAGCGGCTACTGGCAAGTGGAGGTGAAGGATGAAGATAAAGAAAAGACGGCCTTCAGCGTTGGAGAAGGGCTTTGGCAATTTACGGTAATGCCCTTCGGGCTATGCAATGCTCCAGCTACTTTTGAGAGACTCATGGACCAGATACTAAAAGGATTGCACTGGCAAACATGTTTGGTGTACCTCGACGACATCATCGTGCTGGGAAAAAGCTTTGAGGAACACCTAAAGAACTTGGAGGAAGTTTTCCAACGAATAGCTGGTGCTGGCCTGAAACTAAGTCCCAAGAAGTGTTCCTTGTTTAAAAAGGAAGTAAGTTATTTGGGTCACAAGGTAACTACGGAGGGAATCTGCACTGCTATGGAAAAGATCGAAGCCGTAAAGGATTGGCCAAAACCGAGAAATTTGCATGAGTTACGGAGCTTCCTTGGGCTGTGCACGTATTATCGCCGATTTGTACCGAATTTTGCCAGCGTAGCTAGTAGTCTCCATGACCTTACGAGGAAGAATATGAGTTTTGAATGGAAGAAGGAACAGGAGGTGGCTTTTCAAACATTGAAGGAACGACTATGCACTGCCCCGATGTTAGCATATCCAATTCCAGGTTCAAAGTTTATTCTGGATACAGATGCGAGTGGTTATGCTATAGGAGGTGTTTTGTCTCAGATTGTTGATGGACAGGAGAAGGTAGTTGCATACTATAGCCGAACAAGCAATAAATTCGGAAGGTTTTATAGAAGGAGATTTAGTGCTGCTATACAACCCACAGCGTAGGAAAGGTTTGTCCCCAAAACTACAATGTAACTGGGAAGGCCCATACAAAGTCATAAAACGGATCAACGATGTGGTATATCGCATACAAACTATGGGAAGGCCAAGGAATAAGATGAAAGTGGTCCATTTAGAAAGGCTAGCTGCGTTTGGTTCCGGCAATGTGTCTGATCGGGACGATCAGACTTAGGTGGAGGGCAGTGTGGCGATTATTCTCAAGCATGTACCATCCCTAACTCAATAACACTCCCAGCACTAGTTAAACACAGGTGAGATAACGATGGCTACGCTTATGCATGCAAGCGTGTAACTAGGAAGAGGAAGAGAGATGGCGCGAGTGTTTGCGAATACGATGCAAAGAGGAGATTCCAATAAATAACACCGACCCTTCCAGAACACGAAAAGCGAATAATCAAGAAAGTTCTCGGTGCGTAGGCAAGTACCCTTTTGGACTATATAAGGCGGTGACCAAGCAAGGCAGGTTGATCAGTTTATTTTCAAGCGTTCAATAGTGAACTACTGTAAAGTTATCAAACTCTTAAAATTGTTTTGCGTTTATTACTAGTAAATAAAACTAGCTATTACTTACATTATCTGTGCGTGTGTTTATTCGACTTTATAGTGATCGAACCCAAGATTGATAATCAAGGAATCATCGAATTCGTCACAATATTTAGTATTTTAGTTAGTCGTAAACAGGTTTCTATTAAATATGTATATTTACGCAAAAGTTGTAACATAACTTAATTGTAAAATTGTATGTAATTCATATAAAATGAAATATTAAATAAAAAATATACTCGTATACATAACCAATAGTGTACTGTAGTCAAATTTAATATCGCCGCACATATGCCTCTGAATATGGCACACCCATTAAGTTAAGCACTCTCCACCTCCTCCGCATTGCCAACTTCTTCAGCTTTCTCCAACGCCCTTTGTGCCTCTTATCGACGTTCTGCACATATAAAAAGATTTGTTAAGTTTAGCTTGGCAAACACAAAAATGTTCGGTAGTTGTTTCCTTTAGGAGACAACTGCTAAAACACGTCCAAAAATATCGGGAGATGTATCAAACAACGCGTTTTGACTTCGGTATCAACAATCCGAAAGCGGATTTTCAATTGTTTCTTTCAGGGAAAAGTTATTAGCAAAAAACCCAAAAATTACCCAGGTCCGGTCCCAAATAGGGGGGGTGATCCAAGGTATTTTTGTGCAGAACACCTTCCTGCGTCCGCGCTTGAAAAAAATAAACCCTAGCCGATCCAACACTGGCTACGCGATCCCCAGTATTCCTGCGCGGAACACACTTTTGCACATTTTGTTATACCTAATATGTGTGATTACAACTGAATGAAAATGACAGAAAATTGTCAACTTTAATTGCAAATAACTCTTGACAGAAATATAAAATCGAGTTTCCGCTTTCAGATTATTAATACAGAGCTAAAAACGCATCGTTTGATACCCCTCCCGACATTTTTGGACGTGTTTTACCAGTTGTCTCCTAATTAAACAATTACCGAATTTTCTACTCCCCGAAACAATTTTTAACTTCATTTTCCTTGATGGCAGATGGTGCAATATCTGCTATTAAAAGGTTGAGAATGTGCTGACTCGAGTTACTTTTGCTATATTTACACCCAACATAATCCACTAAATAAACAAATTACAATTTTACAATTAAAAAAATCTCTGCTTGCCACAACTTTGTTTACGTATTAGGCAACAATGACATAGCAAATACGAATATCAACAAAACGCAATGCCAAAAGGCATATGCACATGGCTGTGTTTTAATACACTAAAATGCTTTAAAAAAGGACTTAACCTTTAATTTAAAGTTAAAAATACAACAAAACACTTGATTAAAACATAAAAATTTCTTCTTTTGACAACAAATAGGATATTATATAGGCTATATCTTCAAAGTTATGCTAGGTTTATGGCTTTTTAATATTTTGCTTTAAAAATCTTAAATTTTTATGAGGGGGATTTTGTCGAAGGCTGAGGTAACACTCAGTCGATCCAGAGCAGTGATGATCACACGCATGCAATGACATTTTGCGCTAGTGTTAGAATATGAGAGAACTCTCGCATACACCCGAAAAATTTAGCCAACTAAATTTTTGCAAATCGATTGAGTTCACGGTTGTTGAATTATATATCCAAAATTATTATGACATAATATATCATAAGTAGTTAATATAAAAAATTTATCCCCAAAACATTTTAAAAAAAAATGTGATATTAATAATAGTATAATAAAAAGTGGATTATAAATAAACCGGTCTCGATAAATTTATGAAACTTTCAGGATTAATTTAAAAAAATACATACCTATTTAAATAAAATATTTATTTGTAAAAATAATTTGTTTATTATCACTTTTTTAATTTACTTAAAATTTTTAAATGAAAATTTAATTGTCTTCTAAGCCTTTATTTTTAAAATTTAAAATTTTAAAGTTCATTAACAATGTGATAATAAACAAATTATTTTTAGCAATTAATATTTTATTTAAATAGGTATATATGGTTTTTTAACTGACAAATCAGGGTTTCTCTATGACTGCCGGTTACAGTTTCGTAACTGGAAAGATTTCTAAAATAATGCCGTTTGACGTAATATTCGCTATTGCGTATTGCCATTGTTTACCCGTACTAGTTTGGCATCTTCTTTTGCGAATCGGAGTGGAAGGCAGTGGATGAATGTACTCCGAGAGAGTGTAATGAAGGAAATCGCGTTCAGAGTTGTTTTAAAGTAAAAACTGAAACTAAAAACTTCAATTTAAACTGAAATATACATTCTATTGTAACTGATACCGTGTTATAACTACTTTATATTCAATAATTTGGGAGTTTCAAGTCTTCATGTTCAATATTGCAGTATTTAAATTTGGTTATTTTATTACTGCATACAACGCACCCTGTGTGGTTTGTGTGTGTGTGGAGATTCGGAGTAAGTTGCGCTACTAGTAGACATATACTATGGTATTGCTATGTATTGGCAAATTAAACATTTAGAATTACCGAAAAAGTTTTCGGAAAATAAATATTTGTCTTCCCATTCAATGTTGAACATTTTTTATTCTTATAAGCAGCGCATACATACATTAGCGAGATTTCGTGGTCAACAGTCGTAAAGCAACTAATTACAAAACAAACCTTCTTCTCGCAGTGCATAGTGAGCGCTTGCCTTGTACGTGTGCGCTCATCGGTGTGAGATCATAAAAAATCTCCGCACCGGTGATAGGATTTGAGCATCACTGATCCAGAGTCACGTAGTGGTTCCCCAAAACCCCTACTGAATAAAAATAACACGGTGGTTATGCTTCAATATCGAATGCACACACACACACGCAGCTTCGGACCTGGTGGCGAGAGCAGCTTTCCGTCACGAAAGAGTGAGATGGTAGAGCGGAGAGGAGACGGTAATCCGAGAACGGCGGCGGTAGTTGACGGTGGTAATTGGTGGGCGGGAGGTAGTAGTAGCGGAGCCGGCGGGTGGTCGGTGACGGTGGTTGGTAATTGGCTATAAATGGTAAACGGGAGTGGTCTCCAAAATGACAACAGGTGGGATTCGGTCGTCGGTGATCAGGCTGGAACGAGACTAATGGGAGCTGGTTAGAATGGGGTATTCACGCGGTCCGCCCCTACCCCCCTCGTCGCACACTAACGGGTAGGTGCAGTGACGGCGGGTAGGGTGGTACCGGTGTGTTGTGGCGTAGGTCGACCCACGAGTGGTAGGAGACGTGCACCAGAAGGCACAGCGACACCCGTGTACCGGCCTATGCTCACACTACTCAGGAAGGCTATGGTTGCCTGGATCGGCGAACCCCCTCTTTGCTCCGCCAATGGACTCGATGCTCAAGCAAGCAGTGACATGTCATCCATCGGTGCAGCGTTGTGTAGCCAACGTCATGGCAATAGCCCAAAAACCTCAATAAAATTCTTGGGATGGGATTTTGTTGCCTGGATCTGCGGACTCCTCCTTTGCTCCGCCAATGGACTCGATGCTCAAGCAAGAAGTGACATGTCATTCATCGGCACAGCGTGGGTTAGCCAGCGTCAATGCAATAGCCCAAATCCCCCCATATGTATTCGGTAGCCGAAGGCTATCATGAGTCAAGCTTGCGCGAAGTGCAATGCGCAAGCTTTAACCCTCCCAGATTGCAAAGACACACGGTGCAATGTGGCTTCGCGAACTCACCTAATTGGAGCTGGTTTATCGGGTGTTGGATTTGCCTACTTGTACCCTAACGTTGATAAACTGACTGCGAATTACAACGTTGGATTGCGCACAACTATGCTGATCGGCGAATTTGGCCCGCCATTGTTGCTGCTTGTGCTAGTGGAGGCGTCGCTGCCCACAATAGTGAAGGCGTCGCTGCTCACACTAGTGGCGTAGTTGCTATAGCGTGGGCGCCGTATATAGCATGCGCGTAGTTAAGTTGGGGGGGATTGTTAGTGGTTTCCTGCTACTACGGTGTGGGTGTCGGTTTTTTACGTATGGGAGTGGGTGTAATAAGGGGGTGCGGGTGATATTGTAACCTCACGTTACAGTTTTCTTCAAATAATGTGTCGAGAACTGTGCGTGTGTTTATATGCGTTTTTAGCAACCAGCTGTTAGTTGCGCTACTAGTAGAGATATACTATGATAAGTATGCAAGTAATCGAGAGAAATAGTGTTATAAGAAATGGTTCGTTTAGTCCTGAAAGTAATAACTTAAGATGTCTTAAGGGGGAAATAGCAGTATTCAAATAAGCCTTCTCACCGAGTTATTTGGTTTAATTCATTTCCATTTTAGCCTATTGTGTCTGACGGAGTAAGAAATATTTATTAGGTAAAATTTTAATTTTTTTTCAATTTGTTGAGATATTTGATGCGCTGGTACATACTCGTACGTGTTTTGAAAAAAAGTTTCTTAACGTCGATGGTGGCACTTACGTGTCGCGAACAATCAATAAGCTGTTGCATATAATTTGCGCATGATTATATTTTATCGCCATTAAACGTATTAAATATGGCCTCAAGTCTTTTTATTGTACTCATGAAATCGCTAGACAGCTTAATCAGCGCTCCTTTTAACAATTCGTTAGTGTATGTAAACGTCTTCGCTTCATTGGAAACGTCTTTCATAAGACCAAGCTTCCTTATTACAAAGCCTGCAATGTATTCCAGTGCATCTTCATGCAGCTCGCTTATCTCAGAGTTCTGCATCATCTCCTCAGGAAATGCCATTTCATTCGACAGTTCGAACTCCCTCGAAACCTCCTCTTCATCCGTCAGAATTCCGCGGAGGTTTTCTACAGATGTATCACTGAGGCTAATCCACTCGGTTTCGTCGAACTCCACGTTACCGCGACCAGATAAATACTCTGTGCTGCGAGCTAAAATTTGGGATGTTTTATACCAGAATAAAATATATGTACATATTTGTAAATAGATACTACCTAGCAAATACTTTCGTAACCTGTATTTGAAATTCATAGGGCTTGGATTGTCAAAAAGACCACCTTTCGCTTGCATAGAGCCGAAGAAATGCTCAAAAATATCTTGATTAAGTCTATATGTGAGAATATACTGCAGGCCGCACCTCTCGCTCACATACTCGAACAACGCTCTGAGCGAGTTATTGCTCATGAGTACCCCTTTTTGAAAAGGCAGCAGCGACTTCCGACCATGCGCTCTCATGTTTTGCATGTTTTCGTCCATTTTTGACAACGCCTGCTTCTGTTCAACCAAGCTCATTCCGAAAGGCTTTTTTGTCGGATATGACTGGAATGTGCTACAAATTCGGCTGTTTCGCAAGGGTTATACAACTCACATCCCTTCTCATAGCACCGTCTGATGGCGCTCGCGACACTGTGCGAGAATATTTGAGCTGCTAGCTTAACCTTTTGTCGTCCAGCGTGGTGAGCGGTTAGATGCTCCTCCGTCAATTTATATGTAATAGATGCATCTGACCCCGAGGTAAATGTACATAACTGTGCCATAATGCAAGCAAGGTGAGTAACTTGTCGTATATGTCGTAGCCAGTATTGAGGTAATTGTTACGTACTGATTTGAGTAAATGAGGTGCGTCTGCAAACACGAAAACCTTTCCGCCGATGGCAGGATTAGGAAACCAGGGTTGTTCTAAAAAAATATGTAAAATAGTCAGCTATAGGAAAATGCTTTAGCATACAGATTAACGTACCAATTGTGATATTCAAGGCTTTCCAAAGGGGCTGGTTTCCTGAGCCCATGTCAGAGACTACTCCCACTACTGTGTATCCCACTGCTTGAATTTTTATTATTATACTTTGCAAAATTAATTTCGTCATTTTGCAGTCATATGCACAGAAAATAGGTTGCTTCTACGAAGACTTCAATCCCCGCACAATTCCCAACTGTACGTAGTTACATGGCTGCCGAACTGAGTCTTGAATAACATCATATTCGTATATCGATTCGATTTTCATTTCATTGAAACTAAGGATACATAGTCGGTCGGGAACAGGTAGCTCCTTTGTATTTTGCAGGACTCCCAAAGAAAAGCCTAAAATGCCATCTTGAACGGGTACTTTCTTCAGCCATCTACGAATAGTTGATTCACCTGGCAATGGGAGCCCCTTTTTGAATAAATTCCCATATGTTCTGGGGCCGGAAGCGTGAAGGGTAATGGTGGAAGAAATATCCTCCCAATCCCAGTGAATATTTTTGTTTGGATTTAGCAGTTTTCGTATTTGGCCTTTGGTGAAAATGGAGGAAACGGCGGTTTCAAGCTTTTCGAGCTCTTCACGAGACCTTCTAACTTTTGTGTTTTTGTTAATTCGGCCGGATAATCTTTATAGGTCCTTAAAAAGGGTTAAGTTGTAGAGAAAAGATGCATGAGACCAATCAAAGTTTTCCTGGAGATTTTTCCCATTCTTCAATAATTTCCACAAGAAAAAACTCCACTGAATTCAACAAGTATTTACTCTGTTTCAGTTCCTATGTCCTGGATATAATCTTCGAGGAATTCGACACGCATAGGTAATGCGTCAAATGCAAACTTCACTCGCTTGGTATAAGATTCTGATACAAAATCAGCTGCACTAAAATGCAAAGAACATATTCTCGGGGACTCACTCAAGATAACTCCACATGATTCGGACCAATGTTTTCTTCTAACCTCATCTTTGGGAACGTGAAACATCTTATAACCTTCATGTATCCAAGTTTTCCTACATAAAGCACAGTTTGAC
This sequence comes from Merzomyia westermanni, assembly GCA_949987695.1. NCBI lineage: Eukaryota > Metazoa > Arthropoda > Insecta > Diptera > Tephritidae > Merzomyia > Merzomyia westermanni. The sequence continues at coordinate 123,512,354 of OX465288.1, read as the reverse complement.
TTGGGCATTTCAAAATTAACTTAAGCAATAGAACGTTGAATTAGCATAGAATTTTGCATTGAGCTAATCATATTGAAAACAAGTAAGCAAATCACTGTTTTCGGCTATACCGAAGGCTTTATACCTTAAATTAAAACGCATGACAGTATTAGTGTCCGATATTACATTTATTTATGTACAAACTGTGCACGACATATTTCACCAATCTTAATAATTTCAACTGCATAACTTACATACATATGTAATATGTACATTCGCTTCAAAATTGTAGGTTCTACTCCCTACAAGACGCTGCTGATGGATGCATCATATTTTTCATACATCTGATGGCCGATTTGTTCTACGCCCTGATGATCCCTTCAGCGCTTCCCTTCAAATGACGGCTCATGTGTAGGGCTTACTACAAATTTTATTATGGTTCGTAAGTGTCGGTCCTGTGAAAAATGAGGTACAACAACGCATAGTATTTTAACCCGAATCTTCCCACGATTACCATATGGTAATGCAAACATGCCGTTGCAATTTTACGTATTATGTCTGAACTAAATAACAAAAACAAAAAAACTTATGTTTTTCCGTGAGCTGCATTTATTCTGCGTGAAATACAGTTATTCTTTTTTGTTTTTGTTATTTAGTTCAGACATAATACGTAAAATTGCAACGGCATGTTTGCATTACCATATGGTAATCGTGGGAAGATTCGGGTTAATAATAGTTTGGACTGATATTTTCTATTTCCTTTCAAAAGGATCTACTTATGTAAAAGAAAGGACCCTAGGTCCAAATTAATATTTATCTTGAATTCTTAAAGCATTACTAAGTCATAAATATATATAATATAGTCTGCAGATTAATGTACATACTCGTATGTAAGCATTGATATATTGATTTTCTAACAGCGTGGAAAGCTGGTGTATGTTGGTTTCGGCGTTCCGCCATCCTCAGTGTGTAGTTCCGTTCTGATCTTTGTCTATCCGTTGCCTTGTGTTTGTTGTGGTTGTTGTTGTTCTAACGGAAGTCCAAGAAACCTTGCGGCTTCAAAAGCGGTGGAACATAGTGAAATGGGTGTTAGAAGAGTAGGTTCAGTTAAGCAGGTAAAAAGATGGACAGAGGGGATACACCGGTAGGCGTGAGCGGAAGCGCGAGTTACACACTACTTGCTAAGCAGTATTAGTTCTGCTAGTCGTAGTGTAGATGTAGCTAAACTTTATATACATTTATCTGGTTTTAATACCGAAGACCTGCTATAATATATTATCCAAACACAACTTACACTATGTACCTTGCGAAACGAAATTAATCCCCTTGCTCCGCTTACTGTTGCGCCTGATTAAACAGTTGCACCTGAAAAAGAGCGAATCAAGCTTTGTTGTTTTTGCAAATTTTATCTTACCTTAAATGTTGTAATAAATTTTAATTACAATGAGTGCGCTAATTGGTGTTCAAAAATTCTATTGGCAACTGCAAAGGTAATTAAATAACCATTATATCGCTAAATTGATAAATTTTCTGTAAACTTACCGATTTTCACGCATTCAGAAAAAAATTATGTGAAAGACTAAATTTAAGACAAAAAGTCAAAAATCAATCAAAAGGCAAGTGTTACTGAAAAAAAATTTAAACGTAAAATTTTGTTTTTAACTACTACTTTTACGTAACTTTGCTAAGAAGGGACATTGGTTGTGAATGACAATTTTTCAGGCAGCAAGATGGCGGCAATTGTCAAAATATGTCACTAGAGAGCTAACCTTCTAGTGCACAGCATGATCCAATTACTAAAGATTACACATTCCGGCAACCGTGTATTTGTAATTTTATTTGAGAAAAATGTTTTTAAAAAATTACGTCACGATTTTGTTTTAGTTTAATTGACTTTCCTCTTCCCACTTTCATTGACGTTTTTCCGAGATTTTAATTTAAATTTTGTAAACACTAATTCGTTTCGTCGCGATTTTCAAGTTTTATATTAAAAAAAATTTTAAAAGCGAAGTGTTTTGTGAGTGGCTGTAAAAATAGTTACGAAAAGGACAAATTCGTCCTTTTGTTTGGTCTCCCGAGAGATGCTAACATACGTGTGGGTGCTGTTCCACCGAGTATCAGAAATGTATGTATATATCGCACCCTAAATACAAAAGGGTCACAACTCCAAATGCTAAGATTTTCAGGAGAGACGAAAACCTTTTATGTAAAAATTATTGTAATATTTAAAGAAAATATTGTTCCATCATAAAAATATACAACATTGAAGAAGGTTCTGCTATATTTTTTTCAATTTTATATTATGTTTGCGAAAATAAAACAAAATTTTGATTTATGACTCTTTAACTGAAATTTTTTCGATTAACTAGTGATATTATCTTAAGTTGTGCCTTTTTAACTGTTAATTGATCTCACTTTTCACAACTAAAGAGGCACAATGCAAAATAATATACCACGAAATTTATCACTTTTTACAGTTATAGAGGCAGAACTCAAAATAAAACTCTTTATGTGTAATAAAAGTAATCAGCTGTTCTTGAGCACATTAACGCAACTAAAAATAATTCTCTTTAGTGGATTGTGCAAAAGCAACACACTTGACATAAAAATAGACATAACTGTATTTTTTCAGTTAAAGAAGATAGTTATGTGAACGAAATTTTTGCAGTAGTTAGAGATGTATACTCTGAATTAATTTATGCAAAAAACTCAGTTTTGGAAAATTTTGAGTTGTGACCCTTTTGTATATAGGGTGCGATATGTTTGAAATGATATAATAACCTTGGTCCCAATGTTTGTAAGTATAAGAAGAAGAGATATATAGGGTTAGAAGGGTTACATCGAAATAACAGCCCTTGGGCGGGTAAAACCCGGGAATGTCAACCATATTTTCACCTGCTTAACAAAACCGACTCTTCTAACACCAATTTCACTCTGGTCCAACTCTATTGAAGCCGCTAGATTCCTGGGGCTCCTGTTAGAAGATAGTGATGACAATTTTAGGTAAGGAAGGTGGCGACTAGGCAAGGCGAAGCATTGGTACAACAAGAAAAGATAGGCATACCTCCTGCAATGAAACCGCTAAGTATGTAAACTTTTGGAGCTTAATTACGTGCGTAATGTGGTTAAGGAAAATCATTAAGGTCGGACCAGTGAAGTTCATAATGAACAATTCAAATCTGTATTTTTTAAAATTACATCAAACTAAGGCTAATATTTCTATTTACTATATAAATTAGTTGCTATTTATATAAAAAGTACAACGAGAAAAATTTAAATTACAGATCACTGTATTATTCGATAAAAAGTCCCATTAAGTTATCAAGTGCAGCAGAAATTTAAAAGGAAATATACTTTCATGGCAGACAATGCAAAATAACTGTATATTTATTTATAAAGAAAGGTGTATTGGAATTTCGCGAGGCTACATGTCAAAGTCAAAAGACATTGTAGACCTAAGTAAGCGCATAGAAACAGATACCTCAAATTCATTGAACCAACATTCGTCAACAGTTATAACGGCAGCAGGTCAGTTACATGCATCAAGCCAGTCAACTTCAGTGTATAGAGTGTTAGCGTCGTAGTCAGTGCAAGGTGTTAATTATCAACTGCAGGGTCAGTCGCTGCAGTCGTCGGCAACAAGGGCGCCACCAATTCAGTCGTCACAATATATATTACAGGGTCAGTCGCTGCAGTCGTCAACAATTTTGCCGACACCGCCAATGTCATCGAACCATATGCAGCAGCCATCTGCTACAACGTTTCATCCGTTATCTACTAATTTGCCGTCAAATCCGTCACCAGCTTCAACACCCATGTATATTGAAGGGTTTGGAAAATTATATCCATTGCCAATAGTTGATGGCAATCCAGAGGAGTGGCCATTATTTCGTGCGAGCTATATCGACAGTACAATGGAGTTCAGATACAGCAACAGGCAGAACTTAATACGCCTACAAAAGGTTTTGCAGGGGAGTGCAAAGCATGTCGTTTCGGCTTTGTTGAACTTCCCTGAAAACGTGCCTTTGGTTATAAAAGAGCTGCAATTCAATTTTGGTCCACCAGAACTGCTCATTAAGGTGCAGATGCAGAAGGTAAGAGATTTCCCGACAATTTACGAACGGCGTTAGGAGCAAGTGCAGTCGCCTTTTTTAAGTCAGCCAACTGCGATCACCATTTGCTGAATCCAATGCTATTGGAAACGTTGGTTTTGAAGCTGCCCGCTTCGAAACAATTTGAATGGAGTCGACACGCTGCCACAGTGTCTCCATTCCCGACAATACAGACATTTTCCGAATCGTTGGATGAGTGAAGGGTAATCAGTGTCATGCCATCGACACTGTCCGTCAGCCGTAACATATCAAACAGCGCCCACAAGTCAAGGTAGAAGTCAGCAAGAGTCCTCATGTGCAAAGTGCAGTCAGCATCATGCGCTAAGCGAGTGTCAACAATTTAGGGCACTCAATGTTTGTGGTAGGTGGGAGGTGGTAAAATCCAAAAATATTTGTTTTTTTGCATGCAACGTGGTTACGGGCTTGCTAGATGTATCGCGGGATGGCGTCGTATGCATAGCCAGCTGCTACATCAACAGGCTGGCGAAGCGGATCTGCCAACGCACCAAATATCTACGTCGACGTCGAAAAATGGGAACGAACACTTGTTAACATGCCACCAAAGTAAACAAAGCTTTTGTTTATTTAAAATTGTACCAGTGATGCTCTCGGGTCCGCACTGCCACAAGAGAGTATATGCCATTTTTGATGAAGGGTCATCTGTCACGTTACTTGAAGAGAGTACCGCAATGGAGCTAGGTGCTAAAGGTTGCTCGTAACCACTTTCACTGCAGTGGTACAATCAAGATCAGATTATAGAAGATTCTCGCGTGATTAACTTAGATGTGAAGGGAGAGAAATCCCAGTCGTCGTATCAATTAAAAACGGTCGAACAACTAAGAATCTGGATCTGTCAGTACAGACTTTCGTCGTCAATCAGTATGCCCTCTTACAAAGACTACCAATAGCAAGTTATTGTCATGCCAAGCCTTCGCTTCTCATTGGGTTGGACAACAGCCATTTAAGTATCGTCCAAAAAACTGTAGTTGGTGGTCTTCATGATCAAATCGCAGTCGCCACCAAGCTAGGTTGGGTAGCCTATGGCAAACACCGTCGCCCGAACCTAGTAGTCAATGTCTTTATGTCCGTAATGCACCAACAACAAAGCGTCTGTATCAACTAGTCGATAAGTATCTCATCTTGAAAAGTTTCGGTGTTAAGATTCCTGATTGTCCATTGAAATCAGCTGAGGTCGCTAGAGCAAGAAATATTTTACAATCAACAACTCGAAATATTAGCCAACGCTACGAAGTAGCTCTTTTGTGGAGTGAAGACAAAGTCGTTTTGCCGCATAGTTACGAGATGGCGAAACGCAGGTTGTTCAATAGAGAAGCTAAGATGGCAAAAGACAAGCAGTACGCTGAAACATACAAAGCAGCTATTCGAAGGTATATCGATGTAAATCAACGAAGCCAACAAAGAAGGTTCAACGACGTGGTATTTGCCTCATCTTGGAGTTTGTAACCCTCATAAGCCGAACAAGTTGAGAGTCGTATTCGATGCAGCAGCTACAGTCAACAATGTGTCATTAAATTCGTTTCTGCTAAAGGGCCCAGAGCAAGCAAGACCATTAATGTCAATTATATATAAATTCCGTCAACGCTCTATTGCCGTAGCAGGGGACATTGAAGAAATGTTCTCGCAAATCAAAATTCGACCAGCTGATATAAGCTCGCAGATATTCGTATGGAGGGACGGTGTTCCAGACGATCCTATTCGATTCTACGTCATGACGTCTATGGTTTTGGTGCCGCCTGCTCGCCATGCTGTATGTCAAAAACACTAATGCCGCTCTATTCCACGAAACGTTGCCAAGAGGGGAAAATATCGTCATCGAAAATACTTACTTCGACGATCTCGTCGCTAGCTTTGGCAGTCCCGAGGAAGCCAAGGAAGTAATCGGTGAAGCAATAGAGATAAACAAATCCGCTGGTTTCAATCTTCGCAACTTTGTCACGAACTGCAAACCATTACATCAGCTGTTGCACAAGAACGCACCAGTTCAATCCGATGTTGTTAAAATGGAACATCAACCCAAGACGGACAAAATCTTAGCTATGTATTGGAATTCCACTAACGACACATAGTTTCATTTTAGGTTTCAAAAGATACCAAGAGAGGTCATCAAAAACGAACGTTCGCCTACAAAGAGAGAACTTCTTGGTCTAGTTATGGCCATTTACGACCCTTTCGGTCTAATATCGAATATTACAATCGGAGTAAAATTGATACTGCAAGATACCTGGAGGCAAATCTCGACTGGGATGACCAATTGTCACCTTCACTAGCAACGCAATGGGAAGTATGGTGGAGAGCCTTTCAGGGGGTACGAAACTTTGCCATCCCCGCTGTTATTTGCCACTGTACTCATCAGCCAGAAATCTTAAGCTACATTTGTTTGTCGACGCAAGCGATGCCGCATACGCAGCTGTCGCGTACCTACGTATTTTGTCAGGCAATAACACATTTCTCGCCTTCGTTGCGTCTAAAACCAAATGCGGCCCAAAGAAAGCCACATCAATTCCGCGCTTGGAGCTGCAAGTCGCCGTTTTGGGCAGTCGTCTCCGCTCATCGGTACAAGAATGTCGCGATTGTAAGGTAAACACTGTCACATTCTGAAGCGACTCGCAAACAGTGCTCCATTGGATTCGCTCAACCAAGCCCGACTTTAAGCAATTTGTATCCAGCCGTATATCAGAAATCTTAGCGGACACCACGCCGAGCCAATGGCGTTGGGTGCCGTCCGCACTTAATGTTACCGATGATGTCACGAAGGTTAAATCGGCGCCAATATGTGATCCATACTCTACTTGGATTAGAGGTCCCGACTTTTTGTATTCCGATGAGAGGTGTTGGCCAGGCGAGCCACCGACAGTTAGAATCGACAACATAGAGGAAGAATATGTAAAAAGAACGATAATCTTACAAGGTTGTCAACCCATCGTAAACATTAGCAAATACTCATCGCGCACTAGGCTATCTTGGATGGAGCTTTTCATGTACAATTTTAAGCACACATCCCGGCGGCGTGGGGAGTTGGTACCTAGTGAACTTATAGCCGCCGAACAGTACATTTGTCGCCAAACCCAATTCGAGGCTTATGCAACAGAAATCGACAAATTACGAGCCAATAAGTGCCTCCGAAGGTCAAGTCCATTGTTTCAACTAACGCCGAAACTAGATTCAAAGGGAATTCTGCGCATATCTGGTAGAATCGATGCTGCATATTGTTCGCCATCAAAAGAACCATCATCAAAATAGTAAATTAACCATCAACGACATACGTCAGCGATTTTTGATTCCACACGCGCATGCCTTACTTAAGCGTGTAGTGAAGAAATGTCCAGTGTGTGTTCGAACGAGGGCAAAGCCTGCCACACCTTTGATGGGTCAGCTGCCACCTGACCGCGTGACACCATACGTGCGCCCATTTTCGTATACTGGAATCGACTATTGTGGTCCATTTTATGCTGCAGTCGGTCGCCGACGTGAGAAACGCTGGATAGCCCTATTCACCTGTTTAACCACTAGAGCCATCCGCTTGGAAGTTGCATCCGATTTGTCAACCGACGCCTTTTTGATCTGTCTGCGCAATTTTGTAAATCGCCGCGGAGTACCAGTTCGTATTAGAAGTGACAATGGCACACATTTCATTGGCGCGCAGCACGAAATGAGGAAGGAAGAGAGATTATTCGACTTGGAAGCCATTATGCGCGCGTCAAGGCGTAGAGCGAATTTTGCTGAAAGAGGAAACTCCGCGTTTGGAGACATTTCGCAGTGTGGTCATCGAAGCTAAGAATATAGTTAACGGACGTCCACTAACAGGGATTACACTATCACCTCAAACCCCTGAACCGTTGACGCCTAACCACTTTATCTTGGATACAATGGAAGATTGCCCAGAACTTAAAGGATCGTTTGTAGAAGCGCTGGATCCACGAGTATCTGCCTCCGCTATTAACGCGTTCTAAGTGGCGCGAGTAAGCAGCTGCTCTTAAACCAGGTCAGCTTGTATTGGTTTGTGACCCACAGTCACCAAGGGGTCAGTGGCAAACAGGCCGAATCATTGATGTCATTGCATCAAAAGACGGACAAGTGAGAAGGGCTCGAGTTCGTACAAGCACCAGCACCATTCGTCGCCCAGCATCTAAGCTAGCCGCTTTGAAGTTTGTGAATCCACACCAGGATTCACCAGGGGCCGGGATGTCAGCGCCACCTATGCTTCAAAACAAAGAAGGAAATGGCAACTCCAGATAAAAGCCAAATTCAGTTGGTAAGGCCAAATTTCTACCCGCATAATCGCGGCTAGATTTGTATCCCGCGCTAACGCGGTTGAATTTGTAACACACCCCTAAACGTTAAAAATATTTAGTTTATGTAATTTATTTTTTATATTCAATAAACAAATGCAAATCTACGAATCATACTTTGTCGCCTACAATTAGAATTGCTCATGAGTTGAATGAGATCTTTTCCCACATAGGGGAAAAAGCTAAAAACAGCTAAAAAATGTCTGGAAAAAGCTAAGAAAAAGCTAGCAGCTAAATTCCATATTATCCGGCTAAATGGAAAAAAAAAAGAAGCTAGATCTAGCTGGAAAACAGCTAAAACGGCAACACTGGTTGTATGTGCAGACTTTCCAATGTCATTCTTCTTTTTATTCTTCTTTTCACTTCCAAGGTCGTCGCATTATTAAAATCAGCTGTGTGATTGTTGACCGTCAAGTGTTGCGCCAGTCTTTTTCTTTTTTTGTTTTTTGCGTCCATTTCATGTTCGTGTATTCTCGTTCCCAATGATCTTTTTGTTGTCCCTATGTAACATTTATTGCAGCTATTGCATTGTTTACCTATACTAGTTTGGCATCTAATTTTTCAGCCATTTTGCGAATTTGAGTGGAAGGCAGTGGATAATGGTACCTAGCTGCGTGGAATGAAAGATCAGTGTCGGGGACTTTCGACAAAATTCGCACATAACCCTAAAATTCAAAAAGCAGTTAAACTTTGTACAAAATTTGCAACTAGTACGTTGCTCCAATTTTAACTGAGCATACATTTTTTATATATGTAAAATCTGCCAGCTAGTGTTCGATTTATTACTTACTTTGATTAGGTTAGGTAAAAATTATAGTATTGTTGTGGTATAAGTTCATACGAAAATGCCTGAATAACATAAAAAATGTAATTTGGTAATTCTTTTTATTTAACCTTTTCTCAATAACGTCAATCTTTCTTCTTGTAACAACAAATAAGATGTTATAAAGGCTATATATTCAAAAATATGCTAGGTTTATGACTTTTTAATATTTTCCTTAAAAAATCTTAAAGTTTTCTTCAAATAATGTGTCGAGAACTGTGCGTCTGTTTATATGCGGTTGGAGCAATCAGCTGTTAGTTGCGCTACTAGTACAGATATACTATGGCTATTGATTTCGTCACCTTTGCATTTGATGTTGTAAACCACATTGCTTTGGTTTTCTTTGTCAATCCTGTCTTTAGTTTTTGTGAATATGTGACTAAGGGTGTTGTGTGGCTTGTGGGCATATATTATGTTGTTTTGCTTCATAATTTTACCGAGTGATTGGTTACTTCTGAGGCCTGGGACATAAGTCACACCAATATAGGTATTTTTGGTGGTATTATTTTCGTTCCGACTAATTTTTGTCATTAGGGTGGTCCATTTTTTGTGCAGTGTTTTCCATGAGTTTCTTCAATTCGGCATATTCAATTCAATTCACTTTATTAAGTCTATGATTGCATAAATCTCACAGACTAGCAGTTACAAATCGAGTTCTTAAACCTAAGTTAGATCAGAATACATAAATATATATAATTAACAATAATACAACGTAAGTTTGTTATTAAAACATGATCTCGGGAGTGCGAAATCCAGATCAAGACTACAAAAAATTTTATTAAATTCAACGACGGCATATTCTCTTATCAAAGATATTTCTTTCATCGTTAAACGCGGTTTAAACGAGTAAGAATCTACTTATTTTTCTTGAAAAAAAAAATCAGACTTTTGAAATTAAATGTATGAGGAGATATTGGAAGAGACTTCCTAGACATCCTTTATGCCATATGTTTCAATGCATGGCAGTGACAAGTTGGTACAAGCTTCATCCATCGATCTTCGGAATACATGGATAATTAAACATGCCGAAAGAATTTCGGTCGTTAAGATGTCTTATCTGCATTGAAGAATTTTGAAAGAAAACTTTTCAAAGTTTAATCGATGCAAATAAGTTAGATTGGTAAATGGTTTAATGGTGCTTATAGTCTTGCGTCGATGGCTAAAAGTTGTGCCATCTGTTTGATTTTTCTGTTGTCAGCTGTAGCAATCGGAATGTTATGTATGTAGCAGGTAAAACCAATACAATTTGAGCAATGCAAAATTATTGCTTCTGTACGTAGAAATAATGTTTATGAACTAGTGCTTCTGTATACTTTCATCATTAATACAGATACATGCATAATAAAGTAGTACAAATGAAGGGGTAGGGTTTGCATCTTCCCTGAGAAAGAACAAGTGCAAAATGGAAATGAACGAGCACTTATACTGGCATGCATAGAGAGCTACAATTCATGCCTGAAAAATGGATATGTGCATATGTCTCCAACTGGGTCTTTTCGAAAACTATATTCACATATTTTTTCAGAATGGGGGAAAAAATACTGTTATAGGTACAGACCTTAATATTAATTTGCAGAGTTCTATAATTCTTAGGACTGATTTCATTTTTGCGTTTAAACCAATGCATGGTCGGCGTTTCATAGAACAATTGTTCAGTGTGACCAGGGGATAGAAAAAAAGAAGCTAAATCGGCAAAAAAAGAAAAAGTTAGAAAAGGCTACAATTAAGAAAAAAAAGCAGCTAAAAAAAGTCAGAAATTTTTTTACGAAATTCATTTCAAATTTTTTATTTTAGTTTAAACTATTTGTATATAAAGCTGTAGACATAACTTAAACGAACTGTTCTTGTTGCAACACATATCAGGCACATTTTCCTTGACCAAGAATTTTTTCAAAGAAATACATACTGTAGAAAAATTGCTACAAACTAATTAATTTTCTAATATTTTCTTCGTCTGATGAATCAGAAGATCCTGAGTCTGCGCACCAAGTTGGGGTGTTTATCATAGATATTGGGATAAGCGTTTTAACGGGCATCTAATATTAACCCGCGAGTTAAGCATTTTAATTTTAAATCTGCTCCTTAACTTAGTTTTTAAAATGTTCATGGCACTAAAAATTCTTTCACCCTCCGGATTACTGAAAGGTAATACCAAAAAGTTAAATACGAATTCGACCACTTCTAAAAAAGGGGGTTCGTTTAATGAATTTTTAGGTTCTTGGACTTCTGCCAAAATTCAATGGAAGACGTCACCCTTGTCCAGTGTACGGTTATTAGCTTTCGCCATTACAGCTCAATAAATGATATATGACTTGGTATTCTACCTAAACTTTTCGTTTTGAAAGTAAGAAAATACATCCGGCCTTGTAACGTTCAAAGAATTATCAATTGAAAAAAAATGTATGTTTTGTGAAGAGTTCATATTATCAGGTAGGCGATGTCGCAGTTGGGTTATCAACTGCATTAAAAATAGTTGACAATTTTAACGAAAAATTTTCTGTATTTCGTCATCAATACTAACTTCATTTAACTTATATGAAAACTATGGTGTTGGAACCGGAAAAGGTTTGGAGTAAAAAAAGGGAAGAAAAAAGCCACGAAGCTAAAACCAAGATTATGAGGCTAAAGGACAAAAAAAAGGCTAAATCTAGCCTCGAAAAGGCTAACCTGGTCACACTGCAATTGTTCATGCTGAACTCACACAGATAGGTTACGCTCATGATTCAATCACCAGAAGGTTAGCTCTCTATTTTGACAATTGTCGCCATCTTGCTGCCTGAAAATGTGTCATTTACATTCCGGATTATGTAAAAATAGTAGTTAAAAATGTAATGTTATACAAAATTTTAAATAAGTTGGTTTCAAAAAATGGATTAATTTACACTATTATTTAGATCGACTTTTGGGGATGTAGTGTAATCGGGGACGTTTAAAACTCGAGACATTCCGGTATGTAGCAACAGCTGTCTTAAAATTCTGTCTCTAAGGTCAAGGTCAATCGACAAATAGCTTAAAATAGCTTTACATCATTTATATTTCAGTTTTAAAGTTTCCGTAAACAAAGAAACCCAAAAACTTAAAATTTTCGAAAATGGGCGTGGCCCCGCCCTTTTTATAGTGGACTATTCCACAAAACTTTTTATGCTATAACTCCGCCAAAAATTGATTTGTGGAAACGAAATTTGGTGATAATGTTTTATATATAAAGGTAACTGTTTTTTGTAAAATTGGGCGAAATCGGTTTATGTCCACGCCCAGTTTTTTAACATAGTTCTGAAAATTTTTTTTTTTTAATTTAAAGAGCGATATTTCTACAACTAAGCAAGTAATATCAATTAGATTTTGCACACATAATAAGCTTTTTAAGAAAAACTCGGCCGCAAACAAATTTTTTCAATTTCGAAGAAGTAGGCGTGGCGTCGCCCACTTTTCAGCATAAAATTTCTGCTATTTTCAAAGGCAATCGCTTATAATTCAATCTTGATATTTCAATGAAAATTGGTCAGCTGCTTCTTAGTGGTATATATTATACTCCTGCCAAAAATTAGCCAAATCGGGAAACACACAAGCGAAATATTCGGGAACGTAGTTAATAGCCCACTGCAATAGCGAAGTTATATATCTTTTTAGATTTTCATACCTTTCATAAACATTAAATGTATGTAAGTATGAGAACAAGAAGAGAAAAGTTCACTAAAATGATCAGCACGATGAGCGGAGTCGATTTAGCCATGCCCGTCTCTCCGTCCGTCTGTCTGTCTCTCCGTCTTGCTGAAATTCGTGGTTTGCTTTGGCCGTTTTATAATATACTAGCAAACCCGATAGACGTTATTTTGACGTTTTGATATATAGAACACATCTATATATAAAATTTCATTCACTTGAACCAAATAAACTCCTATCTATACCGAACTGCAGCTTTATATGACCTGGGGGATTTTCCAAAAGCTATATACAGACTGTATCGTGCCCAGCGAACTCCTGAACTTATCGTGAAAGTTCAAGAGCAAAACAAAACACAAAATATGTGGGCGTGGCACATATATCTAAATTTCATTAATTTAGACCAAAAAAGTATATATATTGTCTATGCTGTACCCAGTGAACCCAAGTATATATTGTGAAAATTTCATAAAGATCGGTTGAGTTCTTTGGCGCCTATAAAAGACACCCTTTTTTATATCTATTTTTGTTACGCACACAAGGTATATTACTTCATTCGGCATAAACGATTCGAGATATATATTTATTAATGTATATCAAAACCTTCAGGATGAAAAGTAACATATCCGTGCAAGTAGTTAATACCCCACTGCAAAAGCGAAGTTGTATATCTTTTTTGATATTCATTCCTTTCATGAACATGAAATGTTTGTACGTATACTGAAATGATCAGGAGGATGAGCTGAGTCGATGTAGCCATCCGTCTTTCGGTACGTCTGTCTGTCTGTTCGTCGGTCTATTTGAACGCAAATACGAACTGAAAGTATTAAAATAGACCTGCGTAAATTGGGATGACATAATAGATCACTACTAGGTATATAATGTTCGGTTCCACCCGAACTTAGACTTTCTTACTTGTTATACCTATAAAAAAGAGTCGGCAATATTTCGAGATCAGTCGCTATATCAGTAAGAATCAATCCCCCCGTAATCGGAGAATTCGCGACGCCCCTGAAGGAGCCAGTCCTATCTTGTTGAAACTTATCATTTTACTATCGACTTGGTAGACTATGTCCGTTTGTCTTTATGCCCAGAAAAGCTTCCAACAAATATGCATCTTGTCAAAACATAACCTATAACATGAGTATATTACAATAGTAGCTTAAAATAAAGGACCGTTAAAATAAAATAAAATGAAATGAAAGAAAAAGTAAGGCATTCTGTAAAAAGTATTAATATTTAGTATTGAATGCCATCTCTAAACAACTGAAAGTATTTTTACAAGAGTGTTTTTACAAAAGTTTGTGGCGTGAGTTTCAGTATAAATTATAAATTTTAAATTAAATTATGCAAGTTATATTTACACATCATAAAACGAAGAAAAAGAATAGAAAAACAGATTTAACAACATAGCTTAAATTTCTTAAGTGGTAGAATTCAGCAAAATTTTGATGTCGTTATGTGATTTCTCCAGCAGAATTGATTTAACCTTTACTGAAAATTTTCGTAAATTCCGAGTGACTCGTATAGACGCAGGTAACGCGTTGAACATTTTGCAAGAATGTAGAATTATTCAGAGTTTGAATGGATAAGTTTACTGTAATAGCCATTGAAGGGTCTAAGAGGAAAATACCTGGTATCATACTTACACCAAAACCACAATATTTTGCAATCCATTTAATCGAATGAGCCGAAATCAAACTTTAATCTGGGTTTACCAACATTTTTATTTTAGCACATTTATGATTCTGGCAAGAGGGCGAAGATACGTACGGATTTTGACTATAGATATGCATATATATTTATTTTAATTTTTGTTGGAACAGGGACCGTTTTTTGTGGTTTTTCAATTGATTATAGAGAAAATTCACAATGATTTATACAGTGATGGTATAGAATGACACTCTTTTATGTTGTATTTAGTTGAATTTACAAAATGTATAACTACTAATTTCCTACTTTTTTGGTTTTTCTACTGCTATTTCATCGACAAATGAAAAAAATACTCCTATTTTTTTTTTGGTTCGCAAAAGAAACCCAGTAAACGGAAGTGTCAAAAGTAAACGTCAGCTAGAGAGCTAACCTTCTCGCATGGCGTAATTACTATGGTGATATCGAGCCACAAGCTGATTTGTATTTTTTTTCGCCGCGACCGTACATGCTTGTCAAACTGACTTGTTTTTGAAAATTATATGTCAACGGACAGGTTTTTGCAAATTGAATGTTGACATTCCATATTTAAAATGGGTAATTGTTTCCTTTAGGAGAAAACTGCTAAAACATGTCCAAAAATATCGGGAGAGGTATCAAACAACGCGTTTTGATCTCTGTATCAATAATCCAAAAGCGAAAATTAAATAATTTGTTTCAGTGAAAAGTTATTAGCAAAAAACCCAAAAATGGCCCAGGTCCGATCCCAAATAGGGGGCTTGATCCAAAGTATTTATGTGCAGACCACCCGCTTCAAAAAAATAACCCTTAGCCGGTCCAACACCGGCTACGCGGCTCACAGTATTTCTGCGCAGAACACACTTCTGGACTTTTCGGCACACCCCATTTCTGTGATTACTACAACCACATGAAAATAACAGAAAATTTGCAACTTTAATTGCAAATTTCTCTGGACAGACATAAAATATTATTGGACGTATATTGGGTGGTACAGGTGGATTCCACAGTATGCACTCAATTACTCCTACATGCACGCGTTGCTGCTGTAGTTGCATGTTGTGCTGCCTCCTCCCGATATATTGCAGAGAATCTGCCACCTATTTGCTTTGTGCCGCCACCACTATTTCCATACAGAAAACTTTATGGATAATCCGTAAAATTGTTATTTAAATTTTGTTGTTCCTGTTGCTGCCGCTGTTGGTGATGCTCTGGCATTTTTAAAAATATTTTCGACTTCAAATTGCACAGAAAATAGGTAAATAAAATAGTTTACCGCGTTGTTTACCGAATTTTGTTTTGAGCTTAAATGTCAGATTGTTTTCGACGAATTACAAATTTGACATTAAGTTTGCTGGCGAATTCAGATTTTGCCAAGACGAATAGTGATTTTGACACTAAAATATGACAACTAATTACCAAAAAGCACTAACAAAATACACGGGAATCGTTGTTGTTGCGGAAACGAAACGACCATTATAATTGGGCCATGAGAAAGAACTTCAACATTTCAGTTCAGAGATTTCTCTGCCGCAGAAACCTATCTCATGAGGAACGACAGTAGACTAGATAGGTATCTATCTGGTTTTTTTTTGCTTTTTTTCAGGTCTTCAGTAACAAAGACTTAACAATCAATTAATAACAAAATTATATTTATTTTATTTTTTACTATCCTTTAACATCACAAGCGCCTATAAGCAAGAGAAGGCGCAACTGGGGCTGCTTTGACGAATGGTGATCCAACCTCAACGACGGGGGAAGCTGCAACCGCTGATGCAACCAAGGGTTCACGTCGAACAATGGCGTTGAAACCGTTGATTGGGTCTGCAGTGTAGATAACTATGCGCATAAAATCATCAGGGTCGACTAAGGAATACCCACCGCGTACTACTTCGCCATCACGTTCTTCCAAATGACCTTTGGAATCACCAGATAAAGTGTCTTGTACGTCGTAACCATATTTATATTGGGGGCGCAGATCATATTGCTCTACATCATCTGGGGCAGGATCAACAGCTATTGGAGCAGAAGCCGGAATGACAACTCCTGCATTTACGGCAGCAAGAAAGATAGCGATAGTGACAACCAACTAAAAATTTTTAAATTTATACACATAAGTATTTAGTATAAGTATTGTCAAGAACCTAATGGTAATAATTAAGAAAGCTATGATAAAACACCTTGATAACCATTTTGTCTTCGATGTATACCACCAGTACAAAACAACAGTTGAAGACTGAATGATGTTCTTCACGTCAGCGATGACCATTTATATGAAAAGTGAATGCAATGTGATTGTAGATGCAAATAATTGATATTCATTTTCGGTGTGGCGACTCCCCATTTAAGGCACATGAAAGAGCACGAGGAGCGTCTTAAATTGTTTGCCTTTTGGCTTACATATGTATGTACTTATAAATGTGTTTCTTGTTAATTCAAAAAATAAAACCAAGGAACGTATTTATGCATTAAGTTAGGAAGAATACAAATCTTCGGTGACACTGCAAAACCGCGAAACGCATAAATGCAAAACATCGTGACATTTGTGTGAAAAACTTTTATAGGCCCCTGCCATCAAGATAATTTATTCTACATGTTGGTTTGGAAAATAATTAAAAGAATCGATGTTGATGGGAATTTTTTCCATAAAGTCAATATTCATTTAAAAAATAAGGAATTTTTAGTTGCAAAACAGCCAAACGCGGTTTTGCAGTGTCACCTTCGATATGTACATACAAATCTTTGCAGGTAGAAATATAATCTTCTGGTTGAAATGTCTAAAACACTACCCTACTAGACAGCTTAGCACTTATAAAACTACTTATAAAAGAATTTCAGTTAATGAAGAGAGTTATTATTTTTGCTGTTACCCTCCTTACCTAGCATTGTCATCAAGATCTTCTAACGGGAGTCCCGAGAACCTAGCGACTTCAATAGGGTTGGACCAAAGTGAGATAGATATTAGAAGACGAGATTCCTTAATAATGTGTAAAAATGTCTTGTTTAATGTGAACACTTCACCTTATCGGTGTGATCCGGCATATCTTTTCTACTATCTATATTCTTAAAAATGAAAAATATATCTCTTTTGCTTTAACAAAGCTTCACTCCATTGCTTACAAATTACTTAGAGCAAATAAACAAACTCCTCATATTTACATATCCAACGCCTAGAACTAAAACTTAATAAGCTGATTAATAATAATTTAAAATATTCAATCCTAATGTTTGAACAACTTATATACCTAGTAGACATCGGATCATTTGAAAAGTATAAGTACTTTTATCACTTTTATTTATTTAATTATAAATTAATTAAAAGTATTGAATTATGTTCTGGCCGTGGATTATATATAAGTACTTTCCCCTCGTCTGCGTAATGTGGTATATATCCCTTCCCTACTAACAGCATTTCAATAACACCGCGTTACACACATTCCGTCTTATGAACCAAATATACTTTTTCGGAAAGGGGAGAAAAAATAAAAATACACGTGTATCGGCGATTTTCATGTACACGACAGAATTTTTTTTTTTTAGTCGTGTGCGACTATTGCTATAGAAATTTATGCAAGTTTACTGAAGGAAGGTCAACAATAAAGTACGCTGTTCCAAGAATTTGGCTACCACGTACGAAGCACTGCACTGCATTCATCTTGGTATTGTTTTCGGGACAATTTTGGAATCATTTCGGGACTTTTTCCCCAAGGAAGTAAAGGAATAATCATCCCCAAAATTATTCCAAATTTGCCCCGAAAAATTCATAAAATACACCCTAAAACAATTCGAAAATGGTACTGGAAATATCCCAAAACGATCCACAAAACTATCCGGAAACTACCCCGAAAACGACAAAGTGTCCCGCCAAAATCCTTATTTACGTGTCAATTCTGTGCATAACCGGTAATTTTGTTTCTAGAAGATTATTTAACCGAAAAACGCAACCGTTGGCAATGCAGTTCATGTAACCGCGATGCTAGCGTACATGGCAACGCTGTCAAACAATGCGCAATAGAGAATAAAATGGAAACGCGAACGAAACTTCGTGTAGAAAACTGCTTATTTTGTTTATTAATTCTTGTGAACTAGTATGTGCACAAAATTTACGGTATTTTGTGTCCACAAAAATAATTACAAAACACGAGCAATTTCTCGCGGTTACGCGACGTAACCACCTATTTAACTTAAGCCGGCAGAATACCAAAAGGGTGTAAAAGTTTCCTAACTATTTATTTGCCAGTAAAACGAATGTTGTTACCACACTAGAATTAGGGCGTTAATGTGAATTAGTGAATCTCACTTTAAACAGAAATAGCTAAAAAAAATCTTCACACACATTGTGGGTATAGTTTTCTCGATGTGCTTCTTTTTTATTTTGAAGAGCTTGAATAATAGAGATTTTATTCTCTATAAAAAATATTGGAATAACCAATAACATTTTACTTGTCACTAAATTTTTTTTGTATAGTAAATAAGTTTTTATTCATTATTTTTTAGTCACTAGTAACTCAAATTTTTGAAACGCCCATTCCTGCTCGACATTGAAGGAAAAAGCACGAGAGCTTAATTTCCGATTCACAGTTCATTCGGATTGAATTTTACGGGGGTGTGAAACCGTAGCCAGTGGGTTAGATTTTGCACCACCCTTCCTTACAACCAGAAACGAATAAGTTTTTGGATAAGCAGAAAGGAGATAGCTATCGTAATATTTAGTGGTGGCAGGAATTTCCAGTCGATTCAAGCAATGAAAAAAATATAAGGCAAAAATTTTGTTTTTTATGACAATCCACAGCGATGGATGAAGATGAAATTAGGCATTCTGACAACAAAATGATTGATACCACGTCCTGTGGATCAATTGTGTGTAAAACTCTTTACCATAATCTTTAAATACAAGAAAGTTTGGTGGGATTGGACTCTTTTCCAACGTCCCTGTGGTCCTACAGTCTGTTGTTCGAAATAATGCTTTTTTACCTACACCGGGACCTTCGCCTGGGATCTTTGTAAAAGAGGCAAGCACTATTCTCTCTAGAACACATCGATATAATATTTATTTTCATAATACAACAATGTAGACAAAAATATGTTTGCAAAACCGCATATGCTACAATAAATAGCAGTATAACTGTTATAATACAACGTATAGTTGGGTTGGACATATAGTTAAAAAATTTAGCTTTCATAAGAATTTGTCCCTCTAGATAACGGTTCGTTCTGAAGTAACTCAGCTGTTAGTTTATCCTTTAAATTTGAGTGGCTACATTTACGAGGTTTTGCAGTTATACCGAGGATATGCATACTTGAAGGCTGTTGTTGAACTTCTACATATCACGAAACTCGCTGCGTACTGTTTGAAACTCTCAGCCGACTGCGGCATTTCTTTGCAGATATGATAGTATTCTGCGGAATATGTTAGAAGATTTCCTTGCCATCTCACGAAAGAGTGACATTACAACGATTCTTGCAGAGTGAAACCCAATTATTTGTAATGGGTATAGGATGTGACACCAGAAGGCAGTTAATGGAAAGCTGCAAGAACGAATATGCGAAAAGAGGTCTCGGACGTTTTGTTAAAAATCTGCCAGAGTCTGATTCTTCAATCGAATTGGTTAGTAATTCTACTCACTATCTTTATAAAGTTGTAATTTAAGTGACGTATCTCAAAAAAATACTTCAGGATAGTTTTTGGACAGGAGTTTTGGTTGTTATTGTTGTAGCGATCGTGTGTTTGCCTAGTCGTCACCTCGCTTACCTAACATTGTCATCAAGCTCTTCCAACGGGAGTCCCAGAAACCTCGCGGCTTTAACAGGGTTATACCATAATGAAATTTGATGTTAGAAGAATTGGCTCAGTTCAGCAAATGAAAAGATGGTTAGTATCAAGGGGAGACACGCCGCATGCCGGAAAGACATTTGGCGAGTCGGGGTTCAGTCTGGATTGGTAAAACTTTAACCTGTTACAGTATTCAGAACAAAGTTGGGCCAGCATGACTCTTGTCTTCCTAGGCAGTTCGCTTTCCTCTTCGACGAAAGGTGGAGCTTGTGCCTGGATAACGGCGGTCACTGGACGAGAGTTGATGCACCTCTGGATCAAACGGCGAAATATGTGATGCCGGATCTCACCACGAAACCCTCCCCCAAAGGGTTTTTACCAACTGAATTTTTGATGAAACTGGTTTTCGGGTTTTAATACTTGTATACTCGTTCAAAGTGCGCGTGCGTAAAATTTCCTAATTGTGGAAGAGGCCTAAAGTAGAATAATGCAGTTACACTCCCACTCCGGCATAAGCAGGCAGCTACCTTGTATCATTCTCTCCTTGACAGTGCTTAAGACTGGGCGTGTATCTGCGTGGTTTCTCGGACCTCGCAGAATCGTGAAAATTAGGTAAATTTTCTTTCAGTTTTTCATAAGTGCGATAAGTGCAATTTTCGTAGACTCAGATCATAATATTCTCTGAGCATCCAAATAAGCTTAAAGTTTTTAGCTCACCGGGAAGCTACTCAAAAATCGATAGCAAGATTCCCTCCGTTTCGATTATTGCCCCTCGTAGCTTAATTTTCAAGTCTTATGTCACCGGAAAATTAGTTAAAAACCGATAACAAGATTCCCAATTTCAAAGGAATTTGAAAATAGCTCGATCCGTGCTACACCTAACGAAATTTTTTTAATTAAGTTTTGTATTTATACCGGGTTCTGAACTATGTGACGAGTTTCGAGACTCTAGCTTGCCGGAAAGTTACTCAAAATTCGATCGCAATATTCCCCCCGTTTTTCAGCAATTTTCATTTGTCTAGATCAACGCGCCAAATCTTGGAAAAAACCCGTGAAAAAAGAATCGACACGCATCATCTCTTTGTTGATTTTAAAGCCGCTTTCGATAGCACGAAAAGGAGCTGCCTATATGCCGCTATGTCTGAATTTGGTTTCCCCGCAAAACTTATACGGCTATGCAAAATGACCTTGAGCAACACCGCCAGCTCGGTCAGAATTGGGAAGTACCTCTCCGAGCCGTTCGAAACTAAACGAGGTTTCAGACAGGGTGACCCCCTATCGTGCGATTTCTTTAATTTAATGCTGGAGAAAATAATACAAGCTGCAGAACTTAACCGCGCTGGAACAATATTTTATAAAAGCGTCCAACTGTTGGCATATGCTGACGATATTGATATCATTGGCCTTAACAACCGCGCCGTAACTTCTGCTTACTCCAAATTAGAAAAAGAAGCGGAGAAAATGGGATTGGTGGTGAACGAGGGCAAAACGAAGTACCTTCTGTCATCATGCAAAGAGTCAGCGCATTCGCGCCTTGGCAACCAAGCCACTGTTGGCAGCAATAATTTCGAAATAGTAAAGGACTTCGTTTACCTGGGAACCAGCATTAATACCAACAATAATGTTAGCCTAGAAATCCGACGAAGAATCACTCTTGCAAACAAATGCTACTTCGGACTGACTTCGGACTGAGTAGGCAATTGAAAAGTAAAGTCCTCTCTCGACGAACGAAAATAACACTCTACAAGTCACTCATCGCACCCGTCCTGCTATATGGTGCAGAAGCGTGGACACTAACAACATCTGATGAGGCGGCTCTGGGAGTATTCGAGAGAAAGGTTCTTCGAAAGATTTGTGGACCTCTACGCGTTGGCGACGGCGAGTACCGAAGAAGATTTAATGATGAGCTGTATGAACTTTACGCAGACGCCGACATAGTTCAGCGAATTAAAACACAGCGGCTTCGCTGGCTAGGCCACGTAGTGCGAATGAGCGAAGATGCTCCAGCCCAGAAGGTATTCTTATCGGCACCCGCCGGTGGAAGCAGAGGAAGAGGGAGACCACCACTCCGATGGAAGGACCAAGTGGAGACCGATTTGCGATCCCGCGGTGTTTCCAATTGGCGCCAGTTGGCGCAACGAAGAAACGACTGGCGAGCTATGTTGGACGGTCAAAATCGCCCAGGCGGTTAGATGACCATTTAAAGAAAAGAAGAAAGATCAACGCGCCATCTTCATTGTTCATGTCTGTGCCAAGTTTGAATGCTTTAGCTTACCGGGAAGTTACTTAGAAATGAATCGCAAGACTTTGCAAGATTCCGAAATTTAGTATGGAAATGAGCCGACAAACAATAAAGGAACTTAATATAGAGGTAGTAAAAGTAAACGGTTTGAAGCAACCCAGTCTCAGTCTTTTTTATTGCATTTCGCTCAAAACCCCACGCATACAAAGTCGCGGGCACAAGCTAGCATTTCTTCACTTCGTCGCTTAAACTTTTCAGCTTGGGGGAGATCATTAGTATTGAACACGATTACTGCTATAAAATCTTCCTAATTTATTTTACAATTATACAAATATACATATTATACTTGATGTTCTATGATTAACGCGTAATTTCAAAATGGCAAGATCAAGAGAAAATATTCATAATTACAAGTATAATTAAGTAAATTAATGATGGTAGTAGTGTGTTTGATCTTGGTGGTGAGGAACTTCGTAGCTCTGGTGATCAGCGGTGTGATGTTGAACTGGTAATGCTGCATATGTTTGAGCAGAAGCAGGAGCGTGATGATATTGATGCACGGGAGCAGCACCAACCACTTTATGAGTTAATGGCTCACGTTCTACAACAGCATTAAAACCGTTAACTGAATCGGCAGTATATTTCACAGTACGACGGAAACCATCAGCGTCATTCAAGGAGTATTCACCATGGACCACATCACCGTCACGACTTTCGGATTGGCTCTTGGAATCGCCAGAAATAGCATCCTGAACATCATATGCGAAGTTGTACTGAGGATGAGGATCATCGGGATATTGTTCGTGAGACGTGTGTTCCTTTTGCACGGCATGTGGTGCATGAGAAACGTGAGCCACTTGAGTTGGTGCGTGATAGAAAGCAGGCTGTTCGTGATGGTGCACGGCATGTGCTACATGAGCGGAAGGCGCGTGAGAAACGTGAGCTACTTGAGCTGGTGCATGATAGAAAGCCGGTTGTTCGTGATGATGTTGATGTTCCACCGGAATGCCATGTTGCTCGTGTACTGAAATGATGCCAGCCTGAGCAACAGCGATCAGGAGAGTAGCTGCGAAGTACTGGAATAAAAAATTAATTCAAGAAATTTGATTGAACAAGTCCTGCAATATCGACAATCTATCGAAGTGGTGGTACACCATAAATATGTATGTACTATGAAGTGCAAGATCTCACCTTGAAAGCCATTTCGTTTATGTATGATAGCAAATGTATTAATTAAACTATGTTTGGTTTTCTTTGTCCTCCCACTCTCAAGTGTGTGACTTGAATGCTAATGAATTTGCGTCGAATTTAAGTTTTTATACAAATTTTTTGGCACGTTTGACCATATCCAGTGAACGGTATTTTTTTATGCGTTTTGCCATTACCCTCTTTATTATGTTTCATTTATTTTGTGTCTAAGCTTCTTTTTGTGTAAAATTGCAAGATTACGTTTTGTTTAGTGTACTTACATTTTGGAGGTTTACGCCAATCTGTATTTACTGCGGCGCCGCCGTAAGGCATCGGTGTCAGACGTAGTACCCGCAAAAATAATTTGGCTAAATGAATTTAAAACTTTAGTTATATGTCTTTGTTATTTAAAATATCTACAAAACGAGCTAATAAATTGTTTATAATATTAGTCGAAGGCTCAACGATCATATAAAATATTATTCAAACAACTGAGCACAACGAGAACAACGAGGTAATTTTTACAACAACGTCGTTTCCAAAATCTCAAAAAAATTATTCCAGGTTGTATTTTTCTGTCAAAACCGATTGTTTTTCTGTCAAAGCCAATTTTTTAGGTGTTAGGAGCCAAATAATGTGGCTGGGGCCATACTGAGCCAAAAAAGCGCAAATAGGTGGCTACCCCTGATTTAATTATTCGGCCAAAGACTTTCACATCAGGAAAACAACCAAAATGAATAGTGCGTTTAGCCCAGTCTTATGAAAATCCTATGGGGTAGAAACTGACCTCTGATTAAGGAAATTCAAAATGTTAAAAGCAAGAAAGAAAAAAACATTGAATAAAAAAACCGAATTAATACATATATTTAAAGCCCATGAATATGTTTTTGTTACTCTTGTAAATATAATTGAATATTAAGGTTAAAAGTTAAATTGTTATTACCGATTTCGTGGTTGATTTTCAACTCCTGGGCAAACTGTAGTTTATGTACGAGTAATTTAGCGGCGTCGCATTAAAAATGGCAAAAATAAAGCGCCGGCGGTGGTGGTGGGTTTGATCGGCCATGTAGACGACTACAACATGCTTAAGTAAAAGTGAATGTTTGCTTGCGTGATTTGCATTCTTCAATGGAAATTTACTGTCACTGATACAAGTTTCGACCATTGTTAAACCTATGGAATAGCTATTTATTACTATTATCACTGGTGGCGTAATATAAACAATGGCATTGCCACGCCTTTTCCACCGACGCACAATTGTCTTGTTACTTTTAATTTTTGTTTACCATAGTACATGTATGTAGGAACATGTGTATGGAAGTATGTTTATATGCGTACATAAACTTTTGCATATTGATTAAATATTTTATAACCTTCACGTAACACTGTCCGACACTTAAAAATGTCTGGTAGTTGGCTCTACTTTTTTGTTAGATCGGGTTTAGTTAAAAAATAATGTTTATGCGAAGTTTTCCAAGCGCTACCCGAATCTTGACCAACATCACTTAAAAATTAAGCTATTTTGCAGTGCTCACGATACCATAAAACAGAAGTACTATATAAGAGGGCTGCACTTTTTGGAAAAAAAATCTCCACTAGTTGGAAACCTTTTAAGACAGTTTTAGAGAAAAAGAGGTCGTATGTACGCACGAATATAAGCTCACTAAATTTGAGATGTTTCTGTGCATTTACCTATGTTATTGCAGGCTTCACTCAAAGGTGATATTTATTTAAAAAAAATTATAGTCCAAATCTACTGAATTTAAAATTAGGAGTAATTTGATTTTACATTTGAAAGCTGAGCTGCGCAATAAGGATTACGATTACGATTACAGTAATCGTAATTTCAGGTTTTTTTAAATTACGATTACAGTAATCGTTAATTCATCAAGCCACGATTACGATGACGGAATCGTAATTTGATAAAAGTTTAAACTAAGATTACTGTAATCGTAATCGTAGCTTTTGCGATTAACGATTGTGTATTCCTAATTGCAGCTTTTGCGAAATTACGAATATGGTAATAGTTCCTTACGATGTCTTTTATAAAATACACATGCACATATAACAACGACAAGCACAGAAAATCCCAGACCTCCGCTTGCAAAGTTACAAATTTAAATCTTTGTGTATTGTATAGCCATACATAAAATTGGAGAAATCAAAAAAGGCACAGCGGCGGGGATTGTTAACTGCACCAGCGAATGAGAATAACCCTTCTTCTGGTACTGATGAAGTAAGAGCTGTCAACCCTACGGGTTATGGGGATAGAATATGCCCAAGGTACGTATGCCTGTCGTAAGAGGTGGTTAAAATCCACGAATCGGACTGTTAACATCAGTATAGCGTGGATATAAGAGGTGGATTGAAATTTAAGGAGGCCTTTTTAGCAAGGAATATTTCACGAAAAACCAAAAAATAGTATAGAAGCATGGTTTGCATATAATATTTGAATCTTACCGCCGGTTATCTTAAATGGATCACTCGATTTTTCTGAACGTGGATCGACACTGAAAAAAACTAAACTTTAAAAATATTCTATGAAAATTATAGCAATTGTAATCCCAGCTGCATAAATTAACGGTTACAGTAATTGTAATTAAAACAAGTAAGGAAAGGGCTGTCTTCGACTGTGCCGAAGACTTTATACCTTTCATGAATACGCATCACTGTTATAAGTGTCCGATCCTTACTCACAATTAGTAAAAACTCTGCAAAACTGATAATTTAAAGATACATAGCCCAAACCCCATTTATCGGAACAATCGATTGTATGGGAGCTATATGTTATGTAGGGCCGATCTGGCTGATTTTCACTACACACATTAGAAACATAATAAGTACCAAACCTTTACGTTCCTAGCTTTTTAATTGCAAAATTTATAGTCCAAAACCCATTTATCGAAACTATCGATTGTATGGGAGCTATGCGTTGTATTGCTCCGATCTTGCTGATTCCGACGAATGATTAATCTCATGCAAAATGGCGGCTCCATACCAAATTTCATCAATATATCTCAAAACCTGAGTGACTAGTTTGCGTACAAACAGACAGACGGACAGACTGACATGGCTAAATCGACTCAGCTCATCGGCCTGATCATTTCGGTATACTTATTGGTGGGTCTATCTCTTCTTCTTCTCATACTTACAAACATCGGGCCAAAGTTATAATACCATTTCATGTTTATGAAAGGTATAAAAAATGTGAAATTAAATGTGGGATTAACGATTACTGAAATAGTAATTTAAAGAAATGTGAAAATACGATAACGTAATCGTAATCCTACGTAGCGATATTAACAATTACTGTAATCGTCATTTAAAAAAAGTTGAAATTATTATTACTATAATCGCAATCCTAATTTTAATCGATTGCGAATGTAATCCGTATCGCCGAGCTCTGTTTAAAATATATTTTTGTTGTAGTAGTAATTCACAGTGCCATAGTCGGCACGACCTATAAAATAATTGTATCAAATCCTTCAAATTTTTAATTTCTTGCTGGTTAGATTTTAAACTTAACTGAAAGAACGCCTAACATTTTTTTAAATTTTTCTTCATTTATTTCTGAAAGTTTTTTCAATTCATTGAATTTTTCTCTAAACAGTTTTGAGTGCGCCTTAATTCAGTGGGTAGAACAGACGACTCTCATGCGGGGGGCGTCGGTTCGAGTCCTGGCAACTGATACAAATGTTTTTTAATTGTTAAGACATTTCTGGTTTAAAATGTAAACTCTTTTCTTTACGCTTATTTTCTCGCAAACTTGCATAGTTTAAATTCTAAACCAAATTTGGTTTGGACATATACATACATATGTAGCCCAAAAAGGTTTCAAATTTAGGCTCAAATTTTTAGCCGTGTAGTGATTCGAGCTTCTCTAAGTAGGTCGCTTCGCTCCAACTATTCTTACCATCAAACTACCCTACAGCTCGAAATTTCTTCAAGGCTACGTTAGAATATGAAAACCAATTGGTATGTTCTAGATATGCCGATTCCGGGTTTCTAATGTTAGGGGGTGTTTCAAACTTGTTCTCTTAATTCTTATTAAAAATTTAAATCTAAGTGTGAGACTTTTTGGCCTACATATAGTATGACCAAACCAAATTTAGTTTAAAGTTTCAACTATTATTTTCGAGAAAATGAGGATTTCAAAACTTGGAATTTAAAAAAAATGTTTGTTTTATTTTTGGCTTCCGATATTTAGTGGTTAGCCTGTAACATGAAAATTGAAAATCGAGATTTAACTGTGGAATGTAATGAAAAGGGCCGATTCTAATTAAAGCCCAAATTTTTAACCGCTCGTTAGTTAACTTTTAGTAGTTAATACGTATGAATTATTTTCAAGTCATTCAGTCTTCAATTAAAAAATTGTTTCTAAGATTTTTTCAAACACATGAATTTAAGATGTTTGTTATGGTTTAGAACATGGAGTTTCGATCATGTTTTGAGGGCTGGATAACATGTTTATTCTTGATACACCTGAACACACATTAGCCATGTTATAATAAAAAATTTAAAAATAAAATTTAAAAATTTATTAATTAACTAAAATAGCTACAGAAATCGAAAGTACCAAAAATTGTAAATAATTCAATTAGCTATAAGCCAATATAAAAGTAAACAAATAGTGGTTACCTAAAAATGTTCTGGCTTTTTTGTCGCCATCAACATATTAAAGTACTAAAAGCAATGTAAAGTCTTTGAGGGAAGACACAGCTAGGTGAAAAATAGTGAAGTCATACTTGAAATGTAGTTAACTGAATTCCCTAGAGGGTATGTACAAACTTATATCAATATTGGAATATTGATACTCCTAAAAAATCGTTGTGTGATAGTGGCAATAAATATTTTACTTTCCTTCCCGCTTGCCGAAACTTTTTGCATTATTTGCTTTGGTCAAGTTCAACGTTGTAATTGTTTTTTTTTTACGCGGCAATTCAACAATGAAGCTAAGCTGGTTTCTTGTTAAATTGTTGTGTAGCTTTCATTTAACAATTGTATTTTATATTTGTACTTATTTATCTGCTGTTTGCTCAATGGTATTTCATGACTTTTTTGTTTCAGCTTTATATGTACATACGTATGTAAGCACGTTTATATTATTGGCCAAGATTTTAAATTTAATGAACAATCATAATTTAGAAATAGCTAAGCCTATATACACCCATACATAATGTACATTGTACATAATTCGTTTTACAGCTTTTGACCCACTTATTAGGTAGCTCGCAAAATACAATAGCAATTGATAACCTACTTTGCAATGAAAGATATGAGTAACTGTGAGCGAAATGTGAATAGAAAAAACAACTTTTTCATGTAAAAAATTAACAAGTGTGAAAGTCTAAGTTCAGGCGAACCCGATCATAACATAAATTATAGTGATCCATTATTATCTCTCAGTTGCGTGTACTAACAAAGAACATCTAATTGGAAGATCCTTGACCGGATATTTTATTTGTTAGTTATCCGATTTGCTTAATTTTTTGCTCGAATATGCTATACCAAACCAGCTTACGAATTTTTCTTCATAAAAAAATTTATCATATTTCTTATAATGTTTTTTAACGTATGACATTTATTTTTTGAAACAAAGTTTTTGTATTTTATATTTTGCAATATAGTATTTATTGATGTATATTGGAACGATTTTTCGTCATCCCTTGTCAAATTTGGTTTTGAGACAAACCGGTTTCGGCGTTGTGCCATCATCAGTGTCGATTTTCGTTCTGATCTGTTGTGGTCGCTTGTCTTGTATTTATAGTAGGTAGCAGGTAACGTCAGCATGGGTGTCTGTTTGTGTACGTGTGTGCATGTGTTGTGTGTGTACATTCAGAAACGGGGGTGGTTTGCATCGATCGGTTTTTTTGTGCCTGACTGAGGCAGGTAAAAGTTGGTGATTTTTGTTGTTTGACCTTTTTTGCTTGTTTGTTGTTTTTGATCTTTTGCTGTTTTGTGCTTATTTGTCGGTGCGTGTGTGTTTGTTGTACCTGAGTGGTTGCTTTGTTTTTTGTAAACCAATTTTAAAGGTTCGAATATTGTGTCGGAAACAGTGTTTGTCTGTTCGTTTATTATTCTACCGTCGAATGTTTTTTGTTTGTAGATTTCCATGTTTTCGAGTACGTTCAGACGTCTGCCTTTTGCTTGTACATGTAGGACCTTGACTGTTTTTTTGATGTTTCCGGGGGGGCATTTATTCTCCGCCATGTGATTCGCAAAGTTGGACTCTGGTATGATGGTTGGATTCCGTATCTTTTTGTTGTAATCTCTAATGTGTTCTCTGAACCTCGTTCTTACTTGTCGTCCGGTTTGTCCTATGTAACTGTGCTGGCATTCACAAGTGAGCTTGTATACACCATGGCTGCTAAATGGATCTTCTGAGTTAGTTTTGGTTCTTAGCTTCCGTCCTAAATTGTTCGATGTTTTGAACGCTGTGTTGATGTTGTATTTTCTAAGGAAATTTGCTAATTTATATGTTGCCCTTCCAGTATATGTCATTGTCGTCCAGGTTTGTGTACTTTCTTCTCCATTGTTTCTTTTTTGGTCTCTAAGGTCTCTCCTGAGTTTATCTACTAGTGCTTTTTTATATCCGTTGTTTGTAGCGATGTTATATATTATTCCAAGCTCTCTTCTATATGCTTCTTGTGTAAGAGGTGTTCTTTCCAATCTTTGTACTAAGTGCCTTAGCGCTGCATTTTTATGTTGTTGTGGGTGGTTAGAGGTATTATGTATTATTGTGCCGGTGGCCGTTGGTTTCCTATATATGTCGTAGTTGAATTTATTGCTAGCTTTATCAATACTTATTGTGAGGTCCAGATAATTGATTGCTCCGTCTTTTTCGGTTTCCATTGTGAATTTTATGTTCCCGTGCTGCTTGTTGAGGTACTCCAGTACTTGCTCTTCGTTGTTGGTAGTTAAAACGCATATGATATCATCCACGTACCTTGCGTAAAATAACACTCCTAATTTGGAATTTAATTCCTGTATATACTCTTTTTCCAGGTTTTGCATAAACGCTTCCATAAGAATAGCCGATGTTGGGTTTCCCATCGCAAGTCCGTTTGTTTGTCTGTATATTTTATTGTTGAATTGAAAATAGTTTTGACGTAGTGTTGTTCTTACCGTGTTCGTGATTTGCGTACTTTTCACTTTATCTTTTGTTTTACGTAGTATTATAGAGTTTACTATGTTCAATGTCTCTGCTAGTGGTATTGATGTGTATAGATCTTTTATGTCGAAAGATACCAATTTGCTGTCCTTTGTCACTTCAACGGTCCTAAGTTTGTTTATTAGTTCAGATGTATTAGTTATGGTGTGTTCGTTGCTAAGTTCCAGTGTGTCCTTCAATACTGTTTTTAAATATTTAGATAGCTTATAGCATGGTGCCGATTTAAAATTAATGATTGGTCTCATTGGATTGCCTGGCTTGTGGATTTTTGGTAGCGCAATCAGTGGTGGAGTTGACGGGTTCATTTGGACTAATGTATATGCCGAGTTGGTATCTATTATATTTGTTGCAGTTTTTATAGCCACTTTGATTTCTTTCTGGTATTCATCCGTGGGGTTCACTCTTATTCTACGACATTCCATATCCTCGATGAGTTTTTCGGTTTTTGTTATATACTCATCTTTTTCAATTAGCACAGTTGTGTTGCCTTTGTCCGCCTTCGTTGCGACAATGTTGTTTATCCTGAGTTTATGTTGTAGGTTCTTAACTGTTTTTTGCTCCGTGTTTCTCTTCTGTCCTTCCGTTGCTTTCACTTCCTTGTTTATTATTTCTCTGCACATGTGTCTTGCGTGCTCTTGCTCCTCAACTGGTATTAATGATATTGCGACCTCTGCGTCTACGATCGCCTGTTCCGTTTTTCTTTTTTCGTTTTGGTCTATAATATTGTGTTTCAGTCCCTTTTCAAGAAGTTGTTCTTCCGCCGCGGTGATGGCCACTGTCGTTAGGTTTACGAGCCTGGCATGGAAATGGTGCGGTTGTTGGTTGTTTTCCCGTTCGCGACGTCCTGTCAGCTTATCTAGTTTCCGGTTCAGCGTCCTGTATTTCTGTTGTAGTTCATGTTCGACCTCAGTCCTTATGCGCTCGAAGCATTCCATTAACGTATCGCTAGGTAATTGCTCCGCCAACCTTAAATGGATGGATAGAATTTCGGCATTTATTCCATCTTTCTTGGCGTACTGGTTTTTCAACTCATATCTTAGGAAGTCTCTTTCCGCCTTCCTAATTGTCCTCATGCTTGTACTGGTGTTTGTTTTCATTGTTATTTTTGCAAATTTTGGTGTCACATTCAATTCTATGCATTGTTTGTTAAACCAAATGTTTGCCTTCGTTGTATGCAATTTCAGTAAACGTCGTTTGTAAACTATTAGTAGACCGTTTTCGTTTAAGTTAAAAGCCTGACAAGCATTAACTGGTTTATTTTGTTTTGTTGTTTTTCCGACAGGGTGAATGATTGATGTATATTGGAACGATTTTTCGTCATCCCTTGTCAAATTTGGTTTTGAGACAAACCGGTTTCGGCGTTGTGCCATCATCAGTGTCGTAAAAGTAATCCTCCTATGAGAAAATGCTATAAATTTTGCGATTGGCCCCTAAAGTCAGTTCTGTTTTGACATTTGTGTAGTAAACACATGCGAAATACACGTTAATAAACAATGTTACGCTACACTGCTCCAGAACGCGGAATATTGCTGACTATTTATTTGACCAATAATCGGTCGGGGCCAAACGGTTACTGTGAATGGTGAGCGCTACAGAGCAATGATCAACGAGTTCTTTTTACCGCAACTTGATGAATTGGGATTGGAAAACATGTGGTTCCAACAAGACGGTGCAACAGCACACACTGCACGTGCCAAAACCGATATGCTGAACATCGGAAGCTTACTTTTGCGCCACCTTGTATATAAATAGTTCCCTACCAACCTTTTTTCAAAATACCAATACATGCACATTTTATGTTTGAAAAATTTTGCGTTCAAATAGCCAGACGGACAGACAGACAGCTCATCGTCCTTATTATTTCACTTTACTTATTGATGGGCCCATATCTTCTTCTTCTCATACTAACAAACATTTCATGTTCATTAAAGGTATGAAAATCAAAAAAGATATATAACTTCCCTATTGCAGTGGGGTATTAACAACTTTCCCGGATATTTTAGTTGTGTGTTATCCGATTTGCCTCATTTTTGGCGGGAGTATACTACATACTATTGAGAAGCAGCTGATCTATTTTGATTAAAATATCTAGCTCAAATTACAAGGCATCGTGAAAATAGCAAAATTTTTATGCTAAAAAGTGGGCGACGTCACGCCTACTTTTACAAAATCCACAAAATTTGTTTGCGGTCTAGTTTCGCTTAAAAAGCTTATTATGTGTGCAAGATCTTATTGATATAGCTTACATGGTTATAAAAATATCGCGTTTTACATTTTACAAACAAAAACTGGGGGTGGCCGATTTCGCCCATTTTTACAACAAACATAAAGGCAACTTTATGTGTACAACCTTTTCGCCAAATATCGTTTCGATAAATCAATTTTACCGGAGTTATGGCATAAAAAGTTTTGTGAAATAATCCACTATAAAAGGGGAGGGGCCAAGCCTATTTTCAAAAATTTATATTTTTCGACTTTCTTCGTTCACGGACACTTTGAAAATTATTGTCTATTTAATATATCTATGATCCTTTCAAAAATCTTTCGTATAAAAGTGGGCGTGGACCTTAACCTATTTCGCCCATTTTTCGGAAGATACCTTGTATTAATATAAATATGTGCACTAAATCTCGAACGGTTTTTGATTTATAATTAACATTATTTCTAAATTAATCAAAAATGGGCGGTGCTATGCTCATTTTCAAAAATTTCTTGAAAAGATTATTTTCTGCCTTAACATTAATGTACACACCAAATTGTATCCTTATTATTTTCGAAAATAATTTATATATAAAAAGTGGGCGTGGCTATCATCCGATTTCGCCCATTTAAAATAGAGCTCGGAGATGAGTGCCAAGGAACCTGCATACCAAATTTCATTAAGATATCTCAAATTTTACTCAAGTTATCGTGTTAACAGACGGACCGACGGACGGACGGACATGGCTTAATCAAATTCTCTTTTAGTCCTGAACATTTTGATATACATAAGTCAATATCTATCTCGATCCGTTTATGCCGTTACATACCACCGTTACGCGACTAAAGTTAATATACCTTGTGTGCGTAGCACTACTAGGTATAGAAAGAAGTTCATCCAGTCATGGATGGACACTAAGCTTTTCGAGCTTATACAAAAAAGAAACAAACTTTATAGATTGAAAACAAAATATAGCTATAATGCAAGTCTGAAAACAGATTTTAGAAAATGTAAAAATATGGCTAGGAACAGGGTTAATTACGTAAAAAAAACTATACTATGGCAACGGAATCGAAGAATGTATCAACTCCAGCAATAAAACCTGGTATCTTCATAAATCAAATAATAACCAAGCCAGTTGAAATCGAAGTTTTGGAACGAATATTATACACATATAGTGAATATCCCAGATTCTTGATCAGCCCATATGCGAAATAATACAACCGTTTTCGTTAGACGAATGTGACACACTTGAAATTGAAATAACAATAAACAATTTACACGGGAGATCTGCAAACGGACCAGATGGTATTTCGCGACGTTTCGTTAAGAAATATAAAGGGTTTCTAGTAGAACCTCTCAAGAATTTCGTCAATAAAGGTTTCCAAGAGGGTCAATACCCACAATAATTGGAAGTTCGATGCCTAGTACCAATTCATAAAGGGGGAAGTAAAGAAACCTACTCGAACTAAAGTCCTATAACCAAATTAAGTACAATTGACAAAATTTTCTGAAACATAACTCCTTTAAAATAAAAATTAAAATTTTTATAAAATTAAATTAATCCAAACCATTGGAAAAAGCTTGGGTACCTATTTGAGTTTCCTTTGTTATTAATGAAATAAGTTTCGTTTGAAATATAATAAAAAAAAATATAAAAAAGTTTACAGACTACCTTTATATATCTGTCGCCAAAAAGCAATAGCATGTTTGTCCTTAAACAAATACATGGTATATGTAAGGTTTTGTTTTGAAATTTCAATCATACCACTTGCAGTCGATTTATGAGATTTGAAAATATAGAGTGCAATTAATCGACTATAAGGGCCGGTTTCGCCAACGCGACTAAGGCTAAAACTAAGTTGTAACTCAAGTTAGGAGAGATTCGGAACTAACTTAAATTTGGGTTTTATCAACTGAGCGGCTTAAATAATTTTGAACACTAGAACCCGATCAGCTGTTTTATACATAGTAGTATTTTTTATACCTTTCAACTCTGCGCATCGCAGTACCCCAATACGAAATGATCATGTATAGCTATGCAGTAAGGAATGTATGGATCTTTTCTCTTTGGTTGGAAAGCACTAAAAATAGCGCTTAACTGAAAACGATAGTTTTGTAATGTTTGCATGCTTGAAAACAAGCGTTCACACGCATCTCCGCTTACGCCGTTAAAGTCATGCATAACGAATTTTCCGACTGAGACGTTGTACAAAACAAAATAGTATCATTACTGACATCTATGTTTGGAACGACAGCAACACTGACTTAGTCGAAAATAATGCGCCAAGCAGATACAATACGGCAGTACCATGATCCAACTAGCAGGTCGTGGCATTAGGTCAGCTGATTCAAACTTTTTTCTCCAATTTTGATAGTACGCTCGTTTCTCTGTACATTTTTGACACTTATCTCACTAATTACAACAACAAAAAATGCATTAAAAATGTATGTACCTAGCAAAAAATGCGCTTAGTCTAGGATCAATCCGGGACGAGTCGCAAAGGAGGATGCGACTAATACCAGTTCTGATCACTTTGTATGGGTTGAAGAGCATGTCCTATGGAGAGACCAATTGTACCCATTTATACTCAAACGGGTACGAAAATACTAATCCAAACGGATACTTTTAACTCCTATAAGTATGCTACAAAAACTGACATTGACTTACACACCTATAATCATGCTACACAAATAAAAATTTAGTTATGTATATTGAATTATAGCCAACCGTAGACTAAGGGGATTAATCGCGGATCGCTCTCTTTATAGATTAGTCACACGATTTTTTGCAGGGCATGTTGCCTTGCTTCCACTTTATGGATTGGCCATAAACAATACGTTGAAATGACTGATAGGATGTGGGTGTTTGTGTGAGTAGCAACCATGCAGTCAAATCAACTAGTTGCAAACTACTTTACAACTAGTTTATGCACCAAGCCCAACTAGTCAGCGAACTGTCATATTTCCATATAAGCAGCTCGTATTTTTAACACAGCGATGTCCTACGAAATGACAATTGTCAGATTTCGACCAGAACATACTAGTCATCTACTACTCATGAAATACTAGTTTGTATATAGTGGAAATATACTAGGATCATACTGGTCGTAAAATACCAGTTTCATAGTAGTTCAAAATGGAAGGAAATGTACTAGTAAAATTGCAGTCTAATCATACCAGTATCATACTAATTCGAAAAAGATAAAAGAATACTAGTCCAAATGTGGACCAAAAACTCTCTCTCTCTATGGCGCGATATACAACAGGTATATCATCATAAACCTCCTAAGAGATTTTTGCGCCAAGCTTCTCTTCCAATTTGTGGTGTGCCGATTTGAATTTTCCCTACAAATTGGTGGGACCTACAGTTTTTTGCCGACTCCGAACGGCATCTACAAAGGAGACGAATTTTTGCTGAGAAGCCTGTCATGGCAGAAATACACTCGGAGAGTTTGCCAAACCACTGCCGAGGGACGACCCCGTTTTGAAAAACTTTTTTCAAATCACTTTTGATGTTACCTGTACCAGGGCTCGAACCATGGACCTTCGGCCGGCAACACTACCTTCACACCACGGCGGCCGCCAAAAACTCTATCAGGGATTAAAATAAGAAAATGGACTCATCAATACATCATTATCATATTTAAACATTTTCGCTGTAAAAAACCCCGATTTGGGATTGCGAGACATAAACTATATCTTTGGAATATTTCATAAGCTGGTTGCGAATTACAATAGCGTGCAATGCAAATGAAATAAACGAAAGAAATAATTACAGCTTATGTCGCTTAAACACATACTATGAAAATTGTATTCGTATACTAGTATGGATTAAACTCTTTCTGACTAGTATGATTTCAACCAGAAAATTATAGTTGGATACTAGTATGTTTACTGACTAGTTAAATATTTCACTGCAGGGAACCGATTCGACGCATACAGTAAAGTGGATTTTACTCAAAATGTTGAAGTATGACGGATACGTCGACGGTGACGTAATGTGTCTGCTTGGCGCATAAGTGATCTGGCAGGTTGACTAATTTGTGACTTAGCTAAGTTATGTGGTGAAACTGAATGAGTGAAAAACAAGACTTAACTAGATTAAATATAGTTGGTGAAACCTAGCCCTAGACTGTTAAAAATTTGAGCCTAAATTGTAAAATTTTTTGGGCTACATATACAGCTGTGTTCAATATTATAGTGGTAAAATTAAATTGGATATCGTTCGACGAAATAAAAAGAAGCTATGATTTTAATAATTTTCATTTCAAATATAGCAAATTCTATATAAGAAACCATATAAAAAGAAAATGCAAAGTTTACACAAAGTTCAGGAAAGTTGATTAAACGTTAAAGAATGGCTATCATTATCTTAAAATTTTATAGCAGAGTTTCTAGAAAAAAATCTAAATATGCAGTTTTAGTGTGCAAGTCAAAACTCCCTTAAAAATTTTCCTGTATTTTCAGAATTTTTTTCGTCGGATGTTGAGGGATTCCTTCCGTACAACGCAAAAGAAAAACTAATTTTGTATGGGAAAAATACCCAATACCCTTCAATATCAGGGGAAATTTGGCACATTTTTACACTTAAATCGAATGAACTATAAAACTGAAAAATTTTCTAAACATTCTGCCCAAAAATATTATAATTTTGATGTATATTTTTAAAAGTGAAATTAACTTTCCTGAACTTTGTGTAAATGTTTAAATTTGTTTTTTCTATTTGGTTCCTGTAAAAGAATTTGCTATATTTTAAATTAAAGTTGTTGGAATCAAAGCTTCTTTTTATTTCGCTGAAAGATATCCAATTTAATTTCGCTATTGTTATATTGAACACAACTGTATGTCCAAGCCAAATTTGGTTTAAAATTAAAACTATGCTGGTTTTCGAAAAAATGCGAGAGATGAAAATTGTTTAAATTTTAAACCAGAAATATTTTGAATAATAAAAAAATGTTTAAAATTTATATCTGATGAGTTGATTAATAAATGCGTGCGAGTTAAAGATCTCCGTTCCGTTTGACAATTCATTTATTACTGATTAAGATGTACATAATATAAGCGAATATAGGATAAAGAAAGAAAGAGAATAGTGAACCCAACATACCGCCAGCCTTGAACGGCTTAATTAAGTTCAATTTAACCCCTTTTTTAAATATCAAAACATCTTACATCAAATTAACAGACTAATGCAATTCATTCAAAAATAGAAAATTATCTCATTTGAAATTCCAATTATGATGCTTCGTCCAAGAATAAGTCTCCTTTGGTTGGCAACAAACAAAGTTTGACCACTGGCCGTACGAGTTCGCCTTCAGCCGTCATAACAGTGACCACACGCACTTGACCATCCGCACCGGGATGACACTTCAACACCCGAGCGAGCTTCCACTTAGTTGGTGGTGTAGCTTCATTTAGCACAACAACAATATCATTCTCCACTAGGTTGGGCGATGTTCGGAACCACTTCGTTCGTCGTTGTAAATTCACGAGATATTTGTCATGCCAGCGTTTCCAAAAGTGCTGTCGCATTAAAGAAATGGCGTGCCAACGTTGATGGAGATTTCCTCTAAATTCAGGCATATCTGGTTCGGGGAGTGATTTGAGAGGCTCACCCATAATAAAGTGACCAGGGGTGAGGATTTCTAAGTCACTCGGACTTGCAGCATAGGAGCAGAGCGGCCTAGAATTTACACATGCTTCAACTTCAGTTAGCAATGTACTGAATTCTTCATATGTCAGCAAGTGATCACCTAAAACTCGTTTTAGATGATATTTAATGCGCTTTATGCCGATCTCCCAGTAGCCCCCCATGTGTGGAGCGCTTGGAGGATTGAACTTCCACGAGATGCTAGAGTCGGCAAAAAACGAAGTGACCTTTTCGTCCGCCATACAACGATCGAACATTACTCTCAATTCCTTCTCCGCTCCAATATAATTCGTGCCCGTTATCCGAATACATCACCTTACAAAATCCACGCCGATTGATAAACCTTCTAAAGGCATTTAGAAACGAAGCCGAAGATAAGTCGCTAACGAGCTCCAAGTGCATTGCTCCGCTACTCATACATATGAACGAGCAAATATAACCTTTAACGGATTTCGCTCCTCTTCCATTCGAGAATTTGTAAACATATGGGCCCGCGAAGTCTACAGCACTCCGCAAAAAACAACGAGCAAAATTGACACGACTTGCGGGCAAGTCTCCCATACCCTGTGCAATGGTTTTACGATTTAAACGTGTACATTTTACACATTTGCGATATAGATTCCGTACTAAATTCCTAGCGGAGATGACCCAAAATCGACGTTGTAAAATCGTAAGCATAGTTTGGGGACCTCCATGCATTGTAACGATGTGTAGTTCAGCAATCAGGAGTCTTACGATCGGAGAATTTTTCGGTAATAAGATTGGATGTTTCATATCGGCCCTGACTAATGCATGCTTTAGACGCCTACCAACGCGAAGAATGCC
This sequence comes from Merzomyia westermanni, assembly GCA_949987695.1. Classification (NCBI taxonomy): domain Eukaryota; kingdom Metazoa; phylum Arthropoda; class Insecta; order Diptera; family Tephritidae; genus Merzomyia; species Merzomyia westermanni. The sequence continues at coordinate 123,472,747 of OX465288.1, read as the reverse complement.
ATTCCCATCAAGGAAGGGTTGCAAACGCAAAAGGCTACTTTTAAGTGGTATAGGTGTTTGATCTCTACAATGAGAAATTTCTTTAAAAAAATAATAATTTTGGGTGTACCTTATCAGAGCGTCTTCCGCGTTAGTGATCTCATTCCACAAAAGAGGCCCGGAGGTCTTCCCATAACTTTTAGTTCTAGCAGCTCTCACGTTGTTGATAAACCGTAAGACATATGCGATAGTTCGTTTCAGCTTTGAATATGATGAGAACTTGGTAAGTACTGACCATTGTTCATTCGAACTCACGACGTGGGCGGATAGCTTACTAGCTCGAAGTTCCAAATTTGTTGTGTGTATCGATGGCGACTTAAGCTTCCAAAATTCCTCGGAATTTCTAAGGAAATCCGGACCATTCCACCATAACTGGTGCGCCATCAGTTCTTTCGGAGTTAAGCCTCTTGAAGCGCAGTCGGCAGGGTTAATTTCGGAACGTACGTGGTTCCACGATTCAGCCGGTAAAACCTCTTGAGTGTCTGCGACTCGGTTTGCAATAAACGTAGACCATCAACTAGGGTGAGCTTGCAGCCACGCCAAGGTGATTGTAGAATCTGACCACGCGAACATTGGATAAGTTTGGTTAGGCAAGCTGTCCATAACCGTTTTTGCTAGCTTGGCTGCGAGGTTCGCAGCGCAAAGCTCAAGACAAGGAAGTGTCGTAACTTTAAGTGGTGCTACTTTGGTCCTAGAGCTGAGCAAAGCGACAGTTATATCTCCAGATGGCTGTATAGTGCGAGCGTAAATAACAGCGGCGTATGCCCGTTCTGATGCGTCTCCAAATAGATGGAACTGCGTATGCGCACCTTTCAAACCAATACCTGTCCACCGTTCGAGCTTTAAGTCTGAAAACAACTTTAATTGTTCGCGATTATTATACCATTCGCGCGCTATAGACATCGGAACTGAATCATCCCAATCGATGTTGGAGCGCCACAAGTCCTGGAACCAAATTTTTGATTTAATTGTGCAGGGCGACAAAAGTCCGAGCGGGTCAAATAGAACACTTGAATCTGATAGATATGCTCTTTTGGACAGAACCGGTGATGCATCGTTTAGGTTTACGGCAAATGTTAAATAATCGCTTTCGGTGTTCCAGATCAGACCCAAGGCATGCACTTCCTTGCCTTCTGCGATATAATGCGAGATTTCCTTCGATGCGTTCGGAATAGATGCTGTCAACTCTGGGCAATTGGAAGCCCACTGCCTCAACTCAAAGCCACCACTGGCAAGCACGGTGGATACATCGCGTTGTATTAGCTTCAGTTCTTCAATGTCGGAAGAGCCCTTAAGCAGATCATCCATGTAAAAATCCCGAATGATAACGGAGGCAGCTTTGTCATGACGACCTATAGAATCTTTTGCAGTCTGTTGAAGAGCCTTCACGGCTAGATGGGATGCTGCAGCTACACCATACGTGACTCGTAACATGCGGTAATCTTTAAAAGGAAGTGCTGGATCCGAACGCCAAACGACTCGTTGCAAATCAATGTGCTCCTTTGAAACGTATACCTGTCTATACATTTTCGCAACATCTGCGTTAAGAGCGTACCGATGCATTCTGAACCTAATCAATGTTGAAAATAATGTAGGTTGCAACTGAGGGCCAACCATTAAGGCGTCGTTTAAGGAGTAACCCGTTGTGGTTTTGGCCGACGCATTAAATACTACTCTTAATTTTGTAGTAACACTAGATTCCTTAACGACGGAGTGGTGCGGTATATAATAGCACTTATCAGAAGAATCAGAATCTAGAACTTCCTCCATGTGGTCCATTTTCACCAACTCGTCCATGAAACGGTTGTACTCTTGCCTCAATTTCGGATTTAATGATAATTTCTTTTCCATACGTAGCAGACTACGCACAGCAAGGCTACGTGATTCACCTAGAGGTATGTCAGATTTTAACGGAAGTTTGACAATAAAACGGCCATCTGATGCACGAAGTAGGTTGGCTTCGAAGTGATACTCGCAGTATTTCTCCTCTGTTGTTAGGTATTTTTTCCTAGGGGCTTCTTCCAGTTCCCACAATTTGCATACCGTGTGTGTTAGCTGAGCATCGCTGTGGAAGGAAAGCGTATTCTGCCGACTGGGTGCAAAGGCATCTACCTGACCGAATAATGTCCATCCCAGCACAGTATTTTGAGCTATAGGCGCACCTGGAGGCCCTTTCCGAATTTCTGGTATGATAAATTTGTCCATTTCGTCAAAGCCGATGAGTATATCTATAGCGCGTGATTTCATAAATTGCGAATCAGCCAACGACAGATCTTTTAAGTGTGGCCAATCAAAAACAGGAACATTGCGGGTGGGCAAATCATTTGAGATTTTAGCGAGAATGAGAGCGTTTATTTTAAATATTTGCGACGAAGATTTAGACGATAAGTTAAGCGTTACTTCACCTTTAGTTCGCCCGCCGTTAGCTGAGCCGATTCCTGTGACGATTCCTGTGACGATTACTGACGAAGATCTTCTTGGCAAGCGCAAACGTTGAGCGCAAGATTCGGTGATAAATGAGGCGTGGGAACCAGTGTCAAATAATACGCGCGCGGTTTGCCAACGGCCAGAATAATCTTTGATAATAACCATTGCTGTTGACAGAAGAACTGCCTTCGACGTTGTATATTGAGACTCGTTTTTGATTGTGGCTTGTGTTGCTTCAAACGAGGTGTGTTTACAATCAACGGCGGGTTTATCAGAAATTGCGGGTGAAGCGAAGAGTGCGGGAGAATCATGAATTCGAAGCGGTTTTAGCATTAGCGACAGACTCGGTGACAGTAGTAGCGACAGGAACGGCGGCGTGAACAGAGTTTCGAGAATTTGTGGTATCGGCGGCTGGGTGAATAAGCGTATGGTGACGAAGGTGGCAAATACGACACGTGGAATCGCTGCGACATCTAGTTTTGTAGTGCCCCTTGCTTAAACAGTTTAGGCAAGCGCCGCTTTCTTTAATAAATTGTGTCCTTTCTTCACAACCTAAGCTTAGGAAACGTTCACAATTGTAAATTTTGTGGTCACCATTGCAATGACTGCATTTTACGCTATATTCTTCTACTGCGTGTAATACATTCGTGAACTTCTTAGCATTTTTTGTATAGGGTTTATTTGGAGTATCTACCGCTGTAGACAGAACGGACAGAGAACGGCACCTGATCTCCAAAAAAGTCTTTAGTTGTTCAAAGGTTGGTGGATCATCGTCTTCCAGTGACAATTCCCATTGTTTTCTCGTTTCAAATGCCAGCTTTCCGACTATATGGTGGACCAACCAGTCATCCCAAAATTCTACATGACTGCCTAATGCTTTCAATGCCCGTATATGCTGCATAGTGGGATCTAAAACGCATTTTATCTCAGCAGCAGTGTCGCTTCCAGCTTTGTTTATGGCTGACATCGCACGAAAATGACCGTCAACAATGATGCGCATAACTTTAAACCGCGATGTTAGGAGGCCCAGGCTTCATCGTAATTTGCATCGCAAATCTGAAAGCTGCTTATAATATGCAGCGCTTCACCCTTCAAACAGCTTCTCAGATAATGAAGTTTTTGGCTATTAGTCAACCTGGAATTTGTATGCTCTAACGATTGAAAAGCATCGTGAAAGGGAGTCCACTCTGTAGAATCACCTGTAAAAGTAGGTAATTCCATTTTAGGCAAACGAATTGCAGCGGTTACTGATGTAGCGGTGGGAGCACTCCGCGTGAAGCCGTTTCGTACACGCATAAAATTCGCCAATGCAGTGGAGTACCATGTCTCCCCTTGTTCTCTAGTCCCTTCTTCCGCTGTAAGGGTTTCAGGGCCGCATGACAGTTCTACAGCTTCTTGGGCTTGGTTAAACCTAACCCATTGCTCATTTAAAAGTTGTATATAACTCGATATGGTTTCAGAGTCCATTACGAATGCATTGTCTGTACTCTTTTTCAAATACCTCTTAATAGCACTCAAGGCAGAATCACGCATTTTGACATTGTTTGTCATTGTGTTAACAAATATGTGGTTTTATACAGGGTGGCGCAAAAGTAATCCTCCTATCAGAAAATGCTATAAATTTTGCGATTGGCCCCTAAAGTCAGTTCTGTTTTGACATTTGTGTAGTAAACACATGCGAAATACACGTTAATAAACAATGTTACGCTACACTGCTCCAGAACGCAGAATATTGCTGACTATTTATTTGACCAATAATCGGTCGGGGCCAAACGGTTACTGTGAATGGTAAGCGCTACAGAGCAATGATCAACGAGTTCTTTTTGCCGCAACTTGATGAAGTGGGATTGGAAAACATGTGGTTCCAACAAGACGGTGCAACAGCACACACTGCACTTGCCACAACCCATATGCTGAACATCGGAAGCTTACTTTTGCGCCACCTTGTATATGCTAGTTTATTCCAGAGGGCAAGCAAATGTCAATATGCCAATGTAAGTTAAGCACAAAGAACTTCCCAATTATACTGGTTTACATACATACATACATAAATGTGTATGTAAATGAGGTTGTATATGCATGTACAATACGTCTAGCTCTATTATGTTAGGAGCTTAACTGTTCACTCTTGTTGTATTTATCACTAATTTTACTGAACTATCAATGCAAATTAAATATTATTTCGATGCAATTGATTCATATTGTCACTTTGATTGCTTATTTTTTGATCTTTTAAATAATCCGGTTCGAAGGACCAGCTTGATGAGTTGATTAATAAATGCGTGCGAGTTAAAGATCTCCGTTCCGTTTGACAATTCATTTATTACTCATTAAGATGTACATAATATAAGCGAATATAGGATAAAGAAAGAAAGAGAATAGTGAACCCAACAATATCAGTTGGTAGGACTCGAACTGACACTTCCCGCAACAGAGTGTGTTGTATACACGTTTCTTCCAGTTAAATTTTAAATCTAAACCTCAAGAAATTAAAAGAAGGTGTAAGTAATAAAGGTTTTCAATTTACTACAAAAAAGTTTAAAAAATTGCGTAAACCAATGAATGCTTTAAAATTTAAGCTCAAATTATTAGCCGTGTATATTTTTTTGTCAACTGCCGAACTTCCATTTGGGCTTGAAAAAATTGATTATCTTAGTTTGGAAGCGGGCACTCCACCTTAATATTTTCAAACCTCATAAACTTATTGCAATATGTATGATTAAAATTTCAAAACTAAAAGCCACAGATACCATGTCTTTGTTTAAAGTCATCTTTTTTGCTGTTTGATGGCGACATAAATAAAAAAAGTAGTAGTCTTTAAAATTTTTTTATCATCTTTTTATTTTCAAAATTTTAATTCTTCTTACAAAAAGGCAATTGCAACTGCGACTATTTTAGTTTAAGATGCCTATGTACATATTTTACAGCCTACTTCAAAAGATTCGAATTCTCGCAAAATAGTAACACAGCAGCACAGTTTGCAAAATGCTATTCTGATAACAGTTATTAGTGGATATGTTCTGTAATATGGGTGGTCATATGTCAAGTTTAAAGTTTTTAGCTCACCGGGAAGTTAGTTAGAAACCGATCGCAAGACTCCCGATTTCAAACGAATTTTGTAAATAGCTCGAGTTGTGGGCCACCTTGCGGAATTCCTTTGATAAAATATTGAATTCCCAACAGGTTCTGAAGCATGTGAAAAGTTTCAAGTCCCTTTCGCATGATTCACCCCTTTTTTCGCCAATTTTGACTTCCCGTTTTTCAAAGATTTTTATTTGTGTTGATTTGGTTTTGTGTTTTTCCGACAGGGTGGATACTGGATTTATATTGGAACGAATTTTCGTCATCCCTTGTCAATTTTGGTTTTGTAACAAACCGGTTTCGGCGCTTGATTTCGAAATCAAGAGGTTTTTTCGCAAATAGGAATGAATTTTATCCCGCAACACCTCTATTAGTTCTCATAATATGGTCTACAGAACGTAGCCATTTCCTCATATATAATCAATGACCAAGCAAAAGGGTTATTTAAATTAGATCCTTTTTTCGTGAGTTTTTCCCAAGATTTGGCTAGCAGTGAAAATATCGGCAATAGTTAACGGCTTGTTCCAGTCTTGCAAATTCTTGTGCTTAAAAGCACCTTATATGCAGTACTAAAAATACTGGCTCTATCATCACCAAATCATAGTAGATTCGGTTGCGTCATCCTCTTTAAAAGTTTTATACAAATAAAACTTTAGCAAAATTTTGCTATAAGTTTTAAACAATATATGTCTTCGTACTATGATTTGCGGCCCGAAAAGTGAATTTTGAACAAAGTTACCAACGTATGCTTTTTATATAGGTGCTGACATCTCCACACCATTGTGAAATTATTTCCAAAACTTTCTTTCAAATCAGTGTAAGCAATTGGCGCGCTCTTTCAGACTAGCGGGTCAATTCTGTGCGTTACTGGTAATTTTGTACCTGGAAGATTATCTAACCAAAAATCGTAACCGTTGGCGTTCTAGCGTACATGGCAACGCTGTCAAAAACAAACAATGCGCAATAGAGAATAAAAGGCAAACGCGAACGAAACTTTGTGCAAAAAAGTGCTTATATTGTTTATTAATACCAAAAGGGTGTAAAAGTTTCTAAACAATTTATTTGCCCGTAAACCGAATGTTGTTACCACACTAGAATTAGGGCGTAGATCCTGTTTCTTTGGTAGATAAGAGTTAATGTAGCTTGCGAAATTAATAGTTCTGAGGGAGGTATGTGTGTACCATGTGCTGCTTGTTTGGGGTAGTTGTGTTTTTGAATTAAAAACTCAATACATTGTTTCCACTCTTCGTGCATTTTTTTCTGTTGGACGATGAATATCTGTCAAATACTCGATTTAATCGACTAATTTCATTAAATCTTTGTAAGGGCTGGGTAAAAAATTCTGAAACAGATAACTTAAAATTGTGAAAATTATTATTTTTTGATCAATGATGGTATTATTTAGTAGCTATAGAAAATACAAATCCCTATCTTTGATTTTAGGAAAAAACTATTTTATCCTGTTTCATCGCCAATTAAAAGTTTATGTCCTTTTAATATCAAAGTTCATTAACTTTCGATACACTCGACCTATTTTGATGGTTCAAATGCCAACATTCTCGCTTCCAAAAACTCTTCAAGAGCACGTTTTATATTTCTTTAAAATAATTTAAGAAATACCTTGTATTAAAATCGGTGCAAAAACTATGCAAAAAAATGTTTCAGAGCAAGCTTTCGCACCAAAAAATACCACCACGGTGACACTGCAAAACGCGTAACGCACAAATGCAACACCAAAGTGGTATCTCAGTTTGGCAGTTTTGCAAATACAAATTGCTTAATTTTAAGGCGAATAGTGACTTTTTGGAAGAAGTTCTTATCAAGATGTACTCTTTTAATTAATTTCCAAACCAACATGTGTTTTTCATGGGAATAAATGAATAGATCTTAATGGCAGGGGTCTATGAAAGTTTTTGACACAAATGTAGCTTACGCGGTTTTGTAGTGTCACCTACGATATGCAAAATATTACTCTCTAAGATATTCCGTTGAGAGAAAAAGGGCCCGCCATTTCGATGCAAGTTATTATAACTTGAACACTTTCTGCTCTGTGATTTAATAAAAAAATGTTATTTTTAACTCATAAATCTGTAGGAATCTTTGAGGTAGACACAGCGTTCTTATCGAATAATTCATTTTAAAAAATGGGCTCTAAAAGTGTAAGTAATTTTGGTGTCCGCGAACATCTAGATTCTAGAGTATCAAACTACGTTTTCAGTTTTTAAAATAGCTCAGTTTAACCCTACCGAAGCTCCACAAAAGGATACGTTTGACCAAAAAATATCCTCAACAATAGCTTTTGTGCATTTGTTGGTGTATACGGTTTCTATTACTTACATAAATAAAAAAAAGTACACTTCTTACATAAATTTTGCAAATAATAGAATAATTTATTTAATAATAATAAATAATTTATTAGTATTTCAGACACTAGTGGCACTTCCCTGTATTTTTCATACCAATACAAGAAACCCAAAGGATTAAGGATTTTTCATGCTGAACACGAATCCGTTTTCAAGAATTTTCCATCATGTCTGGTTCCCGAGAAAAAGGGGGCTGAAACCCCAAAATTGGAATAATTTGAACATGCCCTCCGTGGTTTGGGTGCACGTTTATAATTGGATTCTCATCTTATTTAAAGAGTAATGTTCGAAAAATATTGTTTGACATAAGAAAAGTTTTTAGCTAGTCACAATTATTTTATACAATTTTTCAAAATGACCGAAAACAGAACATTCATGTTTTTGCACATTTGTGAAAAATTATATAAAATAACCCTGATGTGCCACAACGATGGTCCTTAGTCTTTAAACAAGTCGAGAATCAAGTAATGGATTTGCACTAAAAGCGTGAGTCCATGTTAATATTATTCCAAATTTGTGGGTTTAGACCCCTTTTCTCTTGAATTGTTACCTAAGTGTTGCCACATAGTATATTTTTCCCGGATTGCTAACTATCTGAATTTTTTTAAATGGAGTGAAATTTGCCACTATAGTTATCATATTTAAGGTACAAAAGGTATTGTTGAAGAGATATTTTGGTATTATTTTATGGAGACTAGCATGTTCGATTTCACTGAAAACATAGCTTGACACTATGGATGTTCGCGGACAAGACTTCATTCACTCTTTTCGTGCCCATTTATTGTTAAATGAATTATTCCATAAGAACGATGTGCCTGACTTAAAGATTTTTAAATAATTATGACTTAAAAATCAAATTTTCAATTAAAATCACAGAGCGCAAAGTGTTCGAGTTATGATAACTGGCATCCAAATGGCGGGCCATTGTTTTCTCAACGGAATATCTTAGACAGTAATATTTTGCATTTTAGTTTTAAAAATTGGCCCAGTGTGTCGAGAGTTATTGAACTTTGATATAAAAAGGACAACAACTTTCAACTGGCAATAAAACAGGATAAGATTTTTTTCCGTAAACTAGAGCGAAATTGGTTTGTATTTTCAATAGCCACCAAATAAAACCATTATTGATCAAAAGTAAATTTTCACAATTTTAAGTGATGCGTTCCAGAAATTCTTACCCAACTTTCAATTTCTTACAAGTAAACAAGGAAAGATATTTTACATATAGAATTTTTTTTTTAGCAATTTTGGTTTGGCAACTTTTGCATGAAACGGTAACTTGGAACATAACATCCTATCAGGCACAAGTCTATAAACCCAAGAATATCCGAAGAATCGATTACTGAGACAAACTGAATTTTTCTTACATATTGACGAGAGGTGGGATTAATTTCAAAAGAATTTTTTTATTTATAATTTACTAAAACAAAAAATAACAGCATATAGCTGCATCCAAAATCCACCACTGCATATTTTTATAAAGTCTTCATAATTATCAGAGCACAAATAAATTAGTGATGGTATTTGATTACCCCTGGAGCTGCATAAGCTGTGTAATGGGCGGTTGGATGAGCGTAGTGTTCTACTGGGGAATTATAGTGGTTCACTGGGACGGAATTATAAGCCACAGGAGCAACTGTCTTTACTGGAGCTGAATAATGAGTGACAGGAGCAGTGTGATGAGCATTATAATGATCGGCTGAAGCTACATAATGGGCAACTGGAGCGGCTTGATGTGAAACTGGGGCAGCATATTGTGCTACTGGAGCCACGGCAATAGATTTCGAAAGGGGCTCACGATTAACTACAGCATTAAAGCCATTCACGGGATCTGAAGTATATTGAACAGTGCGTTTGTATCCATCAGAGTCGATGAGCGAATATTCACCATGCACTACATCACCATCACGTTCTTCCATTTGGCTCTTGGAGTCACCAGTCAATTTGTCATCAACGCCATAGGAGAACTTGTATTGTGGATGGGGATCATATTCTTCCGACTTCACTACAACCTTCTGTGCAAGGCTCACTGGTGCACTATGGACAGCAACAGGCACTGGCCCGGCATGATATGCGGGTGCAATGGGAGCATAACCAGCACTAGCTATGGCGATGAAAGCGACACCGAAAACGAACTGCGAAAAAAAATTTTTATAATAATTGAAAAGTAATTAGAAAAGTATACTAGAATTTCGTGCAATTCCTACCATGAAAACCATTTTTTATTTGAATTTGTAAAAATAATCTCGTAACTCTGGGTTCTCTGTTAAAGCGAATGCAGGAAGTGAATGATGTGAAATATTTCAGAGCATGACTTTATATACTTTACACCTGTTTGGTAACGGCCTTGCGATTCCCTTTGTGCAAGTCCTATTGAACTAAATGTACAAGTGTATATAGTATATACATATGTAAGTGACTATATATGTTTGTAGGTATATGCTTCTTTATCAAAATATGCCTTGACGGGCTAATTTACTATGCTCAAATAACAATAAACTGGTGCAAAATTAATGTCTGTTTGGATTAATCCATAATAAGAGAAAAATTTTATCCAAAAGTAAGGTCGCAGCTTGAATTACATAAATAGTAACAAATGAACAGATATCATGTATGAAACCGGGTGGTTCGTGTGTATGTAAACATGTACTTAGCTTTCATTATCGTATGAGTGTATGAATATAGATATAACAAGTAAGGACGGCGCTGTCTTCGGCTGTGCCTTTCATGAATACGTGCAAACTTAAATACGCATTGTTTAAAGTTCTCTAAAACTTTGCCAGCAATACATTTATTTTTCGATCTTGCTGACTTTTTTACGAAATCTTTTACTATCCATAAGAAAATATCTCAGCAAGTTTCAATCTTTAAAAATGAGGGAGAAATGGGTCATAATCCTCTTATTTGAACGATCGGTTGTATGGGAGATATATGCTATAGTGACCCGATTATACCGGATCCGACAAATGTCTAATATAATACAAAAATACATCCGTGTGCCAAATTTCATCGAGATATCTCAAAAATTGAGGGACTAGTTTGCGTTCAAACAGACGGACGGACAAACGGACATGGCTGTATCAACTTACTTCATCGTCCTGATCAATTTGGTATACTTAATGGTGGGTCTATCTCTTATATTTCTAAACGTTACAAACATCGGACCAAAGTTAATATACCATTTCATGTTCATGAAAGGTATAAAAAGCGAGGCTTCATGGCTTTGAACATTTTAATATAATCATACAAGGTGGCGCAAAAGTAATCCTCCTATCAGAAAATGCTATAAATTTTGCGATTGGCCCCTAAAGTCAGTTCTGTTTTGACATTTGTGTAGTAAACACATGCGAAATACACGTTAATAAACAATGTTACGCTACACTGCTCCAGAACGCGGAATATTGCTGACTATTTATTTGACCAATAATCGGTCGGGGCCAAACGGTTACTGTGAATGGTGAGCGCTACAGAGCAATGATCAACGAGTTCTTTTTGCCGCAACTTGATGAATTGGGATTGGAAAATATGTGGTTCCAACAAGACGGTGCAACAGCACACACTGCACGTGCCACAACCGATATGCTGAACATCGGAAGCTTACTTTTGCGCCACCTTGTATTTGGTCTTTTAATAATGGGAATTTGTAATATTTTGGCGAATTGTTAAAAATGCGTTTCCAATTCGTTTTACAGTGCGAAATGTTCCCAAGTTTGTAAAAGTTGAAAGAGAAATATCAAAATTTATTTGAACACCAAAAGCGTTAAAATGAATTTTGATTAAATTCAGATCAGAATGGTTTATTTAATCGCGATCCCGTGGTGTTTCCATTTGACGCCAATTTGCAGAGATTTCAAACAACTGACTAGGTTTGTTGGAAGAAGATTTAGTGCTGAATTGAATCAGCTCTACACAGACGTCGACTTAGTCCAAAAAATAGGGGTGCACTTTCGGGAAGCAACATTGATACATTGATGTTCGATTTCTAATGAAAGGAAGTTTTAGGAAACTTAAAAAATTTTACTTCAAACCCCTTGCGCAAATATGTATAAGTTGCAGGCCATTAATATTTTATCCAAATTTTTGAATTTTTTCAATTTTCAAACATTTTCAAGTTTGAAAAGTATTTTTTTTTGTGGCTGGTAGTAAGGTGAATCTATACAAGGTGACATTTTCCCGTCAGTTAATTGCTTCTCTTCCCTCGTCTAAAATGGTGAAAGTATCAAATTATTTTTATTGTTTACATAATCATTTTTTATTTACTTATGAGTTTAAAAAAAATAGGAACAGGGGCGTGAGAAAAAAATTTTCATGGGTAACTTGACTATAAAAAATGCTATACAACACCCAACCTTTTGTTGTTTATAGACCGTCATTCTATTTTCTGTTTCAGTAAAACCAATTCTAGCTGTGGGGCTCAATGACTCCCACAAATATCAGAAGAACAGTCCGTCAACGTTAATTTTGCTTCCGGCTAAATTAACTTTTAGACGATAGGAGATCCAGATAAAGACAAACCTCAGCAACGATATTGTCATAAAACTCCAAATGTCAAAAATACACGCACTAGATTGGAATTAAAATTGAAAAAGAAAATTAAAAAAAAAAAAGATCTTATTAGAAAATCAGAGAATCCATATACAATTCGATTCAGCCATATATCGACGGTTGACTGGTTCCAAACACTTTCTGAAATAGGCCGTTTTACAAAGTAACTAAGTGGAGCGTTAGCAATCAAGGATTTTGATAATTTGGTAGGACTAAGAACTCCTGTTATTCATAGAAATAGAATATTTCCATAACAGAGGAAATAGGAAACAGGTAGCTTAACATTGGATTTTAACTGCAACTTCAACGCTAGCAATGAGATATTTTCAGTAAGTTCGGTGAGGGATTTAGGCGCTAAAACAACCCCCGCCAGTATGAGTGACAACAGCAAAATAATTTGAAAATAAACATCACCAAAAATATAACAATATTTAATAAACAGTGGATCATGTTTCTCAGGAGCTCGTTGTGGCACAATAAGAGCTTGCTTTTAAAATAAGCTTTTTAATCTAAAACAGGAATGGCTGAGAGCCCTATATCTCCTTAGGATAGGAGTAAGATAAAGGTCTACCTATCCATATTAACAGGTGGCGCAAAAGTAAGTTTCCGATGTTCAGCATATCCGTTGTGGCACGTGCAGTGTGTGCTGTTGCACTGTCTTGTTGGAACCACATGTTTTCCAATCCCAATTCATCAAGTTGCGGCAAAAAGAACTCGTTGATCATTGCTCTGTAGCGCTCACCATTCACAGTAACCGTTTGGCCCCGACCGATTATTGGTCAAATAAATAGTCAGCAATATTCCGCGTTCTGGAGCAGTGTAGCGTAACATTGTTTATTAACGTGTATTTCGCTTGCGTTTACTACACAAATGTCAAAACAGAACTGACTTTAGGGGCCAATCGCAAAATTTATAGCATTTTCTGATAGGAGGATTACTTTTGCGCAGTAACCGTTTTTCACCGACCGATTATTGGTCAAATAAATAGTCAGCAATATTCCGCGTTCTGGAGCAGTGTAGCGTAACATTGTTTTTTAACGTGTATTTCGCATGTGTTTACTACACAAATGTCAAAACAGAACTGACTTTAGGGGCCAATCGCAAAATGTATAGCATTTTCTGATCGGAGGATTACTTTTGCGCCACCTTGTACATACAGGAATGGTGGACGTTCGGTGTGGCACAATTTCGCAATTAACAACCAGGCTCTTTCGCCAATATTGATCTAAATAGTAATTATTAACATATATATGTTTATAAATAGCTTCTAAAACAAAATTTCATCAATTTTCAAAACAGAAATTGAATTTATTTTATTACATTTTTGACATTGCACTCACTTTCTACAACTACATGAGCGTAGCCGGCGTTCTATCAAGAGGGTAACGAGTAAATTCTTGTGTATATATGTAATGGTTAGGGAATAACTTCCCCCCTGCCAAAACTCCAGATCTTCTGATGTCAAAACACAAATCCTCTTATATTTCTCAATTACAAATAAAGAAAGTAAATGTAATGGACTGCTCAAACAGTAGTTTAAATTTACACAACTTCCCAAGATGAAATATCATATCAACTAAATCGTGTTTAAAGAAAAAAATTATTTGAATGGACCTTAAAAGCTTTATAATATATAAATCTTTTTATCGAGTTCAATGCAATATCGTATTTCCGGACCATTATACTCATTGATCCTTCTGGAAACTATTATATGACTAAAGCTAGATGGTATACTCAATGGCTATCTAAAGGCAATACCAACAAAAAAATAACAAAAAAGACGAACAGTTTTATTGGTTTTAACTTTTCAAATTCAATAAAGCCAAGTTAATTAAGAAGGGGTCAGCGACCTTAATTGTGTTTCCCAGTCTTGCTAGCAACTATACATAAATAATTGAGCAGAATTTGGATTATTCTAGTTAACGAGATATTGGTCTGTGAAAGTATCTTCGGGAATGGCTGAAATGGGTATATGTAAGTGTCATCTTTATTATATACTTCGATACGTAACTCGTTAAATTGTATTGCCTTTAATGCTAGTGAATAAAAAAGCTATTTGTAATAGTATTTGCGGGTGTGTTTATTTGACTTTATAGTAATCGAACTCAAAATTATTAATCGAGGAGTCATCGAATTCGTCACAAGTTGTATCAGAAGTGGAATTGTTAAATAAATACCAGTGATTGCAAGGATAAAAAGGGCATGGCTAAGTTGAATGAATTAAAGATTCAGCAACTCAAAACTGTGTTGGAACGCGGACTAAACACTACAGGCAATAAGTCCGAGCTAGAAGCGGAAGGAATCAACGTTGATGATCATGCTTTCCATCTTGTGGAAGAAGCATCGACAAAAGTGGAAGAGAAGAAGCAGTATACGATTCCAAGGGCAAGCGTGGACACAAACACGTTGTTGGCTGTATTGACTCAAATGTAGTCAAGCATTTTAACACAGCTGAAAGAACAGAAGACACACATGTCTTCTCCGCTGGAATAATAGGATACGCGTATTACGTTTGGCTGGAAAAGGTATCATCACAGATATCCGCTCAAATGGAAGCACAGAAGCCGTGAGTGTCCTCGGAACTAGAAGTGGAAAATGCGAAAATTGCACAGCTGCATGATAAAATCGCTGATAAGGTAGATGTACTGAGAGGTCGTATCCAGGAGTTACAACTGAATCGTCCAACTGCTTCAGCGATCATCCCGAAAGTAAAAACCCCATTCTTTTGTAGTTCTGTTCCTTTCAAGGTATTCAAGTGACAGTTTGAGAAAACAGCGGCGGTGCACAATTGGCAGAAGACAAATTTGCTGCACTGTTCGTGGCATTGAAGGAAATCTTAAGTAGTATTCCTTACGGAAAACGGAACAGTTATGAAGCATTGATGGGTGCAGTTGAGAGACGCTATGGTAGCGAACATCGGAAGCATACTCTGACGCAAGAAACGGCGTCGCTTTTGAGTAAACCTGCATACAAAGCTTATCTCGTATAAGTGGAAACTCCGGCTTGGGTAGAAAAAAAAAATCTTTGAACGGAGCTCAGAAGAAAAGTGATGGTGGCATAAAACGCTTGGGAATAAAGAAAACGCTGCAGGAGGTAAGCGGATTGAATTGGATGCCTACAATCTGTAAGGAAATGGATTATAAGTGTGCAAAGTGTGCTGAGGATAAAACACGAATATCTGGTGGTCATGTTCTGAGGAAACAACGCAACTTAGTGAATAAAGTGAAACAGTACACTGAGCGAATGGAACCGAATCCTGAAAAAATGGGTTGCAGGAGTGTTTGCCGGCTGTCGCTTGGAACAAATGTGAAGAGCAACACACAACCCCATGCGGGATTAAAGACAGACGAAATGGTTGGAATATCTGACAATTTAATGCATTGTAGCAATCTCTGTAAGAGAGAATTGTTGTCGTAGTTTCAATTCCTAAAGGAAATGAGGTTTGATAAAGCAGTGCCAACCCTTGAGTGTCTTAGTCCGGGAAATGTGTCTGTTCGGGGCGATCACACCTAGGTGGAGGGCAGTGTGGCGAATATTCTCAAGTATGTAGGGGCGGCTTGTCATCGGGACTACTGTCAATTGTTATAGTTCAATCAACTTGTTCCTATAATTTGCAATAGTCATTGCAGCTGTCACCACCTCGTTTGTAGATGACAAGCAAGCTGAGAATAGCACCATAAATATTGATAAACAACCAGTGTTTTAGAATGCAAGTACAACAACAATCCAAAACTGTAGAGACGCTTGTAGGTGATGAAACTGGCGCTCGGCCAGAATATAAAAGGCAGCATACAAGCAAGCCACAATGATCAGTTTATTTTGAGGTGTTGTACAGTGAACTTACTGTGGAGTTATCAAACTCGTGAAGTCATGATTATTTACGATTATTAAAAAAAAAATGAAAAATAATCAAAAAAAGTTAATTTTTTCCGTATTGTTGTAGAAGCACATAAAACGTCAACAATACTAAAAAAATTAAAAAAAAAAAAACAAAAAATAATCAAAAGTTGGCACAACTTTTTTTGGATATTTTTTATTTTTAAAGTTTTTTTTTTTACTTTGTCTAATCGTATTAAATTAATAATTGCCTTTTCTTGAAAAACAATTAAAATAATCATTATCAATTAAAAAGCCGTCTAATTAACAGGTCTGATTACTAGTAAATAAAATTAGCTATGTGTATAGTCTTTGTGCGTGTGTTTATTTGACTTTATAGAAATCGAACTTAGGATTAGTAATCGAGGAATCATCGACATCGTCACGATACGTAAAATCCTTTCGAGCTTCAAAGCAATTGTTTACATTCTTAAAAGGAGCTGCTTGCTTATAAGGCTATGCCAAATTACGTTGAGAAATACGAAAAAAAGCGAGCACCTCTCCAAACCTTTCGAAACCAAACGATGATATCGATATTATTGTGGGCCATGCGGTGAACAAGGACAAGAAGAACTATTTGCTGTCATCACTTTTCGTTAAATATTTATGACTGTTATATTCATCGGCCAAAATCGCCTCTGCTCAAAGCACCATATCATAAGGCAAAAAAGTTGAAATTTTTTTGGACAATTGGAGACTTTATGTGTGTGTAAATGTATTTGTGTTTATTGCTCATATATGAATTACTTATGTACCTGCGTGCATCGCAGCTCTATGCCATTTGAAAATTAAACAACTTTAGAATCAGATCTACTGCACTTTAAAAACCGATCCCTACAATTTGAAAATCTGGGTGTGAGAATCGTTCTAACTGTGTAAATCTGATCAAAAAATAAATAAATAAATATTTGGCGCGATAAACATCCAAGGTTGAGCTTTTCTACAAATTTATGCTGTGCTGCTTCTAATTTTTCCTACAAATTGTTGGGGCCTATGCACATGTTTTATGCCGACTCCAAAAGGCATCTGTAAGTGCAGATGCATGTTTGCTGAGAAGTTTTACATGGCAGAAATATAAACGCAGGGTTGCCGACCACTGCCAAAGGGCAACCCCGTTATTGGAAAAACGTTTTCCAAACAATTCCATATTAATTGCCCGGTCACTTGAACTTGGGACCTTCGGTGTCGTAGTCAAGGAATCATTACCAAGATGCCACAGCGGATGCTTCTGTAAATTACATACGTACATAATATAGTTATTTCACAATTGTTAGCCATATCTTTTGTGTGTAATTTTTAAACGGCTGGCTTGAGGTAACTGAGTTCACAGAAGTTCTCACTTTTTTTATTTCTGAGCTGACCTGTTTTTTGAGGTTTGTCTGCATTGTTATGGACAATTGTGATGATTCTTTGGAAACGGAAAAAAGCCTATTACAATATGTTGAAAGCTAAGCAAAGTGCAATGACCGGTATGGATACTTGGATCAACCCTTTAAGACGATTTCTTTTTTTGTTCACTCAGGTTCAGACAGCTTTTAATCAGACAGATAAATGAATATAAAAAAATATGCATTCAAATCCACCACCAAGGAAATTCGACATGCGTCATTGCATTCACAAGGTAAATATTTTACCCACATAGTATGTATATGCCCTGCAAAAAATCGTGCGACTGATCTCTAAAGACAGTGATCCGCGATCAATACCTTTCGTCAACAGTGGGCTAAAATTGATCCCAACTATTCCATTATAGGCATAGTAGGGATAAGTCAATTTTAATTTCTGTAGCCTATATACTACTTATAGGTGCTGCAAGTAAACTTTTTCGACCGTACCTGGATGAGACCGAAGGGACTTGGTCTGGCACTACCCTTCAGGCATAAAAGAGACCAAGTCTCTTCCTAGGACATGGTCAAACAAAAGGGATCATATGGACCCATACAAACAGATCCAAACTGGCGTTGGTCCCATGCTCCTTTGCGACTCATCCCGGATTCATCCTAGACTAATCGTATTTTTTGCAGGGTGCTTATGCATTTACACACACATTCGAACACGTTTCGTACAACGGCAGTAAATCCGCGTAATTACTTGTAAAGATATCGTTGATGAGAAAAACATTTTGTATCTGCCCTCTGTTATATATTTTCTCGAAACCAATTTCCATGTACATGCTTTTCTGAGTAGTTGGTTATTTTGATTTTAATAAGTTCAATTTAGAACTCTTCCCATGTGTCTTGCTCTCTCAGCGCCACCGTCACCCCTTTCCTTTCTCTACATAGTGTTTTCTCAGAGACGACACCTTTCCGGTGTAAATTATGTATATCCAGCTGGGGGAATCGCCCGAGGTTATATCAAAGTTTGACGGAGAACCGAAATTAAACTTTCTATTTACAACCTCAACTTTGTTGTCCAGAATTGCAGGTTTCGTTCAATCTTTCTGAAACCACTTGAAATATCGAAACAAAATCCTACTTTTTGATGAAACCTTCCGTTTAATTTCCCTATTGCACAAAACATTATACACATTTTGGTGGATATATCCAAGATATCGTCAGGAAATATCCTTTTATTGGTCCGGGCTACCAGCACCTACACTTAAGCAATTTATTAGAATAATAGTAATTTACTAAAATCAAAACAATTGATATTGATAACCGTGTCAACGCATTTCGTTTGATATTCATATCATATTCACATTTTAAGGTTGCCTATTTGTAGAAACCTAAGGTGATCCTCAACGTTTTGTTAGAAGAGAAAAGAGAACTTTGTAATGCACTCTACTGTGACTTATATATACATTGTATGTCAGTAAAATTTTATAAAATAGCAGAATGAATTATTTGCATACTGTCGTTTTTCTGGAACTTAGTGTTAGACATATTTACGTTTGGTACTTTAGGTAGTTAGGCGTGACTATGCAAAACACCATCGGTACGTACTTAAGAATGGTCATTTGTATATGGTTAATACAGAAGATAAACTTCCATCTTTTTGTTTAAAATCAATGATATAAAACCAATTCATTTTTCAAAAGGGTTTGAAAACAACAAAAACCGACACCGCTTTATATCTATTTGTAAAAACTTGAAAGTTATACTTTAGGTGCCACAATACTGAAACGCAATTGGTTTCGCTTTGTTTTTGCAAAAAGAGGCCAAGTAACCCTCTGGGTTATTCTCCAAATATCTTGCACGGAAGAGTTTTTGCTCTATTTGTGTAGTTCCTTAATACAAAATCACTTAATGATAAATATGGATTAGTAAATTAAGAAGTTCACCCAATCAAACCCGTTCATAAACAGACTGCCACAGCTTTTCTAACTGGGAAAGATGATATATTAAAGCCGGAGTAGGTCTTTAAGGAAGGGCGTAGTCTCAAACCAAGGGTGTTCGATTTCCAAATTGTTTGTAGTAATTGCAATATCGGTATGAAAACGGTGGACACGGCGCTCTTTCAACACGGATGTCTTCATTAAGCCTCCAGGGGATTTTCCTGTCTTTACTTGCACAAAGATTCTTAACTCGGATTCAAAAGTCTATCATCTCCTAGTAAACATAATAAATACCATTTTACTTGGACAATAAATAATGTTGCCTTTTTTATGAACCCGAAATATGTACATATGTATATTTTGCTCCACCTGCTGTTTACATCTTTCACGGCTTCTACAATTATTTTTCATTTTACAATCTCACTAACATCAGTTTCAGTTTCAGTCCAAGGTCATTGTGCAATTTTTACAAGACTCATATATCTTGTTGTTCCTTTAATATTCAATTTAAAATAGTTCATTTACCTTATGCGCACCTGGTCATTTTGTAGACATATCTTCTTTGTGACGCCATATGTTCTTGGCAACCCTATAAGACACACAAATAACTAAAGAAATCTAAGTAAGTTTTTTGTGACATCTCATGTACAACTTAAAAGCAAAAATAACAACATTTAAAGACGGCATGATATAAAGTTTTAAGCCGCACAATTCAAATTTCGATAAATCGCCCAACCGAGAAAAAATAGCTCTGACTTTAACAGTTAAAAGTCGTTACAAAAGTCCTCAAAAAAAAAACCAAGAAATAGGTGAAGGAATTATCACAGTTCAGAGGTTGCCCTTCCCTCAGGGTGCAGGGAATTAGCTTCTAAGAGTTCCAGTAAAAAGCAAATAACTAAACAGTTTGAACAAAAGTCGACAAGGGTGCTTCGCTGGAGCGGCCGTGGCTCAAAAGCACCGCGGTCGATTTGTGATTTGATAAGAGAAAATAAATAAGAAAAAACGAGAATTCTCGTTATAAAAAAGTGGCCGTATATTTATGTAAAATGTAATTATAAACAATTAGTTTACCTTGACGAATAATTGATGCGGTCGAAAAATCCTGGGCTGGCCGTGATGTGGCCGTGTCGACTGTCTCTGGAAAAGTAGACGGTTTTGCAATCGAGGACAACCGTTGAACCTGAAAATTATCCTCCGGTTTTAAGGGGAGGTTAACCCACACATGCACACCCCCATGCATTTATATGTGTGCTGACAAAACACGAATATGCATGCATGCCCACACAGGTGGGTGGGTTGGTGTGAGTGATTGGAAGGGCGCTAAAGTTACATTAAGGTGGCCCATTTTTTAAGACTTTAGGCATCTCGCCTAAACATGCCGGCCCCCTTGCGATACGCAACATCTGACCCCGCCCCAGGATTTCCCACCGCGCATCCTCTTAAGCTAAGGACTTAAACTAGGATGGTGAGTGCCGGCTGGCGCTGTCCCAGTCGTATGCCTCCGAACTGCCGCTTGAAGTTTGGCGGCTCCATCGTATCGCACCTAGAGCTAAGAGATAGGAGGAAGAGACTTTAAAAAAATAAGAACGCTGTATATTTCTTGCCAGGAAATTATATATATTATTTATTTTTTTTGTAACGAGAAAAGCTGGAAGTCTGTGGTAGCTGGCGCGGCTGAAGTGCCAGTCTACCGTCGAAGTGCGCGTTGATGAGTAGCTGGCGCGCCTGGGAGGCAAGTCTACGCTCGTCCGTAGGTGTGCGGCGATTGTCGCTGGCGCGGCAGAGTGGCCAGTCGACATTTGCTGCTATTTCAGTGGGCGCGCGATGTAGCGTTCGCAGTTGCGCCGCTCGTGGGATAGCAGGGGTCGGAACGGCAGTGGGTCCGATACTCCCTGCGCCGGTCGGAACGGCCGTGGTTCCGATCTCGGCTCGGCGATTTCGTTGTATTCTGACGTCCAAGCGGTCTCCGACGCAGAGAAAAGAAACAAAAAAAAATCCCCTTGAATATTTGTATGGACGCCCGATCGATTCTACGGAGAAATTTTATAATTACAATGCATATTATTCGTACATGGGAATTGATTATTGAGTGATTGGAAGGGCGCTAAAGTTACATTAGGGTGGCCCATTTTTTAAGACTTTAGTCATCTCGCATAAACACAGCTGATTCACAGAAAAATCCTCGCCCATAGAAAGCACTGGATTGTCACCTTCCATTGGTTGAGGTAAAAAATAAAGACAACTTTTTTTTAATTTTTTCTCCACGTAACAGTTATTATTAAAGCCCTTATTCGAGTGTGTTAACAACATTCCGTTTACCCCGTTTTGTAATTATGCCGGCTAAAAATGCAAATTTCGTAACCAGCAAAATTGGTGTAAGAATTTTTGTAGAAGAAAAATATCAAAAATAGGTACTAATTAACAAACAATATTAGAAATTTTATTCAAGTTATCATTTTATACCCTATTGGGCATTATTCGTTTTTGACAGCATCGCCATGCAGTCCAGAATCGCGCTACCAAATCAACGGTTACGCTCAGAATAAGGCCATAAGGGTGATTAGTAACCGCTTACATATCTCAAAGTCCTTAATTCAAAGTTGTTTACCTTATTTTTATTGTTCGATAATTTGAAAAATGGATCTTAAAGCTGAACGGTAAAATGTGATGCTCCTAGATTTAAAAAGTTTCTAAAATATTTTAGCTTTTTAATTTTCAGCTTGTTTGGCAGTTTTATCTCATCAGATTACAAAAGAATATCAGATTGTCTGGTTTTTTCTTCTAAATTATTCTAGCCCGTCGCTCGTAAATAAAATAAAATTCCACGCTTAATTTCCTGGAGGGATGGAAATATATTTTCTTGTGCAAGATATCATTTTCTATAGGCAGCTTCTGTTTGTTCTTTTTGTGTAACTCAGTTTTACACGCATTTACAGAATAAAAACACATTTTGTGCTTTTACGTAGTGAAAAAACCGTTTCAGCGACTACTTTACTGCAGCATTGGGAATAAAATCCACAAACACCCCTTCGATTGCGCATATTTATTGCATCTAAAGTAAAAAAAAGCACAAATCTGTGCTGTAGGACCAGAACCGGACTGACTAGCAAAATAAAAATTCTTTAGTTGGTGTAGAAGAGTGGTCGAGATCGTATAGTAGATATGCGTGTGTGTTTATTTAAAGGATAACTTCTTGAAGGCAATCACAAGGTCTTACACACATGTGTGTGTGTGAGTGTACATACGCATTGAGAATTCCGCCGCAGATATAAATATATGTGTTACCTCATCCTCTCCTTCATTCAGTGTTTTGTGTTGAGTCTGAGGAGTTCGATGCAGTTTACTCTTAAATTTTGTTTTAAGGCTTCCATCAAAATCAAATAAAACTTTTGGAAGTTTAAATGAGAAAAAGGCGATTTCGATGCAATATTAAAAGTGATGCACCTTTTCTGTAAGGTAAAAATATAGTATACTAAATCTGAGTATATATGTATATGCATAACTACATACATATATGTTGTCATAAAAGAGGTCGATAATTCCTTGATCGAGAAACATTTACTTCAGCACCTACTTAACTTTGCCCTATAAAGTGAAAAAATTTAAGTGAAAGTGAAATGCAGAAGTGCTTGAAAAGCTATTACATCACCGACTGAGCTTTACTTGGCATTTTTCCAGGTTACCATTTAATTCAATTTGTTCTAGATACTTATCGTTTCCGAGAAAATAGCGACTATGCAAAAAATATAAAATAAATATAATAGCATTAGGTGCCAACAATATGATGTAAAATATCTTTCGTTTGATACTAATAATGGCATATCTTACTTGACAGTGGCCACACCTGTAAAAGCATCCAAAGTGGTAACACGTAAATGTATTTTTCAATATAAATATCTGTGGAATTGTTTATGTTAGAATAGTACAACTCAGGGGTGATTTATGTGGGGTTAACCTCTAACACATCAAGGAAACTGTGGCATACGGGAAAAGGGGCGTGGCACCTCCCACACGATTGATATTTTCAATGTAAATATAGGGTAAACGCACCAGTTTCCGGACACTTAACGTTTTCCTCAACTTTAACTTCGACTCATGTTTTCACTATAAACGCTACCGTGAAAAGATATACTGTTTATAATAGCATAAATATTGCTCAATAATATGACGTCTGTATAATTTAAAAATATAATGCTGTTAATATTATTAAAGTAAAAACTCAAAAAAGTTCGATTTGCTCTAGTTTCCGGACACTCGAAATTTGAATGAAATTTGTATATACACTATATTTTTGTAAAGTATTTCTGAAACATGAAGAAGGACTTTGAATGCAATAAATATGTCTTAATCATATTCACATCTCTCTGGATGGACATCTCACTGATTTGGACACTGGTCATAAAACAATTTTTCGATCGGTGGTTCGAGGCATCAGCCAAACTTACGGCGTACGCAGTTGATGTTTTATTTGTCATAATTGGTAGAGTTTTTCAAACAATTAGCTATATGAAGGTTCGGGAACTTCAGGAGGTCCTTGTCTGGGCATCCGACGTGGGTTAATCGCAAAATGCGGGTTTACATAGTCATGGCGGGGTGCACGTGAGTCTTCTCACCCTCTTTCTAATTGGGTGTTCACCACGATTGTGGAGCTAATAGTCATTATGGAGTCCTCGTTTGGTTACCAGCCACACAAAAAAAAAACGTTTGTTAGCAAACTGGGGAGAGTTAATGTTCGCATGCGTAATACTTACGGTTGCTGAGGATCCGTAATTTATTACTATTTCTTCGTGTCGTTTGGGGTTTGTTGCCTCAATAATTGCCGTACACAAAGATACTAAGCGCTCCTTTATTAGGCGCTGTTTGCTACTAAATCGGTTATGACGTACTTATTAGTTGTATCCTGCAATTTAGGCACAGAAATCTTTAAATATGTAACCAATTAAGTTCAGCAAAATAACTTTGCAATCCAAAAATTCCGATAGTCTTGTAAAGCGTTTTAGCGACGAGCGGCTAACGAAACGTAAAAGATAAAGTCAAAAGGGCAAAAAAGAAGAGAACGTTGAAATGACTCGTTTCGGCGGCAACAACGAGCGAAATTGTTCCTTTATTGTATATTTCACACTTTTAAGTAAGTTAAAATAAACACAACCTTTTTTAAAAGAAAATAATTTGTATAATGGGAGACTTGAATGCCACCCCGACAGAAGTATTAAATACCATTCTTTACATCGCACCCGTAGAATTAGTGGGCAAAAGCATATTGTTGACAACTTAAACTAGGCCCAATGCCTCGTGGCAGTAGCCTGTACCAGCGCCATCAAAAACGGGGCCGACATACTGTATGGTCCCGCCCGCATTTCGAAATGGGTGTTGAAGCTACAATAGATGTGAAGTGTTGGCGTGAGGTTCGGTTGGTACCATACACATTTACACCGATTGCTCCAAATCTGCTTTATACTGTGCTTATCCGAAGTTAAACAAATCCTACACGGAGGTAAATTACAACAACTAAAAGTGTCTTGAAGTGCAACAGGCGCTAGGAAAATTTACAAGGAGGGAACGTACATCTATACTCGGTCATGGGTCATATAGGCATAGATGGAAGCGAAAGAGATGATATCTTCACCTAGAAGGGGAAGTATCTCGAAAAGTATACCATAGAACTCCCCATCAGATTGAGAGTATTGAAAAGCAGTCAAGAGCTGTAAAAGATCTACCAAGCAAAAACGGCTTAGAAGTAACATGGGGTGGCAAAGTCTCCGAGGCCGTGTGCAAGTCGTATAGGTTAACAACCTAGGTCTTGTCCGTAAAATGGCAAGACTGCAATATTATGTTTTTATAGGTTGTACAAGTAATGCTTGAACATATTTTGTGATCCTGTCGCTCGCCAGATTAAGGCTCCGACTATTAGGAGTTCCACAGCTATCCTAAGCTGCCGCTTGTCTGATGCTTGTTTGGTTTGACCTTATAACCTCGAAGGGCTGAGGTAAAAGTCTGCATTCATTCTTTAAAAAACAATATCGATAAAAACAACATAGTTTGCACAAAATGCTAACTGTCGGGACATTGAAACTTATTTTCTCATTATCCGGACAGCAATATTTGTACTTGAAAAAACGTGTCCAAAGACTGAAAGAATAGGAAAAAAATATGTTTTTCTTTTTATAATGCATATCATATATATTATTTCTGTAAGGTCTTTTTGTGTTATTTCCTAATTTTCTGCTCTCATTTGGAACCAATATTAATAAATAAGGTATCGTTTTAAAGGTGGGGGTTAGCTCTACATGCGAAACCATGTTTTAATTAGCGGAGTGCTTTTGTTTAAGCGTATTTTATAAAAATGAATTCTTTAAAATAAACGATTGTGAATGCACAAAAAAATCAATTTGTACTGCAACGCTATTGTGACTGACATTCGCATGCCTCGCGACATCTACATTTGAATGCTAAGACTGAACAGTGCGCCATCTACACTTGAACATTGCTAAAATAAGTGAATAAGACTGCGTTCACATTGGGTCATAAACTCGAGTTAAAGGGACATTTTTTGAGTTAATTCATATTGATGTTGTCAATCAACTCAAGTTTATGGCTCAATGTGAATGTAATATAAGTGGTGGAATTTCAAATAGCTGTTTGCGCATATTTGTATAATTTTTTAGGGTCTCACAACAAGTGTAGCTGAAAATCTTTTTTTATAATTTGAGAAAAAGGTTTGAAAAATCCTGGACCTGGACTAATAAAAGGTTTCAAACCATTTTTGTTTTTTTTTTTTTGCGCAAGGAGCGCACGGGCCCAGCTAGTATAATATAATAAACTATCATTTAGGAGCATTAAAATGGTAATTCGTAATTTTCGCCTTTTTTTCAGAAACTGCAAATCATCTCAAATTTTGGACAGTAATAATTTAGGCTAAGCAAATTTCTGTTTTATTTATAAAATGAAAGTTTATTATATTTTAAACAAATATTATTAACTTTTATTGCAATATGTTAATAAATACTTGTTTAGGCCCCTACTTTTCTAAAATGCTGCCACTATTTTTTTTTACAAAATCTGCAATTTTGAAGCTCGGCGCAAAAATCTATTAGAAAGTTTATGATGATATACCTGTTGTATATCGCGCCATACATTTTATTTTTATTTTTTTCATATATGTATATGGAAATATCAGGCTACACTGGCTACGCAAGCATTAAGGTAAGGCCACACCAAAGAACATCGAATAAGAGGAGGAGCCAACGCGAAATATCGCCCGCTTTCAGTTCACGGCTAAGGAATTTATTGCGACATGATACGATAAAATCGCCGTCGTGTGGCCGTAGAGTTGTAGGCCTGCAACACCGAAGGTCCAAGTTTCGATTCCTGGTGCAGATAACATCAAAACTGGTTTCAAAAAGTTTATCTTCTCAGCAAAAATTCATCTGTTTTGCCGTTAGAAGCCGGCAAAAAACTGTAGCTCCCGCCAATTTGTAGAAAAAATTAGAAGCAGCACACCATAAATTTGTTGGCTTTTTGTTGACAGCCCAATAGGGCCGAATGGTGTGGGCCATACTGAGCCATGAAGTGGCTACCCATGCGTTTGAACAATAAAACTCGGGAGAGAGTTATATGGGATTAATCACTAACGTGAAAAAAGTTGGATAAGAAAAATGGGGTGTAGTACCTCTCACATAAATGGGATTTTTTAAAGCAAATGAAAGTACAGTGAAATTCCTTATAACCTGACACTAAACTTTGCAGTGTTTTTGTCCGGCTATGGGAGATGTCCGCTTATGAGGAATGAAATCACAAAATATATAGCACTCATATAAATTGTATTGTAGTTTATTTCAGAAATTTTTCAAAGATAAGAAAATTTGCATACTTTAGTATTACATATAAATACATTAACATATATCGATTATGTACATTGTATAAGTCTTTACATTTCAATACTAGTTTGATTGAAAAAATTGTGCAATGCTTGATTGCTTATGTGCTGTTCATACTGAGCCTGCATTTCGCATTTAGCTGGCATTTTAGCATTTAGCCCAAAATGCAGCATTTTTTATTTTCGCATTTACTGTACAAATTTTGACACATAAATGCAACTTTATTTTTGCATTAGCATTATAAATGCTGAAATCAACCCTGCAATCTTCGAAGAAAATCGCGATTCGAATTCAAAAGAGTGGTAATAGTGGTATTTTTTTCTTGGCATTCTCTAATTCTTTTTCATACGTAAACATTCAGCAAATTTATACTGATTTTCAATTTGTAATTTAGCGGGCGTGTTGTGTGATATTGTTAAAATAAAACCGTCTACAAATTAATCTGATGTTTGCGAATAGAATTAATCGAAAGATTTAATGAAAATGTTTATATTAGCTGTGTTCGGTGAAAAATGTCAGTAAGAATTATTCAGTAAGCAAAAATAGAGAATAAAGCGTCTTAGGCCCGGTTTTACAATCTCTACTTAAGTTTACCTTAAGTTTTAGTTAGGAAAAATCTTAGCCAAGCATAACTTAAGTTTTTACTCAAGTTTACGTTTTACAATGCATACTTAAATTTGGGAAATATTTAATGAAATGTTTTGTTTACATATTGAGAGCAGTCCTTGTACGAAAAACATAATATCGTGAAATTGTATTGCAAATTAAAAGTTTAGTAAATAATATACTGTGTTGAAAAAAAAAGAAGATGTAATTTTGCCCCAAGTGAAATTGATTTGCTTGAGTGAAAGAGAACGGACGCAACGACAATAGCAAAAAAGGAATCAGCCTGGAAAAGGTCGAGGAAGAGTTCGATTCCCAAAGCGAATCTTCTCTATTCCGCGATGAGCAAGCGCTGAAAAAAAAGTATAACAACCTAAAGGCAGAGTTGAAGAAATTCTGAAATAGGGCGTTTTTGAGAAATAGTTTTAAATAGGTCGATATACATATATTTTTTCAGTGAAAATCAATACAAATGTGTTATGACGAGGAAAGTACCTGAAGACTTTTCAAAAGGTAAGTTTATTTGAAAAACATATTTTTGACTGAGTAACATTGTAATTTCTTGAACTGAACTATGAATTAAATTATCTAAAAAAAAAATTAAATACGTCTTTTATTGTAGAGGGCAAACAATTACCTTTTTACATATTCGCAAAGTAGTTATTTATCAAAGACGTTCTTGTCGCACTCTTCAAATCTTCCGATAGTTGCGGAGCTACCGCATCTCGAGTGTCACAGCAAATATTATGCAACACAGCAGTTGCTACAATAATGCTCTCCACCTTTTTTATGTTCATAGGTAATCCAACTGATAGTACAGGAAACCGGCACTTCCAGACTCCGAGCGCTCTACACAGTTTCGTGTGCGAATTTGGGATTCATTACATAAGTTTTCACCAGGGGTGTTAACCTGCGAGAGTAGTGTGATAACCCTATTCGTATTTTGGTACCCGCTGTCGGCGACAAGTCCGTTTTCAAACTCGCCAGATTCTAGGCGAAACTGAATTCTTGAGTTTCGAAATATCATTGAATCATGCGTTGAACCCGGCCATCGAGCAACAATATCTTGTATGCGAAGCTGACTGTCGCAAAGCGTTTGAACGTTAATGGAAAAAAACCCTTTCCTATTTCGGAAGAGTTCCGCAACTGCGCCGCCTAAAAAAAGTATTTCATATAAATCCTATCAAATTTTAAAATATTTTTTATATTAAAATTTACCAGGAGATAAAATCTGAATGTGTGTGCAATCAATAGCTGCGAATACTCTGGGAAATTTAGCCAATTTAAAATATTCTTTTGACACTCTTTCATATCCGCTCCTTTCGGATATTTTATGAAATTTTTCCCAAGAAGTGCTAAGTGGTGGGAAGTTAATGATATTGCCCTTGACGCAGTTGCTTTGGAGACCCCAAACAAGTCGCCAACAGTTTGCAGCATTCCTCTTGTTGCATAAAATCATAGTGTCAATAAAAGCATCTTCTCTGAACACAAAGCAATATTCCTAAAAGCAATAAGATAGTTAATAATCCTTTAGGAATTATTGAGAAAGGTAAACACAAACCTGTCAGTTTTATGTTCTATATCATCTTTAATTAATCTGAGGACACTCCAAGCAGTTTGTGTGTTAACTCGAAATCGGTCGCGGAATTCTTTTTCATTGTATAGTTCAAAATATTGTGGACGCTTATGAATTATTTTTGAACTCCTTAATACAATAATATTTAGCACTTCCTCATATTCCGAGTCACTGTTTTCATCGCTACTCCAATCAAAGTCAATATTTTAATAAATTTGCTAAAATTTTCTCAACCAGATTTTCCAAATTGTATTTTGCAACATATAATCAGCTGTTTATAAAGATAAGAACAACTTAAGTCGTCAAAGTTGGAGACTTAAGTTCAGCTAAAAAATTGTTGGTGAAACGCATAATCTTAAAGTATACTTAAGTTCTCCTTAAAAATGTATTGTGAAACCCGCCCTTACTCTCTCAAAGAGCGAAACTTGCTAAGTTTTCACGGACCAGGAATTAGTAAACATTTGCAAGAAAGCTGCAAAAATAGCTGTTTGTGTTAACATTTTTGTATTTAAATTTTTGCGCTTTCTGAATGCATTCAAACGAAATTTCTTTACTACAAAGTAACTTTTCGGTAAGTTCTATGATAAATTTATTAATTTTACTAGTGATTTGTGGCTTTAATTTATTCTGGCAACGTTCTATATTAGGTGTTGAGTTGTAATACACTTCCAAAAATAGTGCGAAATGGTGTTAAAATAACCACATAAAAAGTTGGAACTGTTGTTTGCAAATATTTCTTGATAGGAGTAAATTTTTTTTATTCCATCGTCGAATTATTGATAAAGAGGTTAGATCGCGCCTTTTGACACCACTAATGAAATTTTTGGGCGTGTGTTAACAGTCGACCCCTGATATATAACATTACCTACTATATATTGCAGATCAAACAATAGCAATGGAAAATAAGGGAAAATGAACGGTTCAATGTTCTCCAGGCACATTTGAAAAATGTGTACGTAATGTGTACGAGTATATGCATACATTTGTCTGTGGTCATAAATGAAGTTTTAGACTTGGAGCTAGGACTTTTTATTGTTCCAAATGTGAGCTGATATGAGTTTTGAGCACAGGTATTTGTATGTATACAGAGTATACATAATAGATGTATGCATATATTCATTCATTAACAAATTTTTATATTATAGATATGGACTACAGAAATGCAATATTGCATCAAGCTACTGGTGGTGAAGTTTATGAAGAAATAGAAATTTCCCAAAAGCAGTGGGCTTAATACGCCAAATAATGATTTCATACCCGTAGGCCCCTCTTTGGACACAAACGAGGTTACCGAAAGCGCCGTGGCTGATGAGCCCATGACCAGCTTCGGTGGGACAAGTGAAGCTGGGGATGGGGACTCTGGCCGAATCGACAAATTTGTCCTTACCAAGCGTAAGTTAACTTTTTTGATATGTAAACATCTTTGCTCACGGTATGGGGGAATCCAGAATGTAAGAAGTAGGATGTGAATTGTGATGTGTGAATGTGAAGTGTGAATTGTAAGGTATGGATGGGAATGGGGGATGGTTATGGATATATGGTGGAGGTAAATATGAAAGATTGGGTATGGATATGGAGGAATATAGAAATCGATTTCGGTTTTGATTTCGATTTCGGTTTTGATTTCGATTTCGATGTCGTATGTTTATGTACTTGGTACTCACGCCTTTTTGTTAACGTTCAAAACTAACTACATCTATTTACGTAATTTATTTAACAGAGAATTGGATGATATTTTCACTGAGAAAGTTGCCATAAACTCCGAATTTACGTTAGACAGTGAAGCAAGCGGTAGAACTCATTTGGAGAGTACGCAGTCGCCATCAGCTCCCCAGGGTATGAAATCGCGTAATCTGATTTTAAGTCGTTTTATTTATTCTTGGTATTTCTTTTGTAATAGAAATTGCAGATAGCTCGCCATCTTGTCCGAAGAGAAAAGGGAAAAGTAATTTTGACCTTCTATGGGAGAGACTGGAAAGTGAAGCTGAAAAGCAAGAAAAGAGGGATGCCGAAATCAAAAATCTGCTTCAGCGAAATATGGAGAGAAAAAAGGAAAACGAAGAAAAAAAGCTGAAAATCGAAAAAAAGTTTAATTTGCTAGAGTCGCTTGTAGACCTCGTCAGCTAAATTCAATGAAAATGAGTTTTGAAATGTACACTTGACTGCTGAGTGGAATATCACCCTATTTCAAAATTCTTTTCAGAAACGCTTACCTCAAAATTCGTTTCAAAAACACCCTATCTCAGAATTTGATTTAACCTTCGGTAGACACACCTATTTTTTTTTACGTAAACGACATACTGGGGTAAGTTTCACCCCAATTCATTAACTTGTTTCCACAAACAGAGTTAAAGTTTTTATTTCCATTTGTTTTTGTAAGTATTTAGATAAAATAAATTAAAAATTAATTGTCTAATTTTATTTATTCAAAAACATAAAATAATATAAAAACATACTTGGTTTTTATTGACATAAAGAAAATTTCTGTTAGAAATGAGTTTTCCGTTCCAAAGAAAAAAACAATATCAGGAAACTATCTTAGACTTAAAAAAACTATGTTATTTAAAAATAAATAAGTAAATATACGAAAAAATGGCGAATTCATAAAAATTAATAAGCTTACTTAGCTTAGCTAAACACTCCAACATGTAAGGCAATTTGAGGTTATAAAATTTATTCAATCTTCTTCCGCGCATTGGTAGCAAATCATAGCTCTATGTTCCTCACACATAGGTAAGTGGCAGCTAGTACAGGCCTTGGACGTCTTCCGGTCTTTTTTTTTGTCGCAAAACTCACATCTAACAGGTTTTGGAAGTATTCTGTTACGAGTTGCGCCAATGTCCCGTACTGATAATATTTGCTGTATTTGAATACGCAGGCTCCGTCTAATATGCGTAGACTCTAAGCGCTCTTTTAAAAATGGGTCGATAAGACTGAAGGCTAAATCGTTTAAAAATTCCCGCCTTTTAATTTTCGCTTCTATTTTTCTAAGCGAATAAAGCACCATTGCATTCACTCCTGATTGATCAAGCATTCCAAAAAACACCCGCAGTGGCCACCGTCTTGTTGATCGTGCGACTGTATAGGAGTGACAAAGTTTGTCGAACGTATCAGTCTCTCCTTTTGTGGCGTTATAATCAGCCACCATTACAGGTTTACCCGAATCTTCATCGATATCATTTTTATATTGGTTTGATGCCAAGAGCAAAACAACTTTTTTCGGTTTTTGGGTGTATGACAACAACGTTTTTGTTGTATCGTAAGCAAAACTTTTGGAGCCTATCTCCTTGGACTTTAAAAATTCTGGTGGAACTTCGGGTTTATTCTTCCTTAAAGTTCCTAGCATCGTTAACTTGTAGTTCTCTAACATTGCATCAAAAAGTTTGATGGAGGAAAACCAGTTATCTACAGTAATGTTTCTTCCGGTTCCGTGAATGGTCTCACTCAACTTTTTGACGTAGAACGCTGGCACTGATTCTCCGCTCACTGTATTCACTTTGCCATCATATGGAATTGCATTTGAATTTTATACCATACTTGTCTGGTTTCGATGGAAGGTAGATGCGAAAGGGGAAATTACCCCGAAATCCCATCAACTGCCATTTTTACCTTTCAATCCAGCCAGTCTCTTCGAAGTTGTGGGCAACTCTTCAATATCTTCGTCAACACTAAGCTCACTTTCAGAATCTGTCTGCGTTTCCAGAAAATCTTCATCCAAAACACTATCATCGTCATCGAAATCAATATTTTCAGCATCCAAATCCGATAACAAGCGTTCCACCTCGATTTCGTTTAGAGGACGACTTCTAGAACACATTGCCATTATTGATCTAAAATAATATCTTTCCTTGTAGAAATGGAATTGAAAAAATATAAAAATTCCCCTTATGGAAAAAAGTACACGAACTACACACTGGGGTAAATTTCACCCACTCACTTTTTTAGATCTGCATAAATTTGGTGCTTACCAACTACTGACGACGAACTGCAAGAATTCGAAGAGTAAAATCTGCGTTGCTAAAATACAGCTAACGGTATATTTCCACATGTTAAAAATAAGCAACCAACAACCCAGCAAACATTCTGTGGGGTGACTTACACCCCAGTGTGTCAACGAAGGTTAAGAACGCCCTATCTCTTGCCAAAATGTATTGAATTTATACTATGTATTTGCATTAATAAAGTATTAAATTTTTAAGCGTGTAAGTTGAATATGTTGGAAAATAACATCTCGGTGGCTAATTCTTCTCGATTCTTCGCTTCAACTTGAAATTTCATCATCAACGGGAAGTGGCTCTTGGCTAAAATCAAAATCGTCCTCGTTGGCCAAGTTATGTAAGACACAACAAGCTCGAACAATATGACAGATTTTCTTTATACCCCTCAACTTGCAATAATACAATTGCCTGAATCTTTGTTTTAAAATTCCGTACGTATGCTTGATTGCAACTCGCCCAGAACTCAACTTGACATTGAACGTTTTCTGAGCACGTGTCAAATGGCCGTTATCTCTATAAGGAGTGAAGCAAGTTTGCTGCAGGGATACGCCGAATCACCTAGAAGGTAGTAATCTGTAAAATGAGGCAGTAATAAAAACAAATTATTTCGGTCAATACATATTCTACCTCTGCAGTATGAATCTAATTTATTATATAATTCCGAATTTTTAAAGACCCAACTATCGTGACTGGAACCAGGGTATTCAACAAATATGTTGATGAATTTTTTTTGGTCATCACAAACTCCTTGCAAAACAATCGATAAGATGCAATTCCTGCCAATGTACTCATCTTTTCCCCTTTTTGGTGACACAATTTCAATATGAGTTACATCGATGCATCCTTAAAAAAGAATTATATATATATACTCGTATATACAAAATAAAAACAAACATTTGAACTAATAGTACCTATTGCTTTATGGAACATGCACTTATTATCAAAATATTGACTGGATTCTTGTTTCTTCTGCTCATTTGGCCATTTTATTACCTTCGGACTTAAACTGCTAAGAAACATTAGGTCGAAACAGTTGATAAGGATAAGTTGAAGCGGTCCGACAAATCACGAAAACTGCATGCTTCATGGCCAGCAAACCACAAATATCACAAACGGGTATGTTTTTTCTGGAAGTCATTTATGAGAAGAAAGGTCGCTGTAAAGTTCGCTTTGCAACAATTTTTTTCAAAAAGACGCCTTGAGATACGAAAATGAGTTCGGAACTCTTTTTCAGTATAACCTGGCACAGTTTGTTCAATATATTGCTGTATCGAATTTCTCGGATTATTTTGGCACAAAATCAAAGCATATTCCGCAAGAGTTTGGTTTTTGTGTCTAAGGGCGACCAGCATTTCATTTCCTTCATCGTCATCACTTGCAGATGATGAATAATCCATCATTGACATTATGACTGTAGCAACCACCTTGTCTCGTCTAATAAAATAGGGGAATCCAAAATCAATTTAATTTTTGAATACTTGAAAAAGTTTATTATATTTATATATTTACCTTCATTGTTCCCAAATTCAGTTTCCTCAATGCAGACTGCTAGTTGCGCAGGCAATGATTCCACTGCGCCAGCACTAACACATTCCCTTCTAGCGGAGACCTTAAATAATTATTAAATTGTTGTTAGTCACATTTTCTTACTTCATTTGCTATTAAATCACTCATTTTAGTGTCTTTGAAATTTTTAAATTTTAATTAAATAGTGGTTTTGTTGACAAAAAATGGAATCAGCTGATGTCAAATCTTATGTTTTCTTGCTTGCTAATTCGTGCGACCAGAAATTTGTGCAACAAGAATTTGCAACTTCCCCTCCAAATGAAATGTCAAAATCGCGCTCTCTCGTTGCAAATTTTAAGGAGCTTTGGCTCACCGAACGCAGTTCAGTAAAAATTATTACGAATTCGTACAAATTTTTCCTCACCGAACGCAGCTATTTTTGCACACTTGCTGCAAATTTTGATAACCTCAAAAAATGTTTGCAAAATATGATTCGAACTTGCTAAATGTGCATTTACTAAATGCGCCACCATGAACGCTTTTTCGAAACCAATGTCCGAAAATGCAAAATGCTGCATTTTAACTTCAGCATGAACAGCACATTAAACATTGATTGCTTTAATTTAAAATGTTAATTTTCAAAGGGACTCTCGATATTTTTAATGTGCTGGAAAGCTACAGTCATTTTTTGCAAATTATTTAAAGCTCGCAACAAGTTTTAAAAGCTCATCATATGATATTATCAGCTCACTTATTTCTTCTGAAGATTCATCTTCTGAATCACTTATGTCCATAGTATCATCTTGTTGGTCAAATTGAATTTCTATGTTGTTGTCCTCAGTGAAAACATTTTAATCTATTTGGAGAAAACCTTCGAAATCATTTGTCAAATCTAGTCCTTCCTGAAGCCTAGCATAGATTGCCAGTGGAATGTCATCTTCGGGCTCAAAATCTGGAAGATGCTCATAAGTTTCCAAAAGTTCTGCTTTACGGAAGCAATTTCGGATTGTTGTGGCTTCCACTTTATCCCAAGATGGTGTGATGAAATACACAGCTTCTAGTACATTAATCGATTTTGAGAGCTCTGAGGCTGAACTTGTATTGTCAATTTTAGATAGCAAGTGTTTTAAAACTAAGCTTCTATACAAAGTTTTAAAATTGGATTATACCTTGATCAAGGGGTTGGAAGTATGTATTTCTAAACTAAATATCTCTAGAAATGTTCATGATAGTGAACGGAAAGAGGTCGTGACACCTCCCATACAAATAGAAGTTTTGAATACGAAAATCTATGGCACCTTAAATAAAAAATGTTGGATAAGGAAAAGGGGGCCGTGACTCCTGCCATTGCAACACATTTTTCCATGGTGAGCATCGCTGGTGGGGAACAAAAAAATTGTACATATATACACTAAATGAATGCCATACTCAGAAAAATTAACTGTTAATGGGAGAATACTAAAATTTGGCATAGCTTGGAGTGTGATGATTTGTGTTGAAAATGAAAATTTTGGCTGAAGATTTTGTTCAGTGTTATATGATTTGAGATCGACATAAAATGTTTTCAGCCTATTTAAATCTACTATATTGTAAGCAAATTACCAGGTTTTACGGGAACCACATTTTGACCGATAACTTAGTTATCGATAAATATATATAAATATTGTGGCGATTATTCTCAAGCATGTACCATCCCTAACTCCATAACACTCCCACCACTAGTTAACACACAACTGAGATAACGATGGCTACGCTTATGCATGCAAGCGTGTAACTAGGAAGAGAAAGAGAGAAGGCGCGAGTGTTTGCGAATACGATGCAAAGAGGAGATGCTAATAAATAACACCGACCCTTCCAGAACAAGAAAAGCGAACAACCAAGAAAGTTCTCGGTGCGTAGGCAAGCACCCTGTTGGACTATATAAGGCAGTGACCAAGCAAGGCAGACGGATCAGTTTATTTTCAAGCGTTCAATAGTGAACTACTGTAAAGTTATCAAACTCTTAAAATTGTTTTGCGTTTATTACTAGTAAATAAAACTAGCTATTACTTACATTATCTGTGTGTGTGTTTATTCGACTTTATAGTGATCGAACCCAGGATTGATAATCAAGGAATCATCGAATTCGTCACAATTGGTGTCAGAGGCGGTATTGTTGAATAAATACCAGTGAATTTAAGGATAACAAGGACATGGCGAAGCTGAATGAATTAAAGATTCAGCAACTCAAAAATGAGTTGGAACAACGCGGACTGAACACTACAGGCAATAAATCAGAGTTACAGTCACGATTGCGAGAGGCTATGGAAGCAGAAGGAATCAACGTTGATGATCATGTTTTTCATCTTGTGGAGGAGGCACTGACAAAAATGGAAGAAAAAAAGGAGTCTCCGAATCCAGTAGCAACCGTGGACACAAACATGATATTGGCCGTATTAACTCAGATGTCGACTAAAATGGAAGAGCAGAAAACTTGTATAGTATCTCAGCTGGAAGAACAGAAGGCACACATGGCATCTCAGCTTGAAGAACAGAAGACACATATGACATCCCAGATTTCAGCTCAGCTAGATGAAACGAAGGCGTACATGAGATCTCAAATGGAAGAACAGAAGGCATATATCTCATCGCAGTTGGAAGAACAGGAAGCAAAGGTGTCATCAAAACTAGAAGTGCAAGATGCAAAAATTGCACAATTGCAGGAGAAAATCGATGCTGATGTAGATGCATTGAGAGGTCGTATCCAGGAATTGCAACTAAATCGTCAATCTGCTTTAGGGAATACGCCCAAGGTAAAATCACCTTCCTTTGATGGTTCTGTTCCATTCCAGGTATTTAAGCTACAATTTGAGAAGACGGCTGCGGTGAATAATTGGTGCACTGAAGATAAAGTTGCAGCACTATTCGTGGCATTGAAGGGACCTGCAGCAGAAATCTTACAGACTATTCCCGAGTCCGAAAGGAACAGTTATGATGCATTAATGGGTGCAGTTGAGAGACGCTATGGTAGCGAACATCGGAAGCAGATATACCAAATAGAGCTACAGAATCGCTTCCAGAAACCTAATGAGACTTTACAGGAATTTGCATCGGATATCGAGAGGTTGGCCCATCTAGCAAGTGCGGACGCACCCATGGAGTATACTGAGAGGGTAAAAATCCAAAGTTTTATAAATGGAATACGCGATGTAGAGACGAAGCGGGCCACATATGCAAACCCCAAAAGGACATACGCTGAAACGGTATCGCATGCTCTGACGCAGGAAACAGCCTCACTTTTGAGTAAACCTGCATACAAGGCTCATCGTGTAGAAGTGGAAACTCCGGCTTGGGTTGACAAAATTTTGGAAGCGTTGAACGGAGTACAGAAAAAAAGTGATGGTGCCATTAAATGCTTTAAGTGTAGAAAATCTGGTCATATAGCACGTTATTGCGACACTGGCTCCAGTAATCCTGGCAATTTAAGTGGACGTAAACGCAAAGCTGGAGAAGATGAGCAAGATGAATGCCCTATAATCTCTGTGTCACAACTCGAACGGAAAGCGAGTAATGTTACTGTTGAAGGCTACGTGGACGGGAAAGAGCGCTTGCTGACTGTGGATACGGGTGCATCACATTCCATCATTCGGAGTGACTTGGTCAGCGGGAAGGTGAGACTATTGCGGAAAGCTAAGTTGTGGACAGTAACTGGTGACAGCAAGCAAGTCCTGGGAGAAGTGAAATGCAAGGTTGTGATTGGGAATGTGGCCACGTATCACAACTTTTTGGTAGCGAATATTGTCGACGAAGTCATCATTGGCGTCGATTTCTTGGCTGAGAGAGACATTCACATCAACGTAAGGAACAGGGTTATGACTTACAACGGCCAAGAAGTTCCTCTGGTTTTTGGACACAATAAAGGCTATACTACCAAAGGAGTGATCTTGAAGATGAAGCAACAGGAGCCTCGTAAAGCAGAGGTAGATCCTCGACCAAAGGCTTTCGCGGACAAGTACCTCCTGAAGAAGATTCGGCAAGGCCAGGAGGAAGATCCAGATTTGGCACGTGTGTTGAAAGGAATAAAGAAAAACAAACAGCCAGGAAGAGAAGAGATGGTAGCAGAGAGTCGTATTGCAAAAGCATACTGGGCACAATGGAGTAGTTTGAAGCTAATATCTGGTTGTTTGCATCGGATATGGGAAAGTGAAGATGGCCAGAATCATCGATCACTTATTGTTGTTCCCAAGGCAAGAATTCCAGATGTTATCAAAGCGTCGCATAGGTGCCCAGATGGAAGGCACGTGGGAATAAAGAAAACGCTGCAAGAGGTAAAGCGGCGGTTCTATTGGATCGGTTGCAAGCAAACTGTGAGGAAATGGATTACTAAGTGTGCAGAGTGTGCTGAGAATAAAAGATGAACATCTGGTGGTCATGTTACGAGGAGGCAACGCAACTTAGTGTATAATGTGAAACAGTGCAATGGGCATGAGAGAACGGAACAGAATCCTGAAGAAACGAGTTGCAGGAATGTTTGCCGGGTACCATTGGGAACGAAAGTGAAGGCACAAATCCATTCGGGATTAAGAACGGACAAAATGGTTGGAATATGTGACACTGCAATACATTGTGGGAATCTCTGCAGGAGAGGATTGATGTCGGAGTTTCAATCCCTGGAGGAAATGAGGTTTGGTAAAGCAGTGCCAACCATTGAGCGTCTAGCAGCGTTTGGTTTGGGAAAAGTGTCTGATCGGGACGATCAGACTTACGTGGAGGGCAGTGTGGCGATTATTCTCAAGCATGTACCATCCCTAACTCCATAACACTCCCACCACTAGTTAACACACAACTGAGATAACGATGGCTACGCTTATGCATGCAAGCGTGTAACTAGGAAGAGAAAGAGAGATGGCGCGAGTGTTTGCGAATACGATGCAAAGAGGAGATGATAATAAATAACACCGACCCTTCCAGAACAAGAAAAGCGAACAACCAAGAAAGTTCTCGGTGCGTAGGCAAGCACCCTGTTGGACTATATAAGGCAGTGACCAAGCAAGGCAGACGGATCAGTTTATTTTCAAGCGTTCAATAGTGAACTACTGTAAAGTTATCAAACTCTTAAAATTGTTTTGCGTTTATTACTAGTAAATAAAACTAGCTATTACTTACATTATCTGTGTGTGTGTTTATTCGACTTTATAGTGATCGAACCCAGGATTGATAATCAAGGAATCATCGAATTCGTCACAATATAATATAGCAATGTCCAAATGAAACATGTGACCTTCCCCTTTCGTTTGGTACTAAAATTTTAGGGTTTTAGGGCCATCATATTTCCACCGATAACTCAAAATTTCGTAGAGATCGGTTCAGTAGTTTAGACATGAAAGATTCTTAAACAAACTCATCCACTCACAAACTTACGCATTTATATTATAAGTAAGATAATACTTACTTATATTGGGCCTTCCCACTACCAATATCGGTCTTTATACTGAACTTTCCTTTCCTGTCTTGTCCTGTCGTTCTCTTCACCTTCTTTTAATAAACTTTGTTTTATTCTATTTTATGTCATTCATACAAACCCAACTTAGGAGAGCCGCTATCAATGGGCATCGTAGCCAGTGATCAATACAATAAAAACCACTAAAGCAGTGATGCTCAAATCCTATCACCGGTGCGGAGATTTTTTATGCTCTCACACCGATGAGCGCACACGTACAAGGCAAGCGCTCTCTATGCACTGCGAGAAGAAGGTATGTTTTGTAATTAGTTGCTTGACGAGTAATGTATGTATGCGCTGCTTATAAAAATAAAAAATGTTCAACATTGAATGGGAAGACAAATATTTATTTTCCGAAAACTTTTTCGGTAATTCTGAATGTTTAATTTGCCAATACATAGCAATACGCAACAGCGAATATTACGTCAAACGGCATTATTTTAGAAATCTCTCCAGTTACGAAACTGTAACCGGCAGTCATAGAGAAACCCTGATTTGTCAGTTAAAAGAACCATATATACCTATTTAAATAAAATATTAATTGCTAAAAATAATTTGTTTATTAAATATCACATTGTTAATGAACTTTAAAATTTTAAATTTTAAAAATAAAGGCTTAGAAGACAGTTAAATTTTCATTTAAAAATTTAAAGTAAATTAACAAAGTGATAATAAACAAATTATTTTTACAAATAAATATTTTATTTAAATAGGTATATATTTTTTTAAATTAATCCTGAAAGTTTCATAAATTTATCTAGAACGGTTTATTTATAATCCACTTTTGAATAAAAAGTACAAAAAAGTTTCTTTAAAAAAAAAACATTTATTGATATTATTAATATCACAATTTTTTGAAAATGTTTTGGGGATCAATTTTTTATATTAACTACTTATGATATATTATGTCACAATAATTTTGGATATACAGGGTGGCGCAAAAGTCATCCTCCTATCAGAAAATGCTATAAATTTTGCGATTGGCCCCTAAAGTCAGTTCTGTTTTGACATTTGTGTAGTAAACACATGCGAAATACACGTTAATAAACAATGTTACGCTA
The DNA here is from genome assembly GCA_949987695.1 of Merzomyia westermanni. Classification (NCBI taxonomy): domain Eukaryota; kingdom Metazoa; phylum Arthropoda; class Insecta; order Diptera; family Tephritidae; genus Merzomyia; species Merzomyia westermanni. The sequence continues at coordinate 123,431,042 of OX465288.1, read as the reverse complement.
CACTGCTCCAGAACACGGAATATTGCTGACTATTTATTTCGGTCGGTGAAAAACGGTTACTGCGCAAAAGTAATCCTCCTATCAGAAAATGCGATAAATTTTGCGATTGGCCCCTAAAGTCAGTTCTGCTTTGACATTTGTGTAGTAAACACATGCGAAATACACGTTAATAAACAATGTTACGCTACACTGCTCCAGAACGCGGAATATTGCTGACTATTTATTTGACCAATAATCGGTCGGGGCCAAACGGTTACTGTGAATGGTGAGCGCTACAGAGCAATGATCAACGAGTTCTTTTTGCCGCAACTTGATGAATTAGGATTGGAAAACATGTGGTTCCAACAAGACGGTGCAACAGCACACACTGCACGTGCCACAACCGATATGCTGAACATCGGAAGCTTACTTTTGCGCAACCTTGAATAATTCAACTAACGTGAACTCAATCGATTTGCAAAAATTTAGTTGGCTACATTTTTCGGGTGTACGCGAGAGTTCTCTCATATTCTAACACTAGCGCAAAATGTCAGTGTATGCGTGTGAGCATCACTGCACTAAAGCAAAAATGCATGACACGTTTACTCACACAACAGAGGTTCTATAAAGCGAATACCTGTTTTTCATTCGCACTCACAGTGAGAGCCGATCACACGAGTAATACAAAAACATGCCTGACATGTCTGCTCACGCATCTACAGCTCTATAGTGTCAATACATGTTTGGCATCTGTGTTGGTGTATTTTTAAACTAATTTTTGAATATTTTAATAAATTTTTTTTAAGTTTTTTTGATTGACGGCACTGCAGTTTGGCAATACTTATCCATACATATGTAACTGTTAATACCTTAAATGTATAGTTTGGCTATAAAGTGGGACAATTTCAACTCAACTTGCGCATTTATATTATAGATAATGACATTTTTGCATTCTCCAAAATTTTCGATACATAAAAATTAGGCGTGACTAGCATTCAATTTCGTCTATTTAGCGATGGGACGCGAGTGCCAAGGAACATGTTCAATTTCAACAAGACGGACGAACTTTACTTTCTTTATCAATCTCTTTTTCTTCCCGAAAATTTTTTGATATATATTTATAAGTCAATATATATGTATTTCGGTTCGTTTGTGGCGTTGCGATCTACTGCTAGGTGGAGTGCATCTTTCCAAACTGAGGCAATTAATTTTTTGAAGCCCAATTGACAAAACATTTAAAGTCTATTAATTGCACTCCACCTCTATATTTTCAAATTTCAGAAATTGATTACAATGGGTATGGTTAGAGTTTCAAAACTAAAACTCACAGATACCATGTTTTTGTTTAAAGACAAATTCGCCTCTTTTTTTTTGTCGTTGTTTGGCCAAATTGCATTACAACACATATTTAAATATCAAATTATATTGTAATCATTGTAAATAATCATATTTGATAGCATACACATTTTAAGTAATCGATTATGAATTGAACTATGTATTAACATCACTAACTTCGAAAAATAACGAAACCTGTTTTTTCTGTACTGACTTGCTAGCGAACATCAAATAAATCAGACGCATTAAATTAAATCGGCAAATCATTCTAGTTTTCTTTTTATACAGGACATTTGTGGCGACCGTGACAGGACACATTCTATTATAAACACCATTTAAATTAATAAAACAACAAAATTAATATTGGAAACTTGTGATTGCTGCTTTCGAGCTGGTGTGAACATTGGCATTTATACAAATTTGTGTCACCATTCTTTTGAACTTTCAAAGTCATCGCAATTTCTAACCGAGAGCGCAGCAAGTCGAAGGTGCTAGAGTGGAGCCAGGTGGTTTTAGTTGCGCAAACAACAAATTCAATAGCTATCATCGAGGGAGTAACAGCAACAAATTGGAAAGGAATTTGCATATCCAAACGGTAAAATCATTAGGTCATATATAAGGTGCTTACGAACTTGGACATTTGCACAATATACATAAGTAAGTACATATCCATTCACGCATAATATTGCACAATATATACATGAACATACATTGTACCAACCCGAATAAGTGCCTATCTATCGACAAATCACGTGTTACTATCATAGGCGAAGTTTGAAAGCCACTGTCTCACCCTTCGTTCTTTTTGTAATAGTATACCTATATACATATTTTTTCGCCTTCAAAATGGGCAATGAGGAAGATAATGTTGACTTAACTGCCGAAAACTCTGCTGGAAACACTGAAACTGATTTGGCATCGCTCAAGCAGCAAAGGTCAATATTGAAGCGAAACATTTCCAAACTCAAAGTAAAAATTGAAAAGGAAGGTAATAATCCGGATTTAACTATTCTCGAATGTAGGCTCCAAATTTTGGAGTCGTATTTCAAGCAAATAATGCATATTCAGAGCCTAATTGAGAAAGCTTGCCCAACAGATAGTTGTCGTAGTGATTTGGAAGAATTATTTATCGAGGTGAAGTCTAAACTTTTATCATTTATTAAGCCAAAACGCGATAAAACCTTACACGAATGTAGTAGCTTTCTTGATTTAACAACTACTTCATCAATTTCTCGACAAAATCGTTTACCTAAGTTAAAGCTCCCGCAATTCACGGGCAAATATGCTGATTATAAACGTTTTATCAGCGCCTTTTCGAACTTGGTAAACGACGATTCTACCATCACTCCCGTTGACAAATTCAATTATTTGTTAAACTGCCTATCCGGACAAGCGCTAGCCGTAGTCGAAGCATATCAAGTAGCTGAGGAAAACTATCCAAAGGCACTTCAACGCTTAAAGGAGCGGTACGACAATGACGTACTCATTTTCCTTGACCATATCAACACACTTTTCGATCTACCAGTAATGGTACGAGGTGATCCAAATTCACTTCGCAACATCTTAGACAGCGTCACGGCAATTCGTGGGTCACTACTACTTACTTCTAAATTGGGCACCCCTTCAACATCCACTTACAAGGAAAAACAGCAATTAGACAAACTCCCAACATGGGAGGAGTTTTACAAAATACTCTCTCGTCGCTGCCAATTCCTTGAAAGTCAGGGAACCAAACCTGAAGAAAGGCAACCAAAGCCAGCTCCAAAAAGGCAGTCACATTCGTTCACCAACTCTAGGGTTAGTTGCATTTTTTGCCAGAATAGCGAGCACACAATTACCAATTGTGGTCAATTTCTAAATTTGTCGGTGCCTGAGCGTTTTGCTTTCGTCAAACGATCTTCACTTTGTATAAATTGCCTGCGTAAGGGACATTCAGTGTCCAAATGTCAATCAAAATCACGTTGTCATGTCTGTAAGACATCACGTCACACGCATTTGCATATCCACAACCCTTCGCCATCTGATCAGCAATTGCTTTCATCATCGTCAGGTGGGCAAGGTAAACCGACTCACAGTACACCAATATCGCTGGTGACATATACGCAGAAACGTTCAATAATTCCCACTGCTGTAATTTTAATAAAAGATAAATACGGTTCTTTTCAACCCGTACGTGCACTATTGGATTCTTGTTCTGAAATTAACTTTATTACTGAGGAAGCTGCCAAACGCTAACATGGAATCAAGATCCTCAAGAGGTATCCGGAATCGCTGAAATTAGAACTCAGCTAAAGTACTCAGTTGACACAACCATAAAGTCTCGAATTATCGACTTCGAATGGTCTTCAAATTTCGCCATCACAAAAACAATTTCTACAACCCAACCAGCTGAACACATCAACGTTTCCACTTGGCAGTTTCCAAATAACATTGAACTAGCAGATCCTTTGTTCTTTAAACCTCACCGAATTGATGTACTTATAAGCACCGAGGTGTTTTTTTGTTTATTACGCGATGGGAAGATTAACTTAGGTAATGGCTTACCATGTTTGGTCAACACAGTTTTTGGTTGGATTGTTGGAGGAAAGTTCGATGTACCCTTCAAAAACCTAAGCCGAACATGCAATGTAGCAGTTAGGTCACCGTCGCTTGTAGAAATAGATACAACTCTTAAACGATTCTGGGAAGTTGAAGAGGTATCAGTACCAATTGATACACTTTCACCGGAGGAGAGAGATTGTGAGCAACATTTTAGAGAAAATGTTAAAATATGTGAATACGGGCGTTTGGAACTGCGCCTTCCATTCAAAGAACCACCAGAACTGCTCGGAAATTCGCTTGCCAATGCACAACGTAGATTTCTGTCACTAGAACGAAGGCTGGAACGATCGCAGTCTTTGAAAAATATGTATGTTGATTTTATGGAAGAATATCTCTCGTTAGGCCATATGTCACCTTTGAACGACCTTTCAGCTGCAAAGGTCAATTATTTCATTCCACACCACTGTATACTTCGACCCCAAAGCTCCACTACAAAGCTGCGAGTGGTTTTCGATGCATCTGCTAACACTTCTTCAAACCGTTCTCTTAACGATATTCTCATGGTGGGACCTACAATTCAGCAAGATCTCATTATCACACTTCTTGGATTTCGATTTAATCGCTTTGCTTTAACTGCAGACATTCGAAAAATGGACAGGCAATTTTTGATACACGAAAGGGATAGAAATTTTCAACTTATTTTATGGAGAAGTCAAGCAAATGATCCTTGGCAAGTATACCAGCTAAACACGGTAACGTACGGTATGGCTTCCGCACCATTTCTGGCCGTGGGGTCGTTGTTCCATATCGCAGAAACCTATAGTGACAAATTCCCCGTCGGGTCTCAAGTTCTACGAAAAGATTTGTATGTAGATGACTTATTGACTGGTGCTGATAGCACCATCGAGCTTCAGCGTAGGAAAATTGAAATTACAAATCTGTTGGCAACGTCTGGGCTCGAATTAGCGAAGTGGAACAGCAATAATATAGACGTCGTTGGCGATGATGTTAGTGAAAAACAAACAAAGGCTGGTGAAGAGGATATGGCAAAGGCGTTGGGACTTTGGTGGAAACCTAAAGAGGATCTTTTTTGCTTTCAATTTGATCTGCAAATACCCGATATTCCATCTAAACGTTCTGTATTATCAATTATTTCTCGAATTTACGATTTGATTGGCCTTATTAGTCCTGTAATTATACGTTGCAAAATTTTATTGCAAGAATTGTGGATTCAAAATCTTGATTGGGATCAACCTTTACCATACCAACTTCTTAACATGTGGAATCTCATAGCAGCAGACTTAGCAAAAATCAACGATATAGAAGTACCAAGGTACGTTCATACAGGGTGTTTTTTTACAGGTTTGTTTTTCGAATAGAGATAAAACTGGCATTTTGTGGTCAAATCTGGCAACTCTAATGTCATTTATGTTCAGTTTGGTTTGCCATTTCATCATGAACAGGTTGACAAAAGAACAACGCTTGCAAATCGTGCAAATTTATTTCGAAAATAATGGTTCAGTTCGCGAAGTTTACCGTGAGCTCCGTCCATTTTATGGTCGACATAATCGTCCATCAGAGCAATTAATTCGGTTAACCGTGGATCGTTTTCGCACTACGTTTACTCTATGTGATAATACGCATCCGCAGAGACGTCGAACAGTGCGCACCGAAGAAACAATTGCCGCTGTAGAGCAAAGTGTTGAAGAGGACCCGAATGAATCGATTCGCCACCGTGCACAGCAATTGGAGCTTTGTCCATCAACTTTATGGAAGATTTTGCGCAAAGATCTTGGCTTGCGACCTTACAAGATCCAGCTTGTGCAAGAATTAAAGCCGCGAGACCATGCAATGCGTCGTGATTTTGGTGTATGGGCCGAAAATGAGATTGATTTCGATGCTGATTTTCATCGCAAAATTTTGTTCAGTGATGAGGCTCATTTTTGGTTGAATGGCTACGTCAACAAGCAAAATTGCCGCATTTGGAGTGAAGAGAATCCACATGAGACCCTTGAAACGCCATTACATCCACAAAAACTGACTGTTTGGTGTGCTCTATGGGCTGGTGGAGTCATTGGGCCATACTTCTTCCGCAATAATGCTGGAGAGGCAGCTACCGTTAATGGAGACCGGTATAGAGCCATGATAACCGACTATTTTGTTCCCGAATTGGATGGCATGAATGTGGATGAGTTGTGGTTCCAACAAGACGGCGCTACATGCCACACAGCGCACGTCACAATCGATTTATTGAAGGAAACATTCGATGAGCGCATAATTTCGCGGAATGGACCTGTCAATTGGCCACCAAGGTCGTGTGATTTGACACCATTGGATTATTTTCTTTGGGGATATGTGAAGTCGCTCGTATACACCAACAAACCAGAAACGTTAGGGGAATTGGAAGCCAACATTCGTGGCGTTATTGCCGACATACGGCCCCATATGCTCGAAAAAGTGGTTGAAAATTGGACCTGTAGAATTCGCTTTATTCGAGCCAGCCGCGGCGGCCACATGCCCGAAATCATATTTAAACATTAATGGCATAAAATTATCCTTCCAATAAAGCCAAATTGATGGACCTTAAAATGATTTTCTTGTGCTTTATTTCAATTCGAAGTTCTATACCCCTAAAAAAACACCCTTTAGTTCTCTTTTTATACACGACAATCGTCTTTGAAATTTTCGTATCATCTTTTTATTTAGTCTTGAATTGTTATCTTGTATATCAGACCCGTGCGCACAAAATATTCGAGGGGGGGGACTTTAAACTCAAGTTACGTAATCAATGAAAAAAGATAAGAAATATTTTTTTTTGGATTACGGAAATTTTATTGTCAAAAGTCATATTTAGTTACAATTATTTAATAAATCAACTCTTCGAGGTACTGAAAAAAACTTTTTCAAAATTATTTGCGGATCGATTTTGACATCGCGATGTACATTGATTGAGGCTAAGCCGTTTAGACGATCTTTAGACATTGTTGATCTCAAATACGTTTTTAGTCTTCGCAAAGTTGAGAAGGATCGTTCATTCGTCGCTGTTGTCATAGGCAAAACTGCCATAACGCGAAGCATTTGGATAACATTTGGAAACACATCTTCATTACAAATGTCGAGTGCTTCAAGTGAGTTTTTTATTTCCTTTCCGGCAATGAGCTTCCGCCAAAGTTGTACTTCGTTCACCCAGATGTCACGGGAAACGTCGTGCAAAATTTAACAGTATGATTGGAATAGTTGAGCGCAGGACTCTTCGAAAATTTTCATTTTGTTGGGAAAAAGGCAAGCGAAATTTGATAAAATATTGCGGTGATTTAAGAATCGATTTTGCAATTGTGTCAGAAACGAATCAGTGTACGCTATGTAGATTCTTATATGGAAATAATCTTCAACGTTGGGCAATTCAATTTCGTATTGCTCCACAATTTCGCTTACGGTTTTGAAAATTTGTCTGAACTCCCCCTTAGCGTTTTCTCTTCTTTCCATCAAAATTGGTTTCGCAGCATCAGCCAATTTGATAGCCTCTCCCAGATCTTGATTTTCTCCTTGAAGTACTCGACTCAGAGACAATGTGAAAGAATGCACCGAGCTCAAAATATACATCGATATCTTCAAATTTGCGGTTTTTATAGCTGAAAGCAGTTCGAAAGCTCCAGACTAAGTCGTTGGGTCTTTCCAGTTGGTGGAAATCACTTCAAAAGCGCGAATTACTGTTGCTTCCAAATGGAGATATGTTGCGACGAACTCATGCCATCTACCCATCTGGTTTAACAAATTTTTTTCAATTTCTTCACTCGAGTTTCCGATAGATGTTCATTTTCACTTATCGCATCCTGAAGGGCATTTTGGCGTTTCGGATAAATGAAGAAGGAATGGATATTCTCTAGAACTCCCAGACAATTTTTGATTCCCGTTATATTGCACGCAGAGCTTACCGCCAAATTGAAGCTACGAGCAGAACAATGGGAGTGTATAAGTTTTTCTGACAACAGCTTGAGCCCCTTGGAACTCTCCGCTAACCGCTCTCGCACCGTCATATCCTTTCCCGTAGAAATACCTGTAATCCAGTCCGGAAGATTTTAGGAAATCAAGGTAAGCAGTTCGTATTCCCTTTCCAGTGAAATCGGTAATAGGAATAAAACACAAAAAATCTTCCTGAATGATGAACTTTTCGCCGTATTTATCCAAGTAGCGAATGCAAATTGAACTTTGTTCTACTCCTGCAATGTCTGGCGTGTCATCGTCCGATTTAGCCATGTCCGTCTGTCCGTTTGTACGCAAACTAGTCCCTCCCTTTTGAGATATCTTGATGAAATTTGGTATGGAGCCGTCATCTTGCATAAGATTAATCATTTGTCGGAATCAGCAAGATCGGAGCAATACAACGCATAGCTCCCATACAATCGATTGTTCCGACTAACGAAGTTTAACCTTTAGTTCATATTACATACGCAATGTGACTAGTAAAAATCAGCCAGATCGGACCAACATAACAAATATATCGATATTTCGATAAATAGGTTTTGGGTTATAAATTTTGCAATTAAAAAGCTAGGAAAACAAAATTTTGCAGGCATATGTAAGGTGTGTAGTGAAAATCACCCAGATCGGACCAACATAACATATATAAAAAGCCCCTCCTTTGAATTATTAAGCTATGTAACATTGTTCTTATATTGGTAAGGTTTCTAAACAAATTTTTCAAAAACGTGTTCGAAAAATATTCTACTGCGTCTTTCTTCGGGTTGCTTTAAAAATTAAAAGGGTTGTTTTATTATTTAATTTTGCTATCGTTTTATATAGTAAAAATCTATTGAAAATGAGATTTTTGTGTTTAAATATTGCTTTCGTTTTAAGTATTGAAAAAATTATTCTGTTATCCAATAATACTACTATGGCAGTTTCGTTTTTTAGAAAAATAAGCATTTAGCTTTTTCATAACTAAAAAACAACAAAAAAAGGAATATGAAGTTTTTCAAAAGCGTCTTTCAAAACTTAGATCTGAAAATTTTACCAATAACCGATATCAAGTATTTAGGGGAACCACATTTTATGGCAACCATATTTTGAGCAATAACTTATTTATCGATAAATATATCGAAACATGGCTAAGTTCAAATGAAACCAGTGGCCTTCGCCTTTCGTTTGATACCGATGTTGAAACAAATTTCTAGGTTTCAGGGGAACCACATTTTTCCCGATAACTCATTTATCGATGAATATATCAAAATATGGAATCGTTCAAATGAACGCTGTGGCCTTGCCCTTTCGTTTGACACCCATATTGAACACAGACATCAAGGTTTTATGGGACCCACATTTTGACCGATAACTAATTTTTCGATGAATATATCGAAACATAAAAAGTTCAAAAGAAAGTTGTGGCCTTGTCCTTTTGTTTGATACCAATATTGCACGCAAAAATTTATTGGTTTTATGAGAACCACATTTTGTATCGAAATATCGAACAGTTTAAATAAAATCTGTGGCCTTGCCTTTTCCTTTGACACCCATATTGCACGCAAATTTCAAGGTTTTATAGGAAAACATTTTCACCGATAGCTGATTTATCGATAAATATCGAAATATGCAACAGTTCGAATGAAAGCTGTGACCTTTCCCTTTCGTTTGATACCCATATTGTAGGGAAATTTCAAGGTTTGTGGACAATTACATTTTGACCGATAACTCAGTTACCGATAAATGTAACGAAATTTGTAAAGGTCCAAACGAAGCCTGTGGCCGCCCCGTTTAGTTTGATATCCATATTGTAAGAAGTTTCTACACATTTACGCGAAATATTATAAGAATAGGTCAAGTATACTCAGAGTTATATGGAATAAAAAAATATCGAAAAGTAACGGTCCCTAGCAGGCCCGGAACCCCCAAATTACAAAAAAAATTGCCTATAATTCCTTACAGACTTATTAGCTGTCTGCACACCAAATTTCAACAAAATCCGATTTGTCGTTCTCACGTTATAGAGGAACAAAAGCAAACGTCTGGACATCCAAACATTCACATTTATAATATCATTAAGATTTAGATTACATATATGGAAGTTTATTTACGGAGAAAAGTCAATGTGTGCCAAAAGAGGTTGCCATGGGAAGTAATTTAAAAAGATTGGATAGAATATATATGTAACCATTTTTTTTTTCAACTATGTATTTTTGTAAGGTATTTTTTATACGAGTATTTTATTTAAACATAAGTTTAGTATTCGGCTGTAGTGTTCTGGTGAATATTTGTTAATTACTAATATTTGGCTCATGCTTCCATCGGGCACATCTATACAAGCATAAAATAATGTATATTTACTTTGTTCCGATTCATGTTTAATACCACCATCACCGAAGGGTCTAGGACAACTTGCTTAGTCAGCTGCCCGTCTGTTGCAATGCAAATCAGCTCCAAAATTCAGTTTTTTACGTAATATTAATCATTTATCGGAACCTAAAGGATCGGGCCACGATAGCATATATCTCCCAACATAAGTGATTGTTCAGATAAACGGCGGTTTCAGTTTAAACAGTTAGTTTCTAATTTACACAGAATCATGAAACTTTGGGCGCGGTGCTCTTCTTGAGAACTTCACTTCACACACTTCTAATCAGTGTATAAAAGTAGTAGGAATTTAAAAAGGGTGAGTGGAACTTTCTATAAAAACTTAAATTTGAACTCAACAAATATCTGGAAAGAAGTGACAAAGGTGGTATGGGCACCCCCATGGAAACTGATTTATCTCAAACTCGGTATTTAGCCCGTCACAGTAGAAGTAGCTCTATTATAATAATTTTATTATTTGTTTTCCAATGACTATATACTTTTCCTTATGTGTATTTCAGGCAAACATCATACCTGCACGGATGTAAAATAATAATTTCGACACATACGAGTATGCATCCAAAAATATCTGACAGAAATGGAACTCATTAAGCTTCTTATTTACTCGTCATTAAACACTGAATCGTCAAAAATAACGTTGGAAGACCTCAAACGCAGTTTCGGCCATTGGACAAAATTATGATTTATCATGGTTTAGGTTCAACGAATAAAAAATACAATAGACAACAATTTTCTTCTGCGTTTTCAATATCTTAGGTTTAGGCTGAAAGAAAAAATTTTTCTGCAAGATATGTATTTGAACAAAGCATCATAAGGGCACCCGTTTTGATCGAGATGACAGCTTAAAGTTATTGTTTTTCATATATTGGTTATTTGAGAAATAGCGACAACCTCGGTATATTTTCTGCATAGAAGTTGAATTATTTGCCCAATATCTAAGTAGCTACCACTTTAGCCATTGATTTTAGACTGCCATCTAGGAGTGGACGGCACTAAAGGGGCCAGGGTTGATGCATGCGCCTAGATACAATATGATAGGGATATGTGTAATAAGGACACAAATAGGTGCTGCTTTTGTAAAATTCGTTTATTAGTTATAGGTCAGTTTTTAATTTGAACAAACATTATTTGAAATAGGTGAACTATAAACTCTGCCTGCTTATTGTTGTTGTTATTAACTTTTAACGAAAGTCCAATGAAACTATCAGTATCAACAGGGCTGAAGCAAAGCGAAATTATTGTTAGGAGAGTGTGTTATATTGAGGTGGGCATACCATTCGTGCCTTGCGTATGGTGGGGTTGGTGGATAAGTAAGAGTTTAACTTGTTACAATGTCCAGATGGAAGTTGAGTCAAACTGACTCGAGTCGCCATGGGAAGGACGATTTCTTCTTCTTCTATTTCGGGTAGATAGATATAGATGGATCAGCGTGCAACAATGTCTGTTTGGATGTCGTCATTTATGACAGCTCAGCAAAAACTGTCTGCTTAGCATTTCCGTGTGCTCTCTAACATTGAACATCTCAGCCTCTCGGTGGGAATCAACCTCAGGTGCAACAAGAAGATATCTCGCCGCGGGTCTGCTTATGGTATTTGTTATTTGTAACAGTCGATAACGTAGCGCCATCGACGTGGATGTCTAACTCATGTCTCATTTGCGCATTTCACGTTATTCACCGTAGCCATAGTTTTAGTATATGAGGTCTCACTTGGCGAAGAAACTGGAGGTTGGGGAGATAACTGTCGAACTTTGAGTAACCGTTGACCCCATTCATCTCGGATTAAATGCTAACGGCTTATATAGCTAGCGGTCAACCCTTTTAAACTAGCTGAGAGTTGTCATCTCTCTGAATTTTGAAAGAGTGTGGAGTGATTGACAATGCAACGTTGATTGTTATATAATTGCATTTTTCATTTTTCAATCCACCGCCGAATTATGCAGATGATCTAATGCTGTCACCTTGTTAATTCGCCTTGCTAACAACTTTTTAAAAGGCATGGATACGCTAATAACAAGCTCCATTTCGTATTTTTGTGTTAAATTAGCCCTACAAAAATTAGTGCGACTGATGTCTGCAGTAGGTTATAATGGATCCCAACTATTCCGTTATGGACATAGTTGGGATAAGTGGATTTTAATTTTTGTAGCCTACTTTTAGGTGTTGAAAGTAAACTTGTCGTTCGTACCCGAACGGGAACAAAGGGAATCCGTCCGACACTACCCGATTAGGCATGAAAGGAACCATTAGTATCTTCAGAGGACATGCTCAAACAAAAGGGATTACTTGTACCCAAGCAAAGAGATCAAAACTGGCATTGATTCTAGACTAATCGCATATTTTGCAGAGATATTACAGCGTTTAATAGCCCTACCAATCATGGCTAACCGTGGTGAAACTCTGATTACAAAAATTGACGAATTTTTACTAACCCCAGCGCATATTTTGGGAATTTGTATGGAAAACAACACATGCCTAAAAGTATACACTCACACGTACACGGAAAAACATTTTCAACATGGTTAAAAAGTGAACAAAATTTGTTTACTTTTTTTATCCACTTTTTTTGTACGCGCGACTCAATGTTTATTCAGATTTTTATCCATTGCTGGTTAGCAGGGAAAGCATTGGCATATACATAAATGTATTTGAAATAATATCCCTCCCTACAAGACAACGAAGCTTTTTATAAGTGCTTATAAATGCATTTTTATTAATGACGATACCCCTTATTAAAATACTTAATTTTATTCAGGCCTTGGGAAAATGTAAGTACTTTCCCCTCGTATATGCAATGCTATATACCTTATATCTCTTTCTAACTAACAGCATTTTCAATAAGGTAAAAAATGTATCTACTGTGCTCTGAAAAGCACAAAAATCCTTACTGTTTAAGCGACATAAGCCGTAGTCATTTCTCTCGTTTATTTCATTCGCAATCAGCTTATGAAATATTCCAAAGATATAGTTTATGCTTTGCAATCCCAAATCGAGGTTTTTCACAACGAGAATGAGGAAGCCAATCCCGCGCAATGCCTCAAAGCCAACAGTGCTCGTTAAGGCTAAGGACTAAAGTACTTATATTTACCCTTACAAACCACTTAAGGTTTAGGGCCAAAGTACTTATATTTGCACTTACAAACTGCTCCGGGCTAAGGCTTAAAGTACTTATATTCGCCCTTACAAACCACTTAAGATTCAGGGCCAAAGTACTTATATTTGTCTTAATGTTCATGAATTTTGAAAAGATTTTAAATTTTTATTTTGCATAAATATCCCTTGTAGACAGTTTAGCCTTTTACAAGTACTTATTGTAGATTTTCATTAATACCGAATGCCCTTAATAATGTGTTCAATTTGGTTCAGGCCGTGTGAAGAATTTGAACACTTCCCCTTCCCATGTGATACGATATATCTTTTTTACTTATTAAATTTGTATAAATGAAAAATATATCTTCTTTGCTCTAACAAAGCCTCAAATTCTTCATTCAGATGCTTATAAATTATTCAGAGCAAGCAACCAAACTGCTCAATATTTACATCTTCCACCCCTTATAACTATAGCTCAATATGATGTTCATTTCTAATGCTCAATGTACTTATAAATTACCTTACAAACTGTTCACAGCAAATGTTCAAAGCCCTTATACAGGGTGGCGCAAAAGTAATCCTCCTATCAGAAAATGCTATACATTTTGCGATTGGCCCCTAAAGTCAGTTCTGTTTTGACATTTGTGTAGTAAACACATGGGAAATACACGTTAATAAACAATGTTACGCTACACTGCTCCAGAACGCGGAATATTGCTGACTATTTATTTGACCAATAATCGGTCGGGGCCAAACGGTTACTGTGAATGGTGAGCGCTACAGAGCAATGATCAACGAGTTCTTTTCGCCGCAACTTGATGAATCGGGATTGGAAAACATGTGGTTCCAACAAGACGGTGCAACAGCACACACTGCACGTGCCACAACCGATATGCTGAACATCGGAAGCTTACTTTTGCGCCACCTTGTATTTTCTCTACAAACTACTCACGGTTTCTCTCCTAACTACTTATTTAAAAGAAGAAGATACATTTTTTTATTTTTAAATGACAATTGAGACATTTTATTTTAGCAAAAATATATTTATATGCATATGTACATTTATGAAATAATTAATACAGAATAGCTATGTATTTACAGAAAAGTATGTAGACAATAACTTAAATAAATAGACCTAAATTATAATAATAATAATAATAATAATTCCCAACGGATTACCCACCATATCCCGCCCGACCGGCGCGAGGGGCGCATCCGCATAACGCGCGGATTATTCGTTCGTGCCGAGTCGTTGAAAGGCTTTGGTTTGTTAATCGTCGAGATCTAAAACTGCTCAGCTACAGAGAAAACCTCATCAGCTAAGTAAAGTAGATATAGGATAGATTATACATTAAGAAATAACTAGTTAACAGAATAAAATTATTGTTAAAAGTTAAAATAGAAGTCAAAGAATAAAAAACAATTAGTAGCTTTGAATTTAGGACAGAAAGAATTGATTTTTTTATGCTGAAAAGCGAGTCTGAAATATCAAATCTACCAGAAAGAGAGTTATAATCTTGACACAAACAGCGAAAAGGCTCATTTAACTGAAAATTGGTTCGGCACTGTTTTAAGACTAGAGGTTTAAAATGCCTTGAAGGACGAGACGGTACATTGAAGTTCACTTCACTTAGAAGAAATGGGCTGGATAGTGAACCATTTAGCAATTTAATCATAAAAATAATTCCAAGCATTTCCCTCCGACTAGAAAGTGTGTGTAGATTAATGAGTTTTAAACGATTCGTATAGGGTGGCAGATTGTACGAGGGATCCCAATGAAAATCTCTTAAGGCAAATAGTAAAAATTGTTTTTGAACTGATTCAAGGCGATCTACATGAACCTGGTAACGCGGGTTCCAAATTATACAACCATATTCAAGTATCGGTCTGACTAATGTAGTGAAGAGGGCCTTAGTTACATAAGGGTCGCTAAATTCTTTAGACCATCGTTTAACGAATGCTAGGACACCTCTAGCCTTATTGACTGTTGTATTAATATGGCGGTTGAAACTGAGTTTATAGTCCATAGTAACCCCCAGGTCAACAAAATCATACACTTGCTCAAGACTATAATTTTTAATTGTATAGGAAGCCGGCTGAGAAATTCCACGCGAAAAACCCATGTGTTTACATTTTTTAAGGTTAAGTGGCATATAATTTAAATCGCACCAAGTAACTAGTGCATCTAGATCTGATTGTAGCTTATTTCTATCTTCAAATGACGCGAATGACATGAAAAGCTTTACGTCGTCGGCATACATTAACATTTTTGAAAATTTTATTATTGTAGAAATATCATTTATAAACAACAAGAACAGAATCGGGCCAAGATGGCTTCCTTGAGGAACCCCCGAAGAGACATAAATGACATCGGATACTAAATTTTTGAACATTACTCTTTGTGTCCTGTCACTAAGGTAAGAAGAGATCCAGCGATTGAGACCCGGCTGGAAGCCCAACTGATCGAGTTTATGAATAAGTAATGAGTGACACACTTTGTCAAAAGCTTTGCTGAAATCCGTATAAATAACGTCGGTTTGCAGATTTTTTCTAAAGCCATTTGAGACATGACTGGTAAACTCAAGTAAATTCGTAACTGTGGACTTTCCCTTACTGAACCCGTGTTGGCAGTCAGCTATCAAAGTAGAGATCGGACCCGTAAGTTGATTTGTAACAATAGCTTCAAACAATTTTGGGATGGCAGAAAGCTTTGCGATGCCACGATAGTTCTCTATAGAAGACCTACTCCCGCTTTTATGCAGCGGTAGAAGAAACGATTCTTTCCACGCAGTTGGAAAAACACCACACTTTAGTGATAGATTGAACAAATTGGTAAGGGGTTGGTAAATATGGTTCGCACACTTTTTCAAGAAACATGTAGGAATCCTATCAGGACCATATTTAAAATGTTCTTTTAAGGTTTTAAGGTAAATTAGAACATCTTTGGCGCATATAATTGGTGAATTAATTGAATTTGTCCCGTGTAGCTTATAGGGATAGTTTTGAAAGTTTGGATTGGTGACAGCAGAATAGTTAGAAGTGAAAAATTGAGCAAAAAAATTTGCGATACATTGATTATCGCTAGATATAATGTCTTGATATTTCATGGCTGAGGGAAACCCTGATACTTTACGTTTAGAATTTACGAAACCATAAAATGACTTAGGATTGAGAATAATGTCTCTTTTCGTTTTAGAGATATAAGCTTTATAGCACTTCTTATTTAAATCTATGTACTTCTGACGTAGAATGGAATACAGTAGGTAATGTTTATTTAATCCGGATTTCTTATATAAATTAAATGATCGCGTTTTCCTATTTTTAAGAGCCTTAAGCTCTTTAGTAAACCAAGCTTGCGTAGGATGATCGTAAGTTACTTTACGTTTAGGAATAAACTTCTCAAATAGGCAGTAAATAGTGTGATTGAAATGTGAGACGTTTAGATCGATATCACAACCAAATTCAGGCCAAGTTAATTTAGACAGTTCTTTATTTAATTTCTTGTAGTTTGCTTTGGAAAAGTTATAATCAAAGCTACTACATGAGTAGCATTGAGTGCCTTGGCCATTACTTATGGTTTCGTAGACTATTTCCATAGAAGGGTGGTAAAGGTCTTCTGGTAAAACCAACGGATCACAACGATTGACAGAAAATTGGTTTGTATCATTAACATACACTAAATCTAAGACTTTCCCAAACTTGTTAGCGGTAACATTTATTTGATTAAGGCAAAGATCGGAAATTCCATCTAAAAAGTCATTGAACCCCAGTTTGGACGGATTTGGAATAATGTTACCATCAGATATGTTCCACGATATATGAGGTAAGTTAAAATCACCCAAAACAATAATTGAATCTGAAGCTTTAGTCATAAGGTTAACAGTTTTGAGCAGAGAGACATGTTGCATGTAGACTGAAAAATCTGATGCTGGAGGGATGTAGCAAACATATAAGTACATAGAGACGTTGTCTAGTTGAAGGCGGATGCATTTGAACTCAATGAAATCGATGTTAGGAATATTAACCTCTTCTGAAGGGATGGAGGAATGAACGGCAAGTAGAACACCACCCCCGACTCTGTTCAAGCGATCATTTCTATATACTTGATATTCATTACATAAAAACTCTGAATTGAAAACATGAGGTTTTAGCCAAGTTTCGGTAAAAGCAATTACATTATAATTACAATGAAAAGATTTCAAAAAGAGATCAGTTAATTTGGTATTTAGACCTCTGACATTTTGATAAAAGATATTCACGGATTTAGTGCTCAGTTTTTTGACTCAACGTTATTACGAGAAATTTTCGCTACATTTTGAACATTCCTATTCGGTCTGTATTCAAACTCCCGCACAAGAGCCCCGGGAGGCCAAAAAGAGCTGTCCAAAAGAGTATCGAAATCTTTCCCAGATACATGAATCTTAAACGAAGACATACTTCTTTGATATGTGAAATTAAATTTTCTAACAGTTACGTTTTGATCTTTAACTCTAGAAGAAATATGGTACAACAAATCATCCTCGGTGGTGTCTGGATGGAACCTAGACACAAAAATAGATTTTTTGCGAGGAACCACAACCAGCTTACCAACGATTGGTTCAGACTCCATTGCAATAGTTGGAGGTTCCGGGTTTTTCCTAGTGGACATTTTTGAAGGGGCGTTCTTCGACGTTGCTCGGACAACCGTACTAGGAACTGGAGAAGCCAAATCTATAAGTTCAAGGGGTTGAGGCAAGTTCGGGACTGTTGAGGTAGTAGGCCGATCATCCGTACGCCTGCGCTTGTTTTCGCGATGATCAGGGCATTCCAAATGAGGCGAATTCTCCAAAGTTTCCAAGGTTTTGAAAATATTTTCATATTTTTGGAACTTTTCAGTCAGCAATGAAAAATCTTTGCTTATTTCAGAAAAACCGTTTCTGATATGCCTAAAGATTTTACACAGATCAACTTCCGTCGACCGGCATTTGGAACAAGACCAGCGCAGGCCTTTTCCTTCGTTAAGCAGGTCATTCTACCGGTTAACCCAGTGCACTTGGCGTGGACAAGTCCATCACACAGCCAGCAAGCTACAAAGCGTTCGGACTCGCTTTTTAACTGGCAGTTTGCTATCATGCACGACATTTTCATATAAATACTTATATAAATTTATAATAAAAATTATAAGTTAAGAAAAAAAATTTAGCGGATTAAAGAAAAGCAACCCTGACAGTTTAAATGACACAGTACTGAGCGAACAGTTTTAAACACACTGTATCTGACGTTCAACAAACCACGCAAAACAGCTGTAACGAAAAAGAAATAAGAAAAGCAAGTCAGAGCACAACAACAATTGCAATATGAAATAAAGCCTTTCAATAGCAACAAATAAAATATGCAAAGAACTCGGCACACACAAATTCAACAAAATGAATTTATAATAATGAATCACTATCAAAACTTTTTAACACTATTCACACCAAGTAGTGAAGCACAATTAGATATTTATCTCTATTAACTTTAATTTTAACTTTAGAATATAAAAGATATTATTAATTTATTAAATATAATCACAGAGAAAAATATAAACAACTACACAGCTTGACGTTTGCGTTATAAAAATACAATTTTTGCGGCTAAATTAATTGCTTATCTATACGCCATTCAGCGTAATAAATAGTTTTGGTTGTTGAAAACCATCCTGCCAGTACCGATTATTATTATTATTTGCCTTCCGCGAATATATAAAGAGGCAAAAACACTATTTTACTTTAAAACTGGAAAAATTTGACATATAGTTGTACAAAATTTATTTTCATTTTTAAATTTTATTTGAATGACACTATGTCAACTTCATATTGTCTCTTTTGTGCATTAAAAATTCAAAAAACAAAATTTATTTGAAAATGTGAATGTGCTGTAAAATAAGGGGGGTTGCATAAATGAGTAGGGCTACAGATAATGGCAAGTACTTTGACCGAAATTAACCACAACAACAGCAACAACAAATTTCTAAATCATTTATACAACCCCCCCATAGTTTTTAACATATTAATTTTTCCAAATATATTTTGTTATTGCAATTTATTAATGTTTTAAAGAGACATCATGAATGGGTTTTTTCCATTTAAAAATGCTTAAGAAAGAACGAAATAGACGTATGTACACATCTGTATATGTCCTGTCTTCTACTTGATAGACACACCGATTTTGACATATTTCCTTAAAATGAAACTTCAAAATTAAAATTTGTTTTCAACTTAAATTTTGAAAAAAATGTGTTTTGCTTAGTTCAAATATGCTTACATAGGTTTAATCATGGTAGAAGAAAGAAGGTAGTTCCACTGTCATTTTCAAGTTGTCATTTTTACTTCATTTTTGATTAGAAAACAGATTACTGCCATTTTGTAGGTGTCAAAATTGATGATAGCCCTGCCCAATCGAATATTTTAAAAAGTGGGTATTTTTAGAGCATGTTTTGGAGATTTTTCACAAGACCGTTGTGGTGCAGGCTGAAGAGAGCGGATCAAGAATGAAATAACAATCCTTTCATATTAAATTAAGTGTTCGATTGATTTCAAAGGAAATATATGAAGAAGGGGTATATGAAAACCGTTAAAAAGTGGGCAAGATGATTCAACAAGGGAAAATTAAAAGTTAAACAGCTTTTTCAACCATTTTCAATTCTTTAATTTGAAAAATTTTTGTATTATTTTTTTACATAAACCTTCAAGAATATTTCAAAGTCATAATAAAAAGTAACCATTAATAAACATATACATATGTATATTAACAATATTATTATATAAGGCTTACAAGTAGGTTTTGAAATTAAATTTCAGTAGTAGTTTTGACAATCTAAATCTATGTATGTGGTAAAGTTAAATGAGGTTGTTGGACAGTAGGCGACATTTTTGTTTAACATGTATTAATATATGCAAAAATTAAAATTTTTTATTATACTACGTCGTAATTTTTTTCATTTTTTTTGCTTTCTTACTTTTCTTATCAGTTTTGGATTCCTTTAATTTCTTGTTAAGATATCTAATTCGAAAAAAGGTTCTACCAAGAAAAAATCGTTTTAGCACTTTTTCAGGTAAGTTAGCTTTTGTGTTTAATAATAAATTTTGCATATAATTCGAATTAGTTGCCAAACTTTCTCCATTAATTTTGATGAAAGTGCTATTCGCTTTTTCCAAACAACTTATAAACTCCGAATTTGGTTTATATAGCCCTCCTTCCGAAAGTAGATTTACATACGTAAAATTTTTGTCATTGGCATCCGATGCCCTGCAACCATATTCTTTTAGCCCCATTTTTGAAATAATATATCCGCCAAAGTTTTCCAGCCCGTCGAACTCTATATCGCTTAGTACAGTTAAAAATTTATTCGTCCCTTTCTGATCTTCAAGCTGTGTATATATGCAAATATTTTTTCAATATAATTCGGTCATATATCAAAGAATACAAGTAGTTTACATACCTCTATATTCTCTTCTTGTGACATCGAAACAGCATTAACTTCTTTAAAAACAAGGTGTGTGAGCGTTTCGTCTTCTAATGTAAACGTTTTTCTCTCATCTGATTCTTTTCGATCTTCAAATGTACTAAAGTGCATTAAATTGTCCTCAGTTTGTTCCACGTTAGCTTCGGAACACAATATATTTTCCTTGCGGTCTGAAGAAACGATTAATTTATCATAATCATAACCCAAATTGACTTGTTGGATCCAAATTTTTCTTCAGTAGGGAAATAAAAAATAAATAAAAATTACCGAGCATATATGAGCGAAGGCGATATTTAAATTCAAGTGGTGATGGATGATCGTGGAGTCCTCCTTTCGAGCGTATAGCACTAAAAAAGTTCTCCAGACAATCTTGGTTCAGTTTTGACGTCAGTATAAACTCCATTCCATAATTTTGGAAAACGTAGCTACGTAGAAGTGGAACACCTCGTTGAAATGGAAGAAGATTATCATTTCGGAAAATAAGTAAATTACTTATAATTGATTCATTAACTCCAACTCCAAAAATTTTGTTCAGCAATTGCTAAGCAATATGCCTTACTCAAAGGTCGCGTATCTTTTTGGGCGGTTTTGGTTGTTGCGGTCACCCTGTGGTCCGTACCCCACGTTCGGAACGCTTCCGTGTTCTTGACACGTCAGCAATTGACAGATGTCAATTCACAACCGCAGCCAACTCTTCCGGTCCGCGAAACTTCCCGTCCTTTTCAACACCGGCAGCCGAGGCGACCACCAGCGAAAAAGGAAAGAAAATTAGGAGCCGCAGGAATCCCAGTCGATCGCGGGATCGAAGCCATCGATAAAGGCGAATAAACACTCCAGAGCTTGGCAGTACATCACGGAATCGGCTCACTTGCATATTTTTGCGATCTGAAAGTGAGACGAAAGAAAATACAAGGTAAGTGATCGCAAGGCGTGAGAAGCAGAGGACTCACGACAATCATCTTTCTTTTATACAGGAAATAGAATTCGGGTGTATAACCTCAGGCCCAGGCCGCACGGCGGTGGCACATCACGGCAAGCGTAGTAGCAAGTAAAGGCCACAGTCCAACGCAGAAGGAATACGCCTGTACGGCTCTCGCCACAGCATTACCACGAGGTAGCCATTGTGCGCAGCGGAGCCGCAGCCACGCCAGTATTTCACCGCCGCGGACATCACTGCACGCATCACAGCCCTGCCTAAAAAGTTATCAGGTGGCACGGCGCAGCCAAGCGCCAAGTGCTACGACCGCTAACACGTCAAGTTACCTCTTTGCGCCCCTGCCATGGCCACCGTTTTGAGGCGGCAGGTTGTACAGCGGCGCAGTCATACCGGGAGCCACGGCATCGCCATCAAGCCCCAGTTGCGAAGGGCCAACGACACCTCGAGTATCGGCACTATTCCATTGCCGCCACCACAGCGAACGCGACATACAACGGCGCCACGGCCACCGGGTCCAATAAAGCGGACTATTACCATCACAACAAGCCAGCACGAAGAAGGCCACAAGGCGAATCAGGCAGCAGCGGACCAGACCAGGTTTTTAGCATAAGATAGGGACAGTCAGTTAGTGCCGCTCGGCAATGAGTGTTTAGGAGAGGGCCGCGCAGGCGCACTCAACTCATGTATATATGTATCGAAGGGGCAAATCCCATTACGTATTCTTGATTCAAGAAAAGAGCGGCGAGGCCATATGCTTCGACCGCTCCTTGGAAAATTTGTCTGCTCAGTAATTGGGCGTTAGTGTGCGATAGGCACAGGCGCGTATAGACGCGTCAAGAGTAGCGTACAGCGCAGAAATAAAAGTAAGGTTAGCGCCGCTCATGTATAAGCTTTGCTGAAGTCAATAAAGGTTGCCTAGACAGCGGCGTCGTCTCACACCCTCCCACTATTAGAACTAGGGATCCATCGGAGTTAGTTTCGGAAGCTACAGGTCCGAAGACGCAACGGTGACATAGCCGCTTGAGCAGCAGTAGATCTACCCTTTTCCTTTGACCCGAGACGTCTTGTAGGTGCAGAAGGGGAGTGGTAGGAAGGGGACCGCCCCACAGTAGTTGTCATCCGATATAGTAAGAGGGGAGTCAGACAGGCCGCAGTCCACTTAGCCTTTCGTAATTTAAAATATATATGTTTTTCCCCACTGGGTTGCAGCTTCGCAACACGATAATATTTGATAGTGTATTCGAAGGAGCGTAGGCAGGTAAACGCAGGTGAGCATCCAGGACCGGCGTCCCTCGAATCCAAGACGGACAGTCCTGCGCGTATCTGCGCACGCTCCCAATCTAGTTAACACTTCCCCATAGTAGACTTAGTCACGTAAGCGCACATGACCACTTGTATCATTCGCATTGACCGGTTAACTCGTAGGCATTAAGGCCCACGAAGGGCATAGGCATAGATGTTAAGGATTTTGGCATTAACTCGTAGGCATTAAGGCCCACGAAGGGCATAGGTATAGCCATTAAGGATTTTGATATCGTGTGAATAAATATCATGTGTTTTTGATTCACTGAAAATTAAGCGTTCTCCATTTCAGATGTGGTGCAGACAGACGGACGGGACGGTGACCAAGGGAGGGGAGTTCTAAGGGGGTCAAGGGGGTTCTTTTTGGGATCGGCAATGTTTTGCCACTGCCGACCATGGAAGGGCGGGTAATGAATGGCAGGCCAGCAACATCGGTGGCCAAACGCGGGTGCCAGAGAGTGCGAACGCGCCATCCTGACGCGAGAGTGAAGCAGACAGGTATGATGATTTTTTTGTAGGGTGCGGCTGCCATGTATCGAGTCCCAAGATCCACCCCACAGTCCGGCGAGCTAGCTCGTGCTTAAGCAAGCATACCTGCGGGGCCGCGGGGCATGCAACGCGAGGGTGAGAGGGGCGCAGGGTAAGATCGCGACTCCCACCCGAAGGCCAGCACGTAACATGGTATTGAATATGTCAAACCAATCATTGATAATTTGGAATAATTTTGAACACTTTACGAATTTTTCAGGATTTTGACACAAGTCAAGGCTAGCACACCGTTTAAGGGCTGTGGCGATAGTATGCGAAAACAATTGCGTTGCGGGTTTAACTTTTTGTCTTTCTATTGTGAGAAATGTATACATTTGTTAAAATAGTTATTAAGAGGTTTTCAAAGTACATATTATGGCCATCATCAAATAGTAATTTATCAGTAAGGCCGCTTTTACATTATACCAATTTATTGAATTCAACTCTGCTGTGACATAGGCGAGAAGAGGTAGGGCCCTACTTCTTTCGCCTATGTTGCGGCAGACTTGAATTCAATCCTTGACTAATGTAAAAGCGGGCTAAGCTTTACCTCATACTGCATTTTTGAGCTATTTAACCCCGGTAAAGCGCAATAACCTTAAGGCTTATTTACACGAGTCGACTTTTGTAGTTCCACTGTGTAAATAGCAATTCGACTGATAGAAAATATGTATTTGATGGTTGAACGCAGTCGAACGACAAAAATCGACTAGTAACAAGTACATTTTTTTAAAATGATGACGCCAATATTGAACATGGTGTGAAAAAAAGGCTTCAGCAGTTATTTAAGGTCAGAGTTTTTGTAATATTTAAGTCCGCATTGCATACGCCTATTAATTCTTCAATAACTTCTTTTTTAAGAGAATTTCTTCGAACAGAAATCCATGGTCGACGAAATGATTTCTAAACAGTTTTATTAAATGTGGAACATCTGCGAAACAAAGACCAGTTTATTGTCATCACATGGATGCGTGAAAAAGGGTGTTTCTTCCGAAACCCCCATGCTTCTCCCCAAAGATTGATTTTCCGTGCCTAAGTCGCTGACAGCTGCAACAACTGTGTAACCAATTTTAAAAGGTTCCGAAATAATATGTAAAATGGTTTCTTCGTTCATAGTAAAATCAAAATCATAAAAAATGGGCTGTTTCCAGCCTCCACGTAGTCCACGAACCATCGCTACCTGAACCTTCTTCTTCGGTGGCATAACTTTTTCATTTTTTCGATCGCCCATTCTTCTCGAACCTTTATTTCATCGAAAGACAGAACGCACAATTTGTCCTCGAGAGGTAACTCATACATCTTCATATGTGGGAGCGTCTGTACCTGTAATCCAGGCTCAACGCACAATTTAGATGCCCACCTTTGTAATGTGGATGGTGATGGTAGAAAGGCATTCATTTTTCTTAACAAGCGGTAACAGACCAGCTGAATATATGCATGTTGCAGTTGATATCGTATCGAGGTCGTACCGTGAGGGCTTTGCGAATTCAGCCAGCATCTCTGTACTGAGGAATGGCATGTTATTGGTACTTTTAGCTTCCTTTAGCTTAGCCTCATATTCAGCACATTTCTCGGACAAAGCTTTATAACTATTTTCAAGTTTAACACACTGCAGTTGAAGCAAATCTAGCGAGTCCCTAAAATAAGTACAAACAGATGTGGTATTACGCAAGCATGTGAATAAAGTTAGCTTCCATCCTACTCAGTTTGCGTTGAAATGCTCGTGTAATTTTTCCTTACAACTTTTCTGGATATTCCTATTTCCCGCAGCTGAGCTGGATTATTTTCATTCCTAAATAAAAATTTGCTCTAACAACGTTGAGATAAAAGTTTCATATGCATACCCTTCCAAACAATTCCTTCACGGCCCAGCTCAGGAATTCTAGCAAATGTGACCGTTTTTGTATATCAAAAAGTATGTGATGCGAATCGTGTAGCAAAGTGGAACTTCTGAACAGAACACGGTTTCCAACGAGGCGGAAGTTCTTAAACAGACTCCTAGTCGACAGAGGCCATACAAATACGGTCAAGTGCAAATAGACACAAGGAACAAGGGCTTGATGATGTATACAACCACAGACTTACCTTTTTAAAAGCGGTAAATATCCGCACACATTACTGACCTGTTGCTGTTGTGTCAGCAGTTGCACGCCCTGAGTGATTGGCACGCCCATCCGATTGTTGGCCTCTTCCGCCTGAGCATGTAAAATTTCAGAACTGAAAAATAAAAAAGTTGAATTATAGATAAATATTAGTTAGCTGATATGATTTTCCTTACCTTGAACTTTTTGGTACTGCGTTTCGGCTTAGCCGGATATGTTTTTTTCTAGAGGCATTTCATGTTTAGAAAAGTGCAATGAACATATATAGGGCACTTTGGGCAATGACTCTTCTCTTATTCCGCAAGCATGCAACCAGCGTTTTCGCATATACGGCAAAATAGGGAATTGAAAGAAAATGATTCCCTTACTTTTGCTTAAATGTCACACAAAACAACTCATTTTTCCTCTTTTAATATTCTTAAAAAATGTTTTGATCCTTCCGGGTGTTTGGCACCGTTTTAGGCCTTTAAGTTTTTTAAAAGTTAGACACACTAAATCCTGCAACTGCTGCTAAATATATAGGTAGATATATTCCAACTATTAACTTACTATATGATTTTTCTTGATTTTTTGAGATAGGGTCCGTTCGAAATCTAAATTCAGTTTTTTCTTCAGCTCAAAAATGCTTCATAATTTTAGCGTTTGAATGACATAAAAAAAAGATTTTTGGAAAAACGAGTGGTAGCATGATATGTCATAATCTGTTTAGTTGTCAGGTAGTTAAGATGGCTACCTAAAACTGACAGTGGAACTACCTTCTTTCTTTTACCATGGGTTTAATATACGAATACGGGGAATCAAATAAAATCGTTGCAGGCGCGCGGACCTAAGGAAATAAAAACCCCCAGACTTATTGGTCATGCCTTTGCGGCTGTGCGCAACGTTGTTTGAAATCAATCATCGTATAGAAATGGCTCGTTCATGGGAAGAATTCGTTAGGTTAGTTTAAGTGAAATATTTATATTTAAATCAAATGTATATACTTAGTGTTTAGGTATAATATGTTTGGGGGCACTGAAATAACGCCCGGGGAAACAACGCCCGCGGGCGATAATTCCTTTTTTAAAGGAAATGAGGCAAGCGGGCGTTATTTCCTTTTTGAAAAGAAATACAGCCCGCGGTAGTTACTTCCTTTCGTGGGCGGGCATTATTTTCCCTTTGAAAAGGAAATAACGCCCGCGGGCAGTATTTCTTTTCAAAAAAAGGAAATAACGCCCGCTTGCCTCATTTCCTTTTAAAAAGGAATTAACGTCTGTCGAGAAAAGGAAATAACACCCGCGGGCCTAATTTCCCCCGGGCTTTATTTAAACAAAATAATTATATGAAGTCAGCACAAGTTATCGCCATGGGCGATTCTGTGCAGAGAAACTGTGGATCGCGAAGCCTGTGTTGAATCGGCTAAGGGTTAATTTTTATAAGCGCGACCTAAGGCTGCTTAAAGAGAAGGTGATGTCGTAAAAAAAACTGTGGATATTGCAGTCAGTGATAGATCGCCCGAAAGTTATTTTTTTGAAAGCGGTCAAAGGTCTCCAAAGCAGAGGGATCGACCCAGGCCACATATGTATATCCATATGCGTCTGTTTTGCAACGTTTTGAATTGCCTGTTTTTTGATTTGTCGACATTTTGATTTGCCGAGATAAAATGAGAAATAACGCTTGCAAAAAAGAAATAACGTCCACGGGCGGTATTCCCTTTTTAAGAATTATTTCCTAAAGAACAAAAAAAGGAAATAACGCCAGTTATTTCACTTCACCATATGTTTATATTTAATTACCTATTTGTTCCTGCAATTTTTTAAATGCACTTATCTTTGTATACATACAAATATATTTGTGCAAAATAAAAATTCTGAATCTTTTCAAAATTCATTTGAAAAGCCAAAATATGTAATCTTCTTCTTCTATGTGAACATTAACATGTTTGTAAGGGCAAATATATGTACTTAAAGCCTTAGCATTAAAGTGTTCAAAATGTTAACATTGAGCAGTTTTGTTACTAGCCGTAAGTACTTTATAAACCTATGAGTAAGGATTTTTGTGCTTTTCAGAGCACAGTAGATACATTTTTTACCTTATTGAAAATGCTGTTAGTTAGAAAGAGATATAAGGTATATAGTTAGCATTGCATATACGAGGGGAAAATACTTTTTCCCAGGGCCTGAATAAAATTAAGTATTTTAATAAGGGATATCGTGGTTAATGAAATTGCTTTTATAAGAACTTATAAAAGGCTTCGTTGTCTTGTAGGGATGGTTGCCAATATCACATGCATGTACGGGTACCAGTGATGTAACGAATGCCATTATGCGAGTATTCAGTTTTTGTTAAAATTTGTCAAAAATGTTGTATGGATATGCAGTCTTAGTCTAGAGCGAAGTGCTTTTTGTTTTCTAATAGAGAAGTATTTTTGTTTAAGCGTCTAAAACTTTTTGTTTGTTTGTTTGATTACATATATTTATCGTTGAAGAATATAGCTTTGTAGTCATATGCGGAATTTGTTAAGGGTAGCAATAGGTAATTGAAAAGCGTTTCTAAATCACCATTAAACTGGTGAAAAGTTTCAAAAAAAGTGTCCATAGATTAAACATTTTTTTATTCATAATTTTTTCTTTTATACATATATTCGAAACAAAAGCAACAAAATGATCACACAACTTCGATTCCGCTTCTACACAAATAAAGTCAAGCCATCAAAATGTTACACTTTAGTGTATTTATATTAGTAGTAGTACTAAAGTTTAAGCACCGTTTCATTGCGACCAACTGTGCTCCACAACTACAAAAATAACAAAAAGAAAAATTCTTTAACTGGAAGTGTGCGAAACAAAAGCAACAATTACACTCAGGTAGCTCAGAGCGTATTTTTTTTTAAAAGAAACGGTAGTTATGATGCAGAATAATTTTTTAAGGTCTATTAGGGCTTTTCAAATTAATACGGCTAATTTCAATTTGTATGTTGTAAGTAACTAGACGTGTAACAATGGCGCATGATAAATACTGCGAGGGTCTTAAAGATCAAAAATGTGCAGACTTATTAAAAAGTATAAGCTAACTAAAAGCGTAAAAGTTTAACATTTAGGTGGACGTCCGCATAAAACTACCCCGCGTTGCTACAATCGAATTTGCAGATTTTTTAAGGAAACCCCATTTGCTACATCAAGTGAGGTTGTAAAGACTCTCGAATTAAATATTCATTCAAGCACTGTCCGAAAACCAGCAATTGAAAACAATTTGCGAAGTTACAGACAAAAATACATGGAAAAATGTTAGCATTAAACAGCTTGCAGCAGTTGCTGTAAATGCACTGCATCTCTTTTTTTTTTTTTTTGTTTTCAGATAAAATTTTTGCCAAAACACACCTTATCTGGACGATTCAGAAGTGGAAAACTGTTTTTTTTTTTTTCAGACGAAGTATCTCTGATGGGCTTTGTACGGTCCGGCGAAGGAAAGGTACACGTCTTGATACACGAAACTGTCGAGTAACTTTTAAACATGGAGGCGGTGGAATCATGGTGTAGACATGAATAGAAGGTATTATGGAGAGATTCATGTAAAAAAAACATTTTGAAAGATAAAATGATACCATATGCTAAATGGAATATGCCGCTTCGATGGGTGTTTTAACATGACAACGACCCACACATCAAAGTTGGTAAGGGACTTCCTCAAGGACAATGATGTTCAAGTTCTCGACTGTCCTTCTCAGTCACCTGATTTGAACCCAATCGAGAACTTGTTTGGCATACTAAATCGAAGGGTTTCAGGTCAGCGTTTTCGAAACCGAGCTGCTCTTTATAAAGCCTTGCAAGTAGAATGCAAAAGCATTCCTCAAGTCACCATCGACAATCTTTGCCTCGAAGATGTGAAGAGGTTATAAAAAATAAGAGCTTTTATACAAAATATTAAATTGTTTCGCACACTTCCAGTTTAAGAATATTTTCTTTTTGTTATTTTTGTAGTTGTGGAGCACAGTTGATCTCAATAAAACGGTACATAAACTTTTGTTCTACTACTAATATAAATACTCTAAAGTGTTTTATTTTGATTTGAGAATTTTGTTGTTTTTGTTTCGAACAGCACTATATCTCTGACAATAAGGGAAAACTAGCAAAGTAATTTCTTTGAATTTTTTAGTAGAGCGAGAAATATTGGTTGGGGCATGACCAAATAGACAGGGTTGGTTGGTTGATGTTGCGAGTCCTCTGACAAGGCCTAGAGAAGGAAATGGGATCTCCGAAAAAGAACGAACTTGACATGGACCAACCAAGATGATTGTGGTGCTAAACTTTTTTTCTAAGTAACAAAGCTTCATCGTGGATTCTGAGGTTTCGCAACGATGTTCCGCCGAATTCATATCTTATATATAAATAGACAAGATGAATGCAATGTAGAACCGTTTTCTGCTACACTATAATTCTAAGGTTTACAAATTATATATGTATAGATAGGAAATTTTGAGGTGTACTTTTATCCGTAAATAAAAAAAATTTTAAAAATCATTTTAATATAAAAAATTTAACATAAAAGTCACACCACTACACATTCACTTATTCACACTATAGACACGCTGTGTGTGTGTGTACTTGCTTTTTGTGTACTATGTTGAATCGTGAGCATGGCCGAGGAACTGCTTTGTAGGAAAAAATTAAGAGCCGTAGTAGTGTGAGTAGACTTGCCATGCATGTTTTTGTGTTATTCGTGTGGTCGGCTCTCACTGTGAGTGCGAAGAGTTGGTAGTGGACCAATGAAAAATAAGTATTCGCACTATAGATACTCTGTTGTGTCATGCATTTTTGCTTTAGTTGTTGTTATTGTATTGATTACTGGCTACGATGCCCAGTGTCAGCTGCTCTCCTGAGAGCACGAAAAGTTGCTTTGTTGGATACATTAAGCAAGCAATGTAAAATATGAGCAAATATGTAAAATTCCCCCCCTCACAGTTTCAAATTTGTAACTATCAACAGTGACGGGGCTGCTAAGGCAAAGGTGGTCCGATTCTTTCTTTGAAGATAGCAAATACTTCGTCTTTACTTCTTTATCCACGCCAAAGAAGGCAGAACTTACGGCGGGGCTGTTGAGGCCAATTGTAGATGATGGTGATTAATGGCTGTGCTTGTTCTGGACCATTAATTTAGGCAGAATTTAGTGAAAATGCGTTACAAACGGCGGCTGCATCGAACACAATGCGTAGCTTTTCTGGCTTCGATATGTTGACAACCCCAAAGTACGGGAGGTACCATGTTGTTGGTCCTTCCTTAGCAGCCTGTTTTGGTGTTAACAACCTGCCTTTTCGAAATAATTTGCCATCTCTTTCTTGTATTTTTCGGCAAAAACCATGTCTTTGTTCCTTCTTGATTCGATGTTTAGTAGACGTTGTAGCATAACTCGACGGAAGTACCTTAGATTCCTGCCGCCATAGCAAACCTACCTCATACCGCTGGCCTGGGTCATTGTTTCGGCGAGTATTTCTCGGGCACGTTGATTCGCATCCGACTCCAAGCCCATATCCGCATTTCGAACACTTAAACTTTCTATAGAAAATAGTCTTCCGTCAACTTAGCCCTTTAAAGATTCCGGTTTACGCATGTGCAGCACCCTAGGCATGGCGACATTTTCTTGGCAGTGAGGTCCGTATACCACCCAACCCAACTTTGTGTCCGCTGCTATTGGTTGGTTAGCTTCAGCTTTGACAATTTTACCGGGTAAACACTGGTGGGCTTTATCGAGACCGATCAGCAAAACGGGTTTGGCATCGTTGTAACTCTGAATTGGCAACGTTTTCAGATAGCCAAAATTTTCCTTGTTGAAATGATTACTACGGCAGGTTTAGGCCTTTGATGGTGTGGTCATTTTTTAACTTATAGGAATGCCAGCTGGTTGATTCTCCTATTTCATTTCACAAGACACCGTTTTCGAATTTTCCGTTGTTTGGCTGTCACCGTAACACTGTAGAGTGAGAGGTATGATATGCCCCCGCAGCCCTAATTGTGTGGCGCTTTCTTCTTCGAGAAGCGACACTTACAACGCTTCATCGAACATGGCGTATGCGGCATTTTACCCAAAGGCCCTAACAAATAAACCGGTTTATTCTTATTGCTATACAAAACTCGGCGAGTTGAAGTCCCACTTTAACCAGTCTGGCGGTTAGCGCACGTACTTTGGCGTTGAGGTAGCAACGTTTGCGGACTGGAACGCAGAGACATATCGTTGACTACTGGCATTATAGCAACAACTTTTGCAAGATTTCTTAGCCAATCTGAAAAGGTGGCCACAGTTTGAAATGAGGGGAATGTTAGCGGCATACTTACTCCACTCATATTCAGCCCGATTCTAGACGAAAAATCCGCACGTATTTTTCCACTTCTCCCTATTCCCTTATTCTGAACACAAAATCCGTAACTATTTTTTCGCATCTCGCTTGGCGAGTAAAGTAGGTATTACAAATGAAAAGAAAAGCGAGAATACACAACAGTTTTATGAGAGATATTTCACCAGACAATTTTAAAATGAGCGCTGAATGTAAGTAAATTTAACTATTGATAATAAAAAATCACTTTTATACATTAATATCATATTGCTTTCGTGTGTTTTAGGACGAAAAGTATGAATAAGGAAAAAAGTAAACGCTGAATAGATTTTGGAAAAAAGGGGCAGAGGTTAGGGGGTTAGAATAAGCCCGAGGTAGGTATACCGATAGTAAGAAGCGACTAAAATCCACAAAGGGTAGTGACGTGCAACTTGATGGTTGATCTACGGATATGGTGTATCTCACCTCTTATTACCAACCTTCTTCTTTCACACCAAATAGCTTCCACGATAGTCTGGCATGTATCGCAAGGGAATACCGGAGCGTACCGGATGCATTTTCGGTAAAGGACTGTCACTTCCGACAACAAACCTTCGGGGATTGTTTTTGTCGCTAAAAACAACAACGGCAGGACCACCAGCAAAATGTATTGTGGAATGGAAGAAGGCCCCTACTTATTTATAACACACGTTTTATCAAAAAAAGCGTAATCGGCGAGACTGCAAACTGTTTTTTGGCCTGTTGTGTGTGCGTTGGTAAAATGTCGAACAAATATTTATATGCGGTCTGGCTTATCCTATAGTTTAAAAAAATAAGCAAAACAATTTAATCAATAAAATGCACTAAAAATAAATTTGTTACCGTCGACAATGAGTCCGCGAACTCAAGTGGGTTATTATAGACTAGACCTCCGTTGAGGTTCTTGTGCTACAGAATCTTCGGTTTTTTCTTCTGCAACCATTCCAAAGGCAATACTATTCATTTTTATTATTGATTTATTTAATTTAACAACTTTTTATCAAAAACTATTATTTTTCATTTAGTGATCACAAAAAGTAGTGCCAAAAGCTGGATTCGAAAATTCGAAATTCTACCCCAATTTTTTTGGTCACTAGCGAAAGAGAATTGGCGGAAATTTTCCTGGCGAATAAAAAATTCCGCAAGGTAAGAAGTCTGAGCGGATATTTAGAATCGGGCTGATTGTTTCGAAGTTGGAAGTTTCGACAACAGCTTGTCCAGTAGTGGGGATTCATGAGGTGGTGCTCGCACTTAACTGATTTGAAATATGCTGAAATATTTCTGACTGGGTTTACGAACTCCAACATTTGGTCTAGGCGATTGTCGGGAATTGTTTTACTTTCTGCAGCTGCAGTGGCGTAGCCAGGATTTGGGGAAGGGGGGCGATGAAAACTATCTATGCCTTAGTGACGGAGTTACGACGTATTCATTTCGACGAACATTACTTTGAAAAATTGTTCAGAACTTGTGGAAAAAATGCACACGACATGGATATTGAAATCAAAAAGAGACGATGTTTATTTCAAGATTTCTGTTTTGTATCCAATTATTTATCATATAATAATGGAAATAGATACTCGATTCACTCAACATACAACGATCTTCAGAGGTTTCGATTTTTTCAACAAACCACAGTGAAGAAAATGACACAGTTTTTTAAGCTTGCTGAATTTTATTGGCTTATTTTTCAAAGCCAAAATATAGTGGCCGAAACCAATTTATGGAGAAGGTTCTTAAACCGACATAATCTTCTGCCAAAAAACTTTTATTCTTCTTTAAATTGCGCTTTTATTCTTCTTTAAATTGCGCTTAATGATTTTGGCCGTCCAACATAGATCGTAAGTCGTTTCTGTCGCCAATAGGAAACACCGCGGGATCGCAAATCGGTCTCCACTTCGTCCTTCCATCAGAGTGGTGGTATCCCTCTTCCCCTGCTACCCCTGCGGCTGCCTTCATCATTCATTCGCACAACATGGCCTAGCCAACGAAACCGCTCAGTTTTAATTCGTTGGATCATGTGTGTCTTCATATATCTCTTGCAGCTAGTCATTAAATCCGTAAGTATTTCCAAGAATCCTTCTCTTGAATATTCCCAGAGCCGCCTCATCAAATGTTGTCAGTGTCCAAGCTTCCGCACCATAAACCAGGAAAGATACGATAAGTGACTTATAGAGTGTTATTTTCATTCTTCGAGATAGGACTTTACTTCTCAACTTCCTACTCAGACCGGAATAGTACTTGTTTGCAACAGTGATTCGTCGTTGGATGTGCAGGCTGACATTATTGTTGGTGTTAATGCTGGTTCCCTGGTAAAAAAAAACTCTAAAGAAGCTTAAACCTTATCTACGTAACGGAGCTGTTGGTATTGCTCAACGTCATTTGGAAAAGTCGTATACGCTTTTCAAGGAATTCAGACATATTCGATGGCAGACTTACTAGGTCTGAAGCCACATTGATAAGGTACAATCAGCTTGTCTATGATATATGTGATATTAAGGAAACTGATTCCGCTGTAGCTGGTACGGTCGCCTTTCTTGTGGATTGTGCATAGCACACAGTTCCAATCTTCAGGGATGCACTCGACCATATTCTGCGTAAGAGTTGATGCACGCTTTTCACAGCAAAGGACTGTTTCCGTATTTGAACAACTCGGTGCTTAGTCCGACCTTTTCGGGTGGTGGGACGTTTTTCCCATCGTCAGGGATTGGGGTATCGGGTTCGTCGTCTCCTTCGCCATGTAGTTTCCCCTCCATAACTTAAGTACGCTAGGAACGTCGGTTACCAGGTCGCCATTATTGTCCCTTCAGGGATTCGGCCCAGTCTTGAAACCCTCTGTCATCCGCCGGATCTTTTGATAGAATTTTCGGGCATTATTTGTTCTTAATTCATTGTTCTTCCGAGCTCTCTTGAACCCTATAGTGTCCTCAGCGGCAGTACGTAGTGAGTGAGAGATATGCTGCCATTGCTCGGTTAGAGTCGATTGGAGATATTATCCGCTTTTTGTGTCGTACTCAGCTTCTCGACGTCAAACTTTCATCCCGTTGTTGTGCGCACATTCTTCGCGTGAGCATGATGGTCTGAGTAGATATAGCGACCACGTAGTGGACGCACGTCTGCATACGAATCACCTCAAATTTATATAGGCAAGTTGTCTTTGGTCTTGGAGGTAAGGGAAATTAGCCAATGCAATGAAATATAGGAAAACTGGCTACATTTTGAAGGGTATATTAGGAACCATCGCATCCCACTTTCTCCATTCCCTTGAGTTTATTAATTTCAAAGGAATATAGGTTTTCCAAAAAGTTAGATTCTGCTACGGCAGCAAAACAGAATAGTCGCACAGCAGGTCCTCCATCGTTTCTTCTGCCCCGAGATTCCCGCTCTTACTCCACAGGACACTAGTGGGAGCATGTTTAATATGCGTATTTGCTTTTCATTTTAATATAGGAGCCGTTTACATCTAGCAAAATATGCCCGCGTGTGCGCTCTTTCCGGAGTTGCAACTTTCGAGTTGCCGTTTCCTTGATAAATAAAACATATTATTATTGTAAATAGCAGTACTCCCCCTGCTTAGTCCGCGCATCCATTCATGGAATGGGACGGGATGGATCAAACAGTGTTATACTGGAGTTGACAGTAATTTCATGGGCTAGGGTCGATCGAATAACTGCTTTGTATAGACATGCGTAACTTCCCTTAGCATTCCTTTCCAGCTGAATAGACCCCAAATGCCCTAATGACTCTATGATCCGTATTAAGCTTCCAGTTACACTAAGGTGTTAAAAGGGCTCATGAGTAAAAACGTTAGATTTTTGTCTTAGTGGTAAGTAGCTCCAGCTCTGTCTTTTTGTGTACACGCTGAGCAAAGTGGTCTCCGCCACTCAGCTGCCTCAATCCTCTCTACATAATTCCACTGATCACGTGAAGCCAGAGACCAGATACTAGTGGTACTATATGACTTCCTATGTATAGGGAAATACTTTACTCCATTAATATATATTTGACAGAATATTCTGTTATGGGATCACTATCTCCAATCACGCAATAGAGTTTCCAATAACATAGAGAGCATGTTCTAATGCTCCCATAACAATACCAAAAAAAACAATTAATATAAAAGAGCTTTCGAATTTTCCAAGCATACCAAAATATGACTTTTGTCATGAATATAGCAATTGTCATTGAGTTAAATTTTTGTATAGTTCAAGCATAGGGCTGTTCGTTTGAAACCAAAGTAATGTTTTTAATTTTTTAGTAGAGCGCTTTGAAAGTTAAAATTGTAGTGTAAATGGATGGAATAGAGAAATCATTTTTGTTTATAAAATCCACAACTTTAGAGCAAAAGCCGTGGAAATGTGTGCGATGAGAGATTTGTGTACGGAAACACACAATGCTTGTAATATCTAATTTTTGCCCTATCTTGAGTTCGGCATTTCTTGCTTATTGCTACAGATCAGTGGCGTAGCCAGGATTTGGGGAAGGGGGGATTGAAATTTTTTTTTTCGAAACCTGAAATTTGAGACACACAATAAATTCTGCTTTAAAAATGTACGCAAAATTCTCGAAATCTCAGAGAAATTTTATTAAAAATTTGAAATTTTTTTTACATAATTTTTAGAATTTTTTGGAGTATGCAGTTTTGTAGTTCATTCAATTTTAATCCAACAATGTGTCAATCTTAAAGTCGTGCAATTTTTTTTTTCGAAGAGCTAAAGTGTTTTCTTTCATAAAAAAGAAATTGCTCTCATAACCTTGTATTGAGGAAAATGCAGAAATCGCAAAAAAAATATTTGTTTTTAACCTGGAAACCAGCATTAACACCAACAATAATGTCAGCAGTGTGACCAGGTTAGCCTTTTCGAGGCTAAATTTAGCCTTTTTTTTGTCCTTTAGCCTCATAATTTTGGTTTTAGCTTCGTGGCTTTTTTCTAGCCTTTTTTTACTCCAAACCTTTTCTGGTCCCAACACCATATTTTTCATACAAATTCGAGGAATATATAAAATTAAAGTTGAATGAAGGTAGTATTGATGACGAAATACAGAAAATTATTCGTAAAAATTGTCAACTGCTTTTAATGGTGTTGATAACGCAATTGCGACATAGCCTATCTCATAATATGAACTTTTTACAAAAGATACATTTTTTTTCAGTTGATAATTCTTTAAAAGTTACAACGCCGGATGTATTTTCTCACTTTCAAAAAGTCAAGTAGCATTGATTGGGCTGCAGTGGCGATAGCTAATACCCGTACGTTGGACAAGTGTGGCCCCAATGAATTTTGGGCGGAAGTCCGAGAACATAAAGATTCATTAAATGAACCCCCTTTTTTTAGAACTGGTCGAATTCGTATTTAACTTTTTGGTATTACTTTTTAGTAATGCGGACGTTGAAAGAATTTTTAGTGCCATGAACATTTTAAAAACTAAGTTAAGGAACAGGTTAAAAATTAAAATGCTTAACTCCCTGCTTAATATTAGATGTTGCACTGATTTTTAAGTTACCGTGATCTCATCTGTATGATAAATACCAAAATTTGTACGCTCAAGCTCTTCTGATTCTTTGAAAAAATTCCTAGTCAAGGAGAAAGATCCTGATATGTGTTAAACCAAGAATAGTTCCTTCCAGTTATATCTACAGCTTTATATATAAATAGTTTAAACTAAAATAAAAATTTTAAATGGATTTCGTAAAAAAATGTCTAAGTTTTTTTTAGCTTCTTTTTTTCTTAATTTTAGCATTTTCTAACATTTTTTTTGCGGATTTAGCCTCTTTTTTTGTAACACCTAGTCACACTGAATGTCAGCCTTGAAATTCAACAAGGAAGCACTCACGCAAACAAGTGCTACTTCTCACTGAGTTGGCAATTGAGTAAAATCCTCTCTCGAAGAACGATTATAAATAAGTCACTTATTGTACCAGTCCTGGCTTATGGTGCAGAAGCTTGGACACTGACAGCATCTGATGAGGCGTCTCTGGGAGTATTCGAGAGAAAGATTCTTCGAAGAAGATTTAATGATGAGCTGTATGAGCTATATGGAGACACCGACATAGCCCAACGAATTAAAACCCAACGTCTTAATTGGCTAGGCCATGTTGTTTGAATGAATCGAGATGTTCCGAACCAGAAGGTATTCTTACTGGTACCCACCGATGGTAGCAGAGGAAGAGGGAGACAACCACTCCGATGGAAGGACGAAGTGGAGACCGATTTGTGACCCCTAGGTGTTTCCAATTGGCAGAAAGATGTAACGAGTGGCGAGCTATTGTAAAGGGATAAAATCGC
Source organism: Merzomyia westermanni (assembly GCA_949987695.1). Taxonomy (NCBI): domain Eukaryota; kingdom Metazoa; phylum Arthropoda; class Insecta; order Diptera; family Tephritidae; genus Merzomyia; species Merzomyia westermanni. The sequence goes on along the minus strand of OX465288.1, from coordinate 123,392,790 downwards.
TTAGACGATTAATCGAAATTTAAAGGAGAAGAAGGATTAAAGTAGTGAGTTCTTCTGTGGAAGTGGAAACGTGGAGAGTTGCAAAAATGTTTAGCAATTTGTATAAATTATGAAATGACGTTTTGTCGCAGCTCTGAAGCGCGTAAAACTCAGTTTTTGGCGGAAGATTATGTCAATTTTAAGAACCTTCTCCATAAATTGGTTTCGCTCACTATACTTTGGTTTTAAACAAATGGTTCATAAAATTCAGCAAGCTTAAATAAATTTTAGTCATTTTTTCTCTGTGGTTTGTTAAAAAACTGAAGCAAAATCTCTGAAGATCGTTTTGTGTTGAGTGAATCGACTATATATTTCCATTATTATATGATCAATACACGAATGGATAAAAAACAGTAATCTTGAAATAAACATCTAGGTTATATGCTTGCAGACTTTGACTAAATTTTAATCGGTTCTATTTGATTTCAATATCCATGTCACAAGTTCTGAACAATTTGTCAAGGCCATGTTCGTCGGAACGAATACATCGTAACTACAGTACTGAGTATTTTGCGAAATCCACTACAAGCCCTAAGTCTATCTTCATTGGTTGAAGTTTATTACTCAAAGGCAGAACGCATTATGTTAACATAGATGCTAAAAGACTGCTTTTATTATTTTAAAAAAATATTTTTAATGTTGACCTAAGAATTTTATAATACTATGTTTAAATTTTGAAACTTTTGCATAACGAAACGGACACCATAAATTTATCAACAAATACAAATAATTGCCACTATTTTCTACCAACTTCACCCTGGCACTTTATTATAAATACTAAAATTTAATAGGTGATAAAAATGCAAATCCAATTTTTTTATAAACATTCGGACTAAAAAGTGTAGAATTTTGATAAAACTTGGTTAAATTTTCCTTAGTTTTGAACAAAGTTTGAAATTTGTTCTTAAATGTTTTTTATTAGATAATGGGCTATACTTTAATAAAAACGTGTAAACAATTCTCGTCGCTATCTATTTTTCCGCCGTGGTGTGCTTTGATTTAATTATTGAGCCTGCCTACTCTAATATTCAGACCGCCTGAATTCGAGAGATAAGGGAGTCGAGTTTTAGCTCAGTAATATCAGACCTCGAAAATTACGGTATCATTTCCATCTGTTATTTTATTACTATCAGAACCAATGTGTACACATACCTCGAAACCGGTTTTATCGTCTCGAAAGCCTTTGAATTTTGTAGAAGGTCTGAAAAGAAGCCTATATCATATATTCATAAAACTGCCCTTTGTCTTTAGTAAAATAAAAAAAGCAGAAGCATAAAATAGTATTGTGTTATTCAATCGAAAGTAAAAAAAATAGTAGTTCATTTACGAAGGGGGGATCTATCCCCCCAAACATTCCCCCTGTCTTCGGCATTGCTACAGATATATTCTTAGTTAAGTTACTTTTTCAAGCACTAAAAAATTTTGGAAATAAATGGATTTTGGTCTTATTAACCCTAAAGATAATTTCAAATGCTTTTTATACCTTTCATGAACATGAAATGGTATTATAACTTTGGTCTGATGTTTGAAAGTATGAGAAATGATCAGGGCGATGAGCTAAGTCGATTTAGCCATGTAGCCTCAGTTTTAGAGATATCTCGATGAAATTTGGTACAGGGCCGCTATTTTATAATTTATTAATCATTTGTCGGAAGCAACAAGATCGGACTAATACAACACAAAGCACCCATACAATCGATTGTTCCGCTAAACGGGTTTTGGCCTATAATTCTTGCAATTAAAAAGCTAGGAACATCAAATTTGGTAGGTACATATTATATACGTTATGTGACAAATGAAAATCAGTCAGATCGGACCTACATAACATATAGCCCCCATACAACACATTTTTCCGATAAACGGGGTTTGAGCTATGAATCTTTAAATTAACAGGGTAAGACCATCAAATTTTGCAGATAAAGCCTTCGATTGTGCAAAAACATGCGTATATTCCCAAAAGCGATTACGAATATTTGGTACATCACTGATGTGCACACATTCGTAGTTGTCAAAATTTGCCATAGCCCGAAGGTCTAGGTTCGTTTAGAGCCTGCCGACGGTTACGCAGATCACACGGCAAGGTAATGTGGTTCGGCACTTCATCCAAAAGATGATTTTTTGGATGACTAGGTTTCTGGCAATACAGTAAAACCTGTCTGCTCAACAGTTCCGAATGCTCGCGGACATTGAGAATTTTGACCTCCTGATGAAAGTAAGACTCGGCTGACATAAGCAGACATCCCGTGGAAGTTCTGATAACGATGATTTGGCAGACTTGCAACTTCCTTCAGCAGGTGTCAGGAATGTTGGGCGACCATATGGGAGCAGCGTAACCAATAACTGGTAGGCCAGTAGCAATGCCGGTCAGTACTTAAGGATCTTGAGGCTGTGTGCCTTTGAGGCTATTGCGGTGGCATGAGTAGTGAAGCTGAGGCTGTTGTCGAAAGTCACACCCTGGATTTTAGAGTGGCTGACAGTAGGTAGGGGTACTTCATCTACGTGGGCGTTTAACTCTTGTCCCATCTGCGCATTCCACGTCATAAAAAGAGTCGCCGTCTATTTAGTCGGTGATAGGGTCAGATCTCGCTAGGTGAAGAAGCTCGAAAGGTCTCGGAGGTAACAGTTAATACTCGTAAAGAGTTCGTCAATGGAGGGGCCCTTACCCGAAGCCATAATCGTGCAGTCGTCAGCTTAGGATACAATGGAGACTCCTTCTGGTGGGGAATGACGCCCCGAAATATAGGAATTAAACAAACGGCGGGATAGGACACCACCCTGCGGCACTCCTTGCTTGATTCCTAGTGGTCTAGATTTCTTGTTCCTGCGCCTGCCTCCCCTTGAAGTAATTAACGGTCAACCTATGGAATAGTTGACCGTGTCGGAAGCTTTAGAAAGGGCAAGTACCACGAGCACCGTCCTATGGTTTAGAGGATGTTGATTCAAACCATAGTTTATCAGCGACGTTATGATGTTCAAAGCGGATGTTGTGCTGTGCGACTTCCGGTTACCGATCTTTTTCCTCGAATATAATCACGCCGTAATCAATATGGTCATAGCAATGCGTTAGTTTAAAAGTTTATATATCCCCGAGAATCTTTACGAGGGGAATTGATGCAATTACTTTTCACTTCACCATTAAGTAGAACCGGAATTGACCCACAAGGTACTTGCTACATTCGACACAGGTCATTTATACTGATCGGCTACTGATGCTTGGTAAAATCCCTACGGTGCTCCGAACCCTGATTTTTAATAAGTTAGGTTTTGAATTTAAGTAGAAGGCAATTAAAAATCCTAGTAGGTAATTGAAAGATTTGGAATCTACTATAAAAAAGTTTCAAAAATTGTCAAAACTGTGTAGTATGAAGTATGAAGACGTACTTATATTAGTATTAAGAGCTCATATTGTAAAAGATCAATTTATACACCAACTTTTGAGCCTTGTTGTAAGAAAAAACAATGTATTGTTGAAACAGTCTAATATATGCACATGCACTTAGTATACATAACAGGTGGCGCAAAAGTAAGCTTCCGATGTTCAGCATATCGGTTGTGGCACGTGCAGTGTGTGCTGTTGCACCGTCTTGTTGGAACCACATGTTTTCCAATCCCAATTCATCAAGTTGCGGCAAAAAGAACTCGTTGATCATTGCTCTGTAGCGCTCACCATTCACAGTAACCGTTTGGCCCCGACCGATTATTGGTCAAATAAATAGTCAGCAATATTCCGCGTTCTGGAGCAGTGTAGCGTAACATTGTTTATCAACGTGTATTTCGCATGTGTTTACTACACAAATGTCAAAACAGAACTGACTTTAGGGGCCAATCGTAAAATTTATAGCATTTTCTGATAGGAGGATTACTTTTGCGCAGTAACCGTTTTTCACCGACCGATTATTGGTCAAATAAATAGTCAGCAATATTCCGCGTTCTGGAGCAGTGTAGCATAACATTGTTTATTAACGTGTATTTCGCATGTGTTTGCTACACAAATGTCAAAACAGAACTGACTTTAGGGGCCAATCGCAAAATTTATAGCATTTTCTGATAGGAGGATTACTTTTGCGCCACCCTGTACATATATGTATGTATATATATAAATACGGACATATATTTTTGTTTTATTCAATCGAAAATTTCGTCCATGGTTGAGCAAGTTAAATTGATTCCATATTCAATGTATTCAACACACCACTCAACTGGGAATTGCGGCCAGAAAAAGCATTTGTTGAAAAGTGATAAAGATTTTTGACATTATTCCCGTTTTAGCTACACACTCAAAGCCGATATAAAACAATTTCGCCGAACACCCTTAAGGGTGATCAATCTTAAATTTTCACCGCGTCTGTCAACGTTTCCATGTTGAGTTTCGTGGCACAAAAACAAAACAGAAACTATTTGCGATTGCTAAGCTAAGAATAGATGCTTTGCTGGACAAAATATATAGAGTAGCTCACATCAAACAGCCCGCAGCCGCCAACCAGTCTCTTTCCTCTAATGGTGACTGTATATTCAACAATGATTCCAGCAGTTAAACCAACTAGTCCAAAACTACCTTAGAGTTAGGCACCCCAAGTCCAACCAGGCAACCAATTGTTTTTTTTTTCCATATTTCCAAACAAGCCCTGGTATTTTCTTCATTGCCAATTCGAAACACCCAGTTAGTCCCAGTCATCCTCCACACTTTTTTTTTTCAAATCAAGAGGCGTCTCCTTTACAAAGTCTTCTGTCGATAGGAACACCATTGAAAATCTCGCTGTTGCACAAACAAAAAGGTCCATGCGAAAGCTTTTCTATACTCCAAGGGTAAAACTGTTCTTGTTGTGGTAAGGATACTTCAGAGTGACAAATCGGTACCTTCATCACAGAAGTCCGAACAAACTGGCACTTTCAACAAGTTTGGAACATAGTTTGCTGTTAAAAGAATAAAGATAAAGATAAAGATATAATTTATGACAGTGGAGATATAGTCTGGATAAGTAAGAGTTTAATGTAATACAATGTCTTTAAGTTGAGCCAGAGTGTCTCATATCTCCCTGGAACGAACGTGCTTCAACTTGTATGACGGCGTATACCGGACACGCGCCTTTGAATCAAACGACTTTTTTATTTATGTGTTGCCCGATCTCAGAAATGTATTAATTCTCAATTAATTCTGCTGGAACTTCCGCTAGATGGCGCCCCGGTCTGGACAAACGAATTTCGCTGAAAAATGGGGGGGAATCTTCCGATTGATTTTTGATTAGCTTCCCGGTGGTGTAGTGACTTGAAACTTGTCACATAGTTCAGAACCCGGTGACAATGCAATTTTTGATCAAAAACAATTCGCTAGGTGACGCACGGATCTGACTATTTTGCAAATTCGTTTAAAACTTCGAATCTTGCGATTGATTTTGACCTAACTTCCTGGTGACCTAGGGACTTGAAACTTAGCACATAGTTCAGAAAGCGGTGACTTTGCAATATGTAATCCAATTTTAATCAATTTCTGAGATTTTCCAAACTTAGACAATCAATTTTTAGAATCCCAAATGGAAGTTCGGCAATTGAGAAAACATTGAAAGTCCATTAATTGCACTCCACCTCTATATTTTCAAATCGCAGAAATTGATTACAATTGGTATGATTAAAATTTCAAAACTAAAACTCACAGATGCCATGTCTTTGTTTAAGGACAAATTTTGCGACATAAAGATAAAGGTAGTCTTTAAAATTTTTTATCATCTTTTTATTTATTTTAAGTCTATGTATACCCTCCAATTCATCTAGTTAAACATATCTCATATTTCGTAGCAAGGAAATACTTCGATGTACATATATTAGCCACGGCCACCCCTAATGTCATATAAAAGTGGCATTACTTGCATCCGGAGGAATTTTTTGGACATCTAGGCAGCCATCTGTATTAAGTATATGTACATACTCGTACATATATGTATGTATGAGTGTACATTTGTATTCAGACATGTACTTACATGGAGTATTTGAGAATATCAGCAGGAACGCGCACTCGACGGCATAGTGAGATATAAATTCGCAGGCGTTGACATTAGAGTCATCCATCTTTTGGCTGTCAGTCAAAATTTTTGGAAAAAAGGACGGAAATTTGTTTTTCTATTCTATCACGTTTTCCTTCTTTTTTATTATACGTTATTTAGTAGCGTTGTGGTTGTTTTAGTTTTGGTACTGTTGATTCGGTAGTATATGCGATAGGTATTTAGGCACTTATATACTTATCGTCAGTGACACTGCAAAACCGCGTAAGTGACATTTCTGTCAACAATTTTCATAAGCCCCTGCCATTAAGATCTATTCATTTATTCTCAATAAAACTATATACATGTTGGTTTGGAAAATAATTAAAAGAATCGATCTTGATGGGAACTATTTCGATAAAGTCAGTATTACACTTTAAATTAAGCAATTTGTAGTGGAAAAATAGCCAAACTGAAATATCACTTACGCGGTTTTGCGTTTGTGCGTTACGCGGTTTTGCAGTGTCACCCACGATATATAAATACATACTTATGAGCAATGTATCATAACATGATTCTTATTTGTCTGAAACCAAAATTTTAGACTACCAGCTTATTACAGAATAATTAATAAAAAAACTAAAAAAAAAGGTCAGCAAATAAGTATAATCAAAATATTGTTTAGCTATTACCAAAATTTGGCGATAAATGGTTGTTCGATCATAAGCAGAGCTGGGAATTGTATGCAAGGGGCATCATACATACCTCGGAGCAGGTTTTAAATTTATGTAAATAATAGGTTTAGTTATGTAAATAATAGGTTTATTGTACATATGTTTACATATTTGTCTGGATATTTTCATAAGCTTGGAATATTTTTTGCATCAATTTGGCATATTTCTTGCATATTTTTGCTGTTTTGTCGAAGAATCCTATCTTTTATGAATGCAAAAAAAATGAATTTTGTTAAAAGATCTTCTTGCTGAACATCCCGAACTATTCATAATGCAACTTTATTGGGCAAACTATAATTTCACATTTTCTGCAAAACGAAGTAACCTTTCTATTGAAAATTTGGAAAATATTATAATCAATAATATAATTATTATTATGTGTTCCAATAGTAAATATGACTAGTTCATCATCATCATTTTTCGGCCCCATATAAACTTTGGCGAAATATTTTTTTTTTTAAAATGTCGAGTTGCCAAATAATCAGTTCATCATTAACGCTCCGAAAACGAATCCGTTATCCCTTGTGTTTATTGGGTGGGTACCAAATCGAGTATTAGAAAAGGCTGAAACTAAGAAAATAAGAAGCTAAAAAAAGTCAGAAATTTTTTTACGAAATCCATTTCAAATTTTTTATTTTAGTTTAAACTATTTGTATATTAGGCTGTAGACATAACTTAAAGGAACTATTCTTGTTTCGACACATATCAGACACATTTTCCTTGACTAGGAATTTTTTCAAAGAAACACATACTATAGAAAAATTACTATAAACTAACTAATTTTATAATATTTTTTTCGTCTGATGAATCAGAAGAGCTTGAGTCTGTGTACAAAGTTTGGGTATTTATCTTAGAGAAGAGATCACGGTTATTTAAAAATTAGTGCAACATTTGGGTAAGCGTTTTAACGAACATATAACATAAAGCAGCGAGTTAAGCATCTTAATTTTTAATCTGTTCCTTAACTTAGTTTTTAAATGTTCACGGCACTAAAAGTTCTTTCACCCTCCGCATTACTGAAAGATAATACCAAAAGTTAAATACGAACTCGACCACTTCTGAAAAAGGGGGTTCGTTAAATAAATTTGTATGTTCTCGGACTTCCGCCCAAAATTCAATGGTAGAGATAACACTTATCCACTTTACGGTTATTCGCTTTCGGCACTGCAGCTCAATCAATGCTACTTGACTTGGAGAATACCTATACTTCCCAATAAGAAAAAAACGTTTACTATAAGCTTACGATAAACTTACTTTAGCAGGCTTTTCCTTTGGAAAACGTTTACTATAATCATTTTTAAACGTTTGGAAAAAATTGTCGCAACAAAAGTGATCCCTTTTTAACAAACAACTTTTAATTAACGTTTTATTAAACGTACAGTAAGTGTTTGTTGAAAACTTATTGATAAAACTCCAATTGAATATGTTCTAGACCACTTTTGAACCTTCGGCCTTTGGGTGTGGTAGGCCAGCAACACTACCTCTATAAATCAAGTAGGTAAATTATTTAGCATTATTTTTGAACACTGCCAAACTGTTCACCTCGCATAAAGTTCACCGCAAGGTAATTGCTCAAAGCCATACAATTGTGAAAACATATTTCAAGGTTTGTAAAATTTTTTAGTTACAAACTCGTTTGGAAAACATTGATTTCAACGCTTGGAAAATATTGTTTAATAAACTAACTTCTTCTTCTTTAAATGGTCATTTAACCGCCTGGGCGATTTTGACCGTCCAACATAGCTCGCCAGCCGTTTCTTCGTTGCGCCAACTGGCGCCAATTGGAAACACCGCGGGATCTCAAATCGGTCTCCACTTGGTCCTTCCATCGGAGTGGTGGTCTCCCTCTTCCTCTGCTTCCACCGGCGGGTGCCGATAAGAATACCTTCTGGGCTGGAGCATCTTCGCTCATTCGCACTACGTGGCCTAGCCAGCGAAGCCGCTGTGTTTTAATTCACTGAACTATGTCGGCGTCGGCGTCATCATTAAATCTTCTTCGGTACTCGCCGTCGCCAACGCGTAGAGGTCCACAAATCTTTCGAAGAACCTTTCTCTCGAATACTCCCAGAGCCGCCTCATCAGATGTTGTTAGTGTCCACGCTTCTGCACCATATAGCAGGACGGGTGCGATGAGTGACTTGTAGAGTGTTATTTTCGTTCGTCGAGAGAGGACTTTACTTTTCAATTGCCTAGTCAGTCCGAAGTAGCATTTGTTTGCAAGAGTGATTCTTCGTCGGATTTCTAGGCTAACATTATTGTTGGTATTAATGCTGGTTCCCAGGTAAACGAAGTCCTTTACTATTTCGAAATTATTGCTGCTAACAGTGGCTTGGTTGCCAAGACGCGAATGCGCTGACTCTTTGCATGATGACAGAAGGTACTTCGTTTTGCCCTCGTTCACCACCAATCCCATTTTCTCCGCTTCTTTTTCTAATTTGGAGTAAGCAGAAGTTACGGCGCGGTTGTTAAGGCCAATGATATCAATATCGTCAGCATATGCCAACAGTCGCACGCTTTTATAAAATATTGTTCCAGCGCGGTTAAGTTCTGCAGCTTGTATTATTTTCTCCAGCATTAAATTAAAGAAATCGCACGATAGGGGGTCACCCTGTTTGAAACTTCGTTTAGTTTCGAACGGCTCGGAGAGGTACTTCCCAATTCTGACCGAGCTGGCGGTGTTGCTCAAGGTCATTTTGCATAGCCGTATAAGTTTTGCGGGGAAACCAAATTCAGACATAGCGGCATATAGGCAGCTCCTTTTCGTGCTATCGAAAGCGGCTTTAAAATCAACAAAGAGATGATGCGTGTCGATTCTTTTTTCACGGTTTTTTTCCAAGATTTGGCGTATTGTAAAAATCTGGTCGATGGTAGATTTACCAGGTCTGAAGCCACACTGATAAGGTCCAATCAGTCTGTTCACATCAGGCTTCAGTCTTTCGCACAATACGCTTGATAGGACCTTATATGCGATATTCAAAAGGCTGATTCCGCTATAGTTGGCGCAGTTTGCAGGATCGCCCTTCTTGTGGATTGGGCAAAGAACACTTAGATTCCAATCTTCAGGCATGCATTCATCCGACCAAATTCTGCATAGAAGCTGATGCATGCGCCTTACCAGATCCTCGCCTCCGTGTTTGAATAGCTCAGTAGGCAAACCATCAGCGCCAGCTGCTTTATTGTTTTTCAATCGGGATATTGCTATTCGCACCTCATTATAGTCGGGTTGTGGAACGTCAATTCCATCATCTTCGATTGTGGGCTCGGGTTCGACATCTTCTCTGGTTTCTTGCTCAGTTTCTCCATTTAAAAGGGCAGAGAAGTGATCCCTCCATATTCTGAGTGCTCTCTGAACATCGGTCACCAGGTCGCCGTTCTCATTCTTACAGGAGTTTGCCCCGGGTTTGAAACCTTCTGTCATTCGCCGAATTTTTTGATAGAATTTTCGGGCATTATTCCCGTTGGCCAGCATCTCAAGCTCCTTTATTTCACGCTTTTCTGCCTCCCTTTTTTTCGCCCGGAAAAGCCGCCTCGGTTCCCTCTTCAACTCGCGGTAGTGTTCACACACACTCCTCGTTGCATTCGATCTCAGCGTTGCCTTGTAGGCTTCGTCCTTTCTTTTCGTTGCAGCGCGGCACTCTTCATCATCATACCAGTTGTTTCTTCGCGTTCGCCGGAATCCAATTACTTCTTCGGCTGCGGTACGGAGTGCTCCTGAGATATGATCCCACTGCTTATGCATTGCACTAGGTTGAATTGTGCTCTCGGAGAGCAGGTGTGAGAGGCGATCTGCGAAATAATTGGCGGTCTGTTGCGATTGCAGCTTTTCGACGTCCAGCTTTCCCTGCGTTTTTTGTTGCACCTGTTTTGTCGTACAGAGGCAGGTACGAATCTTCGCTGCTACTAGGTAGTGATCAGAGTCGATGTTAGGTCCTCGTATTGTGCGAACATCTAAAACGCTGGAAGCATGCCGTCCGTCTATCACAACGTGGTCGATCTGGTTGCGTGTTTTTCGAGGGGGGGACAGCCATGTAGCCTGATGGATCTTCTTGTGCATAAACCTAGTGCTGGATATGACCATGTTTCGGGCACCGGCGAAGTCGATCAGCCTGAATCCATTTGGCGAAGTCTGATCGTGGAGACTGAACTTCCCGACAGTGGGGCCAAATACATCCTCCTTACCCACCCTGGTGTTAAAGTCGCCAAGCACGACTTTGATATCATGACGGGGGCAGCGCTCGTATGCTTCTTCCAGGCGCTCGTAGAATGCATCCTTTTCCACGTCGTCCTTCTCTTCCGTCGGTGCATGAGCGCAGATAAACGATATGGTGAAAAATCGTACTTTTATGCGGATTGCAGTGAGACGCTCGTTCACGGGTGTGAACAACAGTACTCGGTGACGGAGTCTCTCTCCCACTAACTTACTTCATTGTTTAGTGGGTTTTCTTTTTAAAAGAGAGAAAATACATCCGGCTTTGTATCTTTCAAAAAATTATCAACTGAAAAAAAATGTATCTTTTGTAAAGAGGCTATCAGGTAGGCGATCATCAAAACTACCTTTATTCAACTCGAAGTTGTAGGAAAAATATGGTGTTGGGACCAGATAAGGTTTGGAGTGAAAAAAAGCTAGAAAAAAGCCACGAAGCTAAAACCAAAATTATGAGGCTAAAGGACAAAAAAAAAGGCTAAATCTAGCCTCGAAAAGGCTAACCTGGTCACACTGATGATCACAGTGGTATCCTGGACAGGCTTACAGATTGGGCGGAATATCAGACTTCATTTCGCCTTAATTTAACATTGATAATAAATACATGGGAGTGACAAGCCGGCAGAGTTTGTAAAGAGGGGGGTTATCTCCATATACACTGGGGGGTTTAAAAATTTGTTATTTTATCAATAGTGTAAAATATAACAAATATTTTAAATCTGTTCTTTGCGGATATGATTGAAAATTTTTAAATTAAACATTTACGCTGTTTTCGGAGCTTCTCGATATGTAGCAGTTGTTCGGTTCTTTAAGGCATCTACATATCGTCGCTGACACTGCAAAAGCACAAATGCAAAACCGCGTAATCTACATTTGTGTCAAAAACTATCATAGGCCCCTGCCATTAAGATCTATTAATTTATTCTCAAGAAAACTACATGTTGCCTTAGAAAATAATTAAAAGAATCGATCTTAATGGGAGCTTTTTCCATAAAACCATTATTCGTTAGTAAACTAATTTTTGCAAGGCCTGTTCACAGTGTTCAGGTTGGTCACTATATCTGTGGAAAAAGCCAAACTCAAGTTGGTCGTAAACAAGATAGTACCACCATTGTGTTCTCCGTGCTAAGATCTATAATCACACAAAATTTCACGGCTGTTGATCGAATATTGTGAAGATTATGGACAAAAAACTATATCTCAATTCTATACATTTATACTACAATTTCAACTTTCAAAGCGCTCTACTGAAAAATTCAAAGAAATTACTTTGGTAATTTTCCCTCATTGCCACATATATTAAGGTTGAAATTTTTTATTTAAAAACTTAAGGCATCATTATGTATTGTGAACGAAAGCTCAGACGAACGATTTCGTCTAGCAAGCGTATTCTGTATCATTTTCGTTCGCTTCCTTTGTTTCTTTCGCCATGTCAAAAATTAATAGGAGAGCATATCTGAAATGAATATTTCCGTATGTAATTTATATAGAATCTTATGTATATGAATCTGTTAAGTTTTATAAAGTTTTTCATATTATTCCATTAAACGAACGTTCGTTTCGCAATAGAGAATGAGGCTCTTATTTTATTTACACAAAATTCATGTTTTTGGGTGTAATCTGAACATATCATTGGAATAAATGTATACTTAGTAAAAAACCAATTGTATATATGAATGTTTATTGAAAGAATTCGCTAAGATAAGTTTGTTTCTTGCCTTCGGAAATTGACTTTTGGACCGCCTGTTCGCATAGTCTTGTCAATATTATTATGCCAGCGTAGTCAGTAGTGTTGACTTCAGCTAATGAGATAGCTTTATCGAAGCTTTTAATAGCTTCTGTAGCTTTTATACGATTTCCGATCTGTCCTTCGCCTTGGCCGTCATTACCAGATTTTTCAGTATGCTCGGCATCTTTATCTAAATCAATTGGTTCGTCACTATGGTTTGTATTCCACAATATCTTTTCACGAAGTTAGGTCAAAAGAACATCATCTTCTTAATCCTCGCTTTCATTTGGTTCTGTAGTACTCAACTATTCTAAGAAAGGCTTCAAGCATTTCGCAATTACGCTTGCATGCAGCTGATTCCAAGAAGCATTAAAAATGATACAGCATCTTTCTAAGCTAAAGTTTTTAAAAATTTTATAAGCTAATACCAGCAGATGTTTTTTCACATTTTGCTCCATTGACTGAGGCATATAAATCACGAGTACTGATCCATCAGCAGTTTTAAGTTCATCTTCTGGGGGAGGACTAGGGGCGTTATCAAGCAATAAGAAAGCTTTGGTTGGTAATCCCTTTTGTAGGAAATACTTTTGTACCTAATAACAATTATAAAAGAATAAATACTTTGTAAAACTGTAAGGTGTTTAAAGTGCATTATTCATGTACCTGAGGGACGAAGCAATGGTGAAACCACTCTAAAAATGTTTGCAGTCATCCATGTATTTAAAAAGTTCCGGTAGTCTACTGGGATGTCAAACACCTTAAAATACCGCGGTTTTTGGCACGCCCAATTGTTAACGGTTTAACTTCATGCTGCCCAGTTGCATTTGTCCACGCAAGAAAAGTAATTCTGGTATTTTATGCTTCTCTCCTCGGAGCTGTTTTGTCGGTTTGGCTGACGTACGTTCTTTCAGGAAGTATTTTCCAAAACAAACAGGTCTCGTCTGCATTGAACATTTGGGCCTCGCAAAGCTTCAGCTCGTAAATTAAATTTCTGACTTTTTGCTTAAAGGGATCAGTTGCTTGGGTATCTGATGATAATTTCTAACCCACACACTTTCAACAATCCGATTCCAAAGCGAGATTTAAATCCAGGTAACCAACCGCGGCTGGCATGAAAGCTACGCTCAACTTACTGAAAGCCAGCGTGCAACTTTATTGCCCTTTTCCATAAGCATTTCCCCAGTAGTTAGACAGTTTTTTGTTGAGCTAAAAACCACTTGTATGACATCTTTTCCATGCGGAGATACTCGCCTTTTCGAAGAGTCTTCCGTTTGGATGCTCCAATCGTCTGGTGGGATATACTATTACGAGTATTTTTTTATTCCCGAAATCGTTGATTTAGCTACACCATAAATCTTTGCCAAAGATGAAACGCCGGCGCCTTTGCTCATAAGCGGTTTGCAGCTTTTCCAATAATAAATATTAAATGGGCAATTTCGGGGAACACCCGACTTCATTTATTGTTACTTTTTGTTTTTGTTTGTCAATTTATTCTTGCATTTTTTCACTATTCCGAGGCTTTCGACTGTTCACTATTTAGAGTACTCCATGTAAAAATGTCGGTGTTCACTATATCGATTTGTTCATTATAACGGGGTTTCACTGTATCCAGATTTGAATGCACTTACAAAGGAGCAAAAGTGATCTTAAGGCCGATGTGAAATAATGCTTTTTCCAGGGATTTTAGCCTAGGCTTTAATGTGAGCCTCTTTGAAATTTTCAGGAACAAAAATTACAGAAAATTTTAACTTCGTTCATATTGCCTATATAATTTTTTGGTTTCCAAAATTTGAACGCAACATTTTTTTTATAACTAGATAGGTACAAAACTGAAAATGTACTTTTTGTACTGTGGTAGTGCATACATAATAAACATAACATTAGTCATGGGACTATTCGAATAAAAAATCAATTTATTCGAAGGCTATAAATAATTCCGATAATTTATACTTTTATTCGAATAGGATTATTCGAATACTTTTATTATTCGAATAGTACTATTTAAATAGTTAAACAAATATCTCTACAGCTTATGCATACTTTTGTACACGCTAACATACATAAATACATACGAAACGTGAATGCATGCTCATAGGTACAAGCGATGAAGACAGTGAATTTCGCTTCCGACTATAATAATATAATATATTATTCGAATAAACTGATGAATACATACTATTCGAATTTTTTGAAACGAATATAATTATTCGTTTATTCGAATAGCATTTATTGGAATATTATTCGAAAATAGTCCCACTACTAATGTACATACATATATGTAAGTATCTTATTACTTTAAACGAGCCATTCTTGTATATTTGTATATCCAGACTATCTCGAAAACGGCTCAACCGATTTCGATGAAATTTGGTACGTACATAGTGTACCACATTCTAAGAATTTTTACCTAGGTGTTGTCACATAGGATGTCTTTACGGGATTGCCACCTATCTGAATTTTTTTTTAAATGTGATGAAATATGCCAATATGGGTATCAAAAGAAAGGTTTTTTCCTGCGTTTTGAAAAAAAAAAACATTTCTAAGTAGGATTGCCGCTTATTGTTGCCATTTGAGCTTATTATATCTTTTTACTTTTAACGAGCTATTCTTATATATTTGTATATTCAGAATATCTCGAAAATGGCTTAACCGATTTTAATGAAATTTGGTATGTACATAGAGTATCACATTCTGAGAATTCCTATTTAGGTGTTGCCTTATAGGATTTTTTACGGAGTTGCCACCTATCAGATTTTTTTAAAAGAAATGATATATGCCAATATGGGTAACAAACGAAAGGTATTTTCCTGCGTATTGAAAAAAAATATTTTTAAGTAGGGTTGCCACTTTTGTTCGACAAGAAAAATTCAGCAAAGAAGTTCATATACCGAGAATCGCACTCATCCAAGGAACCGCTAAGCTGCATCTTCCAGTAACGCCAACATTTGCCATGACTGCGTATAAAGATCAGGGAGAAACTTCTGAGTTTGTCGGAGTGAAGCTAAATTCATCGATGTTCATGCATGGAGTTAAGTGACCAAATACATTTAAAGTAATGTTTCCGGAAGAAAGAGACGTACTCGGAACATGGTATGGAAGGAAGTGTTGCATTAGATTTCATATGTATTGAATATAAAAAGTTTTTCATAGTTCTATCTTTAAAAATAAAGAAGAAATCACAGAATGTTGACCGATATCCGACAAATATACCCATGTGACCCTAATCTTTCTCGATTATTTGATAACAATCGACAGCTGCAACCATACAATTCAGCAAGAAATCTTGTAAAGACTTGTCGAAAATTTGTTTAAGCAGCCACCAAGGAGTTATTATGTGTATTCAAACTTTGTTACCAATAAAAAATGTTAAATATATTTTTATTATCAAGATATGTCTTTAGAACGCTCCACTGCTGGCAAGTAAAATTATTCATACAAACAACCAGAATAGCTTTACTGATGATTATCTAAATAAACTAAAATATATTGCAACCTATGAAAATGCCGAGCAAATCCCGGTCGCCCAGGTACATAATATAACTTACAGTGCACTCGCAGCATTCTTTGTAGTCCCGTTATCCCATTTAAATCGTTCTCCACAGAGCTCATTTATTACTCAAGGAGCCTATGTTTGTAGGAAAAAGTTTGCAAAATGAGAGTAGCCCTCCTATGTATTCATGCAGGCTTATGAAAACGTACATTCATAAAATACCAGCAGCACGCGACCTTCAAAATTAATCATCGCTTTCCTTATAAAAAAACTACGTCATGAACTTACAAGGGGTATTACTTCCCAAGTGAAACGTTGTTTTTTTTTAAGTTATAAATGTTGCGTGCTGAAAATAATAATTATGTAGTTATTTGAGTGGAATTAAGGTGTAATGAAATTAAAAAGCCCAAGTTTTAGTGGTATCGACCTGTATATACATAAACTAGTTGGCGGCGTTTAGTAGTCCCAATTTCTGTCTGTATATTCCATGTTATAGGAAATAATGAAAACATCTCCCAAGATAAAATATTTTCTCTAAAATATTTTTTCTTAAGTTATTTTTATGTTACTGCCTAGGGACTTGAACCTTGGTCCATTATTATTACGTAGAAAAACGCACGAACAACAAGAGCCACCTGGTAGCCGAGTTCCAAAGTATGAGTGCCTGCTAAATTTTAGGATGGGGTACTTTAAATTGCTGACGGCGTTCTCAGGCTTAATGAAGCCAACTAATAGATTGTAGTCGACTGAATCTACCTTCCACTATTTATCAAACCCAATAAGTTACATTCATACATACTCACAAATAAAAAAATTAGTACTGATCAAAGTTTAAGTTCTGATGGAACTCAACATAAAACACACTGTGCGCTGCAATCGTTATATGTGTAAAAGTAGGCGTGACCGTTAAATAACTTTCCCTACTTTTGCAGTTTTATTACTCCACCTTAAAAGGATACAATGTTAAAACATGTAGGTTTCATTCAATAAAATTTAAACAAATTAAGTAATATGAAGATAAGACCAGCTGGCGTACTATTTTTATCGTTTCGGCTTTGTTATTGATCGAATTATTACACTTTTAGAGCTTTTAGAAATTTTCGATATCGAAAACGTGGGCGTGTTTATAACAGATTTTTCTCTTTTTGAAAAATTGACTTCTCAATTTATCCTAAGAAATTTGATATATATGTCCTAAATCTATATATTCCTTTAAGATCTTGTAAAACTATAGGAATACACAGAGTATTATCAGAGAGATATAGAGTCCCATTTCGCAAAGTTTTTAGGATGAATAAATAGATTAGCCATGCTCGTCTGCGGGTACAAGATAATTCGATAATTTTCATATAAAATGTAATAATTCATTGACTGAGGCACCTCATCTGATAAAATTTGATAGCTACATTAACCTGGTGTCATAATATTATTATGATTTGAAAGATGACACCACCTACACATGAGTAAAAAGTTCTAAAATAACGACTATGTATTCAATATTTGGTTGCATCAGAGCTTAGACTTTCTTATTTGTTTTCCATATTTTTAATTTATTGACTCTTTTTTTTTACACGTACTGTAAAATTCTTATTTATTAGCTTTTACTTACATAACTAATTATTTTTGTATATATTTTGAAATATCTTATTATTTATGTCCATATACATAGATTGGGCCAAAATAAAATTTTTTTAATTAATTTTCTAGAATGGTGAAAAAAATTGCAGTACAATTTTCGGACCTCACTAGTAATTTTTAGAGGTCCCTCATTGCAAGTTTAAACTTATTTAGCTATAAATTGCCAAACTATTGAAGTAAAAAATGTAGGTGCTTACAGTTTAGTAGGAAATAGAACCATTTGTGTTAACAATTTTACAGCAAAAACGACATAGGTGTAAAAAATCTAAACAAGCAATGACAGACCTCTTAAAGATAATATTAAGGTCCGAAACTTTTACAGTATTTTTTCCGAATTCTGAAAAATCATAGTTTTGGAGAAGTCTAATGTACAGATATTTTAAATGTGATATTACTTACATTTTGTTAAATACAACTAAACCTCATTTATGTACATACGTATGTAATTATAGCGCTTATAACAAGTATACATACATATTTATTTAGAGGAAAATTGCACTTGAAACGGAAGGATTAATTTTGGAATTACCCTGCAGTGAAACACCAAACTAGTCAGATAACATACTAGATAACAATTAGAATTTTCTAACTCTTATCAAACTCGTCAGAAACAGGTCAAATCTATACCTATTAAAATTTAGAACTTTGGAGAATACTTGAGCGCCCAGTAGGACTTATTTCTTAAAGATAATATTTCCCGCACCATGTTCGAAAGCATATACATAATTTCCTCTTAACAATTATTAATAAACTCTAGATTTTTTTCTGAAACAGACGATTGGCATCTCGTAGAAGATCGCTGTGTTAAAAATCCAGTTGTTTATATGGAAGGAAACAGTAAGCTGACTAGTTTGGCTTGGTGTCCATACTAGTTTCGAAGTAGTATCAAACTAATTCTTTTGACTGCAGGTAACGTGTTCACCCCTAAAACGATGCTACATATATTACAATACTATATACAAACTATTCAAATAATAAAATTCTTATGTAGTTCATAACCTAGATGTGCCCCTACAAGACCCCTATCAGATAGGTAGCATTTGATATAGCACCTAGACGTAACTCAGCAGTCGTTGAAAGTTTTGAAGGCGAATTGACAATCCTATCAGAAAATCATTAGAATGTGTGAACTTTTGTCTCCCTCTTACTGTTGCTCACCACCCTGCAAAAAATCGTGCACTAAGCTCTAAAGAGAGTTGTCCGCGATTCATCCCTTTCGTCTACAGTGGGCTATAATTGATCTCAACTCGTCCCATATGGGCATAGTTGGGATAGGCCAGTTTTAATTTGTGTAGCATACTTATAGGAGTTGAAAGCAAACTTGTCCAACTGTACCCTTAAGGGAACAAAGGGGATGTGTCCGACACTACAATTGGTATCTTCATAGGACATGCTCAAACAAATGGGATCAGTTCAAACCATACAAAGGGATCAAAACTGGCATTGGTCACGATTAATCTCTAAATAGAGGGAATCGTGATTAAGCCCTTTAGCCTACAGTTGGCTATAATTCAATACACATACGTACGTTTTTATTTGTGTAGCATACTCACATGGGCGTAAGTCAATTTTCGTTTTTGTAGCATACTCCTAGGAGTTAAAATTACCTGTTTAGGTAGAAAGTGGATTAGTCCTTTTGTACCCGTTAGGGTATAAATGGGTACAATTGGCCCATACAAAACGATCAGAACTGGCATTACTCGCATCCTTCTTTGACACGCATCCTAGACTAATCGTGTTTTTTATAGGGTAATGAGAACTATTTCTGGTTCAGAACTAGAGCTAAAGTGGCTTATAAGAACTAGTGCGATAGTAACTAGTTCACTAGTTCGAAAACGGTAGATGGACGGTTTTTAAGATAAGTTCTTTTTTAAATCTATGTAAGCAATAAATATCTTTAAAGAGAAATGCAATTGCTAGGTTTATCTGTGAATAAATGAAATGAAATTAAAAAATTAAATTTTATACTCTACAAAATAGAAATTTTTAGTTTGGTCTAATAAATTAGTCTACAAACTCAAATCAGGAATTCATTTATTAGGTTTTCTAGGTATATATTTTTTATTTAAATAACAAAAAAAATAATACAAGCTGCAGAACTTAACCGCGCTGGAACAATATTTTATAAAAGCGTGCAACTGTTGGCATATGCTGACGATATTGATATAATTGGCCTTAACAACCGCGCCGTAACTTCTGCTTACTCCAAATTAGAAAAAGAAGCGGAGAAAATGGGATTGGTGGTGAACGAGGGCAAAACGAAGTACTTTCTGTCATCATGCAAAGAGTCAGCGCATTCGCGCCTTGGCAACCAAGCCACTGTTGGCAGCAATAATTTCGAAATACTAAAGGACTTCGTTTACCTGGGAGCCAGCATTAATACCAACAATAATGTTAGCCTAGAAATCCGACGAAGAATCACTCTTGCAAACAAATGCTACTTCGGACTGACTAGGCAATTGAAAAGTAAAGTCCTCTCTCGACGAACGAAAATAACACTCTACAAGTCACTCATCGCACCCGTCCTGCTATATGGTGCAGAAGCGTGGACACTAACAACACCTGATGAGGCGGCTCTGGGAGTATTCGAGAGAAAGGTTCTTCGAAAGATTTGTGGACCTCTACGCGTTGGCGACGGCGAGTACCGAAGAAGATTTAATGATGAGCTGTATGAACTTTACGCAGACGCCGACATAGTTCAGCGAATTAAAACACAGCGGCTTCGCTGGCTAGGCCACGTAGTGCGAATGAGCGAAGATGCTCCAGCCCAGAAGGTATTCTTATCGGCACCCGCCGGTGGAAGCAGAGGAAGAGGGAGACCACCACTCCGATGGAAGGACCAAGTGGAGACCGATTTGCGATCCCGCGGTGTTTCCAATTGGCGCCAGTTGGCGCAACGAAGAAACGACTGGCGAGCTATGTTGGACGGTCAAAATCGCGCAGGCGGTTAGATGACCATTTAAAGAAGAAGAAGGTATATATTTAGAATTTTGTTCTTTTTCTAGTCTGAACTATCAAAAAACGGTCTGGTTGGAACCAACGAAATAATACCAATAAACGAGCTATATCCAAATTGTAGAGTTGAAAATGGTTCAAGCCTATAAATGAACTAGATCCAAACTGTCGAGTTTTTAACTGGTTCGGAACTGTCGAAAAGGTAATACAGCGGGAGACAATTGAAGTTCGCTAGTTGATTACATGTATTAGAGATTAAAGGCGAACTTCTGGGTTCCGAACGCACTAGAAGCGAACCAGTTCAGAACTAGAGATTTTCCCCACAGGGAAGGTTTTTGCAGGGGCATATCGGAGCTGAATGCTTAACACGTCGTAACCAGAATATTAGAAACCGACGAACGAATTAACGAGCCAGGTGTGAATACTGCTAATAACTTTATGTCATTTTTATGGTTGCGCTGTGTTACATTTCTCTGACACGAAATACTCTATGAACATATACAAATATACATATAGATAACAACATACCTCATATTTTAAGCAGTTCATGTTACAGTTAAATTAAATTTCGATTGAACTCTTACACATTTCTGTAGGCTTAATTTTTATACCTTTCATGAACATGAAATGGCATTATAACTTTGGTCCGATGTTTGTAAGTATGAGAAGAAGAAGAGATAGACCCACCAATAAGTATACCGAAATGATCAGGGCGATGAGCTGAGTTGATTTAGCCATGCCCGTCTATAGGTCTGTCTGTCTGGTTGAACGAAAACTAGTCTCTCAGTTTTGAGATATCTCGATGAAATTTGGTAAGAGGCAGCCATTTTGTAAAGCATTAATCATTTGATGTATATTGGAACCATTTTTCGTCATCCCTTGTAAATTTTTTGTTTGTTGTGTAACAAAACAAAAATTGACAAGGGATGACGAAAAATTGTTCCAATATACATCTAATATCCACCCTTTCGGAAAAAAAATAAGATCAAATCAACTTATAATCATTTGTTAGAACCAGCATGATCGGACCAATAGAACGTATAGCTCCCAAATAATCGATTGTTCCGATAAACGGGTTTTGGTCTATAACTGTTGCAATTAAAAAGATAGGAACGTAAAACTTTGCAGTTTTAGAACATATTATATATGTAATGTGTGTAGTCAAAATCACCCAGTTCGGGCCAACATAACATATAGCTCCCATATAAGCGATAGCTTCGATAAATGGGTTTTGGGCTATAAATTTTGCAATTAAAAAGCCAGAAACGCAACATTTTGCAGGTTTGGTACCTATTATATATGTAATGTTTGTAGTGAAAATCACCCAGATCGGACCAACATGACATATAGCTCCCATACAATCGATTTTTCTGATAAATGTGGTTTGGGCTATGTATCATTAAATTAACAGTTTTGCAGAGTTTGTACTAATTGTGAGTAAGGATCGGACATTTAAAACCGTGATGCGTATTCATGAAAGGTATAAAGTCTTCGGCACAGTCGAAGACAGCCCTTTGCTTACTTGTTTATCTTCATTCTATACCTATAACTTAGTTTTATGGGTTATGGGTTATGGTGTTTGCTTATTTTGCATACATTTTTCCACTAGATACATATGTTACACAAATATTTAAAATAGTTAGTAGTCATATCTGTTCAATGCGAAAATCGCCAATACTTAATGTAGCCGTGTGAAAAGTACTTCTTAAGGTTAATATTGGTACTAATCCGAAATTTACTACAATTGATTCGCTAGGTAAAACTTTATATTGATCGCTCAAAATCTCTGCTATTACATTGAGGGGAAATCTTCATTCTCCAAATGAACCAAATAATGTAAGTCTGGGGGTTCCTTTGTAATGGAATTGGAAATTCAATGCGGTGGGAAAGTCAAATACAATAAGAAGGGCTATTGGCACGCTATCGCATTCATATTTAGACAGCGAATTCATTACTGATGTAAAATTAAGCGGAATTGACTGACTTTTATAGCTCTATGCACCGTTCACTTAAAATATTCTTTTATGTTCTTGACTAATATTTCGTAAATTACAATTAAAAACTAAACATACATTAAAAAGTATTGATTTTCTTCTTTTTTAAATTCGCTAGATTTTTTTTTTTCAATTCCATAAGAAATTTAATTATATTAATCTACAGCATTTGGAAGAACACAAAATTCATTTTGATCTCGCGTTCCCTCACATAGTGGCTGGAAAGCAAAACGGGGGAATTTAATACGAAATGCACACATTTCATAGATTTTGACGGATTGGAGGGTGCATTCATCAATATGGTGTCAAATTTTCTTTTTCATCGCATTACAAAGTAAACCCCTGCTAGTTCGGCAGTTTTTTTATGTTTTGCCATCTCGTACAATCTCTAATTTCTCTTAAAAATATCTCATTTTGGCTAGGAATAAATAAAAGAATTTATTATTTTGCCTAAGTATAACCATATATGAAGGTTTTGGGGAGTGTTGTCGAATTGGCCCGATATGAACCCAGTACGCTACGGTACTCCCTTGCGGTACTGCCCGGCTGTCGTGGTAGAGAATTGGTATGACCTTCTGGGTCGCGGGTACTGAGAGGTGAGAGGCA
The DNA here is from genome assembly GCA_949987695.1 of Merzomyia westermanni. Classification (NCBI taxonomy): domain Eukaryota; kingdom Metazoa; phylum Arthropoda; class Insecta; order Diptera; family Tephritidae; genus Merzomyia; species Merzomyia westermanni. Next base: position 123,369,426 of record OX465288.1, on the reverse strand, counting down.
TTATATCATTGTGCATTTTAGTCGCCACTTAAGTTCGGTTTGATTACGTTGGCCATATTCTAAATCCCTATCCCGCAGGGGCAGGGGACATATGTACATAATATTGGCAATTTGCCTAATACAACTGCTAACCTACTTTGGGAAAGGAAAACACCTCTCCTCCTAAAACTCTGATCTGCCAACTTCCAAGGACGACATAGCTAAGATTATCAGATTAGAGAACAAATTTTAAATAAAACTAAGAAGCAAATAACCTGGGACGCAACTACAGTCGAAATATTCCATCAGTATAGAGCGCTAATGTGGTATATGGGCAGCTCTAACAGTTCAGAAGGGATTGGAGCGGGAATATTTGGCCCTGCACAAATATGTCCTTGCAGTTCTTAATTAAACGCGAGCATCACCGTACTGAGTGGCAGTCAAGTCTCACTAAAGGCCATATCTTCTTGTGAGGTATAAACCTCACTGGTGCTTGGGTGCAAGAAGAGTCTAGGAGCATCACGCAACAACGTCCGACTAACCTGAGTTCCTGGCCATAAGGGGTGGAAGGCAACGATCAATCTGGAAAGCCAGCTAAAATGTCCATTGGGCCTGAACCAAATGCGGCCGTAGGCTAAAACAGGGTGGTCATTAATAACAATAAGGCTATTAAAAAAAAAAAATCTAGGCATCCTAACTGCGGAGCACATACTGTGCCAATGTGATGCTATCTCTAGAAAAACACAGGATATCCTCGGACTTCCAAAACTACAGCCCAACCAAATACGGCAACTAATACTGACTTTAATTCTGGATTTCCGGAAGGTGGACAGCTTGGATGCCTTGCTATGGGGATATGTGAGTATAATATCTGTGGCAACAGGCAATCAAAGCTAAAGTATTTTTTTTTTTAATTTTCGGTAGAGCGATTGAAAATCGTATTGTGAATACAGGTTTTTGAGTCATGGTCCATAAAACCAATGGTAGCAAAAGCCAGATTTTCTTCCACGGAAGACTAAGTAAAAAACGATTATGAATCGAATGCTTTTAAAAATTTCTCGGAAAAATGTCGCTTTCGCTTTAGGTGTAATGCCGAAACTCTGCTGTTTAATTCACGCAGCGAACGAATAAGGTGAAATTCTGCATGCCTAAAAAATATTGCAGAAAAAAGTCAGCGATCGGCAATTTCTTTGACGTTCGCCAGAGCAAAATACACGACCGACTTTGATTTATAGCAATTTACCATTTCCGGGAGGATGAGGGCCTCGCTATAAGCGTCAAAACTTTTAGAACTCAAAAATTTAAAATACAATTTTTGGCAATGGTCAGTCAGACCACCACGCTAGTCTAAGGGTTAATGATTGTTTATATGCCCAGTATAACTTGAAGCGGGATCTCCCCAAGTACTCTCTTTGACATCCCTTTGGGACAATAGAAGATATTTTTTTCGTTTTCTGCTCTTATGCTACTCTTTGTGGAGGAAAAGGAGAGATATTCCCAAGCGATGAATAAGAGAGTACTTCCCTTAACATCCTTTCGGATCAATAACCAGACTTCTACACTCTGTGCTCCGGTTTACCAAACCCCTCAAGTTATTAATAAAAGATGACTCCTTTCTATATATTTTCGGAGCTAAAGTAGATATTTCTCTAATAATATGAATAAGTAGAATTCAACAAACAAAAGAAAAAGCTACAAATTTATAAATACATTTGATCCAGGCGCGACACCATGTTTGGTCAGCTAAGTAAGTAATATGCGCAATTTGAAAAAAAAAAACAATTTCAATAGGAATGTGAAATGTTTCCTTGATTACTCTCCCAGGAGGTTTTCTAAAATTCTCCAAAACTCCCCCATTGCTTAATTGTGATTCATAAAATATTAATAACAAAAACTCCATTATAGTTTTTTGGGAGGTGAAAGGGAGTTTTTCTATTACTCGCCCTTCTAGGACATGCCATGCTAAAAGGGAGTATACAAAATTATATGTTAATACACAGAAGTATAGGGAGTAATCCCATACTCTCAGGGGAGTACTCCGGGATGAATAAAATGATGATCCCTGGTTCTACTGCGTGTATGTAAAAGTACATGTTACCAATAAAATGACTGGTATTTATAAAGGTGTCGTACTTTTCGATTTTCTTTACCAGCAGTTTGAACCCTCAATGTACTAACGAGCTTCCAGCGATATTCGTTTATCTTAGGCCCGGTTTTTCCGTCCTTGGTTAAGCTCAGTTTAAACTAAGTTTGCTTAAACTCGGCATAAATTTAAACTCCAGTTAAACTGCAGAGCGGGTTTTCAGTGAGAGTTTAAGGCCGCTTTTAAGATTTGCTTTTTATACGGCAACATTGGTTTTTTTTATCTAGATACGCCAACAGATGACATTTGTTTACATATTCAACGCCTTTGCTTCTCCTCAGTATTGTAATAGTTAGGATTTCGCAAATTTCTGCATCACTATAATCACTTTCGTCAGATGATATATCCAGTATTTAATTAAATATAAAAATATCTGCCTTTTTTAATTGCGTTCAGTTTATTGTTTCACAACCAAAACCATCAAATATGCAAACAGCTGACAGGTTAACTAGAGTTTAACTCTGCCAAATTGGCCGCTTAAACTACGTTTAAGCTTTGTTTAAAGTTGACTGAAAAACTGCGTAACAGGTTAAAGCTTAGTTTAACTGACAGATTGAGTTGAACTTGTACTGAAAAACCGGGCCTTAGGGTAATTGAAATTGATTACTTTCTGTCACAAATAATGGTCGTAATCCTAAATAAGTGTGCTCTGTACTCTTCACACTAGGTGGCTAGAAGTTTATGCATTTCACGTCTTCACAATACTGGCATTAGACACGTCCAAAAGGCCAGCTATGGAGTTCTGTTATTAGTCCCCGCACGACACGAACCACAAACCAATATCATCTACTAGCACTCTGCTTTGGTCCCACCCAATCGAAACAAAGTCTCAGGTTGATCAGAACACTTCTAACGAATCAGTTGTGTTTGGCATTTAAACGCTTTAGTGACCAGCAATCTACTATTTTCCTGTCCTCGTGAATGATGAAAAGGCTGAACACTTTTTTCACACATACATACATAACTATTTACAAGAGTCTTAGATAAACTAACTCAATTGGTAATATTCAGGGGCGAAATCATTTGCTAGATTACTTAAGAAGTTAAAGTCTGATGAACTGTTAGAATTCTCCATTCCAGTGAGATTTCCAGGACCAGCAGCAACGGGTCCACTATTTCCCGACATCGGATATGTTGTTGCAATAACTGGAGATCCGCCATTCATCGAAAAGCCATTCGGACCAATATTCAAATGGGTACCTGGCGGCTGTGGAAGTTGATGTGGTTGCGGATGGTGATGCCCATGTGGATGATGTGGTGGCATGGGTGGCTGCGTTTGTGACTGAATCTGCGACTGACTATTCTCATAATAGCTACCAAAATTACCATAACTACCATCACAGTTTTCCATTTGTACACCCAGTGCACTCGCATTTGGTGGTAAATAAACATCTGACGGCGTCGGCGTTGGCGTCACAGCAGACACACTACTCCCAATTTTCATGTGCTGTGAACCATCCCCAATATATTCAGCAGAAATTCCGGCTATGTGCTGGTGTTGTTGTTGTTGAAGCTGCAGAGCATCGTGCGCATGTTGGTGAAAATCTTGAATTTGTTGTGGATGTTGGTGTTGCTGATGGAAGTTCAAATGCTCATAATAACCTGCGGTTTGTGACTTCGCTTCATAATAATTACCAGCAGAGTTAACAGATGGCGCAAAATCGCCGCTATGATGCATTGGGGGATGCATGTAACCACCATTTGGATTTTCTACCATATGGTGAGTATAGTTCATATATGGGCCTGTGACACCTGGTGGTGCCGGTTCCCCACCATGATTGTAAAAACCGGGTTGATGTGTTTGCTGGTGAGCTTGACCATGGTGAAACGCGTTTGGTGGAGCGCACTTATTTGATTGAAATTCATGTTGAAGTTTGATGTTGTGGGCGTCTGCCGAGAGTTTATTAATGAAATCAGGTTTTCGACTTTGATACTCACCATTCGGTTGGTGTTGGAGATTATGATTGTTTGGTAATTGTTGTAGCTTGTGTTGCGGTTGGATTGGCAAAGCAAGTTGTGTTGCATGCTGTGGTGAGCGCGAGGAGGCAAATTCAATGTCATACTTGCCGTAGTAATCGTGCGGCGGTAAATGCGATTGCAGCTGTGTCTGAGGTGGCAAATGCGATTGGTGTTGCTGTTGCGTGTGATGAAGGTGAGCTCGTTGCTCTTGCTGAAGGTTGTGCTTTGAATAACAGCCACCATGGAGATATGTAGCCATACCAGGACGACCACTGCCCTCGCTAATATTTGAGGAATTCGCATTGTGATTATTTTGAAATCGCTTTCTCCTAGGGGCCACATCACTATTAGGACCACTGCTTGGATTCGTCGCTGCTTGACTGCTGTGTGATGAAGTGTCCGAGTTCCGTCGATATAATCCACTGCTGGACGGCATGGAGTTGGTGTTGTTAACAATGCTACCGCGACCACTATTTGTATTGTTAGGCATCGTTGGCGAGTCATATGGGAAAGGTGAAGCTTTGGTTGACGTGGAAACTGCTTCTTTCTTGATAACCTAAAAAGTACGGAAAACATTTGATGACATAGACAAATTGGATTACTAGGTCCACACTTACATGAATTTCGTCTTTTTTCTTCACTTTAATGGGGCTTTCGTCAAGATCGTCATCAAGACTAATGCTAGAAGCAACACTGGAATCGGCGCTGATTAAGTTTGAGGCGGACACAGTTGAGCTTCCGAGTAGATTCGATGAAATGCCCGATTCAAGCGTAGAGTTGGGTGTCACTATGAAATAAATTTAAAAAGATTTACAGTCACACATATTAAAATACCTTAATATTGACTATTTCTGCCGCTATTGATCACTTACAACTTCCTGCACTCGCATTATTGTTGGTAGCACTAGGTGTGTTATTGTTTTGTCCTCGCGAGTTCGAGGTCGAATCTGGTATATCATCTGATGGCAATTCACACCCTTGACAAGATTTCTTCGAATTGGAGTCTGTTTGTAAGGAAGGAGAACAAAACATATAAAAATTAAAATGCAATACGTTTGTACATACATACATAAGTGGTTCTTTATTTAAATAGGAATGGGTTGGTGCAGTACATATCGAAGGTGACAATGCAAAACCTCGTAACACACAAATGCAAAAACGCTGAAACTACATTTGTATCAGAAACTTTCATAGACTCCTGCCTTTAAGATCTATTCATTTATTCTCAAGAAATCACATGTTGGTCTGGAAAATAATTAAAAGCATCGATGGGAACTTTTTCCATAAAGTCGTTAATCGTATTTAAATTAAGCAATATGTATTTGCAAAACAACCAAACTGAGATATCACTTACGCGATTTTGAGTTTATGTGTTAGCGGTTTTGCAATGTCCCCGACGATATGTAGGTAATATTTAGGGATAGCAAAAAAAAATGAAACCGAATTGTAGTGCATGTTTCGCTGTCGACAAAAAATTGTTGTAGAACCGCGATCCGATATTATAAAAAACGTTAATACCGGGTATAAAATGAAATAAATTTGTGCTTAGCGAATGGCTAGATTTTCGTTTTCAAAATCATGAACCTGCCAAGAAAAGCATGCGCAGGCCTTAGTCAGTTTGTTAATGCTTTTTAAGACAGAGCCTGGGTAATAATGTCTATCTACCTACCTAGTTTTTACAAGGCCCTCCCGGGTACATCCACATCAGTCCAGTCGTATTCTCTATCCATTGAGCTATAACAATCAATGAAATCTTTCGGCAATTGAACAACTTGAGTTAAATACACATAAACTAATATTTGAAGAAATCTAGTCAGGACCTTTACAGGCTTTATGTCATTTTGTCCGTAAATTGGGAAACATGCGCTTTCCATTCCAGAGCCCTATGCAGAGTTGTCTCTTGTAGGGGGAAATATAGCCAGGGCCTAGGGCCTAGATTATTTTCTACCCCGGTACCCACCAAGCTGTTTAAAAATGGAGGCGAAGAGCTGTTGGAAAGCATACAGAAAATCTTATGCAGAATATGGTCGGACGAGGGTATGCCTCCACAAACCTGCAATTCAGTCTACTTACTATTGCATGTAAAGAATTATCTAGCGTATTGTGTGAAATACTTTTTGTTGTTGTTTGTAACGACTTAAGTCCATCCAGTCAAGCTAATTTGACCTTATCAGTATGGCTTTAAACCTGGTAAGTCTACCTTTGACCAGATCTTCACGCTACATACCGTATGGTGATAATATTGGCCTTAAAGAGCGCTGCCTTTTCTGGCCTTGCTAAAGAAGCGAAGAAAGAGGGTCCTGCGGTAAACGAATCGTCACTGTTGATGCTACCCAATCAAAACTGTGAGGGACTTCATCTATTTAAGAACCAGCGTTAACACCGAACATAATAGCAGCCGAGAAATACAAAATAGAAACACTCTTGCCAACAAGTGCTTTCTTGGACTGAGTAGGCAACTGAGAAGTAAAGTCCTTATACATAAGTCTCTCATCATGCCTGTTCTGATGTACGGCTAGGTATCATGGACAAATTAGAAAGAGGATGAGATGGCCCTTGGATTATTCGATAGAAAATTGGCATGGAAGATTTATGCTCCCACTCGTGAAGCCAAAGGTGAATACCGAAGGAAATGCGCGATTTTCATAGAAAATGTCGAAATGCGGCACATTTCCCTATTCAAATCGCATTCAAACCAAATTACACAGCAACTGCGATGAATTCATGAAAGGAACGAACGCATAACAAAGCCGATTATTATTATTATTTGTCTGAAATCACGCATGTTAGATCAGTATAAATGGGTTATAACGATGAGCTGTGCGACCTTGACTCAGATATGAGCATAGTACAGCAAATTAAAGCCCAAAGGCTCTAATGGATGCGCCAAATCGTCTAGGTGGTTAAGCCCTAATAAATTATGTTCGAACCTGCCACGTATATTTATATGCAAGATGTTTTCCTCAGAACTTTATGAGATTGCTAACGATAATCAATTTGATAAAATTATTTGTTTGGGGACGAGTTGATTTAAGAAAAAATCAGTTTCAATATATTTAAGCCTTAGTGAGAATGCGGTTAGAAGAGTCTGGCCCGTTGAACAGTTAAACATGTCGGACAAACAATATTAAGGGAGAGTGCCACATTTCCCCAGAGATATCCCGTTCTTCTGCGGCGAAAGGTGGTGCTTTTGTTTGATGACGGTGTTCACAGGGCTTGAGTAGACAAAGGAGGTCGGCAACTCTGTGGGAATGTCGTTGAGGTCCTTCCGCTACGCCCTTGGACCCCCTCTTTATATGATGGCCTGATATCGAAGACCTTTGAGAGACTAAAGCCACGCTAGCAGTCTTGTCTTTCCTGTCTTAGACGTGTTTAAGGTACTCAGCGAGGTGGCCGTGCTGCGAATTTACCGGATACATAGTGATGGTATCTAATTTCTTGGCTACTGGCGAGAAGAGCGATATTGGCTGATAGTTTCACAGGCTTTAGAAACAGTACCACAACGATTTCTGGGACAGGTAACATCAAAAGTGGTTTGAAAAAGGTTTTCCAAAACGGGTTCCGAGGGTATTCCTGCCATGGTAGGCTTCTCAGCAAAAATTCAGATGGCGCCAAATATTTTCTTATTTATTTAGTGAGGGCAACAGTGCAGTGTGAATACTAATACTTATTTATTATCTAGAAACTATTACGAAGAGGAAAAAAATAATTTATTTCAAATTGAAATTTTTTTTTGGCAACGAAAAAAAAAATTTCTCATCTATACCAGTTATCTAGCAACGTAAAAAATAAACGTTGATAAATAACTATTATCCCTAAAAAATAAAATTTTTTTCACCGGAAATTGGAAATAACAGTTATTTTTTGACTCTGGTAAATATACCAACCATGGCTAACCGTTGTGAAACTCTGATTCCATAAATCACAAATTTTTACTAGCACCAACTCATATTTTTGGAATTTGTATCGAAAACAACAAGTGCCTAAAAGTGTGCACTCACAGGTACACGGAAAAACATTTTCAACATGGTTAAAAAATGAACCTCGCCGAACAAAATTGCCCACTTTTTTATTCACTTGTTTGGTACGCGCGGCTCAATGTTTATCCAGCAGCGGAATTCTGGAAATCGCTAAAGCTTAATCTCGATCGCCAAAAATCTCTCAGTTAATTTTAGCAAGATAAATTAATCAGCTTGTTTTGGCAACTAATGTAGCCGAAACTCTGATTCTGGAATTTTAGCCAGCTCCTAAAATCTAAATTTTTCTCCTAAAGGTAGCTTATTTTGGCAACGAAAAAATCTGTTGCTAAAACGCAAAATAAATGATAAAAGCCTATATTTATGTTGTTTTAGGTCATAAAAAACACAAATACATAAGATTTATGCGAAAAACGGAAATTTTACATATTTACCACACAAATATTTGTCCATAATGTGGGAAACTTCTAGAGAACATCTATTCACACTACTTTGTGACTTACTTACATCGTCAGAAGAAAGGTGTTAACGTTCCTTGGTGCAGAAAAACTCTAAAATTCTTTTCCAATCTGCCAACTTCCAAGGGACGACATAGCTGAGTTCATTAGCTTCAAAAAGATATTCAAAATAAAACTGGGAGAGTTACCAAGGATGTGTCGAAAGTTAAATGATTCCATCAGAATAGGGTACTGCGATATACGGATGACTCCAAAACCCCAGAAAGTATTCCAGCGATAGTATTTGGCTCTCGCACTGTTATGTCTCTACCCTTTTTTTATTTCTGTCGGGAGTGGTCGTTATAAGCCTGTGGGCAGAGATAAATGCGCTACGTAGTTACTTTAACGAGGGACATATGTCCTTGTGATACAAAATGCTTACTAGTGCATGTAGAGGGCAACGAAAAATCTTATGAGCCAGCCAGGGCAGCTGAGACTAAGGCCGTGTTGGGTGGTTATACCACTAAACAATGCAATAATCGGTATAAAAGAGAAAAATCTTAGGTTCCTATAGGTGTTCTCACTATCCATTATAGGATCAAAGCTAATATGAACAAAGACCCTCGAACTTCCTACACTACATTGCAAACGCATACGTTAATTAAACCGTTCAGTGTGCTAAAAGTTAAGTTAAAACAAGTAAGGAAAGGACTGTGTTTGACTGTGCCGAAGACTTATATACTCTATCACGGGTTTAAGTTACTCACAATTAGTAAAAACTCTGCAAAACTGATAATTTAAAGATACATAGCCCAAACCCCATTTATCGGAACAATCGATTGTACGGGAGCTATATGTTATGTAGGTCCGATCTGGCTGATTTTATCTACACACATTACATGTATTATAAGTACCAAACGTGCAAAGTTTTACGTTCTTAGCTTTTTAATTGCAAAATTCATAGCCCAAAACCCATTTATCGAAACTATCGATTGTATGGGAGCTATGCGTTTTATTGCTCCGATCTTGCTGATTCCGACGAATGATTAATCTTATGCAAAATGGCGGCTCCATACCAAATTTCATCAAGATATCTCAAAAACTGAGGGACTAGTTCACGTACAAACAGACAGACGGACATGGCTAAATTGACTCAGCTCATCGCCCTGATCATTTCGGTATACTTATTGGTGGTTCTATCTCTTCTTCTTCTCATACTTACAAACATCGGACCAAAGTTTTAATACCATTTCATGTTCATGAAAGGTATAAAAATGTCTCTTAACTTGTCAGTAATTAAATTTTTCGGTATTCTCAACACCTAAATATTAAAATTTTTATAGTTTCGAAATATTAAGGGGTATTTTGGTACAATGCCATATTTCTCTGACTAAAGCTAGTAAAATTATCAAAAATTAAAATTTACTGAGACCCATAAGTAACGCCAAAAAGTAATGGGGTTGACTTCTAGAAAACCTCTATCTATTTCTGACTACTTCTGGCAATTTCTGGCTCGTAAGGAATCACAACTAAATTGGCAGCTGGTAGTGCTATCCCAGCGCCCCCAAGCGAAAAGATAACGTAACAAATTTTAGCTAGGCGACTAGCGTTCCAGAATCGCAAATAAGCGAAACGCCTTAGATTCTGACAGTTCATTTGCTTTGGCATTTTGGCATATTTTAGCATTTAGGCGATGGCGATGTCTGGAATTCCGTTGCAGATTTTTATCCATTGCTGGTTGGCAGGGCAGTTGTGATAAGGCGATTTTAATTTGTGTAGCCTACTTAAAGATGTTGAAAGGGGATATGTCCGACAGTATCCTTTCAGGCATTGAAAGAGTAGAACTATTCTTTTCATAGAGCATCCTCAAACAAAATGGATCACTTCAAAACATATTATGGGACCAAAACTGGCATTAGTCGCATCCCTTTTTGCGACTCATCCCGGATTTATCCTAAACTAATCGATTTTTTTGTAGTGTGGTTTAGAAGCTTTTACTAATGTCCTTTTGAGCTCTGAAGTTGGTTAAGCGCTTTCGTTTGTTGAAGCAAAAAAGATACTTTCGGTTTCGATTGAAAAAATAAAATTTCCCCTAAACTTTTGCAACTTTTTTTTGTAAAAATCGCCAGAATCCTGCTTACAGTTGCACTATATTGCTCAATAATTATTTAATTTTGATTAAATTTCAATGTCAATTTGAGTATCAAATCCATAGAATACTATCACTGTGATAGCACATAGCTTCCCGAGCTTTGATTGTAGTAAGCATTGTAGTGCGGAAACCATATGTCTATCTGCTGTACTAACTTTGTGAGAAATATATCGTTTCGATCAGATTTTTTTGATTAATTTCATTTCTACTTTTTTAATAAATGATTTAAATGAAATTTAAAAAGATTTTCAATAGGCCCCTTCAAAAAATCCTGTGTACGGACCACCTAGTACATACATACATATTAGAGATGCCAACTCCGGGATAACGTACCTTTTGGATATCTTTCTTTCTAACTAAATATGTGTGATTTTTTATGAAAATTATTTAAATTTTTTGTTGATATGCAATATTTTTGAATATTTTATTTTTCTTTGTTGATTTTGTTATTTAAGATGCATGAGCCTTTCTAGCGACTAACAAGAAACTGTAGGTCTATCGCACTATGTTTTTCTTTATTTAAATGCAACAGCTTCTACAACGAAAACTGATCTTTTTATATACACATTTCCCCCCGAAAATATGCGTTATTTATATATATTTTGAGGTTAGATAGTTTCTCAAACAATTCTTCGTTTTTTTTTTAACCTAAATTGTTTAATGATTTTTTATACCAACAATTTTGTTGATTTACGGCCTGTACATTTTCAAGTATTCATGAAACGAGCTCAAGGCCAAGAATAATAATTTTTCACTTTTTGAATTTTTATGAAAATTATTATTGTTTTTACTTATTAATAATCATTTTTAATTAATTATTAAAAGTTTTTTGATTGAATGGAGTAGGAAAAATGAAATACAGGCCGTAAATCAACAAAATTGTTGGTATAAAAAATCAATAACAAAACCGAGAGCACACGGTAAGGCAGTTCTGATGATAAAACAGATCTGTCAAAAATCCATCATGATCACACTACTAACTGTCAAATGGCGGAAGTGGTTCATGCATATGGTAAAAAGAAGAATAGAACTAGGAGTTTAGATGACATCAAAACCAGCGTATTGTTAGCCTAATGGTTAGCAATGCGTGCCAAAATTTCTCTGATGAGTGAAGTCTAGCAGCTTCCGAAATGGATCTATAAGAAAAGCTATGGCAGTTGTCTCTAAACATTTTTCCTACTCCATTCAATCAAAAAACTTTTAATAATTAATTAAAAATGATTATTAATAAGTAAAAACAATAATAATTTTCATAAAAATTCAAAAAGTGAAAAATTATTATTCTTGGCCTTGAGCTCGTTTCATGAATACTTGAAAATGTACAGGCCGTAAATCAACAAAATTGTTGGTATAAAAAATCAATAACAAAACCGAGAGCACACGGTAAGGCAGTTCTGATGATAAAACAGATCTGTCAAAAATCCATCATGATCACACTACTAACTGTCAAATGGCGGAAGTGGTTCATGCATATGGTAAAAAGAAGAATAGAACTAGGAGTTTAGATGACATCAAAACCAGCGTATTGTTAGCCTAATGGTTAGCAATGCGTGCCAAAATTTCTCTGATGAGTGAAGTCTAGCAGCTTCCGAAATGGATCTATAAGAAAAGATATGGCAGTTGTCTCTAAACATTTTTCCTACTCCATTCAATCAAAAAACTTTTAATAATTAATTAAAAATGATTATTAATAAGTAAAAACAATAATAATTTTCATAAAAATTCAAAAAGTGAAAAATTATTATTCTTGGCCTTGAGCTCGTTTCATGAATACTTGAAAATGTACAGGCCGTAAATCAACAAAATTGTTGGTATAAAAAATCAATAACAAAACCGAGAGCACACGGTAAGGCAGTTCTGATGATAAAACAGATCTGTCAAAAATCCATCATGATCACACTACTAACTGTCAAATGGCGGAAGTGGTTCATGCATATGGTAAAAAGAAGAATAGAACTAGGAGTTTAGATGACATCAAAACCAGCGTACTGTTAACCTAATGGTTAGCAATGCGTGCCAAAATTTCTCTGATGAGTGAAGTCTAGCAGCTTCCGAAATGGATCTATAAGAAAAGCTATGGCAGTTGTCTCTAAACATTTTTCCTACTCCATTCAATCAAAAAACTTTTAATAATTAATTAAAAATGATTATTAATAAGTAAAAACAATTATAATTTTCATAAAAATTCAAAAAGTGAAAAATTATTATTCTTGGCCTTGAGCTCGTTTCATGAATACTTGAAAATGTACAGGCCGTAAATCAACAAAATTGTTGGTATAAAAAATCAATAACAAAACCGAGAGCACACGGTAAGGCAGTTCTGATGATAAAACAGATCTGTCAAAAATCCATCATGATCACAATACTAACTGTCAAATGGCGGAAGTGGTTCATGCATATGGTAAAAAGAAGAATAGAACTAGGAGTTTAGATGACATCAAAACCAGCGTATTGTTAGCCTAATGGTTAGCAATGCGTGCCAAAATTTCTCTGATGAGTGAAGTCTAGCAGCTTCCGAAATGGATCTATAAGAAAAGCTATGGCAGTTGTCTCTAAACATTTTTCCTACTCCATTCAATCAAAAAACTTTTAATAATTAATTAAAAATGATTATTAATAAGTAAAAACAATAATAATTTTCATAAAAATTCAAAAAGTGAAAAATTATTATTCTTGGCCTTGAGCTCGTTTCATGAATACTTGAAAATGTACAGGCCGTAAATCAACCAAATTGTTGGTATAAAAAATCAATAACAAAACCGAGAGCACACGGTAAGGCAGTTCTGATGATAAAACAGATCTGTCAAAAATCCATCATGATCACACTACTAACTGTCAAATGGCGGAAGTGGTTCATGCATATGGTAAAAAGAAGAATAGAACTAGGAGTTTAGATGACATCAAAACCAGCGTATTGTTAGCCTAATGGTTAGCAATGCGTGCCAAAATTTCTCTGATGAGTGAAGTCTAGCAGCTTCCGAAATGGATCTATAAGAAAAGCTATGGCAGTTGTCTCTAAACATTTTTCCTACTCCATTCAATCAAAAAACTTTTAATAATTAATTAAACATGATTATTAATAAGTAAAAACAATAATAATTTTCATAAAAATTCAAAAAGTGAAAAATTATTATTCTTGGCCTTGAGCTCGTTTCATGAATACTTGAAAATGTACAGGCCGTAAATCAACAAAATTGTTGGTATAAAAAAAAATCAATAACAAAACCGAGAGCACACGGTAAGGCAGTTCTGATGATAAAACAGATCTGTCAAAAATCCATCATGATCACACTACTAACTGTCAAATGGCGGAAGTGGTTCATGCATATGGTAAAAAGAAGAATAGAGCTAGGAGTTTAGATGACATCAAAACCAGCGTATTGTTAGCCTAATGGTTAGCAATGCGTGCCAAAATTTCTCTGATGAGTGAAGTCTAGCAGCTTCCGAAATGGATCTATAAGAAAAGCTATGGCAGTTGTCTCTAAACATTTTTCCTACTCCATTCAATCAAAAAACTTTTAATAATTAATTAAAAATGATTATTAATAAGTAAAAACAATAATAATTTTCATAAAAATTCAAAAAGTGAAAAATTATTATTCTTGGCCTTGAGCTCGTTTCATGAATACTTGAAAATGTACAGGCCGTAAATCAACAAAATTGTTGGTATAAAAAATCAATAACAAAACCGAGAGCACACGGTAAGGCAGTTCTGATGATAAAACAGATCTGTCAAAAATCCATCATGATCACACTACTAACTGTCAAATGGCGGAAGTGGTTCATGCATATGGTAAAAAGAAGAATAGAACTAGGAGTTTAGATGACATCAAAACCAGCGTATTGTTAGCCTAATGGTTAGCAATGCGTGCCAAAATTTCTCTGATGAGTGAAGTCTAGCAGCTTCCGAAATGGATCTATAAGAAAAGCTATGGCAGTTGTCTCTAAACATTTTTCCTACTCCATTCAATCAAAAAACTTTTAATAATTAATTAAAAATGATTATTAATAAGTAAAAACAATAATAATTTTCATAAAAATTCAAAAAGTGAAAAATTATTATTCTTGGCCTTGAGCTCGTTTCATGAATACTTGAAAATGTACAGGCCGTAAATCAACAAAATTGTTGGTATAAAAAAAATCAATAACAAAACCGAGAGCACACGGTAAGGCAGTTCTGATGATAAAACAGATCTGTCAAAAATCCATCATGATCACACTACTAACTGTCAAATGGCGGAAGTGATTCATGCATATGGTAAAAAGAAGAATAGAACTAGGAGTTTAGATGACATCAAAACCAGCGTATTGTTAGCCTAATGGTTAGCAATGCGTGCCAAAATTTCTCTGATGAGTGAAGTCTAGCAGCTTCCGAAATGGATCTATAAGAAAAGCTATGGCAGTTGTCTCTAAACATTTTTCCTACTCCATTCAATCAAAAAACTTTTAATAATTAATTAAAAATGATTATTAATAAGTAAAAACAATAATAATTTTCATAAAAATTCAAAAAGTGAAAAATTATTATTCTTGGCCTTGAGCTCGTTTCATGAATACTTGAAAATGTACAGGCCGTAAATCAACAAAATTGTTGGTATAAAAAATCAATAACAAAACCGAGAGCACACGGTAAGGCAGTTCTGATGATAAAACAGATCTGTCAAAAATCCATCATGATCACACTACTAACTGTCAAATGGCGGAAGTGGTTCATGCATATGGTAAAAAGAAGAATAGAACTAGGAGTTTAGATGACATCAAAACCAGCGTATTGTTAGCCTAATGGTTAGCAATGCGTGCCAAAATTTCTCTGATGAGTGAAGTCTAGCAGCTTCCGAAATGGATCTATAAGAAAAGCTATGGCAGTTGTCTCTAAACATTTTTCCTACTCCATTCAATCAAAAAACTTTTAATAATTAATTAAAAATGATTATTAATAAGTGAAAACAATAATAATTTTCATAAAAATTCAAAAAGTGAAAAATTATTATTCTTGGCCTTGAGCTCGTTTCATGAATACTTGAAAATGTACAGGCCGTAAATCAACAAAATTGTTGGTATAAAAAAAAATCAATAACAAAACCGAGAGCACACGGTAAGGCAGTTCTGATGATAAAACAGATCTGTCAAAAATCCATCATGATCACACTACTAACTGTCAAATGGCGGAAGTGGTTCATGCATATGGTAAAAAGAAGAATAGAACTAGGAGTTTAGATGACATCAAAACAAGCGTATTGTTAGCCTAATGGTTAGCAATGCGTGCCAAAATTTCTCTGATGAGTGAAGTCTAGCAGCTTCCGAAATGGATCTATAAGAAAAGCTATGGCAGTTGTCTCTGAACATTTTTCCTACTCCATTCAATCAAAAAACTTTTAATAATTAATTAAAAATGATTATTAATAAGTAAAAACAATAATAATTTTCATAAAAATTCAAAAAGTGAAAAATTATTATTCTTGGCCTTGAGCTCGTTTCATGAATACTTGAAAATGTACAGGCCGTAAATCAACAAAATTGTTGGTATAAAAAACCAATTACAAAACCGAGAGCACACGGTAAGGCAGTTCTGATGATAAAACAGATCTGTCAAAAATCCATCATGATCACACTACTAACTGTCAAATGGCGGAAGTGGTTCATGCATATGGTAAAAAGAAGAATAGAACTAGGAGTTTAGATGACATCGAAACCAGCGTATTGTTAGCCTAATGGTTAGCAATGCGTGCCAAAATTTCTCTGATGAGTGAAGTCTAGCAGCTTCCGAAATGGATCTATAAGAAAAGCTATGGCAGTTGTCTCTAAACATTTTTCCTACTCCATTCAATCAAAAAACTTTTAATAATTAATTAAAAATGATTATTAATAAGTAAAAACAATAATAATTTTCATAAAAATTCAAAAAGTGAAAAATTATTATTCTTGGCCTTGAGCTCGTTTCATGAATACTAAATTGTTTAAGACAAGCAAGTACCTAAATCCCGACATTGTAAAATAAGATACCGTTTATGCCGGTATTGAAAAATCCAAATGAATTTGCATTCCTAATACATACATAAATACAACATATGTAGCTACATATGTACTACCTAAATGTTTTTCCAAAAAAAATTCTAAAACATGATACTGGGTTAGCAGCGACACAAGACGCGAAAGTATTGACAATGATTGATAAGATTTGTTGCGCACATTTTACATACAAACTTAATGCAAGGAGAGAAAGTGTGTCAAATGTAGAAGAAAAAATTATGATTATGTAACAGTTTTGTGCTTGTTTCAGGGGTTTCTTTTGCCTATCTGATTACTTACTTAGCCATGAGTATCTACGTATAGTGCGAAATTAATTACTTACAAACCAAATAATCCCATAGAGAAATTAAAGATAAAGGACTTACTACTATCAGACTGATCATCATCACCTTTTAGGCTGTCTTTGTTGTCTTCGTCATCGGTTTTGGAAAGGGTTTGTCGTTTGTGCTTCATGCGCCGATTTTGGAACCACACCTTGACCTATAGATATAAAATATATATGTTTATGTATAAACTATATGATGCATATCATCGGCTTAGAGTGTAAATTTGTCAAATCTTTTTTGCATCTCAGATTCCAACACGTTCTGCGAAAATCTAATTTTTTTAAATTTAATTTTTGTTAATTAACTTTTAATCTTAGAAGTATGTAAGTACTTCTAAGCTTAAACTTGTTTTGAAATTCTTTTTAACAATATTTTAAAATGTGGTTGAAAAAGTTAGCGAATATTTGTACGACTTGATTTGATTTAAACGAGAGTAAGGAATGCGCCGCGTGAAGGTATTGGCAGCGCAGTTTCGATGAGACTTTTTCGTTGATTTATTTCGTTTCATTTTGAATTACCAAAACGAAATTATCTCTATTTTTTTTGTGAACTAACGCAACTAAAAAGAATCGCGAAACAGACGAAATTTCATAAGAAATTTCGATTTTATACTATGATATGAAATCCAAATTTTAATTTTATACTTATAGATACAGTATAATCCAATTATAATGGACCAGTTTAAGAGGAAAACTCTCATGTTTTGTACCTATATTTATTTGATGAATGAATCATTGAACTTCCTCTTTGACTTCAAAGTATTTTATTTTGATTAGATGGACACTGAGTTGAAATGGACATTTTGTCGCGCTCCCGTGGAGTTTATTATAACTCCATATGAAATTGGAATTTATATTTTTTATTCCAATGTAAAGCCTGACCCGCTTTTTTCAATATATCCTAAATTAATAAAATACAATTTGTTGATTAGCAATAATAGCGCAAAATGAAAATTTGGAGCAAAACCTGCTTAGTCCCATTATCTTTGTAACTGTACCAGGGAAAGAAATGGTTTTGCTATTATAAAATTAATTAATTCCTTTTCCAAATGTGTGTTATTGTCGGAATGCACAAACAAAAAAACTTCTGACTTTAGTTCTTCTTCTAGTTTAGAAGCTAGCAGCTTTACACTAAATCTCGATTAAATAAGTATTTGATATAGACTTGTTTCTTTTTAGTTATTTTAGCTTTTATAGCATTTATGTTTATACCTAGCTATACTCGTACTTGTACATAGGGTATTATAATTTTGTCGACATGTCGGGGGGTGTAAAGGAATTGAGATACATATAGTTTTATCGCTCAAAGTTCTCAGAAAAAAAATTTTTAAAACATATACATACATACATATCGAACTCTAACATCAATTTTAGCGTAACCAACAAAAATAAAATTTTACAGGAAAAGGGTTTTTAGTTTACAAATATAAACAATTTTAAAGCAAGAGTTGTAATATTTTGTGAGACGGTTTAAAATAAACAGAATTATCGATATCTGTCAAAATACGGATTTTCAGAATTTTGTTGCGATTAGGGCTCAATATAATAAGTATTTTTTTAATCTTATTGAATGGTGACATACATACATATATCAACCCAACAAACCTTCGACATCCAGCTAATATTTACTTACATTTGCGATATATGCACATCTTACTAGCATAGATAAAGAAAACTCACCTGCCGTTCGGTCAGATCTAAGCTTGCCGCAATCTCTATTCTCCGAGGTCGGCACAAATATTTATTGAAGTGAAATTCCTTTTCGAGTTCCAACAGCTGGGTGTTGGTATAGGCAGTGCGGAGACGTCTGGGAAGCCCGTTTTCTGGAACGAATTCAGCTGCAATTGAAAATTGCATATTCTTGATATTTAAGAAAATGTGATTTTGATTAATGTGTTAAAGAGATCTGCCACCGCTTAGAACCGGCTCAGAGGCTTAAGCGAAGCAGACTGAAATATTTCATTAAAAACTTAATTTGCATTCGTCTTTCATTGCATTTAGCTTGGAACATATATGTAGGTTATTTTGAAATTCTGCTTACATACGACAACTTTATTGATGTTGCTAATTTAAAATAGATCTCTTCGAGTTAATACGCTAGCCGAATTAACCATTACTTACACATATGCTGACTTTTCAAAATCAATAAACTTTTAAATTAGGCCCAAAGCCAACATTTCCATTTTCGAACATGCATGCTTCTGTCAAGAGGGCAACGGTATTGTAACGAAAATAAAAATATTAATTTTCAGCTTTGGGAGTTTAGTGTATGTTGGCACCAAAAATTTAGTTGGTAATTGAGTTATACTTGCGCTAAACTTTTAACTCTAACTAATTAACAAAATAATAATCAATCACCTATGTCTTGTGTACTTTCATATTTACCCAGTGGGAAAAGGTAATGTTTAGGAATACATAAAGTAATGTATATCCGCTGTAGACTATACACGAAAACATGCATGAATTTTTCTACAGCGATGTCATAGGAAAAGTAATGTGTAGCTTGCAAACATGAATCAAATGCTTGCAACAAACTGAAGCGACAAAGTAAACATTACTTTTTATATTTTTTTTATAAATGAAAAGATGCATTACTAGGGATACATTATATCTTGAATTACCTTTTATAAATGAAATCATATATTACATGGGACATATTACATCTAACATTACTTTCTATGAAAGAAAAGATGAATTACCTGCAAAACATTATGTGCAAATTACAAACTAAGGAATTTCGCCCCCTAGTACATATTTACAAGGTGTTAGCGACATCGTGCCTTTGCGCTATGCTGGCGAGCAGGTCACATCACAGCCTATATTTTTAAGGCACATCTTGTACCGGACAATTTCGGGAAGTAACAGGGGCTTTACCATTGAGCTTTGCTGCGGCCGATTAGCTTTTTTCACTCATCTCGCCATATCGAGCAGCTGTTCGTATGTCAATGTGAGTATACCAAACAAATGCAAGGCAACTAGAACACAAACAGAAGCTAAGGTTTCTGTTTGTATTTCATATTTTATTTGAATTGTATTTTTTTACAATGAAATTTAAATTTTTTCTCCAAGGCCTCTTTTGTTAACAAAACATAAAACATAGTGAAAAAAATTAAAAATGTAGTACTACAAATAAAAAAAAGAGCGACACATTACTCATTCGATAGCTTTTGGATAGATCTTTTCTTACCACTATTTTTTTTCATGCATGAAAAAGGTTTTGCATGCCCCATTCTCCCACTAGGTAAGTAACGAAACAAAACTATATTGATACATGCTGTACCGAAAGGTGTAACGAAACTGTGAGGAACGATACTCCTTTGTAGCAAAACTAGTAACAATTTACTTTAAACAGTTCCAGCAGAAACAAAACCGGTACCGAAACTGCCTAGAGATTTGATCACAATAACAGAGCTGTAACAGAAACGCTAGTAATAGAAACAAAACTTGTAGCGAAACCTCAGGAACCGGGCGATATAATAGATAGCAATAGATATATCAGCGGGGAAACGGGATTAAAAAAATGTATCTACTTAATAGTTAAAAATGAGTAGTATTTGAATTAAAATTGCATATGTATACATAATTATAAACAACAACTCATTACCAGAAAACGTATACTAGTTTGTTGCAGTTTCGGTACTCAAGAAATACTACTAGTATGGTTTCTATTAGGTGAATTCTGTAAGGTGTCTCTGGTCGCTAACAGAGGCATTTCGTAGTCAATTTCAATTTTGAGACAATTCGGTATTCAGTCAGCTGTCTCACATCTCTAGTCACAAAAAAAAGTCATTAATTTGTCAGCTG
Source organism: Merzomyia westermanni (assembly GCA_949987695.1). NCBI lineage: Eukaryota > Metazoa > Arthropoda > Insecta > Diptera > Tephritidae > Merzomyia > Merzomyia westermanni. Next base: position 123,348,620 of record OX465288.1, on the reverse strand, counting down.
GTTGTAGGCAGATCACGAAAATAAAAAGCATGGAAGAAAAGGCGTTTAAAAAATTACAAAATGAAGAAAGGTATTATGTTGATTATTATTATATTAGTAAAGGGTGTTTTTTTTAGGGGTATAGAACTTCGAATTGAAATCAAACACAAGAAAATCGTTTTAAGGTCCATCAATTTGGCTTTATTGGAAGGATAATTTTATGCCATTAATGTTTAAATATGATTTCGGGCATGTGACCGCCGCGGCTGGCTCGAATAAAGCCAATTCTACAGGTCCAATTTTCAACCACTTTTTCGAGCATATGGGGCCGTATGTCGGCAATAACGCCACGAATGTTGGCTTCCAATTCCCCTAACGTTTCTGGTTTGTTGGTGTAGACGAGCGACTTCACATATCCCCAAAGAAAATAATCCAATGGTGTCAAATCACACGACCTTGGTGGCCAATTGACAGGTCCATTCCGCGAAATTATGCGCTCATCGAATGTTTCCTTCAATAAATCGATTGTGACGTGCGCTGTGTGGCATGTAGCGTCGTCTTGTTGGAACCACAACTCATCCACATTCATGCCATCCAATTCGGGAACAAAATAGTCGGTTATCATGGCTCTATACCGGTCTCCATTAACGGTAGCTGCCTCTCCAGCATTATTGCGGAAGAAGTATGGCCCAATGACTCCACCAGCCCATAGAGCACACCAAACAGTCAGTTTTTGTGGATGTAATGGCGTTTCAAGGGTCTCATGTGGATTCTCTTCACTCCAAATGCGGCAATTTTGCTTGTTGACGTAGCCATTCAACCAAAAATGAGCCTCATCACTGAACAAAATTTTGCGATGAAAATCAGCATCGAAATCAATCTCATTTTCGGCCCATACACCAAAATCACGACGCATTGCATGGTCTCGCGGCTTTAATTCTTGCACAAGCTGGATCTTGTAAGGTCGCAAGCCAAGATCTTTGCGCAAAATCTTCCATAAAGTTGATGGACAAAGCTCCAATTGCTGTGCACGGTGGCGAATCGTTTCATTCGGGTCCTCTTCAACACTTTGCTCTACAGCGGCAATTGTTTCTTCGGTGCGCACTGTTCGACGTCTCTGCGGATGCGTATTATCACATAGAGTAAACGTAGTGCGAAAACGATCCATGGTTAACCGAATTAATTGCTCTGATGGACGATTATGTCGACCATAAAATGGACGGAGCTTACGGTAAACTTCGCGAACTGAACCATTATTTTCGAAATAAATTTGCACGATTTGCAAGCGTTGTTCTTTTGTCAACCTGTTCATGATGAAATGGCAAACCAAACTGAACATAAATGACATTAGAGTTGCCAGATTTGACCACAAAATGCCAGTTTTATCTCTATTCGAAAAACAAACCTGTAAAAAAACACCCTGTATAATTTGTTAACAAAAATGTTTCTTTGTTTATGGTACAGACCTGTTCTCAGGCGAAACCTTGCCAGTTTGAGGGACACGGAGGACCCATTTCTGTCGGAGGAGGAAATCTTCCGCAAGTTTTTAAGGTTTCCCAAGACGCTATGCTGGGACTTTATACAGGAGCTGAAGCCGCACGACAATTATATGAGGAAGTCGAGGATTCCGTTCGAGCTTCGGGTAAGAACAATTGTTTGGTTATTCTATACGAAAGCACGTAATTGCTAAAACACGTCCCAAATTATCAGAAAAGTTATTAAGTGACGTGTTTTGATCAGTATCAATAATCCGAAAGCAGATATCCGATTTTGTTTTCTGTAGAGAGATATTTGCAACCAAAGTAACAAATTTTCTGGTTCTTATATCTGTGTCGGTCCGGCTGACGGTTATTTCTTTGAAGCGCGGCCAAGGGTCGCCTACGTTGACAGTGCTCTGCATATGAATACCATGGACCACGCGCTACATTTGTGATCATAGCAAGAGTATTTTGACGTGCGTTCGTATAGAATTACCAATTGTTTTACAAAAAGTATGCTCGTCCCTTGAAACTGCTATTTTTTAGTTTATTTCAGTACTTTATTTCCTCGCAAACGGGTCTTATCAAAGCTGTGTAGGAAACAGCCACTTTGCTGCTATGAGTCAGCCGTCAGTGTCAGGGCCGGCGAAACATAAAAAATTAGGGTGGGTAATTTTTCGAACCGAACAAAACTTCCCCTAATTTTGACTTTTTCCGTTATTCTTAAAAAAATATAGCATTTAACTGTTTTCAACCAACTTTATTCATCACTTTAAGTTACAAAAAATTATTTTCGTAAAACTACAATTTAAACTTATTTCATTGTTGAAGCATGAATATTGCAGCTCGCTGCGAATTTTTAGAAATAAAATCATTCATGAGGATTTCAAGATCAAGCTCGTCAGTTTCCTCTGAGAACGAATGTAGAATCGCGACATGGTCCAGTCGATCTTGCGCCATAGTCGATCTCAAATAATTTTTTACTCTACGTAAAACAGAGAAACTTCTCTCGTTAGAGCAAGTTAACCACCGAATAGTAATAAGCAATTGTATAAAACTTAAATATTCAGAAACAAGTCCTCTACACCAATTATTTTCATTCATAAATTGCACAATATCTTTTAATGCTTTTGGAAATACTTTTGTACGTTTCATTAAATTCAATGCCACATCTCTGTCACTGACTAACTTGAACTCGTCAAAATCACCTTTATAAAACAGGATGATTTTTTCCACGCCAACTGTTTCAGCGACTGCAAATTGTTCCAATGTTCGGAAAAATTTGGCTGAATCTGTGTCGAATTTACTTTTCAAAGAGCAAAGTACTTGGTCATAAATTTCACAGTAAATCTTACGATAATATTCTTTTGAAGTGTTGAAAACATGGTCTTTATCATTTTTACTGGCAAACCAAATCGGATGAGGACGTTGTTGTTGGTGTGGTAACGATAAAACAATCCCGAAGGTTTTAGGGAGTGTTGTCGAATTAACAGTCCTTGGCCGGATTTGAACCCGGTACTCCCTTGCGGTACTGCCCGACTGTCGTGGTAGCGATTTATGACCAGTGAAACCTTCTAGGTCATGTCATGTAAGGAAGGATAAGATGGGTAATGAGAGGTGAGAGACATCATATCCGTAGATCAACCATCGAGTTGCACGTCATAACCTTTGTGCATATTAGTCGCCTCTAACGACCGGTATGCATACCTCGGGCATATTCTAAACCCCTAACCCGCAGGGGCAGAGGAAGTCTTTGACTATGTCGACTAATGTTTCCGCCGTCGTATTTATTGTGGAATAAAATCCAGAAAAATATTCAGTAGTAACGAGGTCGGGAGAGACAACTTTCAGATAAATAGAAATTTGCTCTGTTCTTGAGATATCCGCTGTCTCATCAAGAAGGATATAAAAGTATGTTGCAAGTTGGATTTTCTTAATATTATCATATAAAATTTTTGTAGCCATCGCTTGCAATATCTCATTTTGAGTGTCGTGGTACAACCATTTGTGACCCGTTCTTTTCAGCCACGTTTCCAACTCCGAAACATCTTCTGCGCGTGCTTTCAAACTTACATAGATTTGACTAGCGATGTAATGATACTAGTAATACAAGTAAGTATCGGTACTTTTGTTCCAATACCAAGTAAATTTGTTGTCGATTCTTTTGTACCGAGTACTGAGTAGGTATCGATTCTTTTGTACCAAGTACTGAGGTATCGCAACACGATTTATCGAAAAATTAATTACAGCACAGGGTGAAAGTTAAGAAACCTATTCCAAGAACGCATATTTATTGAGCGATTTGATTAAAATTTGGTGGAGTTCTAAAAAATTCTAAGTAAGATATACGGACCTCTGTGCGAATTGATGAACCTATTAAAAATGTATCCTTTTGATATTTTTTGGATCTTTGTATCCACTCGATTAAAATGTATCCAAATTGATACAATTGTATCCAAAGAGTAACACTGATTGTAAACATATTTATTCACTCGCACATACAGCGCTCATCACCTGACTGACGAGCGCTGACTGGTTGACCGACGAATCGAAATTTACGCGCGAAATAAGTTTTTATATTAATTCACATACACATATGTACTCATATATATTTATTATTAATAGAAAAATAACAAATGTGCATTACAAGAATATTTCTTTGAATGAAAATTTTTGATATATAAATTGAAATATGAAATAAGATTTTCTTTGAACATAAGAAAATATCTTTTGGTACAAAGTTGTTTAACAATTCAGAGTATTAAATAATAACATTGATTAATATTAACATAATAATATAACTTCTCCCTCATTTAAATACTCCTGTATCTTAATTACTTAGAATTTGCTACTTATAAGCAATACATATTATTTTTCGATAAAAAATGCATAATAAACATATAATGGAACATTAAATATTTTAACAAATTAGTCCTCAATTTCTTTTGTATCAATGATGCCTTCAAATTTCAATTTTCTTTTTATATTTGAGGGATGTATATTTTCTAAGTTAAAAAATTTACATTTTGGTTCTTGTTTGTGTCGAAATGATTTATAATCCTTCTTTCCTCCTCTCCTTATAGTTTTCTCTTTTCCTATTTCTTTTCTCAATATAATCTTTTTTTGTAATTAATATATTTGTATATATTTTAATTTTATCACATTGTCCAATTTTAACATTTATTGGTTTTTCTTTTGTTATGGAATGAAAACTATTATTATAAAATTCAATTGCTTTACTAATTTTATCTTTAATATTAAGGGCATTATATTCAATAGACACCAATCTTATTTTCTCAGTAATTGTATTATGCAGTCTCTCTATATCTGCATTTCCTGTATGATTAATTGGTTTCACTAAATGTAACTCAATATTTTCATTCTTCAAATAATCCTTAATATTAATACTCTTAAATTCGTTATCACAAACTAATTTCAGAATATGTCCACGTTGAGATTTATAAAGTCTTAATTTTTGTATAATAGTTTGATTGTTCCTTTCTTCTAAATAATAAGCCGTTGCAAATTTTGAAAATCTATCAATAAAAGTTAAGAAATTTGATTTGGAATTCGTATAAATATCCATATGTACTATTTGTTTAATATCCGTTGGGGTTTCTGTTAATTTAAACTTATTTTTAATTGGATTCCGATCATATTTCACCCTACTACAAACTGAACAATTATTTATATATTTATGAATTAAAAGTTTTAAATTTGGTATATAAATTAATCTTTTAAGTCCTGTGTAATTTTCAATTATTCCTGTATGTCCGGATTCATTTTTATAAAATTATGAATAAATTTATAGGCTTCATTTTCTGTTTCAACATCTTTAGCATGGAATGAACATCGAAAAAACTTTATATTATCAATTCCATCATACATTTCAATCATTTTATTTTGCAAAATATTATATTTACTATTTTCCAATTCCGAATATATTCCAATTTTGCCTTTAACAATATTTCGCCGTAATATGCTTTCTAAATTACTTTCTAAATCAGAAGAATTTATACAAATTTTAGTATTTTTATGTTTAATATCTACTTCTTTTTGTTTATTATCTGTTAATATTATTTGTGTTTTAAACCTATTAACTACAGTATCTGATATATGTATATAGTTTTGTATATTTTCTTCTTGAGAATGAACTGTTTCTATATCAGTGTTTGCATTATTAAACAGTGATTCAGAAGAAGCTGATAACATTAATTTTGTTTTAATTTCATTTGTATCTGCATCTATCCTACTAAGAAAATCCGCTACTTGATTTTCCTTGCCTTTAAAATAGTTAAGTGTTATATTATATTCACTTAATTTAATTAACCATCTATCAAGTCTTGGATTCATAGCTTTTCCCTGATACTTTACAAACAGCCAACGTAATGGTTGATGATCTGATAAAATTTCAAATTTTGCACTATAAAGATATGGCCTAAAATAACTAGTTGCCCAAACTATTGCTAAAAGGTCTTTCTCAGTTACTGAACAATTTTTCTCATGGTCATTTAAAGTTCTACTAGCATAACATATTGGATGTTGATTCTGTTGCAAAACAGCACCTATTGCATTAATACTTGCATCAGTAATTAATTGAAAAGGTTTACTAAAATCTGGATACTTAAGTACTGGTTCCTCTGTTAAAATAGTTTTTAACTTTTCAAAAGCATTTACATAATTAGAATCATTTAAATTAAGCTTCATTTCTTTTTTTAAATATTTTATTATTGGATATGCTACTCTAGAATAATCTTTAATAAACTTGCGATAGTATCCTGTTATACTTAAAAACGATTTAATTTGTTTAACTGTTTTCGGTATTTGAAGTTTTAAAATCTGGTCAACCTTAGTAGGATTTGGTTTAACACCTTCAGTTGTTAAAACATGTCCTAAGTATAATGTTCCTTTTGCAAAAAATTTGCATTTATTAATTTGAATACGAAGGTTTGCCTCCTTCAATTTTGAAAACACTTTCTTTATATCATTTACATGTTCCTGAAAACTAGCTGAAAAAACTAATATATCATCAAGATATACAACATAAATCTTATTTATTAAATCTTTTAACACAAAATTAATAAGCCTTTGAAAGGTTGCAGGAGCATTCTTTAATCCAAATGGCATACGAACGAATTCATAATGTCCATAAGGAGTAGAAAAAGCTGTTGTTGAACGATCTTCCTCCTTAACAAGAATTTGATGGAATCCCTTCGCAAGATCAATAGTCGTAAAATATTGTGACCGTCCTAATTTATCTAAAAGATTTTCTATATTTGGAATGGGAAATTTGTCATCTATCGTAATATTATTCAAAGCCCTATAGTCCATAACAATTCTCCATTGTTGTTCCCCACTATTATCCATCTTCTTCGGTACAATCCATAAAGGACTATTGTAAGGAGATTTACTCTCTTTAATGATTCCCTGATTCATCATAAAATCTATTTGTTTACAAATTTCTTTTTCATGTATTTGAGGATAACGATATAATTTGGAATATATTTAATTTCATGCTGAATAACGTTTGTACTGCTAGGAGGTTGTCCTTCTATATAAATTAATTCTTTGACCGAAGCAAGGATATTTTTCACAGCTTCTTTTTCTTCATTACTAAGATCTCTAAAAATTATTTCAAGAACTTTCTTATCAATATCGCAAATTTCCAACTGATGAATTTCATTATATGAATAAGGACATGATAGCAAAAATTGTATTTTATTACCATTTATAACTAAAGTTTCATTATTCATATCAATCACTGCTCTCATTGGTTTTAAAATATTTCGCCCTATTATTGCATCGAATTGTTATCCCTTAAAATCCGTTACCTTCCAAGACATTGTTCCCTCTTCATTGAATTCACTAGGTAATTTTGTAATAATTTCATATCTAATTATAGTAAAATTATTAATGGATGCAAAGCAAATACTATTTTTAAGTAAAATTCTTGTATATTCAGGTAATTTTTCCTGATTTAAAAGTGAAGTTGTCGAACCTGTATCAACTAATGCTCTCAATTTATTATTATTCATAGTTAATTCAATTATAGGTAGTGATTTTGTGAGGCTGTTAAATAAATATTTTCATGTGAACATTTTGGTGTTTCCTGATTTAATTGTCGCCTTTGTATATGATCAACTTCCATATTATTATTATTGTTACTATTATTATATTTATTTCTAAACTGATTAAAACTTTTATTAGTATTTGAATTAGAATTTAAATTAGAGTAAGGATAAGAATTATTATTGTAATTAAGATTATTAGTATTATTAAAATTATTATTATTATTAAAACTATTATTATTATTAAAATTATTAATATCATTAAAATTATTATTTTTATTAAAATTATTATTATTATTAAAACTATCTCTAATGGCATAATTTTGTTTATTATTATTATTGGAAAACTTACTATAATTTTGTCTTTGATACCCATGACTAAACTTATTTATACCCTGAATATCTCTAAAGTTTGAATTTGGATTCTGGTTAAAACTCTAATAATTATTAATTCTTTTGTTTAAGGAAACAGGATTATTTCTAAAATTATAAGCCATTTTATTTTCACAATTTCTTATTAAACTCTCTCTATCAAGAAAATTGAAGGCATCTCTTAAATTAGTGAAATTCTTATTTACTATAATTGAAGCTAAATTTAAATCTATATTATTTAAAAATGTTTTTAAATAAATCTTCTTCTTTAAATGGTCATCTAACCGCCTGGGCGATTTTGACCGTCCAACATAGCTCGCCAGTCGTTTCTTCGTTGCGCCAACTGGCGCCAATTGGAAACACCGCGGGATCGCAAATCGGTCTCCACTTGGTCCTTCCATCGGAGTGGTGGTCTCCCTCTTCCTCTGCTTCCACCGGCATTCATTAATTTTACATAAAATTTCACATAATTTATTAAAATAATTTACCATACCAACATTTTTTGTAGAAAACGCTTGTTGATATAAACTATAATACGACTCTTTTACACTAAAATTATTTATTAAAATTCTTTTTGTAGCTTCCCAAGATGGGTTTGGCCCTAAAGTTCTAATAGTATTCAAGGCTAGTCCTTGAATTTTATTTAAAATTACTCTTTGATGTATATAATCTAAAAGTTGTTGCTCACCATTGGTTAATAGTAAAACGGACTCCACTTCTCTAATAAAAGAAGTTAGGGCATAGGAAGCATCAGCTCGAAACTACTTAATTTGTTGGGCATCCCTCACTTTATCCTTGAAAGTTAGTTGTAATGCCATTTTTATTTGTTTTCCAATTATCACCCTTTTATTTTGATTCTAACTCTTATATTTGTGTATTGTGCTGTTGCTTGTTTCTTGTTGTTGTTGCTTATTGTTGTGGCTTTCAGTTGCTGGTTCTTGTTGTTTGTAGTTTCTTGTTGTTATTTGTAATTGCTTGTTATTAGTTGTAGTTGCTTCTTGTTTCTGTTTTGCGCCTTTTTATATTTGGTATTCGATTATAGTTGTAACTTTCTTGTTTAATCCTTTATTTTTACTGATTAGTATTGTTCGTTTTGGACTGATCGTTCTCAGCTCTTTGATATAATCCTTACAATAATTTTATAGGATTTTTTTTAAAACTATTTTTAAGAACCGTGTTTTTTTTTAAACACTGAAACTCGCGGTTTCTTGAGAATAAATTAAACTTCGGTTTAAAATTCGCGTTGGTTCGAAGACTGCGTCAAATAAGTTTTTATATTAATTCACATACACATATGTATATATTTATTATTAATAGAAAAATAACAAATGTGCATTACAAGAATATTTCTTTGAATGAAAATTTTTGATATATAAATTGAAATATTAAATAAGATTTTCTTTGAACATAAGAAAATATCTTTTGGTACAAAGTTGTTTAACAACTCAGAGTATTAATTAATAACATTGATTAATATTAACATAATAATATAACTCGGGCGTATTTGAAAATTTAATTAGAATCCAGAATAGATCAAACAAATTTTCTTTTGCTTTCGGGTTAGGTAATTACCCACCTTCAGGTCTTCCGGTCGGGTAGTACTACCTACCATACCCACGCCTTCCGCCGGCCCTGGTCAGTGTCCCGAAACATAAAAGCCATTTGCAGGCTTGTTGTTAAAAGAGGGTAGGTTTGTGTTCAATATTGAAGAGGTTAACCTAATTAAAAGAAACATTTTTAGTTTCCACAAAACATTTGATATAAAGGGGGTAATTGGTGCCATTCACTGCACGTATGTGGCCATAATTGCGCCGTCATCGTCAACGTTAGGAGTAGTGCCTCACGACTATATGAACCGGAAGGGTTACTACAGTGTTAATGTTGAAGCTGTAACTATGGAAACTATGTTAAAGTTAAGTTTTAACCATCTCGTTTTAAGGTTTGCGATGAAGAACCTATTTTCCGACACGTCAACGCACGCTTCCCTGGATCATGCCACGACGCCGGCATATATACCACATCCCCGGTACGCGTGAAGCTGAGCACGTATCGGGAGCTTTTACGTGGCTATTGGGAGACTCGCGCTATCCTTTGGAGCCGTGGCTTCTTACCCCTATAGGAAGCCCTTCCTCAGGGGATGAAGAGCTAGAAACCTAACAGAACGCGGCTTTGGGGTTGTGAAGTCACGTTTTAGGTGTTTGTTTAAAGAACGTGTCCTCCGGTATAGCCAAAAAAATGCAGGCCTCATTATTTACACCTCGTTTATTTTTCGTAACATGCTACAAAAACGACGCGTTATGCCAGAGGAGATTTTAACCGGCGGATCACCAGAGGTTGAAAATACAGGCACGGGCTCTTTAATTCGGTCGTCCGATCATCACGGGGAAGGAAGAAGGGCTCATGAAAACTGTATAAATACATTTAGGTTATAAGGCTTTTTATATTGTAGCCCTAATCTGCATCCTAATTTCCATCCTCCACCCTAACTTGCATCCTAATTTCCAGCCTCCACCCTAACCTGTATCCTAATTTCCATCCTCCCCCCTAACCTGCATCCGAATTTCCATCCTCCACCCTAACCCTAACCTGCATCCTAATTTCCATCCTCCACCCTAACCCTAACCTGCATCCTAATTTCCATCCTCCACCCTAACCTGCATCCTAATTTCCATCCTCCACTCAATTTAAATTTAAAAAAAACAATAAAACATGAAATTAAACATAGTAAAAACATATTTGATATTAGTTTTTATTTATACATCTAAGACAACAAATAGCTTCAAGCCTTAAGATAATTAAAAAAAAAAAAATGGCTTGAAGCCTTACTATTAATACATAAATACTTAAGATAAATGGATCTAGTCGATGGCCTTATCATTTTGCACATATGTTCCAGGTTTCAATTCAGGTTAGTTTAGTGTATATGAACAAGTAGCTTCCCTTGCATGTCAAACATCAGCGGTTTCCATTACCATTAACAAATTTGATTTGAATTCCAAAACTACTTCCTTTATATTTTAATGCAATATTGCAGCCATCTCCATTGAATCTACCTTTAATACACTACACAACTCGATGTAGCTAAAACGAGTTGAGCAAATATTTTTTTAACGTTCGTATCTTCTTCTTTAAATGGTCATCTAACCGCCTGGGCGATTTTGACCGTCCAACATAGCTCGCCAGTCGTTTCTTCGTTGTGCCAGCTGGCGCCAATTGAAAACACCGCGGGATCGCAAATCGGTCTCCACTTGGTCCTTCCATCGGAGTGGTGGTCTCCCTCTTCCTCTGCTTCCACCGGCGGGTGCCGATAAGAATACCTTCTGGTCTGGAGCATCTTCGCTCATTCGCACTACGTGGCCTAGCCAGCGAAGCCACTGTGTTTTAATTCGCTGAACTATGTCAGCGTAAAGTTATACAGCTCATCATTAAATCTTCTTCGGTTCTCGCCGTCGCCAATGCGTAGAGGTCCACAAATCTTTCGAAGAACCTTTACATCGTTTGGTTTCGAACGGCTCGGAGATGTACTTCCCAATTCTGACCGAGCTGGCGGTGTTGCTCAAGGTCATTTTGCATAGCCGTATAAGTTTTGCAGTAAACCAAATTCAGACATATTGGCATATAGGAAGCTCCTTTTCGTGCTATCGAAAGCGGCTTTAAAATCAACAAAGAGATGATGTGTGTCGATTCTTTTTTCACGGGTTTTTTCCAAGATTTGGCGTCTGTTCACATCAGGCTTCAGTCTTTCGCACAATACGCTTGATAGGACCTTATATGCGATATTCAAAAAGCTGATTCCGCGATAGTTGGCGCAGTTTGCAATATCGCCCTTCTTGTGGATTGGGCAGAGAACACTTAGATTCCAATATTCAGGCATGCATTCATCCGACCATATTCTGCATAGAAGCTGATGCATGCGCCTTACCAGCTCCTCGCCTCCGTGTTTGAATAGCTCAGCAGGCAAACCATCAGCGCCAGCTTCTTTATTGTTTTTCAATCGGGATATTGCTATTTGCACCTCATTATAGTCGGGTTGTGGAACGTCAATTCCATCATCTTCGATTGTGGGCTCGGGTTCGGCATCTTCTCTGGGTTCTTGCTCAGTTTCTTTAACGTTCGTATATCCCTGCAAATAACCCAAATACTCTACTCCAAAATCCAAAGAGAACTCCTCCATGAGTTCCAGAGTACTCCAACACTTATTCATCAAATCAAATTTGTTAATGGTAGGGGAAACTGCTAATGTATCATGCGTGTAACATCATCAATCGGTATTGACCCGCGTTTGAGTGAGAGCACTGTTGCACCTGCCATGTTGTTTATGGAATTGCAAAACTCCGTCATACATTTCAATGATTGTTCTCTATATTCCCTCTACCCCCCATTTCTAGCTTGAATAGATGAAATCCTTTCAACGAACAGCTGATCAGAGGTTGTGGTCGGCTTACGGTGACGTGAAGTAGTGGGAGTCTCCCCGATTGGGTCACCTTCTACTACTGCTGGACTTATTGGGTCAAACGTAATTATTATGTGAGACTAAAAAATTAAAGAATAAAGTTAGTTTTGTGTATTCATATGTTTGCAAAGACATATATGTATATAAATATGTTTCGTACCTCTGCACCAATAGTATGTTGTGTGCCCCGTCCACTACTACCGCACCGATTGTGTCCAGTGCCCTCTGTTCGATTTCTGATACCTCCTCTTCCATAAATGGGCCTCCGCCCGTAACTAGGCGATTGGTTTTAGACTTCCTTACCCTGGATCGGATCTGGTTCTTCCAGTGAGTAAGAGACTGAAATAAATAAAAATAAAACGCAATTAATAACAAGAACAGTCATGTTGTTATTAGTATTACTCAAAACGAAGCAATTTCAGCGCAATGTGTTCCTTTGGTTCAGCTCAATATTATTTCTGGTAATTGTTTTGTTTCCTTGAGGAGACAACTGCTAAAACACGTCCCAAATTATCGAGAAAGGTATCAAAAGACGCGTTTTGACCTCGGTAACAATAATGCGGAAGCGGACTTTCGAGTTTTTGTTTCAGTGATCCAACGTATTTATGTGCAGAACACCTTAAAAAAAATAACCCTTAGCTGGTCCAACACCGGCTACGCGGCCCCCAGTTTTTCCACGCAGAACCCACTTTTTCACTTTTCGGAACAACCTATATCTGTGATTACAACAACCACATAAAAAGGACAGAAATTTTTCAACTTTGATTGCAAATATTTCTTCAGTGAAACAACATCTTGAAAGTTCGATTCCGGATTATTGTTACCGAGGTCAAAACGAGTCTTTTGATACCTTTCTCGATAATTTGGGACGTGTTAGCAGTTGTCTCCTCAAGGAAACAAAACGATTACCAGAAATAATATTGAGCTGAACCAAAGGAACACATTGCGCTGATAGCGGCCAAGGCACTGCCGCCACCAATACTTTACATTCAAATACTTACCTCCTTCCATTTCGCCGGAGTGCGTCTAGGACCCTTGAGAGCGTTTAACGACTCTGACCGTTCTGTCCATATCTCTGCCATCCTTCTAGGATTAGTTGGGTAATTTTTGTTACTCCTTATTTGGGGGTGACTGTCTACAAACGCCATATAGCAGTCGATTAGCTCTTTGCTTGTGCGCATGTTTTTATCCATGGCGTATAGCTTCATTCGGCCTTTTTTTTTATTAAAAAAATAACAAAAATAAATGGCTTTGTTGAGAAGTCTATAGCGATGCAACTTACTTATATCGATTGTTCAGTTTTCTCGCTTCATCGCAGTTGTTCAAGTAATCGATTCAGCTTAAAGGCTTTTTAAGCCAACTTATCAAGCGTGGTTTGCTTTGCTAAACTTTCCATAAATTTTGTTTGGTCATACCATGCATTTAAAAAAATAATTTATTATGAAATCGACAAACAGTTCTATGTTTACAAGGTTTATCATCACCAAAGAAATATGCAAACAGCTGATTGTCTCAGTGTTTTTTCACAACATATCATTGGTGAATTTCTTGAGATTCTTGCTTACAGAATACCAAATCATCTGAAGTCACAAAAATTGTCTCTAATGAAAAATCTCAAATTTAAAGACTTGAGATGAGACAGACTCACAGAATTCAGCTATATACCTAAGGTTTCTATACAGTTTCGATCACGAAAAAAATTTCTATGCAGAAATGTTTTGCTACGGTTTTGTTACAGAGGTAGCGTTCCACGTTTCGTTTCTGTGCCCAGTATTTCGTGCCTGCTGAAGGTTCTAGCAGTTTTGTTACGTACAGTTTCGATCGCACATCAGTATCCAATTGGTCCTGCCATCGGAGTGGTGGTCTCCTTCCGGTAAACGTTTCTATATATAATGGGGTTTTCTTTGAGGAATAGAAAAAAGCAAAATTTGACTACTACCAGTGTTACAAAATGTTCATATTGCGGCGAAGTCCTCAAGTAGGTGCCATCGCTAACTTAATTACACTTCCACCACTAACTAGCAGAAGAGTGATAGCGATGGCGACACCAATGCATGTATGCGGGAGAAAGAGTGTTTAGGAATATTAGGCAAAGAGAAGAAGACGATACATCTTTTTTTTATTTAAATTTTACATAAAATGCATTATTTGTTATAATAAAATCGAGTCCTATTAAGCATATATTAACAGTTTTAGATTGTATTTACCAAATACCACAAATACTTATGGAAGTTTACCATATACTATAATAAAATACTATAATGATAAATCGCAGTGAAATGTTCTACCAATTCGCAGTTTTATAATTTTTTGCTTTTATTTATTGAAATACGTATGTCTAATCGTATCTAGTGATAGGAATATAGAAGAACCGGTAAAGCTCAGCACTTCAACTGTTACGGTACACGGTTAAACAAAATTATTTAAAAGGAGAGTTTTGTAAATATTGTTTCAAACACCGATTCCTCTCGAGATGAACGAACAACCTCGTAGCTTCTAGGTGATTGGGATCGCACGCTGCCAGACTAACAGCCAAATCGTGTCATCTCGAACGATAGACTAAACGAACGATTCGTCTGCTGACGTTTTCGTCTCAGTTTGCGATCTGGTATCCTCATCGTTCGTTGTCGCTTTCGTTTTACGTTATTTACGTTGCTTTCGTCTCCATTGCGTTAAAAATTCTTGGAGTGATATTGCCGGATGAATTTTTAATGTATTTTCAAAGAATTTTTCCTACATTTCAAGTATTTTTGCTTTATTCAGAGATTTTTATATTAAATTGGCAACATTGGAAATTGTTTGCATTTACTTGAAAACACTTTGTATTATGGTTATAGTTATTTTATTTGGTTATTTTAAAATATATTAATAAGGAAAATAAATTTGAAAACAAATGTATGCTGCTATTGCGCTATTGGCTGATGAAACTGAAGAAGTGGAAATGCGTATAGAGAGAAGAAGGTTGCGCGACCAGATGAATGTAATGGAACTGCCTGAAACTGAGTAAGTGTTATGTTAATAATACCTGTATGCTGCTAAGAAGAATTCTTTTTTAGATTTGTAGCAAATTTCCGAATAAATAAAGAAATATTCCAATATATCCTTGATGAAATAAAAGAGCATGTTGTTCTATCGCATAGAAGCACCCATCTGTCGCCTCAACTTAAACTGGCAACTTTTTTAAGGTTTCTAGCCACAGGAAGTTATCAAAAATCTGTGGGAAACGAAAATATTTCCTCAATGGGACAGTCAACTGTGGCCAGTGTTATTAAAGAATTCCTGAACATTTTTGATGAACACTTCTGCCATCAATGGGTAAATTTTAAACGATCTACTGATGAAGAAAATGCGGTGAAAGAGTATTTTTTTCAAAAGTATGGAATACCTGGTGTGATTGGCTGTGTTGATGGAACACATGTTCGTATTAAGTCACCAGGAGGTGACAACAATCATCTGTACCTCAACCGAAAGGGCTTCTACAGTTTGAAAGTGATGGCGGTAGGTTCAATATTGAAAAGCCAACACACAAATACATAATCCGTTCTTTTACACAGATATGCGATCACAAGATGGTTTGCACATACGTTGACGCTAGACATCCAGGGGCTAATCATGACTCATTTGTGTGGAACGTGAGCAGTGCCGAAGATGAGCTAAAAAATGACTATAACAATGGGAAAACAAATACCTGGCTGCTTGGTACATTATACAACATAATAATATGTTAAAGCTTTTGCTTAAAATAAAAATTTTTGTAGGTGATTCTGGATACCCTTTGCACCCATATTTGATGACACCATTCAGAAGCGCATCCGAGGCCATTCAACGAAATTACAACACTAAACACTCGAAAGCTCGTAACGTTATTGAAAGGTGTTATGGTGTTGTGAAAAACCGATTCCGTTGCATGATTGGCTCGAGAGGACTACATTATTCGCCCGAAAAAGTGACTCAGATTGTAAATGTTTGCTTCGCTCTTCACAACGTGTGCATTTTTTTCAAACATGAAATTCCTTTTGAAAGCTCTGATTCTGAAAATCTTGTTATATACGAAGAAGAAATTGAAAACAGCACTGGTTCAAGTGCGGCTTCCCTTATAAGAATGAGAATAGCAGAAAACTTGTTTTAAAGAACAAAATTTTATTTCAAAATATATATGTGTATGTTTATAGTTCAGGTACACTGTCAAATCCATTTATCTTAGAGCTAATAAAATTATTATATAAAAAATTCAACATACTTTGCTTTTTCAGTCTCAAATGTTAGCATAAAAAGGTACTTATACAAAATGCTCATGCGCAGCAATATTGTTGCGTATTCTTTGTCCTAATACCTAAAATTAATTTAAATTCTAAAAAAAATATCACTTCGGTACAAAAATTCAATTGATACTTATATCTAAAAAAAAAAGAATTTCCTAAACAAATTAAAATATTAGCTGCTTCAGCTGTTAAAAAAAAAATATTTACATAAAAAAATAAAATAAAAACCCTATCTTTGAAAGCTTCGAAGGAAATTTTCAATTATTTGGGACTGCCGGTCAACTGCTGCAGTCAGTCTATTTGTGGCATCAACTTGAAGCATTGATGCCTCGGCTTGCTTTTTTGCAGCTTCTGCCTGAGCTACTGCAGCCTCTGCTTGCATTTTTGCCGATTTTGCAATCGTATCCTGAAATGTTCGCTTTCGTGTAATTGACCGCCTAGCAGTGGAGGCATTTACCCCTATTGGTTGGATGCCCTGTGTGGTTGGAATGGTTTCCACTGGCGTTATAACAGCATCTGGTACTTGCCTACGGTCCGGCGAATCTACCAGAATAAGCCGTGGCATTTCTGTAGACGAGCGTCTTGAGGAGGGGCTGGGTGCTGTCGATGGAATTCCGATTACTCTTCCACTCGGGGCAGCGGACTTCGAAATAGATACAAGCCGGTCGATGGCTTGTTCCATTTCGGACAGCGGAGAGT
Source organism: Merzomyia westermanni (assembly GCA_949987695.1). Taxonomy (NCBI): domain Eukaryota; kingdom Metazoa; phylum Arthropoda; class Insecta; order Diptera; family Tephritidae; genus Merzomyia; species Merzomyia westermanni. The sequence goes on along the minus strand of OX465288.1, from coordinate 123,331,309 downwards.
GCCGGAAAGGACCACCGCCGGTAGCAGTAAGACTTCTTTGATTTTCTGCTATCTTTTTCTTTGTACGGCTTTTCAAGTCAGCCCATATCTTGAATGGAAAAGGAATTAAAATTAACACAGTCGTATAATATTATTTGTATGAGCTTTGTTATCTGCATTCACATTCAACCGGGAAAAGCATTTCAATTGTTATCTGTAAGTACCGCTTCTAAAAAGACACGTCATAATATGCTTACTTACTTTTTTCCATTCGACAGCTGTTCTTGTGGGTGGACCGTGGAAGTTTACTTTTATTTCCTCCCACCGCTCCTCTACTCGTCCTCTATCGGATCCAAACACCGGTACACCTCTGCCCAGGTCAGGATTTCTTTCCATCTCCTTTACCAGTACCTCGAACTGTGCTGTTGTTGTCTTTTTTAACGCTATAAACATAAATTTTCAATTCAAATTTTTAAAATAATTCATATTTTTTGTTTACTTACTTTTTTTGCCAGAAACCTCCATCTTGACGATCACTAATACCCTTTCGTCTTTTTCAAACGATTATCGTCATTCTTTCGTCTTGTATTTGCGTTAGAAGATGCCAACCAAGACGAAAACAACGTAACAATCAGCTGTTTTCGTGCTTGCCAGACGAAAGTTTATTTACATGATACAAACACACGAACGAATCGTCTGGTAGACGAAATGAACATTCGCTTCGAGATAGACGATTTGGCTGTAAATAAAACTGGCTATTTGTAAACAGTATTTGACTTTAAAGCGATCGAACCCAGGAGGAAACAATCGGGGAATCATCGAATTCGTCACAATTGGTATTGGTAAATAAATACCAGTGATTGCAAGGGAACCAGGACATGGCGAAGTTGAATGTATTAAAGGTTCAGGAACTCAAAAATGAGTTAGAACAATGCGGAGTGTTTAAATAAATCGGAGCTACCGTGAAGATTATGGGAGGCTATGGAAGCGGATGGAATCAACGTTCTTCTTTTCCAATTTAGGGTGTGCTGATTCCAATATTTTCCTAAAAATTGGCCGGACCTATAGTTTTTTGCCGATTCCGAACGGCAGAAATACACTCGGAGAGTTTGTAAAACCTTTGTCGCGGGGCGACCCCGTTTTGAAAATAACTTTTGTTATCTGTCTCGGCACTCGAACCTTGGACCTTCGGTATGGGAGGCCAGCAACACAAAAATAACTGAAAAGCAGAAGGTGTTTAGAGAACGACAGGACAAAATTCGGTCTGAGGTGGATGCTTCGAGAGGTGGTATCAATTAAAGGCAACTTTATCGTCCAAGAGCTCCCACGTATTTGAGCTACAGTTTCAGAAGACGGCAGGGGTGAGTAATTTTTTCACTGAAGACAAAGTTGCTGCAATATTCGTGGCATTGAAGGGTACTGCAGCCGAAATCTTGCAGCCTATTCCTGACATCGAAAACATATATACCAAATGGACCTAAAGAACCATTTCCAGAAACTTTATGGGACATATAGCAAATAAAGAGGCACCCGTGGAGCATAGTGAGAGGGGTAAAATACAAAGTTTTATAAATGGATGTGAATACGAAGCGGAATTTTTGAACGGAGTACAGAGCGGGCGGAAAATTAGGTCACATAGCACGTTATTGCGGCACTGACTCCACTAATTCAGATGGACGAAAACGTAAAGCTAAAGGAGATTAGCAAGAGGAATGCCCCATGTCTGATAACTTGGACGGAAACGAAGTTATGTTGAAGGATACGTCGACGGGAAGCAGCCCTTACTGACTGTGGATACAGGCACATCAGACTCCTTCATTCGAAATGACCTGTAAGTAGCAGAAGGCTAAGTTGTGGGCAGTAACGGGTGAAAGCAAGCAATTCCTGGGAGAAGTGACGTGGAAAGTTGTAATTGGGAATGTAGCTGAGGTCAAATCTTCTTGGTAGCGAATAATGTCTACAAAGTCATTGTTGGCGTCGATTTGAGAGAGACACTCACATCAACGTAAGGAACAGGATTATGACTAACTTACATCTAGGCTTTGGACACAACATTAGCTATAGCACCAAAGGAGTGATTTTAGAGGTGAAGCAGAAGAAGGGGAGAGGACAGTTGCCTCCTGAAGAATGTTCGGAAATGTCAGAAACAAGATCAAGATTTGGCACGTGTGTTGAAAGGGCTAAAGGAGGACAAACAGCCAAGATCCTTTTAAAAATCTTGTATTAAAAATTGGGCGTGGTCCTTATTAAATTTTTGTTGTACACAAAATGTTGGCCTTCATTATATTATATTACCACAAAATCTACAAAAATTATTTATCGGGTTTTGCTTTGAGAGATTATTGTGTGCGCTAAATCGTATTTATATAACTTACGCTGTTTAAGAATTAAAAAGTGGGCCTGACCCTCTACCGATCTCGGTCATTTTCACAATAATCAGTTACCGTTGTAAAATCAACATATTCTCTAAATTTTCTTTACGACAAATCAATTTTTGATTGGTTTTGATGAATTGTAATTTATAGAATTAAAAGTTTTGTGGAATAATCCACTATAAGACGTATGCGACCACACCCTTTTTCGAAGTAGAGATAATACCTAATAAATTCTTTTATGATCCTTTTAAAAATCTTGTATAAAAAGTGTTCGTGGTACTTAGCCAGTATCAGTAGATTTCCTCGGAACATTTTTTGTGATAAAGGATACTCTGTGGTACCACTCCCATTTTCAGAAAATTTATTCGATGTCGCAATTTTAATGTACACGCCAAATTTGGTCCTTATAGGTATTATGCTCTGAACAACCTCTTTTTTGTATTTTCGAAAATATTCTTTGAATATCTATCCCGACTCGTTTATGCCATTACGCACTGCCGTTGTGGGTGTATCACTATTAGGTATAAAAAGGTACTCGGTCATTTAATCTAGATCTACAAATATCCAAAAGATCCGACTTTAATGAATCATGTCTTAGAAACATGCATACATACACACATAGTATATGTAAATATATATATATACTTGAATCCACTGTTCCAGATTGCTTGAACAATCGCACGACGCCAAATGAATTTGTGCATAAAGAGGGCGGATGCCATAAACCATAGCTGTTGTTACTCTTATTCACGTGCAACAAGCAACAAGCATCTATATAACTATACAAGTATATGTATCAAAAGTACTCTTTTAACAGTAATTTACCTGAAAACGAATCGAGCGCATAAATATCTCTGAGTAAACTTAAAATCCTTACGTGCTTGAGTGTACAATACAAATGCTTTTATAAACTAACCTACCCTCTAGGGAAATCAGTAACTGGTGAGAACAATTTCTCATTCAGAACTAGAGATAAAGTGACTAATAAGAACTCGTGCGATAGGAACCAGATTTTTACTAGTTCGAACCCGGCAGTGATATAGGCACGTCAATCTAATAATAATTAAGTTCTGAGGTTTTCTACGAATTTTGTATTTGTTAAGAACGGTCAAAAAACAACCTTTGGTCTGGTTTGGCGGCGCCGTGGTGTGGCGGTAACGTTGATGGCCTACCACACCGAAGGTCCAAGATTCGAGTTCGGGGCAGGTAACATCAAAGGTTTTTGCAAAACAGGGTCGCTCCTCGGCAGTGGTTGGAAGCACACCCCAAATTGGTTGAGAAGTTCAGCCTTAATCTCCTCGGAGGATGTTTAGCTAGTTTGGAACTGTGAAAAATGTAATACAGCGGGGAACAATTTTCACCGCCTAGGACATCGCCAAGGACATCGCCATGTTGAACTCGCCAGTTGATTACATGTAGAAGCGATTAAAGGCAACCTAGTAGGGGTTCGGAACGCACTAATTTAGAACTAGAGATTTTCCCCACAGGGTGATCACACATGCATGCGCACATACATTTTAAGAATTCAATACGGTCTAGATCTAAGCAAACTTCACCTACTTCCATCACAAAACTCAAAAGTGTCGGTCGCACAAAAGCAGAAAATATGATTTCCTTTTAGGGAAACGGTAGAAGAGATAATTTTCAAAATATGCCGTTGAGTAGCAAAGCACTACATTCGAACAAATCGAACGAAACTTGAGTTTTATAAATGAAAGAGCCAAAAGGAAGTTCATATTTTCCGGGACAAAATCAAGGATTAACCTGACTGTATCAGACTTACTAACGGAGTACAATACAGTACAGCGTATTTGAAGAGTTGTGTATGCTGAACGAAACAGATATGTTTGGATGCCAAACACTAGTGGGTAAAAGAAGTTTACTAATGTTTAGTTATATCTTCAAGCTGAGCATATATACCTATACTGTGAATGCATTCTAATGTGCACTGAGCTTAGACGATGGAAATTGTGAAAAAATAATTTTCATATGTCAATGCAATATTTACTTCGCAAAGTGGCATCACGGAAAAACACCGGATGAATAAAAGTGGCTTTTATCGCAACTGCAGGCTTATTGAAAGTTGAAGTTTCGATAACAAGTGATGGTTAGTGGATTGGGTTACCATGAGCCTGCAACAGGAAATAAACGTTCAGGTACATGTGATTTACGTTATGGCCTGGCGAGATTATTGCGGTATGCCAACCCAAACTAAAGGCTTTGGAATTTGGGTATGGAACTTGAAAATCTAAGCTAAAAGCTTTGAAAATTGGTCACCCCAGGAAAACTGTCCGCACGAGTTTGTGTTAAAATGATCTGGATTCATATCAGGCCGACTGCTGTCATTCCGGCAGTACCCATCTTCGCAAAGTATTTATGCATTCACAATAACAAAAGAAGTTACGGCAAGAACTTTTAAAGTTAGGGCTATAAAGTAAAGGTGAAAGCTACAAATGGTATAAGAAGCTCAGCTTAAAACTTTCATAATTGGTGCCTAACCTAAACGATTTTGTCAGCGTAATCTCCAAAGGATCTCAAAACGTTCCGTTGGTCTTTTCATAAGCGGGTTCCGATAAGAAAATCGTCTGGCCTCGATCGTCTTCACCCATTCGCATAACAAGGCCTAGACGCTTGGTTTTATTTGGCTGAACTATGTCGACGTCTGTGTAAACCTCATTCGTAACTATAATTATTTAATTTTTTATGAATTTGGCAAATAGAAATTTTGGACCTAGCGAAATTATAAAAATAAAATTATATTTATGATATAAAACTTCGAAAGAAATACTCATATATAAGTATGAAATTAGTTGATTAGTCGGCTGATCAATGTAAGTTAAGGTAGCTGTTGGAAAGTTTAGTATCCCAATGCCTAAGAGTGGTACCCACAAATAGAAGAGAAGTTTCTCTGCCAGCTATGAATGCTCATTTTTGTTTTTTAAATAGAGAACATCGTATTTATCAAACCGTCTGACATAATAGAATCTAATATATCGTATTTGGTTTTAAAATAGTACAAAAGCTGTGATTCTATTCGCCGGATAATCGATTATAAACAAAAACCCTAATAAACACAGACCTGTCTTGAAAGATTATCAAAAAATCATGTTGTGCAGTTTCAAAATAAACACATTTTGTTGGTGCCCTGAATTTAACTCAATACAGCACTTAAATATTGGCCGTTTTTTATTTGCCATTTCAATGCTAGATACATTTTATTCCGGTTGCCTAAAATTAATTTTTTAATTGAAAGCAACAAAAAAAAATAAGTAAGGAGAAAATTCTAAAAGCGCTCACTTGCTAGCTACAAGGTTACATTGGATGTAAAATTTTGAAGATAAGTTCAAAAACTCAGTCAAATACATATTTAACGATTTCGACATCAGCCCTATTGGGGTCTATCAGCTATTCCGACGGCACTGTCGGCGGGAAATAATTGTAATAGAGTTTTGTGATTAAAACGATTGAATTCTCTCGATTAAAACGATTGGATTCTCTCATGATTTATAACATTTCTCCCGTCGGCAGCTCCGTCGGATTAGCTGATAGACCCCATTATTTCTCCGACGGCCGTTGAAGTCTCAAAGCTATAATTTTAAAAAATGCAAAAATTGTTTTAGTCAGACAATAACAGAGATCGTAAAGATGTTATATTTTATAATTACGGTAATAATTAATGTGTACCTACAAAAAAAACATGTTTAATTTCTTAAAACAGCCAAGAAAAGTTAAGCCGCCGATATGATAAGCGGCAACGACCTTTTCAGCTACGCTCTGGTGCCAGCTCGATTGTCGTGAGAACGAATTAATTTGAGCATGTCAGCTTCATTATATTTTCCCCAAAAAAATGTTTGGAGCTAACAGTGTTAACCATGATACAAGAAAATCAAGGTATTTCCACTTTCACGTAAACTGTGTTGGCTGTCACTCGATCCTTTTGTCAGCTGTTCAAGGAGGGTTGCCACCCCAGAAATCATTTTTGTGGTAAAGTTTGTAATATTTATGGAGATGTTTTGAATATATGAAAAATATAGGGGTTGTAAGATCAAAATACAAAACGGGATCCATACAACTGATTTAAAATTTGTAAATGGTACAAATTATATATCTCTGCTTCCAAGTCAACATATATATTTGTATATCGTTAAAACTTGCACACATTTTCAGCGGGGTTTTAACATATGTTTTTACAACGCGATTTTTAGCTTTATTTTAGGTTATTTTTTTGAAGCCAACAGAGGAAGGTGTTTTGCACATAAATACCTGGAAAACGCCCAACTTTTCACTGAAACAAAAAATCGAAAATCCGCTTTCGGATTATTGATACCCAATTATTTTATTCACTTTTAAAATTTTATTTCTTTTGAAGCAAAAATCAGTTCGTTTTTGGAAAAAAAACCCGGTAGCTCGTTTTCAAAAGGAAACACAGGTTATATCAAATGGTGGCAATGGCGGCAAAGAAAAATAAGTGGAACTGCCTTTATATATTTGTATCATGGTGTTAACTAACAGAAAGATAATCAGAAGATTGGTACTTAGAAGGAATTTAAAGGCCGATAACTTTTGAGGCAACCTTTCCTCTTCTCTTAATTTATCTTATTTCTACCAATACTCTATGGTTACGTTCCAGACCATAGATTTATATTTGTAGTAGATTTGTAAAATATACTACTAATTTACTTGTCAACATTTAATAACATTCGCACTTGCTCTAGACCTTTTTTATCTCAACATACTTTTCGGTTATTAAAAAATACGCAAATATAATTTACGACTATATTTATGAATGTGCAAATGTGTCGTAAGTATGGTTGTTACTAAATGTTTTCACCTATCCTTCACTGGGCAATAAGCAAAAATTTTGCAATAAATGCAAAAAGTTGCACACGCTGTAAATGGGCCCAAAAGCACCAAAAACATGATATCTACGAAACCATTGGTCGAAATTAAAATGCATGCCATACACATTAACAGAAACGCAAACCCTGAAACCCACCAACTTTATTTTTAATTCCAATGTGGGGCTGATGTAATTCTGTCTCGGTCATAGAAAACTTTAAGCCAGAACACCAGGCAGTTAAAATTACTGCCAACACCGCAAAAGGGACACAGTGGCCTTACATTAATGACATGTGCGAAAAGTATCCATTTGTGTGGTCAAAGGACAAAAGCAAGAAGATGGGCTCATTTGACAAAAAAGTACTGCTTTGGACTATGTAGACATACCTAACCTAAATATTTAGTAGATATGTAGTGCGAAATGATAAAGCTGACACTACACTTTTTATGTACGCACGTGTAACAATATCAAAGTAGTAGCCACACCTTGGACATACGAGATATGACCCCAATTTATCTTATAATTTTTTGTCCATCCCACCACTAAATGTTTTTAAACAAAAAACACAAAGCACTGGTTGTCACATAACAAATACCTATGTAAGTGTAAACATATATGCTTGTAAGCAGTTTGTTTGTAATTGCCCGACAGACAGCCTGTTCGTTTACCACCATAGGTTTGCCACTCATGAGAGAAATTTGTTTTTGTGGCTTAAATTATGCTTAACTTTGTGGCTTAGAAGAATAACCTTGTTGACAATAATTTAAATGATGACAGACGGACAGCCTGAACGAGGAAAGAAATAACATAACCCTTAAACGTACGCATGAATGAATGTCAGCAGAATTCTATGTCTTAAAAAAAGAATTTATTGAGAAAAAAATGAAATGCGTTTAATGTACAATTGAAAATGCTTAAGTAGAATATAATTTGTTTGATAGTAGACTCTGCCTGAAAGCGCATCGGTGAGGTTCAACCAACTTGAATATATGTATGGTATACTAAGCAGACTGACTCCTAGGTAGTGGGCAGAGCACACTGGAGTTCCAATCTGAGAGACAGCTCGGCAGGTGGTCTGCCATTTTCCAGCTAGCCTATTATAATGTTCATTCCGTCACAGTCGGTATGGTACCTATTTTTCATCGTCAGATATAGGAGTAATGGGTTCAGTTGGCTCATAACTCGTCTCCACCATGTACGCCGATCAACAAGTCGGCATTATTACCCTAGCAGGAGATTTTATTTATCTAATGCTAGAAATAAAAAAAGCCAAGTCCAATTTCTACTTGCAAAAGGATATTTTACTTGTAGTTATTACTTATTTTCTGTTTTAAACTTATTGTCTTGCTAAGTGCAGTTTCTAAAGAAATAAAATTGACGATTGATCAAAATTTTTAAATCAATTCAAAACCAACTAATACAGCTTCAAATCAAAATCAAATTTATTCAGTACATGGAAGGAGCGGAATACGTTATATTCTAGTTGAAATTCATAGAATACTATGCTACAAACACTTACATGGAGACATACATGGGCAAATCCAGCATCACCTATGTTTCACTGTTCGATAGCAAACTAATTTTTAGTAATTTTCAAAACTGAGTGAATCAGTTGCCAACTTCGGAAGATGTATGTTATGCTTTGTTTCTCAACATTTACTGGGATTTTTCAAAATACTTGAAAATTTTATTTGTCTTAAAATACGAAAAGTGGAGAGTTTTTTAGTTATTAATTCGATACTAGATGGTGCTGTAGCCTAATTTATTGAGTTTCGTGAATTTTTAATATCTTGAAGTATTGAAGCATCCCACATAAGGTAGTTTTCAATTTTTGCAACAATGTAAATATAAACTTTTTGTAACGAACTTTAAAATAAAGGCCCTAATTGTGTGAAACACCGTGACACTACGTTGCGTTTTACATATTTTCGCCATCTACTTTAAACGACGTGAATCTGTTAAATTTTATATTAGCTGAACAGGCTACATCTTAAAATATAAAAATCTTCTCCGTTGTCGCTAAACTCCTTCTAAACGCCTAGACCGATATTGATGAACTTTTTTTTATATACTCAAGTGGGCTTCGAGGATGGTTTAGATTCACAATCCGGACCACTGGATGATGTGGGAGTGGCACCTCCCATACAAACCACAATTTCCGAACCGCATATCTCTAGAAGTATTTAATGTAGAATATTGAAAATTGATAAGCAGCTTAATGAGATCAATCTCTAACACCTCAAGAAAGAAAAGGAGGAAGGGAGGAGTTGGCGTGGCACCTAACATACAAATGACATTTTTCGTCCTGCATATCTAGGGAATTATTCGTGGCAGAATATTGACACCTGGTACAGAGCTATAAGAGGTAAATGTCAACATATCAAGAATAAAAGGAAGGAAGGGAGAATCGGGCGTGGCACCTCCCTGAGTCAATCTCTAACACCTCAAGAAAAACGATCGGTAGGGAGAAAAGGAGGCGTGAGGCATTTTGATATATTCTAAATTAATATTACTCCGCAACTATTTTTACGAGCTTTGTATAATAATTTGCTATCGAGATCTTTTATATGAAAGAGAAGTGCGGATAGGAATAGGGTAGCGAAAGGGGTAAGGATAGGAATAGGGTAAATTTATGGGCAGAAAAAAGTCTGTCGGGCCCCATAGTAAATTAATAAGGCAGAGTCGCGAGATGGTTTCCTGCTAGTTTTTTTTTACCTTTACCTCTCTCCTTCAAATCTCGATACCAATGCCACCTTCAAGTGGCGAACGTATTTGAAATCAAACAGTAGTTGGAAATTTTGTAGTATATTAATTTGTTAATACTCCCGTTGTTGTATACCCATATCGTAAACACACTTCTAAAGTTATCCTTGTCCCATGTACATCTCGCAAGAAGGATGTGATATCGAAATTAAAGTTACTCTGTATTATTATTTGACACCCATATTGGAAAATAGTCTACAATCTATCAGACCTACAAAATATATACCAAAAACTTTATAAAAATTGTTCAAGCGGTTTCGAGGGAGTTTGGTTGCAAACCCTGGGGCAAGAAAATCTTAGATATAAAAACGAAAGTGTGTCTGTGTGTCTTGTGTAGGCGTACATAATAGGTTCATGTGATCACCGGGTACAGCATAGGATATACAAGTTTTAGATAAGTAGACGGAGCCACGCTAACCCCCGGCTGTTATTGGGCTAGAATATATCCGAGGAAGACAATGACTTGGAACTTGATGGTTGACTTACGGATATGATGCCGCTCAATACCCATCTTATCCTTCTTTATGGAGGGGTGACATGACCTAGAAGGTGCTTACCGGATCCATATCCGGCAAAGGAAAGTCACATCGGTGACACTCCCCAGGATCTTCGGGTTGTGTGTCGCTACTCAAACTAACTAACAAACGCACCAATTGGTAATATCCCGGAAGTTATTTGACTGTATTTTAATCAAAGTACATATATACAATTTTAGAAAAGTGGGCTGTGGCACACCCACATGTTTTTGTCGTCATCACCGATTTTCATAAAATTATTACAATATGTTCAGTGGTTCGCTACGTACGGCAGAGACAATATACAGTTTTTGGAGAAGCGGCCGGAGCCACGAAGACGTTCAAAGAGACCCTGCAAAACATTGGAGACATAAATGAGTTAGAAAAGAGTCCTTAATAGAGGCGTTAACCCGTTCTATGAACCTATTTATAATTCCGAAATGAAGGTATATCCCTTCTTGCAATGGTCGTCCTATATGAGCCTTTGCATTCCAAAAAGACTCACTTACGAAGATTCTAGGAGTGGCTTATGTCCCCTACAATCTTTCTATAATTCCCATATATTTTCAAAAACTAACACTAAGAAACGACAATCCATTTGTTCGACACATCTAAGCAGTCACAATTAAGCACACAAAAAAAAGCAGCTGATATAACCATCCTTATGAGAAACAATGCAATCGATTATTAGTGCTGTATCGTAATACCCTATCCGTAACGCAACCTTGCCGACCAACTGCATATTGGGTTTTCTCTTACGTTAAGGATAAGACTAAAGCGATACGCCAACGGAACCAATGTTTTGAGCTTAAAGCATTTGTTTTTTTAAAACAAACGATATGAGTATTTGTTCCACTCTCGGCATACGGCTCGCAATTTTCATCACATCGGAGTCATAAAATCCTATATGATAATATTTCTGAGGCTCATATTTTTCATGTATTTAGGATTCATATCGGACTCCTAAATTATGAGCTCTCCGAGGATGTTTGTGGGGTATGAAATGATTTTAGTAATAATTTACAACCCAACAAGTTGTTATACTTTTGAGTTTTTTAGAAATGCTCATTTTGCAATTATTATTTTTGAAGAGATAGGTAGGGATATATAAAGCCAACGTAAAAAAATACATATGTAGTTCTTTAATTGGTATCGTTTATTTGGAATTCGCCTTCATACATTTTTTGTGCATCAGAATTCAACTGCTGTTAGGACTAAAAAAATTTAAAGCAAGTGGCGCCGGTTTTGCAATGCGAATGAAATGCTACCACTTGTTCCTCATACGCCCATTGATTCCTGCAATGCGCGTCAATTTTGATCATACGAGTATGCTGCAGCGGATCTAACAACTTACAGCTGCCTTTCGAAAGTGCATAGATGCTCACACAATGTTTGTACGTATGTACCTAATTCCAACTACTATCATAGCTGCCACTCCAAGCCGCTTAACTTGGCTTTGTTTTGTATTGCTCGTTTTTTTGTTTCGATTAAGATTGCAATACAAACTGACGGACAGATTCGTTGCAGAGGAATTTATATCAAGGACCTTGTCAGAGAGAAAAAAAAAAAAAACAGAAAAAATACAAAACTGCAGCTACCCGCCCCTTTGCGCCTTGCATGGCTCCACCAGTTTAGTATTTAAGTAGAGGAGTATAGTTCGCATTGAAGCGGCAAAAACGAGAAAAATCATTAATCATGCGCTTTGGGGTAAAACTCGATTTCTCATGAAAATGTTTGCTTCCCAAAGTATATAGTATTCACGTCTGTACACATAAAAATATATACAACTTATCTGTGGAATACGAATATATGTACACATTTAAGTATATATACATATACATATATGAATGGGCATACATGTTCTACTGTTTGTGTTCGATTCGTTGCTCGCAGCTTTGTTGTAATGCTGTTGTGGCGTGCTGTTACGGTGATACCGTTAGAAAGCGTAAATAAAAAACCAAATCGTATCAAATTGGATTTTCTTGGATTGTTTGAGGCTTTTTGACACCTTTGAATGCTATTTCACAGAGTTTGTAAATGAAATTATAAATATATTTACATAAATACCCTGCAGTCAAACCGAGCAATTGTCTTTTTGGATTTAGGCGACTAGTATTTGGAACACGAGCATGCCCTTCCAGTATTAGAACAGTCTCATATAAATTCAAAACAGAACAAAAAGTCCAATAATGGTGGTTGAAAATAATTTAAGCGCCTTCGGGTACAATGGAAAAGTCGATAGAGCCGATAGTTTCTGATGATCCTAGCGCGCGACACTCTGGTAATAACAAAAAAACAACGGCTTCGAAACCCTACTAAGCTCTTCTCAACTCTAGTGAATACAGCTTTCCTTGAAAGTAGAGATCGGCTATTGGTACAAGTTTTACATTTTTCGTACTAGTTCGTTGACTGAGAATGGCTCTAGTTGTAAACTAGTATCGAATATTTTGGTGTTTCACTGCTTGGTATATAAAGATTTACTCACAAATCTATGTACATAGATACATTACTGAAAATCATACTTTAAGGTCTGACTTTTAAACATTTCTCACAAAGCTTCTAATATGTACTAAGTCAGTAACAACTTCTGTTGGGTAAAAGTGCTTATGTATAGTTTTTTCTATTTGAATTTAAATGCGCCCATGGATATAATAGCGTTATACTCATAATAATTGCAAACATTTCAATTTTTCTATGTTGCTACGGGCATAATTTAGATCTAAGTTTCTGATCTTAGTATATGTCTATGTAGGAGTGAACAATACTTATGATGAAGAAGATATTCCGTCATACGAGTACTAATTGAATCATACCTTGTAGGTTGATTTGGGGAATTGACTCTTTCTATTAAATATTAGGAAGCAATACCCATACTTATCTAAGTCTGGCATCAGGATTGTTCGTAGCAGTCTGTACACTAATATAAGAACAGCATACATTTTCTAAACTCAAAGGCATTTTACTACATTTTGGTTATACATATGCAATACTTTGGAAAATTTCGCATGAACAACCGCTGTGGTCGAAGGTTCAAGGTTCGAGTCCTGGGACAGGTAACATCAAAACGGTTGGTGGTTTGAAAATGGTTTTTTCAAAATGGCTTGCTTCTCGGCAGTGGTTTGGCAAACTCTCCGAATGTATTTTTGCCATGGAAGGCTTCTCAGCAAAACTGCCTCGCAGATGAAGGTCGGAGTCGGCGAAAAGCTGTAGGCCAGTCAAGTTGTAGCAAAAATTATATGCAGCACTTCACAAATTGGTAGAGAAGCTCGGCCTTAATCTCTTTGGAGGTATATCGCGCCAAATATTTGTTTTTTATTTTAGTGTAAGTCTCGGAATGAAAGAAGAAAAGAGTAATTTCAAAATTTCAATTTACTTTTTTTTTGCATTAACGATGCCAAAAAATACAAAACGTCTGCTTACCGTGTTTGATATTTTGTAGAATTTATGGGCCGCACAGTTCTACCATCCCCTGGAATACAACCCTATATATTTACCATGTCGGCGGCTCCATTATTTATTTAATTTTTTCTTGCTGTATAAATGCGTCCGTAACCCAGGACTTACCCATTTGCATGTACTCAATCTTCAGGTTTGAATGACAAATGCTCCAGTTGCTACCAACAACAAACATCCCTCAACCCTTTTGAGCACAAAATATTGAAACAGTAAGTACTAATTCCTGTTATCAGTCACAAATTGATCTAATTTTAAAACCATGGCTATGTATGCATGTTCATTAGAGTGGCCAGCTATACTTATGGTACAGAATCCCTGTAAAATAATTTGTTCCCATCATTAGATATGTTTCCTTACATATTAACTAATTAGTCTTTAGCGAATTTATTAAATGCTATATGATGCGATGTTATCATAATGATGTGGGCTTGTTGGCAGAGCCAGAAATCGCTAGTTTGCATAAGACAAATAACATCTAAATGATTTAGAAAAACAAGTTTCAGAAGAGGATTGGCCAGCCCCGGGTGTATTTCTGCTAAGAAAACCTACTGCTGCTTTATCTGCATTGCAAAACTAGAAGGAGCACACCACAAATTGGAAAATAACCTCCTAGAAAATTGTATTATTATTATTAAGACCACACTTGGACCTACCATACCGAAAGCTCTAGGTTGAAAATGGTCAAAACCTTCTGAGTGCTTTTCTGAATTGAAAAAGCTTCTCAGAAAACATGCATCTACCTTGGTAAGTGCCGTTTGGAGTCGGAAAAAAATGTAGGTTCTATTAATTTGTAGGAAAAAATTAGAAACAGCACACCACACATCGGCCTTAATCCGATCGGAGGTATGTATACAAAAAAAACAACTGGCGTGGTATATACCTCCTAGGAGATTTAGATCAATTTGTGGTGTGCTGCTTCTAATTTTTTCCTACAAATTGGCGGGACCTATAGTTTTTTTCTGATTCCGAACGGCATCTGCAAAGTAGATTAATTTTAGCTGAGAAGCCTTCCATGATAGAAGTACACTCGGAGAGTTTGCCAAACCACAGCCTAGGGTCGACCGCGTTGTTGAAAAAACTTTTTCAAACCACTTTTGATGTTCCTGTTCCAGGGCTCGAACCTGTTCCAGATCGCCCAGTGGATGAAATTCAACCACAAAACTTTCTTTTATTTTAATTAATTGATATTCCTTCCATTAGCCTTATTCCCCTTCTCTACTCTGGCTGTTCCTCTCCTTTAATGTATTTTCGTTTTCTTTGATTACATCTTCTCTCTACAGTCCCTATTAAAATTTGTTTTATTGCTTCCTTTTCTTTCTTATACACTCCTTCACTTGCTTTTCTTTCCTTTCCTTTTTATCTTCTTTTTTAAGAAGAATATTTTTCAAAATAAGGTCCCCCTAATGTAGATGAAGTTTAGATAATGAATATTCTGAATGTTTCAAAACTGATAGATCAAGTTTAATAAAAGTTTGAGTGTTTGAGATTAACACTGTTGCGCACGAAATGTCTTCAATCATTTAATGTGCGGTAGTTGCTTGACATTTATGAGAAAAGTATTTTCTGTGCGATTAAATGCATTCACCCTTTACTTTCGATTTCGTTAAAGTATATAAATATCTCTACACACATTGTTTGTAAAAATGTTTGTAGTAGATCTACTTGAACTCAATCCTAAAATATGCTTCCCTACAAAGCTTTTGCGCCTGACCTCAGTAAAGTTTTTTTTTGTATAATTCGACATATATGTTCAGATACATATGTTTAGAAATATTCTAGATGACTATATTTACATTTAAGTATTTTAGTGAAGTGTCTTATGTTAATTTCTTTACTCTAATGAAGTTACCAATTTGTGTAGTTCTGTAAATATCGTTTAACAAATGTCAACAAAACTTTCAAACACAAATATAATTTTCAACTAACAAAATCTCAAGTGATTCGCGTATGTAAATCACGAAAGGAGCGAAAAGAAATTTGATTAATGTTTCTCGTCGGCGGGGCAGTCAAAGTGGCACCACTTCGTTCGGATAGTCGACGAGTCGTCATGTGTCCGTTGTCACAATGAGTAGGATGTTTGTTTTATTTATGTAAATTATGGAAAAGTACATATTTATACCTTAACAACATTTTCAAGAAACTATTTATTTACATATGTTTGCATAAATCTACTTAACTATTGCTCTGTTAACGTACTCGTAATTATCATGGTCATTCCGTTGCGCTTTGAATTAAGTTGGCAAACGCTAAGAAAATGCAGAAAAAGTAATATTTAACCAGCTTTTACGACGTCTTGAAACACAAATCAGCGTCTATAAAAAGTAGTGCTGTAATTTGTTCCAAACTGAGAATCCTTTATGGAGACCACCACTATGATGGAAGCACCAGTTGACAGGGCTACGAAACGACTAGATCGTTTTGTTGGACGGCAAAAGGTGTTTAGACGGTAAAGCGCCATTTAAGTAAGTAATTTGTCCCAAATCTAAGTTTGATCTCTGCATTTCCTGCTCATGTTGTCGGTAACAAGGCCCGTTTTGTGATCCTCAGTTGTTCTGTAAGGATACCAAGTACAAGCTGACTGTCATCGCTTTTAAGAGATACTTCCTGTTATTCCCTCTAGTAGAATGGGAACAACTATTAGATTGGAAAAACATCTTTGCCAGCTCATCCGCCTACTCGTTTCCAAAATTTGTACATCTAATAATTCCTGCACGATACAGGACACTCCCATATAAAATAGTTCTTTATTGTGTTTCTTATTATTCGTGGTGGAAACTGCAGCCCCTAGTAGGATAAGCTAAATTCGCGATATTTTGCGCAGAGGTTTTATACATGGAGGAGTAGAAGTCAATTCTCTCTCTCTATGGCGCGATATACAACAGGTATATCATCATAAACCTCCTAAGAGATTTTTTGCGCCAAGCTTCTCTTCCAATTTGTGGTGTGCCGATTTGAATTTTCCCTACAAATTGGTGGGACCTACAGTTTTTTGCCGACTCCGAACGGCATCTACAAAGGAGACGAATTTTTGCTGAGAAGCCTGTCATGGCAGAAATACACTCGGAGAGTTTGCCAAACCACTGCCGAGGGGCGACCCCGTTTTGAAAAACTTTTTCCAAATCAATTTTGATGTTACCTGTACCAGGGCTCGAACCATGGACCTTCGGTGTGGTAGGCCGGCAACACTACCTTGACACCACGGCGGCCGATCAATTGGTGGAGGAATAAAAAGAATAAATGAGGGAGAAAGAAGAAAAAATAAAGTTATTGTATGAGAGGAATAGGAAAAGAAATCCGGTAAGAAATATTAGTAATATAGGTGGAGGAACAATGGTCAGCAGGAAACGGGAAGAATAAGATTAGAATGGTGATGAAAATGCACCTGCATGGGCGAAAGTATAAATGTTCAATGTTGATGTTTGATAGAAATATGATCGCTTAAGCGTTAAGCATACTATACAAAAAGTGGTCGAGAATTAGTTTGATGCTCGTAACCAATTCTGTTGGACTGAATCATTTATTGAGGTTATAGGCTGTGGTCTTCTAAAAATATCGTCCTATAATGTTTGATTGAAATAGTTGACAAACCCAAACATCTTTAACCAAATTTCTAAAAATGATCTGTCAGACCACAACGCCATTCCTTGGATTAAGGTATTGTAGGATAAAACTACTTGATGTGCAACGTATAATAGTTTAACAATGAAAAGAAATGCAACTATAAATAAATAAGTATCTTTGAAGAGAAGCTACACAGAAAATCAGAGCTTACTATTGTGAATCTAGATTCTTATAATCTTCAAGTATATCTACTTGCTCCAGTATTATCCTTCATAACGGCTTAACTGTCAACGTAGAACGTGAGACTTTCTGCAACTAATTCTGTCCTCAGTTTTATGGATATAGTTTGCAATTTTCTGTCAGTTTCAGTGATTCTGCAAGCATATAGAGTGGCTGGACCTTTTTTTTAATGGCAGGAGAACCACTTGCATAACTTGAATTAAAGTTTAGCACTGCATTTGCCTATACCGAAAACAATTGAATCATTAGAGGAAAAATCATGTGAAACCCCCATGACAAAGGAGTCATATGCAGGGGAAAAACAATAAGGATTTGTATAATTGAAAGAATTGTAAAGGACTTCGTTAACTTGGGAACTAACACTAACACTAACAGCTATGCCATCTTAGAAATCCAACAAAGAATCGCTCTGCAATAAAATGATACTTTGGACTAAGGAAACGAAAATAACACTGTATAAGTCACTTATCGTACCTGTCTTACTGTATGGTGCAGAAGCTTACTGACAACATCTTATGAGTGGCTCTGGGAGTTTTCGAGAAAAAGGTTCTTTGAAACATTTATGGAAGAAGATTTAATGATG
The DNA here is from genome assembly GCA_949987695.1 of Merzomyia westermanni. Lineage (NCBI taxonomy): Eukaryota > Metazoa > Arthropoda > Insecta > Diptera > Tephritidae > Merzomyia > Merzomyia westermanni. The sequence goes on along the minus strand of OX465288.1, from coordinate 123,312,997 downwards.
AGCTTATGCATACACCGGTATAGATCATATTTTGTCCGAATGATTGAAGAGCCTCAGGGCCAGATGGTATTCCTTTCGAAGTGATGAAAAGACTGGCGAGCTATGTTGGACGGCCACCGTTTAGATGGTTAAGGCTCATTTAAGTCATTAAGTTGAAAGCAATACAAAATTCACCAGGAAGAAAAAATTGAATGCTTACGAACAAAAATCGGTTACTGTTTATTAATTTTAAATATTTACAAAGCAAGGACGGAAACATTGCTAACTAAAAACTTTCATGGTTCTTAAATTGGAAGACATTTAACAGGAATTTTTTAAAGTTCCCCAAAGGCGAAAGCTTACATTGTAAATTTTGTATATTACATAACTTTATAGTCGTGTAGCAAGTCAAAACTGAAATTGTTAAAATCATTCAGGTTAAGCGCTCACTGCTATAGTACACATACTTATTGAAGTTATATCTGTACATACATACATAGGTATATTTATGAGCTAATAGTTTATACTTACGTAATAGTGCATTTTATAGCCGTAAGTAATGCAAAGAATACAATTTACTTTGAAAGAACGCAGCAATTTATCAGCGCTGCTATGCTGTTATTAAATTAAAATCTTGCGTGATCCAAGCCGTCAAAAAGGTAACTTGTAATTTAATGCAATTACGTCTTGAATGCATATCCTCCATATTCCATGTTTGAGTATAATATCATGGGTACATACCTTATGCAATTGTAAAGGGTGTTTTTTTTTAGGGGTATAGAACTTCGAATTGAAATAAAACACAAGAAAATCGTTTTAAGGTCCATCAATTTGGCTTTATTGGAAGGATAATTTTATGCCATTAATGTTTAAATATGATTTCGGGCATGTGGCCGCCGCGGCTGGCTCGAATAAAGCCAATTCTACAGGTCCAATTTTCAACCACTTTTTCGAGCATATGGGGCCGTATGTCGGCAATAACGCCACGAATGTTGGCTTCCAATTCCCCTAACGTTTCTGGTTTGTTGGTGTAGACGAGCGACTTCACATATCCCCAAAGAAAATAATCCAATGGTGTCAAATCACACGACCTTGGTGGCCAATTGACAGGTCCATTCCGCGAAATTATGCGCTCATCGAATGTTTCCTTCAATAAATCGATTGTGACGTGCGCTGTGTGGCATGTAGCGCCGTCTTGTTGGAACCACAACTCATCCACATTCATGCCATCCAATTCGGGAACAAAATAGTCGGTTATCATGGCTCTATACCGGTCTCCATTAACGGTAGCTGCCTCTCCAGAATTATTGCGGAAGAAGTATGGCCCAATGACTCCACCAGCCCATAGAGCACACCAAACAGTCAGTTTTTGTGGATGTAATGGCGTTTCAAGGGTCTCATGTGGATTCTCTTCACTCCAAATGCGGCAATTTTGCTTGTTGACGTAGCCATTCAACCAAAAATGAGCCTCATCACTGAACAAAATTTTGCGATGAAAATCAGCATCGAAATCAATCTCATTTTCGGCCCATACACCAAAATCACGACGCATTGCATGGTCTCGCGGCTTTAATTCTTGCACAAGTTGGATCTTGTAAGGTCGCAAGCCAAGATCTTTGCGCAAAATCTTCCATAAAGTTGATGGACAAAGCTCCAATTGCTGTGCACGGTGGCGAATCGATTCATTCGGGTCCTCTTCAACACTTTGCTCTACAGCGGCAATTGTTTCTTCGGTGCGCACTGTTCGACGTCTCTGCGGATGCGTATTATCACATAGAGTAAACGTAGTGCGAAAACGATCCATGGTTAACCGAATTAATTGCTCTGATGGACGATTATGTCGACCATAAAATGGACGGAGCTCACGGTAAACTTCGCGAACTGAACCATTATTTTCGAAATAAATTTGCACGATTTGCAAGCGTTGTTCTTTTGTCAACCTGTTCATGATGAAATGGCAAACCAAACTGAACATAAATGACATTAGAGTTGCCAGATTTGACCACAAAATGCCAGTTTTATCTCTATTCGAAAAACAAACCTGTAAAAAAAACACCCTGTATTTGCAATCCTAATATACAGGGCGGCTAATGAAAGCCGCTACCAAAAAAAAATTAAATAACTTTTTTTCTATTTAATGAATCTGGTTAATTTTTTTTTTATTTTGCAGATTGACTTTTACATTTAACAAAAATGGATAACTGGGACACTGAAACAAGAATTTGGATTGTCCGCCGCTATCACGCACTGGAGTCCGTAGTTTCGGTTCAAAGAGAGTATAGGCGCACGTTTGGCGGCAATCCTCCGAGCAGATGGACCATAATAAGACTTGTAAACAATTTTGCCGAGCATGGGACAGTCAACAGAAGACCTTACCATCGAAACCCTTCAGTTCGAACGGAGGAAACAATCGCTGCTGTAGCTGCTGCCATACAAAACAATCCACGTGTTTCGACAAGAAGCTTATCTGCTCAAAGCAGACAGTCATTACAGTCAATTATGCACAAAGATTTGGACTTATTCCCATATAAAATTCAAATGGCCAACAAACTGAACGCTGCAGACTTGCCGATTCGCTTGGAATTTTGCCAGAAGATGCTTCAAATGGTGGAAGAGGATGGAAACATGTTGAACTGTCTTTTTATGTCTGACGAGGCCCATTTCGATTTAAACGGCAACATAAACAAACAAAATTGTCGAATATGGAGTGCTTCCAACCCATAGATACTCCATGAGACGGAATTGCATCCACTTCGTGTCACAGTGTGGTGTGCAGTTTCATCACGCTGCATTGTCGGGCCCTACTTCTTCGAAGAAAACGGTCACACCGTTACGGTTACTGGAGACCGTTACTTGAGCATGTTGAGAGAGTTTTTCTATCCAGAATTACGCCGAATGAGAATTTCTTTCAACTCTGTGTGGTTTCAGCAAGATGGTGCAGCTCCTCATATAGCCCAACCTGTTATGACAGAATTGCGACGAAAATTTCCCAATAAGCTGATATCCAGAAACTCCACATTCCGTTGGCCACCCAGGTCGCCTGACCTTACTGCACCTGACTTTTTCTTGTGGGGTTATTGCCAACAGGAAGTCTTCAAAGCAAAACCAACAAATTTGAATGAACTAAGGCAATCCATTCGAGAAACAATTGCGGCTATTCCTGTCTCAACTCTCCAAGCAGTAATGAACAACTTTTTGGTAAGATGCCGCACATGCATCGACGAGCAGGGGGGGCATTTAAATTCCATTATTTTTAAAACTAATTAAGCTATATTTAATAAAATTTAATGAGCTTCAACATGAATAAAAGAAAAATGAATTCCATACACTGAAAAAAAAAATTATTTGAGTTTCTTAATGTAGCAAAATTCATCAGCCACCCTGTATGCATTCATATACATAATAATAAATTTGCGCGATATACCTCCTAGGAGATCATGGCCGACCAAGCAATGATGGACCTCTAAAAATAAATATTAAGGTCTGAAACCTTTACAGTAATTTTTCGCTAATCCAAACAGAAAAATAGAACATGTAATATTAATTAAAAAAACATGTATGTTTGGCCCAGCCTAGTGAACAAATATACATATTGCTAAAAAAAATTTTTTTTATCATAATTCAAGAAAATACTATAAACGCTAAACGGTAACGAAATCATCTGGAAACTTTTACACGCTTTTGGTATTCTGTGGGTGAAAGTTGGCAGATGGTTTCGAAATGACAAAAACTGATATATATAAGACAATATCTATCACGATTCGTTTATGCCGTTACATTTTACCGTTAGGCGAATGAAGTTAAAATACCTTGTGTGCGTAGCACTACTAGATATAAAAACATTTGGGGTAATTTTCTAATAACGAAAAGGATTCGCAGATTATGGAAATTTATTTTTTGAAAGGTCTCATAGAGGAGTATAGTTGGAAATATCTCTGCGAAAAGTATGTTAATATCAATGCTATTGAACCACTAAAGTGCCCGCGTGAATAACATTTCTAAACTCAAGTTCACCGATTAATATAGAAACTCGAACTTACCATTTAGGCGCCTATTCAAGAAGAAAGAAATTTATAAAAGATACATCTATTTATAGTCTTATTAACTTAGCTTAGAGTACTCTAACAACTAAGCTATGGTACCCTGCAGCGTCACGATTCATTTTTCCTCTAATGTGCGATTTTTACATTCTTTGGTACATATATTTGTATATGTTAACTCAAGGCAAGTGAAATATTTTTATGCGTGTTCATGAAACAGTTTAGATACAGAAGAGCTTTTTGCATATCAACAATTCCGTGTTCTTTGTTATGCACCCGCACTGTACCTGTATCAATTATAGATAAGGTAACGGTTGTTCGAGCAGTGCTCGAATTTTTTATATGTTTGTTTGTTAATTGATACTAGTATATCCCGTGGTCGAAATTCGACCACCTTAAATTAGTTTAAGTTATTAAATCCTCTGTTCATATTTTTCCCAGCACTACCTAGAGGCCGAAATATTTGAACAATTTTTGTTACTGAAATTAATTATATATAGTTGAGTAATTTAGGGTCGCTTTCATAAAAGTTGGTTCACACTCAACGGCGGGTAATTTGACAACTAACCGAAAAAAATCAGTCCATTAAAGACCGGTAATCACTAATAGGAGATGGCAAAAACAGTCCTTAGGAATGTTTGAAAGTCTACCATCAGAGCCACCACTGCCTTCGGACTCGGTCAATATTTCAATAAAAACACTTGGATTTGATGGGCATATACCAACATAGTTAGACTTATAATATATATAATGATTACTTTAACTCAATGTGCTCAGTGAGTGAAAATATGTCCACCGTTTAGACATGGTTGCCATATTGTAATTTTTTGGTTATTAGTATACAGGCAGTGCTTTTTTGTAATCCATTTACCGGGAGAAAATTACAAATTCAATTTAGCAATTCCGACTCAACGACGCACCTTCCTATTTTGACTCTACTTTCTTTTTTATCTGAAATTTTGAATTATAAGGCGGCATGGCCGGTTTGAAATCCCGTATTAATATTGGAGTTTTATGAACAATAAAAATTTACATTTTATTATAAACACTTAGGTTTTTCAGGATTTTAAGATGCATCTAAATACCTGACCGAAAATAGTGGCCATGAATCTCATTTTTATTATAGAATTTTACAAAAAATTAGAAGTTTGATTGCGTTTTTAAAAAAAAAATTTATTTTGAATTATGTGAATCTCACTCTCACTTTAACTCAATTTGCTTAATGAGTAAGAGAATGAAAATATTTCTACCTTTTGGAGAGCAAATGAAATATGAGTTGGACGCACCGACGCCACTACTTTAACTCAATATGCTCAATGAGTGGGAGAATGATAATATTTCACCGTTAGGAGTGAGTCCACATATACATATTTTGATTGGAATTTTGGATTGGATTTGTTTTTTTTTTTTGATATACAGACAGCGCTGTCAATTTAACAATTTTTCTTTAGATCTGCCTTTTTTGAAACCCATTTAGCAGGGGAAAATTACAACTTCAGTATGTGGTTTTTTTTCCTGAACCACAATTAAGACATGTATAAAGACATTTCATATTGACTTTTATATCATTTCAATAATATTTTGTGATATATATATGTATATGACCTGAACTTATTATTTTTATGGCTGTGCGTATAAGTTTACCTTAAGTCCGATATCAATCAGAAAAAAGTAAGTTCTTTGAAAAAAAATTCATAAAACTATGTAACTATGTAAGTACTTACAAAGAAACGTTCTACGTTCTTTGGTACTTATCTTAGATATTTTGTTATGGTAAATTTTTAGTAATTTTCCTGCGGTTTTTTTTTCAAAAAATTGGTTTTAAGAAAATATTGTTTTAAAAACTTAACAAATTCAAGTCAAAGTAAGAAATTCAATTTCATAAAAAGAAAGAAAATTATTGTCCGGAACCTGGGCTCGAACCATGGAACGCACGCGTCTCACTCGAGACGCTTATGCCTGCTTCAGAAAATATTTCCACCATTAGGAGTATACATACATGTCCATATGGCTTTTGAAAATGCATGAAACGTTCATAAGGAAGTTCCACAAATTTCTCAATACAGGCAGTTTTCCGAATTTTTCCTTTACATCTGGCTTTATTAAAGTCCATTTAGGGGGATAAAATTACAATGAAATGATGGTTTTCTGGCTTTTTTCTTCAACCACAACTTAGACAGGTTTAAAACACATTTCATGTTAATTTTTAAGGAAGGTTATCATCTTAACTGGTCAAATTTAGTCTACATATGTAAGGTTCGGGTTATATGTCTGCCCTATGACAAATTAAAATATTTGAAGAAGAAAATAGTTGATGGCTTCAGGAAAATTAACACGATTTTTAACCACTTCGTAAATAGAAAATTGAAGAAGCTACAAACTGTGTTTTCGGCTTTTTGTATTTTAAATATAGGGTCTATCAGCCATTCTGTCTCATCGGAAAACCCCGATAGAAATAATGAAAATTCTCTACTGAGTTTCTCGTTCTGACGGAATCGGGTTGTGATGTATAAAATTATTATAATGTTATTACATACATATGGGCTACATATATGTTTACCTTAAGTCAAATATTATTGAGAAAAAATTGTATTTCTTAAAAAATTCATGAAGCTACGAGTATGTAGGTATTTTTTTAAGTATTTTGTTTTGATAAACTGGAAACATTTTCTGGCGTTTTTTTTTGCAAAAATTTTAATTTTTTACTCCAAGATAGAGGTCATACACAGCAAATATTGGGTTGAAAATATAAGCAATTTAAGAAGAATCACGATAAGAAGTTTTCATATACATATTTAAAAACAAATTAAATTTAACAAACAAAAAAAAAAGTTGTCCGGAACCTGGGCTCGAACCTTGGAATGTAAGCGTCATAGCCGAAACGTTTACCACCTGCGCTACTAGTGTATGTAAAATAATGCAGTCAGATACTGTAGTTGACAACTTTGGCTTTATGCAGAAAACTTTAATGAATTATTACAAATAAATGAAGCATTATTTGTTAAACATAATATACCTATGCACCGCTCCTGACCTATACGAAGATATCAAAATACATTTTTATTGAAATTATGCATGTTTAGATATAGATATACTCTGAGAATTGATTGTATGCACAGCGATGGTATGTTTCGACGTCCCCAACTTCTCATCAGATCCCTTCTCGGACCCTGGGAAAATTGATTTTCCGTAATGATATTATTTAGATATGTTAGTTTTAAAACGGTAACTGTTTAGTGAAAAAGGGTGAAATCGGTTGAGTGGCTTTCTAAGCAAATACTTAAGATACCTTTGTGGATTTTGTCGAAATACTTAAATTCCTTTATTTGTTATACCTAGTAGTACTACGCACACAAAGTATATTAACTTTTGTCGCCTAACGGTAGTAGGTAACGGCATAAACGGATCGAAATAGATATTGACTTAAAAATATCAAAATGTTCAGGAGGAAAAAACAAATTGATTAAGCCATGTCAGTTCGTCCATCCGATAACACGATAATTTGAGTAAGTTTTGAGATATCTTAATGAATTTTGGTATCCCTTTCGGACCGTGTACGCACAATTGTGCGTGTAAGTTTAGATCTTAATATTTCCGGAAATTTAACATCTCCGGCAATTTAAACTGACATACACAATTGTAAGAGGTACGAGGTGGAAATAAAGGATAAACTGAAAATTTGGTAAAACAAACTTTTTGGCTATTTTCTACACTGTTCAAAGTGATAGGGTCCAAAGATACAAACAAATTTATTGGCTAGATTTGCTCTAGGTCGGAAAGGGGTATGCAGGTTCCTTAGCACTCATCTCCAAGCGCTATTTAAAATGGGCGACATCGGATGATAGCCAAGCCCACTTTTTATATATAGAATATTTTCGAAAATACAAAAAAAGTGATTATTCAGTACATAACACACCTATAAGGATAAAATTTGGTGAGTACATTAACGTTAAAGCAGAAAATATATTTTTCAAACAATTTTGGAAAATGGAAGCGGCACTGCCCACTTTGATTAAGTCAAATTTCGAAATATTATTGATCATAAATCAAAAACCGTTCAAAATATCGAAACGAAATTCAGGACACATATTTAAATTAATACAAGGAATGTTCCGAAAAAAATGGGGGACATCGGTTAAGGTCCACACCCACTTCTATACGAAAGATTTTGAAAAGGGTCATAGATATATTTAATAGGCAATAACTTTGCGTACAATAGCTTTATATCATTTCCTATTTCACTTTCAAAGTGTCCGTGGACGAAGAAAGTTGAAAAATAAAAATTTTCGAAAATGGGCCTGGGCCATTTTTTTGGCATAGCTCCGGCAAAAATTGGTTTATCGAAACGATATTTGGCGAAAATATTGAATATATAAACGTAACTGTTTGTTGTAAAAACGGGTGAAATCGGTCAACGTCCACGCCCAGTTTTTTACCATAGTTCTGAAAAATTTGTTTGTAAAATGTAAAACGCGATGTTTCTATAATTATGCAAGCTATATCAAAAAGATCTTGCACACATAGTAAGCTTTTTATACAAAATTTTACCGTAAAAAAATGTTGTGGATTTTGGGGAAGTAGGCGTGGCGCCGCCCACTTTTCAACATAAAAATCCTGCTTATTTCAAAGGCGATTGCTTGTAATTTTAACTAGATATTCCAACTGCATTTCAATAGTATGTAGTATACTCCTACCAAAAATTATCAAAATCGGATAACACAAGTAAAATATCCGGGCAATAGATAAGTTATATATCTCTTTTGATTTGCATAACTTTCATAAATATGAAATGTTTATAAGTACGAGAAGAAGAGGAGATGGGGTATACGGAAATAATCAGGATGATGAGCTGAGTTGATTTAGCCATGTCCGTCTCTCCGTCCGTCTGTCCGTCTGTTTATTTGAACGCAAATTTTTCAAACATAAAATGTGCATGAATTGGTATTTTGAAGCAATGCCCAGCAAAAAGTATACTAGTAAATTGGCTGGTAAAATGACGCGCACTGTGACCACGAAACAGCCTAAAACCTTCATTAAATTCTTAAGAGCATACTAGTAAATTGGCTGGTAAAATGACGCGCACTGTGACCACGAAACAGCCTACAACCTTCATTAAACTTCTTAAGGGCATCGGGCAGTCTTTTGACCGTTCCACTTCATATTGTACCTATTTATGTGATTGTGCATATGCTCGTACTTGCAAGTAAAGCATATTTTTGTATGTATTGTGTTGTATCTAAAGGAACAATGTAGAATTTTTGTTGTTGGACGCCATTTTTATTTATTAGAAACATCAGCTTTTTTTTTTATTAGAAACATCAGCTGGCTTTATAATACGAACTGAAAAGTATTAAAATAGACCTGCGTAAATTGGTATGCCATAATAGATCACTACTATTACTTGTTTTTGTATACTTTTTTCTCTAATTTTTAATGCAATTCTTAGGCCCACTTGCATAACGGCAAGTTATCTTTTAACTCAGAGTTAATATAAAACTCTGTCATTGTTAAAAAGATAACCCGCCATTCTGCAAGTGGGCCTTAGAGTTTTATAAAAAATTATTAAGTGGGTTGCAGTATATGAATGCTGTCTTCACTATCAAATACAAAATACTAAAGTACGACCTAGCGAATATTTTCCCCAACGTTGAAAGCTTTGTCTTTATTTTAAGTCTTTAAGCTCGTTCAAACATATAAACTATAAATAGAGCGCTCCCTACTTACTCGTATATTATGGAAAGTTTTAAAATTTACAATGAAACGATAAAACGATAAAACTTTCAAGGCTTAGAAAATTGAAAAGTTACAAACAAGCAACGTGTATATATGTACATAATCGTACGTATACAATTATATATATGAAAGCCCAAGTTTGCTAGAAAATAAAACTAGTGTTTTCTGACCAAAATTGAACTAGTCCGAAAAAATAGTATAGTTGGCCGAACAAAAATGCCAAGCTTTGGGGAATACTGCAGTCTATACGAATGTGATCAAACTTATATATGTTTTTATGTATATCACCAACAATTTTTTCTCCAGGATGACCGCAAGGTATTTTACTTGGCAACCCAAAATTAGCAAGAATATATTTCCTTATAAAAAGAACTAATCCAAATTCATTTAAACAGTCAAGCGTCAGTTACGTAAGTAATTAAAAAACTAGCACAGCTTTAGTTGGATTCGCACTAAGGACACAATCCCCTGGCCATTTCAATGGATTCCATCTAAGTTACAAGACAAATAACTCTGGAAGTCAGCGACTTTTTTAATTCACCTGGTACCATGCCATTTTGAATGTGGTCTTTGGCCCTTTAGCAGAAGTACTCTTTCCAGGGGTGCATGGAGTACTCGGAACTCGTGCTTTCAATAAAAATGTTTGGTTAGCAATGTCTATGGGATTCGTTTAAAAAATGTAAAAGTAAATGGAAAATAAATTCATCGCTAAAGAACCCAGTACAGCTTATGCTGTCTCTTCATTTTATAATTTTTTTCCATCCATATTTGACGTTGTCACTTTGGTATGGCTTTCAAATTGACGGCTCTGGTATAAAAATATGAAATCCATAAGGGATGGAGTTGAGCTGTCAATCAAAAATATAGAAACTTTAGGCATTCACTTGTAGAGTACATTATTTGCATATACCATTTACATATCGAAAATATGGTTGTGTGTAAGCAATTTTACATTCAATGTTGTTTACGCTCTGGGGTGGCTGAATTTCAATTCGCTTGGATATGACATAAAATTAAAAGTATCCATGCAAATACATACATACTATATACCAGAGAAATGCATTGAATTACTTTAAAGCTCAAGTTCCATTGGAAAATGGTTGTGATATGAATTTCAGTCGTGCCGTTGAACCCCTACGGATAAGGGAATTAGAATATTCCCGAGGTATGCCTGTCGTAAGAGACGACCAAAATGCACATACTAATGGTGATCTGTCTAAAAAGAATTGAATGCTGAATTAGAGCTTCCAGATACTTATGACCAAAAATCAATACAAGTCAGTACGACACCAGTGAAATCAAAATCAAATCAGTACTTCACCATTAAATCGGTACAAATAAAATTATTTATGTACATGTTATTGCGGCTTTACTATAAAATTAATTATCGTCACAGATTTTCTCGAAATTCGGGTAGTTACCGCTATTAAGGTATGCATACTCGTACATCTTTTACTGTAGGAAGGAAATCTTTAGCTATTACGAACTCCTTAAAGAGAAAATCATACTCTATATATTTTATGGAAAAAGCTTTACAAATTTCTATATATTTTTGAAATTCTTTATCTGGTTCTGAGCGAAAAGTTTTTAACTTTTCAATTATGTTTAAAGTCTAGTACAAGAACGAGCAAAGAGTTTTTAATTGAATTCTGAATAATGTTACGTAAGCAGCCTATTTCCAACATTCGAGGATTTTCTTTTTTGCGCTCAACAAATATACGCCCTGAAACTACTGGTTTTTGACCTGGCTTCGTGGTATCAGCGCCAATACCTAGAATTCGTCATATTTCAACAACCTTGTGCCGCATGAATTGTAATTTTATGTTAGGGCGAATAGTATAGAGCTAATAGTAAATAAGGTTTTAAAAGAAGATGTAAAAAAGATTTGGTTTTTGAGGTTTTGACCAATTTCCAAGATAAAAAAAGTGGAAAGAAAGAAAACCACACCAATGTTTGAAAGTTGATTACTCTGGAATGGCCTAGCTGACAACCATTTTTGTTAAGAAAGTTTGTGGCGAATTTAATTTCCTACAAAGCTACAATAGCTTTAGTTTAGTTTTAAAACAAATATGATGTAATTCCCACATAAGTTAGACTAGCAATGATATAATTTACAAAAAACTTTTGGTTTTTTGGCACCAGACATACATATAAAAAACGATTACATTCGATTGATTTCAAGAAATTTAAGAAGAAAATAAGTTTCAAAACATCTGTCTTACTTTAAAGTAGACTATAGAATATGAATCTATAGCTAATCAAATTACAAATAGGTGTGAGATATTATTGATCAGAAGTACTTAACAAAACGGTGGATTTAAACGACCTCCTGCATCACTGAATGACTTTCCTTTAATGATAGTGAAACACATAATAAATAAACACATAGAAAGAGGGAGACCACCAATCTATTGCAAGGACAAAGTGGATACCGACCATCCCGTCGTCTTACCATTTGAAAGAGAGAAGAAACGACTGCCGTTCAATTCAATTCGTTAGCTTTGGTATTGTTATGTGTATAGTTTTGTGATACGGCACCATTATTCGACTAGATTGATTTCCATTAAATGAGCTTTAATAAAAGTTGAACATTTATCTATGATATCTTAGTACCGACTATCTTCAAAATAGCAAATTTAACGCTCTGTGTTTTGCCCAAATGCCTAATATATTGCCAATAACTCAAATGCATGAATGTGTAAATTTACCGATTTTGATTTAATATGTTCACAAAATTAACCATTGAATGATCTAAATTTAAAACATTTTAGACATTTCATAAAATTAGTGCGGGGAAGAGATTCCTAATTATAATATAATATACCTCCGAGGAGATTAAGGCTATTATGCAATTTATTTCACATTTACAAAAATGTTCTAGCAATCAAAAAAAAAAAAACAGAAAAAAATTGGATTAGTTGGCAGGATTCGAACCTACGCGTTTTGCATCAAATTCGACGTGCTGAGCTACTACATCTACATGTATCGAACAATAAAAGACCTACCACTAAAATAAAATGTTTTGTGTTAAGTATTGGCAAAAAGAGTGAAGTTGGCAAGTGGCGGTTTCTGTTATTGGAAGTGCTTTATCGGTAACCTTATGAAACAGCTGATTCGACCAACCTTACGAGAAACAATGCAATCGATTATCGCAATTCCTTATGCGTAAAGTAACCCTACCGACCAATTGGATTTTGGTTTTTCGCTTCCGTTAAGGATACGACAGTAGCGATACGCCAACGGAACAAATGCTTTATACAAGCACCGGTTGCTATGCTCGCAATCGACTTCTTAACATTTGATTCTCCCGAGATATAATTTTGAAAACAAATTTTGGTGGCTGGTAATAAGACCCACATAAATAAAGTCAATTGACTTTATCTCGCATCGCAAATTGAAACAACTTTAATTGCCTTTATTTTCTACTTCAATCTCCGTGTTCAAACTCAGATATAAATTGACGTCAAGAAGTTGCTTTTTTGCTTTTTGTAGGAGAGAGCGCGACGACGGAAGGTGACGGGTACGGTTGCCTGTGCTCGCGCAACACGCTTTGTGTTGCCGTTCGTTTAAATTACGCTAAGTTGGCCACAGATTAATTTTGACATTTTCTCTATCCTTTTTTTTTACATTCGCATACATAAATGCACGTATATAAATGACAAAAAAGTAATTGTATCAGCAGATTTTCAAAACTTATTTCCAAGAAAATAACACAATTATATTAAATTGAGCCAAAATACAAGTTTTCATTCAAAATATTTGTTCTAAGCAGTACTAAAATTTCGTAGTACATTTGTATGTATTCAGAGAATGTCAGTACAAAACATAATCAACCAAAGCAACAACATGAGCAACATGAACAACACCAAAAGAGAATTGCCGATAAAAGCAACTCCGAGTTTCTCTATTTGGACACGGACAATATACCCACGTTGTTGGTTCCTAATTTAAATCACGCGATTTTTATTCCAAATACTCATTTTATATTATGATATGAGCTCAAAATATTCAAACGTATGATTTTTGAAATTATTTAAAAAAGGGGCCCAGGCGAATATAAGGAATCAAAAAGGGCTAATTAAACAATTTAGAGAATCATACTTTTGGATATTATAAAATGAAACTTTGGAATAAAAAATCGTGCGATTTGATGCCGACGCTTTTTTATATAATTGGAAATTTATCACATACATAAGGCATTTTAAACTTATAACATATTAGACACTGAGAATTTAAAAAAAAAAACACGCGACGTAATCGCAACCCAGTGAAACTGTGCAAATTAAATATTTGAAAGAAAAATAACATCAATTGACGTTATTTCTATTTGCGATGGGAACCAAAGTCAATTGACTTTATTTCCGTTGATATTGTAACGTGTCACCCAAACTTTAGGTTGTTATTTCAATTATAAGTTGATAAGTGCTTACAAATAAACATCCATTCTATACTTTTTATGTAGCTATGTATATAAAAAAAATATTACACTCTTCTCTATCGGCACCTTAACCAACCTCGCCCCAAAAGTTGGACTCCTGTGAATTTTATTTTAATTCAACACACGTAGGTAACATTAATACTTTGTATAATAGTGATAACTTTGTTAGATCCTTTCGATCGGATGACAATTACCATAAGAAACCGATAGGATATATGCCTTATATCTGATTTACTGCACAAAGCTTCATCCGATATGTCAGAACGTTTCTATCAGACCCTTACTATATAGCGGGGCTACCTGAAATAGTGAATCTAAGTACGTTCTAATGTCTGAAGAATGAGGCGACGTTGTCATCTATGACCTATTTTAAAACTAAGTATCAATTACTCAGCCATCCTAATGTCCATGTGTATTCGCTAGTTCCTGGTCGCTTACATAGGTGTTAACACTGTTGAAAATAATTAATGATTCGGTTCATTCATTGCTGGTTCTTTTTTATCACATGATTTGTCGTTGACGCTGCTGCAGTCGTAGCTGCTGATGTAAGCCTTTGTAAGCGCTTTTTTGATGGATTGATGGTCAACTTTTGTGTTCACATATCTATTGTTATGATTTCACTCCAAAGTAGCGACTTAACTTCCGTAGACTTCGTAGTGCAAGTGCTTACATACATACATATGGATGTAAAAAGATAGTAGTATGAACGTGAACAAAAAATTTAAAACTAAAGTAGTTAGCTAATGTTTGGCTTCAGTGTATTCATCACTACTAATAGAGATCTAAGGCTGAGAGATGGCAAAGTAAGCACTAAAACAAACAAAAGTCGAAATTTTAAGTTTTCTTTGTTTAGTAATGTTACATCGTAATGCCTTTTTTCTCACGTGAAGAATTATTGTTGGGAGGCAAAACTAAGCTCTTGTCGTGATCATGGAGTAGACATAATTTAGCGGTAACAGGTGTCGCCGCGTTCAGATCGATGACTGATCCACGGATATGATGGCTTTCAGCAACCACTACCAATCGAATATCTCTCGTTAGGTGGCACTGCTAACTCCATTATCAAATACATCTTTTGGAGAACAGTCGATCTAGTGCCAGAATGGAACCATAACGGTTCCCAAAAGCTTCGGAAAGTGTGTATGCCGTGACTCCTACCTCTTGCTTTACATCTTTCGTTTTTAACTGTTTTGAAGTTAAACTGGTCTGCTCATAACTTTACTCACAATTATATATTTGTTATACCTAGTACGCACACAAGGTGTATTAACTTTAGCCGCGTAACGGTGGTATGTAACGGCATAAACGGATCGAGATAGACATTGACTTATGCATATCAAAATGTTCAGGAGGAAAAAAGAAATTGATTAAGCCATGTCCGTCCGTCCGTCTGTTAACACGTAACTTGAGTGAATTTTGAGATATCTTAATAAATTTTGGTATACAGGTTCCTTGGTACTCATCTTCGAGCGCTATTTAAAATAGGAGAGATCGAATGATAGCCACGCCCACTTTTTATATACAGAATATTTTCAAAAATACAAAAAAGTGATTAATTAGTACCTAATACACTTATAAGGATAAAATTCGGTGTGTACATACATGTTAAGGCAGAAAATAAATCAAAGACATTTTTGAAAATGGGCGTGGCACCATGATTAAGTCCAATTTAGAAATAATATTAATCATAAGTCAACAACCGTTCAAGATATCGAAACGAAATTTAGCACCCACATTTATATTAATACGAGGTATGTTCCGGGAAAAAGGGGGGAAATCCGTTAAGAACCACGCCGACTTTTATACGAAAGATTTTGAAAAGGATCATAGATATATTTAATAGGCAATAACTTTGCGTACAAAAGCTTTACATCATTTATATTTCACTTTCAAAGTGTCCGTGAACGAAGAAAGTCGAAAGATATACATTTTTGAAAATAGGCGTGGCCCTGCCCCTTTTATTTCATTGATTTTTCAAAACGATACTTTGCTAAAATGTTGAACATATAAAGGTAAATGTTTTTTGTGAAAATGGGCAAAATCGGTCAACGCCCACGCCCAGTTTTTTGACATAGTCCTGAAAATTTTTGTTGTAAAATGTAAAAGGCGATATTTTTATAACCATGCAAGCTATATCAAAGAGATTTTGTACACATAATAAGCTTTTTGAGCAAAATTCAACCGAAACAAAAGTTTGTGAATTTTGGGGAAGAAGGCGTGGCGCCGCTCACTTTTCAGCATACAAATTCTGCTATTTTCAAAGGCGATTCCTTCAACCAGAAATTTCAATCAAGATCGGTCAGCTGCTTGCCAGTAGTATGTAGTATACTCCTGGCAAAAATTAAGCAAATCCGATAACACACAAGTAAAATATCGGGGAAAGTTGTTAATACCCCACTGCAATGGGGAAATTATAAACCTTTTTTTGATTTTCATACCTTTAACGAACATGAAATGTTGGTATGTTTTCGTATTTTGAAAAAATGTGGTTAGCAGTTGTTGGTAGCCGCCGTGGTGTGGAGGTAGTGTTGCCGGCCTACCACACCGAAGGTCCATGGTTCGAGCCCTGGTACACGTAACATCAAGCGTGATTTGAAAAAAAAGTTTTTCAAAACGGGGTCGCCCCTCGGCAGTGGTTTGGCAAACTCTCCGAGTGTATTTCTGCCATGACAGGCTACTCAGCAAAAAATCGTCTCCTTTGTAGATGCCGTTCGGAGTCGGCAAAAAACTGTAGGTCCCACCAATTTGTAGGGAAAATTCAAATCGGCACACCACAAATTGGAAGAGAAGCTTGGCGCAAAAATCTCTTAGGAGGTTTATGATGATATACCTGTTGTATATCGCGCCATAAAGAGAGAGAGAGTTGTTGGTAGAGAAGCTATTTATATATAAATAAATTGACGGCGGTCGCCGTGGTGTGGCGGTAGTGTTGCCGGCCAACCGCACCGAAGGTCCAAGGTTCGAGTCCTGTGACTGGTAACAAAGCGGTTTGAAAAAGTTTTTCAAAACACAAATTGGAAGGGAAGCTTGGCGCAAAAATCTCTTAGGATGTTTATGATGATATACCTGTTGTATATCGCGCCATACATTTATATTTTTTTTTAAAATTAATTTACCCCTCAAAACTCATAACAGAAGTGTTTTTATTGAAAATTGGTTGTAAAGGGTGTTTTTTTAGGGGTATAGAACTTAGAATTGAAATAAAACACAAGAAAATCGTTTTAAGGTCCATCAATTTGGCTTTATTGGAAGGATAATTTTATGCCATTAATGTTTAAATATGATTTCGGGCATGTGGCCGCCGCGGCTGGCTCGAATAAAGCCAATTCTACAGGTCCAATTTTCAACCACTTTTTCGAGCATATGGGGCCGTATGTCGGCAATAACGCCACGAATGTTGGCTTCCAATTCCCCTAACGTTTCTGGTTTGTTGGTGTAGACGAGCGACTTCACATATCCCCAAAGAAAATAATCCAATGGTGTCAAATCACACGACCTTGGTGGCCAATTGACAGGTCCATTCCGCGAAATTATGCGCTCATCGAATGTTTCCTTCAATAAATCGATTGTGACGTGCGCTGTGTGGCATGTAGCGCCGTCTTGTTGGAACCACAACTCATCCACATTCATGCCATCCAATTCGGGAACAAAATAGTCGGTTATCATGGCTCTATACCGGTCTCCATTAACGGTAGCTGCCTCTCCAGAATTATTGCGGAAGAAGTATGGCCCAATGACTCCACCAGCCCATAGAGCACACCAAACAGTCAGTTTTTGTGGATGTAATGGCGTTTCAAGGGTCTCATGTGGATTCTCTTCACTCCAAATGCGGCAATTTTGCTTGTTGACGTAGCCATTCAACCAAAAATGAGCCTCATCACTGAACAAAATTTTGCGATGAAAATCAGCATCGAAATCAATCTCATTTTCGGCCCATACACCAAAATCACGACGCATTGCATGGTCTCGCGGCTTTAATTCTTGCACAAGTTGGATCTTGTAAGGTCGCAAGCCAAGATCTTTGCGCAAAATCTTCCATAAAGTTGATGGACAAAGCTCCAATTGCTGTGCACGGTGGCGAATCGATTCATTCGGGTCCTCTTCAACACTTTGCTCTACAGCGGCAATTGTTTCTTCGGTGCGCACTGTTCGACGTCTCTGCGGATGCGTATTATCACATAGAGTAAACGTAGTGCGAAAACGATCCATGGTTAACCGAATTAATTGCTCTGATGGACGATTATGTCGACCATAAAATGGACGGAGCTCACGGTAAACTTCGCGAACTGAACCATTATTTTCGAAATAAATTTGCACGATTTGCAAGCGTTGTTCTTTTGTCAACCTGTTCATGATGAAATGGCAAACCAAACTGAACATAAATGACATTAGAGCTGCCAGATTTGACCACAAAATGCCAGTTTTATCTCTATTCGAAAAACAAACCTGTAAAAAAAACACCCTGTATAATACGAACTTATTAAAATAGACCTTCGTAAATTGGTATGCCATAATAGATCACTACTAGGTATATAATGTTCGGTTCCACCCAAACTTAGACTTCTTTACTTGTTTAAAAATTAATTTGTCTGTATTCCCACCATTTTATTTTCAGTCCACTCGTCAACGGAAATGGCTATTTTGCTGTTGCCTTTTAGTATGTTTTTATGGCAATGATTCTTGTTGGGCTTTCTCTTTTCTCATTGCAATGAAATAAATAACTTAAAAATAAAATCACAAAATTTGTGTATTTTCTCGTTTACATAAATTGTACTAGTGTCCGACCGAACTCAAATTATTGGCAAACTGACCCGGCCTTTTTCTTGAAACCCGAAACCAAAGATTTCAAATAAAAATTGCTTCGAGAATGTATTTATTGAGTCCACCTCATACATATGTATACATACATTTAATCCATCACCCGAAATTTTTCCACTCGCATTAAAGATCAGGAAACATATCAACTAAAATGTCAATTTCTTTGGTCAATGCTTAGGCTTAAATCTCAAGTCAGTTTCAAAAACTCTTAGCGCTTCCAGTCAATCAAGTATAACCGAAATAATATACAATATTCATTGATGATGAAAAAGCTTACTTAAAAATGAAAAAAATATGAAAAATTATCAAACTTTAAGCATTGTTTTCTTGATCACCAATGATTTGCTAAAACTTTTAATGTCAAGAACGCGGAATTGAGGGGTAAGTCAACTTCTAAAAAATAACCGCTTCATTTCTTATAAAATTGGGAATGATATTGCTGCTATTTTCTATTTTTATTATACATGCATCAATCTGAGGTGTTGCCTTTTGAAATATATTCCCAGGCATGACCTGAATTTTAAAGTTCTTTAAATTAGCCCATGTATTGGAGTGTTTTCCCCTAATATTTTTACAGACGTTTTACAATATGACGAAAGTTATACATCCGGAGGAAAAAACGCAACGCAGGCACCCTAATGCACATACAACACCAACTATTGACAGAAATATAAATCAGTTCGGCAAAACGAATGACTTTAAAATCAAAAATTTAGAAATGTTAAAAAGTGCAGATAATTTGGCCGAATTACTCGATAACAGAAACCGACCAAATACTCGGTGGGCTACAAAAAAATACGTATACATACATTTACCTTCATGGAGAGTTTCCAACCAAAAGAAATATGAATTTTTTGCGCCTCACAAATAGCGTGAGCACGAGTTTTTAAGTTCATAAGACATGCGATGTGGCCATTGGGCAATGCAATTGCAGGGTCTGTCGTTAGTCATTGCTAGTAAGACTGCTGTGGCTGAATACGCTGCCGCCAAAGATGGGTGGGCACTACACCAGTTTTTTCTTATAAGTTTCCTTCAGGCATCAACATTACCTCCCTTCACATTTTCGAATGCTCCTAACCATGACCACCTTTGCTACCAGCAATTGAAGCATCTTGGACGTACACGTAACCGACACCGTTTGAAGCCGCTGAATAGCAGAATGACATAGCAAAGGCTGTTTTATTCGCTTATAAGGCAAACTGACGCTTGGTCTGTGCTTACGGCCCTTGTTTGGCACTACCCACTTTGTTTGACGTGAATGTCTGAGGGCGAATTTGTAGCGAGACAAATGGAAATGAAGCGTTTATTTAAGTTTATTTCATGCGATAAGAAAAGATGAAGCATTTATGTTATTTTTTCGTTTTAATTTTATTATACTTTTTTTTTTTTTGCAAAGAAAAGTTGGAAGTTTTATGCCATCTTTGTTGTGGGGATTTTCTGCATTTTTTCTTAAGGTAAAGGGCGTCTACATTTTTTATTTATTTCTTTACACAACATTTTATATTTTATAATGAATGCCCGCTCCTTTAAACATCAGGCGATATGAAGTAACTTTGCAAAGGGAAATAGGATGTTGGGAGAAGTTATTGCAATAAAGGGAAGAAAAAACAATTTTGTTATTTTGCAAATTCGTCATTTCTAACATTTTCTTTTCTTTTTTACACCACAAAACTTATAGGATGATTTGGCACCTTTTAACCACTGAGAATTGGAACTCTCTACGGTTTTGAGTTATTTGATAGCCGCATTACTTGCAAATCAAATATTTGTTAATGAAAAGGTAATCGAGCAGAAAAATCTGTGTTTATTGCTTTTTTCAATATTTTTATAGAGAAATAAAATATAATTTTGTTTACGCCGAATAAATGTATAGTCGAGACGCAAGTGGCGAGAAAAGTTTAAAAAATAATCGAAAAATATGCAAATCATCCGTTGATGCACCCCTTCAAAGTTAATTTTTTTCTTTATCGCTTTTCTCATTACGTAAAATTTTCTACTTTCATTATGTTAACGGATTTTAGGTCCAACCCCGTACATCTCCGATTAAAACTAGTAAAACTATCGAAATCTAAAAAATCGCTGAGAGCGAGAGGATAACACTGAAAGGTGCGGTATAGATTTCAAGAAATAGATGGACTTTTAATAACTTTTATTAGCTGGCAATGTTCATTTCCTTTATCATTTTGTGTAAATATCACATATTACATGATGTTTTATAAGTTTTATGAGATCAAGAAAAGTTGAAAATTATTATTTAACAAGCAGGGTATTCGGCATCCATCGGTGCAGACACACCTTTTTAAAAATTTGAGTAAAGATGTGTGGATCAATGCGTAAACTCAAAAACTTAAATTCGAAATTTTTTTGTACACCACTGTATCTATTCTCGAAATTGATTTTCAACTTACCTGAAATTAACAAAAAAAGTAAAAGAAAACAAGTAAGGAAAGGGCTGTCTTCCATTGTGCCGAAGACTTCATACCTTTCATGAATACGCCTCACCGTTTTAAGTATCCGATCCTTACTCACACTTAGTACAAACTCTGCAAAACTGTAAATTTAAAGATACATAGCCCAAAACCCCATTTATCAGAACAATCGATTGTATGGGAGCTATATGTTGTGTCGGTCCGATCTGGGTGATTTTCACTACACACATTACATATCTTAAAAGTGCCAAACCTACAAAAATTTTACGTTACTAGCTTTTTAACTGCAAAATTTATAGCCCAAAACCATTTATCGGAACAATCGATTGCATGGGAGTTATGCGTTGTATTGGTCCGCTCTTGCTGGTTCCGACAATGATTAATGTTTTACAAAATATTACACAGGCAAGCTTAGATATTTTTTTGAGAAACTAAGTGCATTTTGCTTCATATAAATCTGTTTGAAAATAAATGTTTCTTATAGGTAAAGTAATTAAATAAGTATATCTTTTTTGTTTATCATGTGCGTTACGCGATTTTGCAGTGTCACCGCGATATGTATCTTTCAAACAACTTGCCAATATCTTATTGTAATATTTTGCAAATAATTAACTTAAAAAGGGAACTTTAAGACAGAAAGGACTAGCATCCAACGCATACAATCAGTTACATTCTACTGGCATTTTGCATGCACCACCTGCAAGCAACAGGCAGCTAAGCTAAGATGGTATCCTGTTGCTGTTAAAATACGAAGTAGGAAAGATATCATAGAAAAAGTGATTTTCTTCAACAGTAAAAACCTGAAAACTTGTGGAAAAAAAGTTATGCAAACTCACGATAAAAGTCGGTAACTCCACTTTTTAGTTTAAATTTATGTTTAGTGCCTGAGCGACCGAGCTTTGGTATATTTCGAGGTTGCCGTATAATTTAGTTTGTTGTAGATATTCACACGTAAAGTCATTCTGGTGTGGTTTCTATATAGTTTTACTTACCAACCGGGTGTATTAATTAATTATTTCTATGAGTTTTCAAGATAGCGGTTATATATTACTCTATGTGGTAGCCATATCTAGAATAATTTTGATTGAAATACGATGTAAAATGCTATTCGTTTGATACCCACATTGGTATATGGGTGTTTCCGAAAATGTGTCAACCAAAGAGAAAAATTTGAAAATGCACCTAAGCCAAACTTTTTGATACTATTGTATAGGTACGTATTTCCCATCGCAAAATTTGATAGACATTGGAACACCAGTTCTTACAAAACTTATGTGGCGGAGAGTATTTAGACAAATAGTTGAATAATATTTTATATAATATAATATTGAAATACAGATGTTTATGTAAATATTGTTTAAATAAATTTGCAATATTTTCACCTAATTGTATAAATATTATTAAAAAAAATATTCCTAGGAAGACCGTTTCAAAAATACCACTCCAATCACAGACTAATAATCATAAAGTTTTTCATAAATAATCCAGTTTTTTGTCCTGGAGGGGACTGGAATAGTGAATGCATGTATTTAAACATATTTATTTACGTGTACATTTCGGTCACACACAAAACTACAGAGGTATTGGAAAAGCGCCACTTTGAACAACTTGTCTAACATTGTAGGTTGATGGTGAATAGGAAAATTGCAAGAAAAATCGCATGTGAAACACTTGGCAAGCAGCGATTTATTTTAAAGTCTAAGCACGCCGGCAAATTTGCTATATTCACATGTAGATACGGTTATATACAACATAACCTACAAACATACATGCACATATTTACATATTCATGTATGAACGTGCATAAATGTTTAAGTGATTTAAATGATTTATGCTTGACAACTTGGGAGCTCGAGGGTTAATATTAGCCTACTGCATGTGCTCATAACATATAACCGCCTAAGTACAGTGTATCGTCGGTGATATTTCAAAAAGTTCCATGTCACTTTTATTTGTTGTGCATGAAATGCCCAGGACTTTGTACTGAACACCTCTTTTTTTCTTTAAATAAAAACTTTGGAGATTGGTTTATGGTGGTACACAAACTACAAAATGCAATCGAAATCGATGGTTCAAAAAAACGTAAAGTTTACATAGAACGTTTTGAAATACCACCGCCGATATGTATAATAGTTGAGCTCATACCCAGCAAAAAATTGTATAAGTTTAAAAAAAAATAAGGAAAATAGCGGCAATTATAATCCATCTAGTATGTTGTCATAAGACCCATGACACATTTTTTTTTTATTGAACATTTTCCTTATATCCATTTATGTACATAATAAATTATAAATTACAAATAAATACAATATGAACCATTAGAATTTATGTAAGTTACACGTATGTAGGTATAGGAAAAGATAAGGCAGTTAAATGTTAAGTTTAACATTGTTTCAAATGCCATCTAGTAAATATACTAACACAGTGGGGTGCACTGTTAAATATTTAAATAAAAATTTAGTTGAATGTAAATATAAGATAAATAATAACCTGTGAATTTTCAAGCACTTGCAACAGTGTCATTTAAATGAGTTTGAGAAAAATATTTAGGTAAACAAAAAAAGAAAAAAAGAAGAAATTTAATGGCTTAATTAATATATTTGTTTATTGTATGCTTACGAATTAATCCGGAGCAAAACTTAGATTTCATCGTGTGAGAAACTTAAGAGGAATGTTTTCACCCTGCTCAAAAATTGCTGAAGATTTCTTTATTCACGAACCTCGGCAGGAAGGGTATTGAATAGTTTACGAAACACTATTGTATAAAATTTGGTTGAGTGTGTGGTTCTCGCTGCAGGTACAACTACTGTAGGATGAGAGTTTTTCCTCAGGTTATATGATTCGGATCTCATACTCTGCAGGTACCCACACCTAATGAAAAATATTTTTAAGACTTTAAAATACTCGTAGTACAGGCCCCTTACTGGAAGAATCTCTAGGCTTCTAAAAAGCTCCCTCGAGGCATGGAGTCGATTTACATTACATATATTTCGAATAACACATTTTTGCAAAGTTTGTATTGGTTGAATTTTGTTTAGGGAGGTACCCCCCCAACAGCTGATCCCATATAGTAATCTAGAATGAATTAATGCATAGTAAACTGTTGTCAGGGTGTCTTTAGTGCAGCACGATTTTAGAAGATAGAAACAGCGTAGCGAAGATTGAAGATATAGTTTCAGACGGGATATGTGGTTACTCCAGTTCAGGCTTCGATCGACTGTGACCCCTAGATACTGAAAGTCCTCAACAATGTCCATTTTGAAACAATTGTAACTACAGGCAGCGAGCGGGTTAAACGTACTTGATTGCATATCATGACACAGTGATTCGTGTAGAGCAAATCGTTCGCAAAACGAAGAATGAAAAGTAATATCGACATCTGGATATTTTCTTGCAGTCAAACTAAAAAACATAACCTTAGTTTTATTGCTGACAACGAGCTTATGTTTAGCCAACCAAGTTCTTAATAGATGAAAATCATGCCCAAAAAGGGCTAGTCAAAAATTGAATTTACGTAGACTAGGAACAAAATAGGACCAAGCACGGAACCCTGCGGAACGCCTATCTTGGTTGGATTCGAATTGCTTAGGTTTCCTAAAACTTTAACTCGTTGCACCCTCCCACTAAGATAAGACTCAAACCATTTGTGTATAAATCCGCGAAAACCAGCACAGTATAATTTGTTCAGTAAAGTATTGTGGTCCACTGTGTCAAACGCTTTGGTTATGTCAACGAAAAGACTCGCGCCACTTTTTTTATTGTCCAGCTCATGATAAATAAACGTACAAAATTCTAAAAGAGCATCCTCTGTGCAGCGGCCAGTTCTAAAACCAAACTGTCTTGGACTAAAATAACACTTGCTTTCAAGGAATAGCAAAACTCGGCTTTTAAGTGCCTTTTCAAAAATTTTAGATATAGCAGGTAGTAATGATATTGGCCGGTAGTTATTTTTATCTTCCTTGCTTCCCTTTTTAAATAAAGGAATAACTATCGCACATTTTAAATCGTCAGGGAAGATACCCGAATAAATACTAGCGTTAAATAAATGTTCCAGAACGTCCAAAATATTCAGAACTACGTTCTTTAGTAATTTATTTGAAATACCATCGTGTCCGCAAGAACTAGAGTTATTTAGATTTTTGATTATACTAAAACTTCCCAGGCCTGAGAAGGGGTCAAAAATGAAGCTACTCTGTGAGCTAGTTGTGTCGCCACCGGACATGACACACATACATGCCGAAGTATTAGAACGCCCGACGGAAACGAAGAAATCATTCAGTAAATTAGATACAATAGAGGGATCAGAAATGACATTGCCACATTCGTTCAGAGTAATAGTCCGCTCACCACCCGGATTGCTCCTGTTAATAATATAATTAACTACCTCCCATTCCCTTTTGGAGTTGCCACAACAACTTAAAATTCTATTCCGAAAATAAGTATCGCGCTCTAACTTAATGTCTTTATTTAATTGCTTGCATACTTTTTTATGACGGGAGAGAAGTTCTTGATTGTATGGATGCATCCTACGCTGCACACCTAGCGTGTTCTTCAGCTTGATTTTCTTGATGAGTTTAAGACTAATCCAAGCTTTGAGCTTAGTTTTGGATGTATATGGAACATAGGTGTAGCTAGAACACTATATGTGAGTTTGAAAAATACTTAAAAACAAGGAGTACGCTTTGGAAATATCCACTTCAGAGAAAACATCTGGCCAGTTTTCATGACGTAATTTTTCATTTTTTCCTAATTTTAGTTTTATTTTTAATTTTCTTTTGGGAATCTATGATACAGCCTAATAAAACACCAGTCATATTGTGATCTGTTATATTCAAATCCAGGTTTATGCCAGTGCAGGTAAATACCGTACTGAAGCGGCAAAAAATATGATCTAAATACGTGCCAGAAGAAATCCTTGTCGGTTCATTCAAATAAGACAAAAATCCGTGGCTGGCCATTAGCTACGCTTTAGAAGTTGCACTCAATTGAATTAAGTCCAAATTTAGGTCACCTAATATAATTGCATTACTCGCGTTTTCATTAACCAAAAAGTTAGAGAATTCTTCCAGGAAGGAATGGGCAGATTCAGAACGATGCCTGCAAACGCAAATTAAAGCTAGTAATTTATTGCTATTTTTTAAATTGACTTTCAAAATATCTGCACTTATTAAACTGTATCTAAAGATGTCACACTCGAATGTATTTCGAACAAAAACCCCCACACCTCCTGCAGAATATTCATCATTGGCGTTTGCAAAAAAGTTATAGTTAGGTATTTCAAATAAACTCGTCTCATAGGAATATATCCATATTTCTGACACAAATATCATCTCCGGGTAAACTGGAAATGTTTCTATGTTACACAATAGGGAATCGAAGTTTTGCCGTAGGCTACGTATATTTTGATGTACTTTATACTCCAATCTTAAAAACTCATGTAAGCATTATATTACCTGACCGATCAGCCTTTTACAGATAGTTCGTTTTAATCATTGATATAGATGCTATGATGTGAATTTCAAGATTTTCCTCTTACAGAATCATAAAATAAGTTCCAAAAAATTAAAAAAAAATCTAAATCAGAAAACCGAAAGTATAGTTTTGTAGCTTATCAAATTCTAATATAATGAGTGTAAATTTCAAACATAAAAACTCTTTATTCTAAGCTTAGGGCATATCTTTTTAAAAAATTTAATTTTGATAGTGCTATACTTATATAGCGTTGTCCCTCTGCGTGTTGCATTAATTAGCTATTGTAATTCTCGAGTCCAGAGAGATGTCACAAAACTACACTAGTAATTTGCTCCATAACTATCAGATAACCTATACGAATCGAAATCACATCATATTATAACCCCTTTAGATAGAATTAGATTCAAGCGCTACAATATTGGCGATTTGGGTCTTAGGTCCCATTTTTGTTTTGCTTTGGGATTTTTTTTGTTTTTTGAGAACGATATGTGTCTCGAGTCTATGCTGGTAAATAAATTATTTATGTTAAAGATTCGATTCAAAATGAATTAGTTGTGCCAGTCGTCATAGACAGGTTTTCCTTACAGGAAATGTACTTGTATGTTTAGGTGTTTAGCAACTGTTAAACTACTATGGGCCGGCTTCACCAGCTCTACTTAACTAAGTTCGACTAAGTCAGTGTTGCTGTCGTTCAAAACCTAAATGTCAGTAATGCTCCTAATTTGTTTTGTACAATGTCCCAGCCGGAAAATTCGTTAAGCATGACTTTAACGGCGTATGCGTAGATGCATGTGAACGCTTGTTTTCTAGCGTGCAACCATTAGGAAACTATCGTTTTCAATTAAGCGCTAATTTTAGTACCTGCCAACTAAAGAGAAATGGGTGTAAGATCAATACATTCCTTCGTGTATGGCCATACATGCCCATTTCGCACTGGGGTATTGGGATGCGCAGAGTTGTCTGGTATGAAAAAATACTGCTATGTATAAAACAGCTGATCGGGTTGTTGTGTTCAAAATTATTTAAGTCGCTCAGTTGATGAAACCCAAAATTAAGTTAGTCTCGAATCTGTGCTAACTTAAGTCACGACTTAGTTTTAGTCTTAGTCGCGTTGGTGAAACCGGCCCTATAAGTAGAATTTTGTAGAAATGGTCGTTGCATTTGCAAACTGATGCAGTGTAGTTTTGCAATACACTCAGAAAACTTTACACTGGTGCAATTCTCAATAGTGGTAACTAAAAAATGAGAAACATTTTTCCAGAACTAGATCTCAAGTGGCAAATAAGAACTTTTTTGGTAGCAACTAGATTTTCACTGGCTTAAAGCCGGCAGTTGAGTAACAGTGTCCGCAATCAAATACTTTATTGATGGTAGTAAAAATTTGAGCCTAAATTTAAAAATTTTTTGGGCTACATATATGTCTTAATCAAATTTGGTTTAGAATTTAAATTATACCATTTTTCGAGAAAATCAGCGTGAAGAAATGTCCTAACAATTAAAAAAAACACAAAAAAAAAACATTTGTACCAGTTGCCAAGACTCGAACCGACGCTCCCCGCATCTGACTCGTCTATTGTACCCACTGTGCTATGGCGCAAACAAAATTGTTATGAGAAAAATTCAATTACTTGGAAAAGCTTTCAGAAATAAATGAAAATAAATTAAAACAAGTAAGGAAGTCTAAGTTTGGGTGGAACCGAACATTATATACCTAGTACTGATCTATTATGGCATACCAATTTACGCAGGTTTATTTTAATACCTTTCAGTTCGTATTATAAAACCAATTTGCTATGGCGCAAACAAAATTGTTATGAGAAAAATTCAATTACTTGGAAAAGCTTTCAGAAATAAATGAAAATAAATTAAAACAAGTAAGGAAGTCTAAGTTTGGGTGGAACCGAACATTATATACCTAGTACTGATCTATTATGGCATACCAATTTACGCAGGTATATTTTAATACCTTTCAGTTCGTATTATAAAACCAATTTTCAATAAAAACACGTCTGTTATGATTTTTGAAGGGTCAATTAATTTAAAAACGGCGCTGTCTTCGGCTGTGCCGAAGGCTTTATACCTTTCAAGAATACGTGCAAACTTAAATACGCATTGTTTAAAGTTCTCTAGAACATTGTCAGCAATACATTTAATTTTCTTTTATACATAATAAGCATTATTTGTTTAAGGGAAGTTGCCATAATCGTCTTATCTGAACGATCGGTTGCATGGGATATATACTATATATAGCTCCGATCTTGCTGACTTTTTTACGAAATCTTTTACTATCCATAAGAAAATATCTCACCAAGTTTCAAGTTTTAATCTTTAAAAATGAGGTAAAAATGGTCATAATCCTCTTATTTGAACGATCGGTTGTATGGGAGATATATGCTATAGGGGCCCGATTATACCGGATCCGACAAATGTCTAATATAATACAAAAATACATCCGTGTGCCAAATTTCATCGAGATATCTCAAAAATTGAGGGACTAGTTTGCGTTCAAACAGACGGACGGACAGACGGACATGGCTGTATCAACTCAGTCCATCCTCCTGATCAATTTGGTATACTTAATGGTGGGTCTATCTCTTATATTTCTAAACGTTACAAACATCGGACCAAAGTTAATATACCATTTCATGTTCATGAAAGTTATAAAAATATAAATGTATGGCCAGATATACCACAGGTATATCATCATAAATCTCCTAAGAGATTTTTGCGCCGAGCTTCCCTTCCAATTTGTAGTGTGCCGTTTTGAATTTTTTCCTACAAATTGGCGGACCCTCAGATTTTTGCCGACTTCGACATCTACAACGGAGATGCGTTTTTGCTGAGAAAGACACAAGGAGAGTTTGCCAAACCACTGCCGAGGGCGACCCCGTTTTGAAAAACTTTTTCAAACCGCTTTGTTACCAGTCCCAGGACTCGAACCTTGGACCTTCGGTGTGGTTGGCCGGCAACACTACCGCCACACCACGGCCACCGCCGTCAATTTATTTATACATAAATAGCTTCCCTACCAACAACTGCTAACCACATTTTTTCAAAATACGAAAACATACCAACATTTCATGTTCATTAAAGGTATGAAAATCAAAAAAAGGTTTATAATTTCCCCATTGCAGTGGGGTATTAACAACTTTCCCCGATATTTTACTTGTGTGTTATCCGATTTGCTTAATTTTTGGCAGGAGTATACTACATACTACTGGCAAGCAGCTGACCAATCTTGATTGAAATTTCTGGTTGAAGCAATCGCCTTTTCAAATAGAAGAATTTGTATGCTGAAAAGTGGGCGGCGCCACGCCTTCTTCCCCAAAATTCACAAACTTTTGTTTCGGTTGAATTTTGCTCAAAAAGCTTATTATGTGTACAAAATCTCTTTGATATAGCTTGCTTGGTTATAAAAATATCGCCTTTTACATTTTACAACAAAAATTATCAGGACTGTGTCAAAAAACTGGGCGTGGGCGTTGACCGATTTTGCCCATTTTCACAAAAAACATTTACCTTTATATGTTCAACATTTTAGCAAAGTATCGTTTTGAAAAATCAATTAAATAAAAGGGGCAGGGCCACGCCTATTTTCAAAATGTATATTTTTCGACTTTCTTCGTTCACGGACACTTTGAAAGTGAAATATAAATGATGTAAAGCTTTTGTACGCAAAGTTATTGCCTATTTAATATATCTATGATCCTTTTCAAAATCTTTCGTATAAAAGTCGGCGTGGTTCTTAACCGATTTCCCCCATTTTTTCCCGGAACATACCTTGTATTAATATAAATATGGGTGCTAAATTTCGTTTCGATATCTTGAACGGTTGTTGACTTATGATTAATATTATTTCTAAATTGGACTTAATCATGGTGCCACGCCCATTTTCAAAAATGTCTTCGATTTATTTTCTGCTTTAACATGTATGTACACACCAAATTTTATCCTTATAAGTGTATTATGTACTAATTAATCACTTTTTTGTATTTTTGAAAATATTCTGTATATAAAAAGTGGGCGTGGCTATCATTCGATCTCTCCCATTTTAAATAGCGCTCGAAGATGAGTACCAAGGAACCTGTATACCAAATTCATTAAGATATCTCAAAATTTACTCAAGTTATCGTGTTCACACACGGACGGACGGACGAACGGACATGGCTTAATCAATTTCTCTTTTCGTCCTGAACATTTTGATATACATAAGTCAATGTCTATCTCGATCCGTTTATGCCGTTACATACCACGGTTACGCGACTACAGTTAATATACCTTGTGTGCGTAGCACTACTAGGTATAAACATTTCGGACATTTTTTTCAGTTCTGTTTTAAATTTAAACCGCAAGAAATTTAAAATTGGTGTAGGTATTTGAAAGGCTTGGAATTTATTACAAAAAGGTTTAAAAAATTGCTTAAACCGACGAATGATTTAAAATTTAAGCTCAAATTTTTAGCCGTGTCTTAGAGTGCAGGTCTACCATACCAAAGGTCCCAGACGTAAGTCCCAGGGTATTTTTTCACACTAATCAGAAATAATTCTGTTAATATAAATATTTCGTTTCTAATTTGATATTTACCCCCCATTCTAGTGTGGTAACAACATTCTTTTTAGATGCAAATAAATATTTTGGGAACTCTTACACCCTTTTCAGTTCAATTTCGTAACCACCAGTAGCATCATGTAACCTCGAAAAATTGCACTTGTTTTATAAATATTGTTAGTCGCCCTCGTCAAGAGTTTCTAGTTCGTATGAGAAAAATTCTGGGAATTGGAGCTTGGACCTTTGGCACGGAAGGAATGCTACCGCTTACATCACGTCTGCTAAGGTTACAGGTCCGTCAACGAAATAAAATTATATATTATATATAATAATATTTTATGATATCATTGACCTTAACAACCGCGCCGTAACTTCTGCTTACTCCAACTACAAGTAGAAAAAGAAGCGGAAAAATGGGTTTGGTGGTGAACGATGGCAAAACGAAGTACATGTTGTCATCAAGCAAATAGTCAGCGCATTTGCATCTTGGCATCCACGCCACTGTTGGCAGCCATAATTTCGAAAGCCTATAACACTCTAAAAGTCATTCATCGCACCCGTCCTGCTATATGGTGCAGAAGCGTGGACATTAACAAAATCTGATGAGGCTGCTCTAGGAGTATTCGAGAGAAAAGTTCTTCGAAAGATTTGTAGACCTCTACGCGTTTGCGACTATTGAAGGAATACTACGTAAGACAATAAGATACCTTGAGAATTGCCTAAATTTTTGCAAAAAATAAATATTCCAAAAAAAAGGGATGCAGTTTGGTAGAAAATACCATCCTGCAAAACCGCGTAACTCACAAATTCAAAACCGCATAAGTTTTGTCACTCAAATTTTTCAGGAGAAGCAAAATTTTGGTGAGAAAAACATAATCAGGTTATATTCCGATTCATTGCAGCGTCCCGCGTACATATCTTATTTTGGTTCATTGTGTACCATGTGTACAGATGCGCGGTTTTGCAAACATAAGTTCTACTCATTGTTGCATTATAAAAAGTAATACGTTAAATTGCAGCCAGGCGGTCGGTGTGTTATAGTGGTAGAGTGCTGGTCTACCTTATCGAATGCCCCAGTGTAGTTAAAATCAGAATTCTTCTGAAAATTTGTTCGACACTGTACAGGCCCTGTTTAACTCCAGCGAATGCCGTTCGGATTCGAACTCGGCTTTTTTTTAAGAAAACCCAAAACTAGAAGAAAATTGGAAGCTTATCCTGGCGTCCAGCGAAAGTTGATATAGATTTATTTATTTATTAAGAATACAGATTGAACAAATCTCACTGACTAACATATTTAATATACTTTTGGTATGGAAATATACGCGATTCCGAGAAACAGACTGATCACTGAGAGGCGCTAGCAGCACTACAGAACTATGACTTTTATTTATAGATTTCGAATGAGTAGTTTTGACTGCGTGGTTTAAAAGGACAGGTTTCAAAGCCAACCCCTCATTAGATACATTTTTTAATTTAACGATGTTGTTGAAATCTTTTAACTAAGAAAATCGAGTCCGATGTATCTGATAGGGACCATAGACATAACCACGCCAAGCTCTAACGGACTACTAGGCATGCCCCTTGAAGTTTTAGACTTTTGCATTAGGAGAAAGATTCCGTAACTTTCAACTGTTTTTGCTCCCATTCCATTTTGTCAGACTGAATATGTAAAAACGCACGTTCCACACAAATGAAGTGCATTACAAAATCGTACTCCATCATCATCATTTATTGGTTCTTAATCACCTAGGCGATTTTAACTGTTGCTTATCAAAGCACTCCAGTCATCCGTTTACATCAATAACTGACGACAATTGGAAACACAAAGAGAGTTCAGGTCATAATCCACCGGTTTTTTCGAAGTCAGTCGAGGCCGCCCCCTTCCTCTGTTGCCGAATTTAAAAAATAAAATAACTCTATGGCGCGATATACAACAGCTATATCATCATAAGCCTTCTAAGAGATTTTTCCGCGAAGCTTGTTTTCCAATTTGTGTTGTGCCGATTTGAATTTTCCCTACAAATTGTCGGGACCTACAGTTTTTTCCCGACTCCGAACGGCATATACAAAGGAGATGAATTTTTGCTGAGAAGCCTTCTATGATAGCAATACACTCGGAGAGTTTGCTACTGCCGAGGGGCGACCCCGTTTTGAAAACACTCGAACCTTGGACCTTCGGTGTGGTAGGCCGGCAACACTACCGTCGCACCACGGCTGCCGAATTTGATAAAAAACCTTTTCGCACTTACCAACGCACCTTTATTTTCATTCATAAAAGAGAGTAAGATGACAAACTGTCTCATAATTAAGAACGATCGATTATAACTCCTGTTACACAAGTATTCGTATTTACAATTTATTTTCTTATTTGATATTTACAGGCACGCGAGAAAATTGGCAAAAACTACGGAATTTCGAAAATAGGTTTATAGCTATACCTTTGAAAATAATTCGAATTTTCCCAAACGTATATTTTTATACCTAGTAGTGCTATACACCCAAGGTATATTAACTTTAGTCGCCTAACGGCAGTACGTAACGGCATAAACGGATCGAGATAGATATTGACTTATGTACGAGTATATCAAAATGTTCAGGACGAACAGAGAAATTGATTAAGCCATGTCCGTCCGTCCGTCCGTCCGTCCGTGTGTGAACACGATAACTTGAGTAAATTTTGAGATATCTTAATGAATTTGGTATGCGGGTTCCTTGGCACTCATATCCGACGTAAAATGGGCAAAATCGGACGATAGCCACGCCTACTTTTTATATATAGAATATTTTTGAAAACACAAAAGAAGTGATTACTCAGTACATAATACACCTATAAGGATATTTATTTATTTATAAGGATACAATTTGATGAATACATTGAGATTGAGGCATAAAATACATTTTTCAAGAAATGTTTGAAAATGGGAGTGGCACCGCCCACTTTTGATTAAGTCAAATTTAGAAATAATATTAATCATAAATCAAAACCCGTTCAAGATATCGAAACGAAATTCAGCACGCAAGTTTCTAGGTATGCAAGGAATGTTCCAGGAAAAAATGGGCGAGATCGGTTAAGGTCCCAGCCCACTTTTATATGAAAGATTTTGAAGAGGATCGTAGATACATTAAATAAGCAACAACTTTGCGTAAATAGCTTTACATCATTTATATTTCACTTTTAAGGTTTCCGTAAACAAGGAAATCCAAATACTTAAAATTTTCGAAAATGGGCTTGGCCCCGCCTCTTTTATAGTGGGCTATTCCAAAAAACCTTTTATGCCATAACTCCGCCAAAAATTGGTTTGTCGAAACGAAATTTGGTGATAATGTTCTATATACAATGGTAACTGTTTTCTGTAAAAATGGGCGAAATGGGTTAATGTCCACGACCAGTTTTTTAGCATAGTTCTGAAAATTTTTTTTTATAAAATTTAAAAAGCGATATTTCTACAACCAAACAAGTAATATCAATAAGATTTTGCACACATAATAAGGGTTTTAAGAAAAACTCGGCCGCAAAAAAATTGTATCAATTTTAAAGAAGTAGGCGTGGCGCCGCCCACTTTTCAGCATACAACTTCTGCTATTTTCAAAGGCAATCGCTTATAATTCAATCTTGATATTTCAATGAAAATTGGTCAGCTGCTTCTCAGTAGTATGTATTATACTTCTGCGAAAAATTTGCCAAATTAGGAAACACACAAGCAAAATATTCGGGCACGTAATTAATAGCCCACTGCAATAGCGAAGTTATATACGAGTATCTTTGTAAGTATAACGAGCTCAAGACCAGTAGATAAAAATTCTTAGTTAATTATTATTTTTATCCATTAGAGGAAAAATTGAAAGCAACAAACATATACATGCTATAGTTAGTTATAGTACTATTTCGAAAACAGCCACGATTTCTCGTCAGACTAATTCGTATAGTTTTGCTATTTCAGAGGATCTTGTGGAGAATCGAACCCACTCACTCTGATTGCCAGCGCAGCTGCCTAACCCATAGGCTATGCTGCGTATAGTTTTGCAACCTGCCTAATTCAAGTTTTCCTCTAATTGTATACAAAACATTTTAGACATTCTGTCTATATGTAAATTAACATACAAACTACACACAGCATAGCCTATTGGTTAGGCGGCTGCGCTGGCAATCATAGTGAGTGGTTCGATTCTCCACAAGATCCTCTGAAATAGCAAAACTATACGAATTAGTCTGATGAGAAATCGTGGCTGTTTTCGAAATAGTACTATAACTATAGCCTGTATATGTTTGTTGCTTTAAATTTTTCCTCTAATCAAAAATAATAATTAACTAAGAATTATTATTAACTGGTCTTGAGCTCGTTATACTTACAAAAATATGTGAAATGAACAGACCGTAAAACCAGCAACAAAATAAAGTTATATATCTTTTTCATTTTCATACCTTTCATAAACATTAAATGTATGTAAGTATGAGAAGAAGAAGAGAAAAGTTCACTAAAATGATCAGCACGATGAGCGGAGTCGATTTAGCTATGCCCGTCTCTCCGTCCGTCTGTCTGTCTGTCCGTCTGTCTATTTGAACACAAACTAGTCTCTCAGTTTAACAAAATAATGCTGAAATTAGGGCTGAACACATTGAATACGGTGGCTACAAACCACACCTATAATAAAACAAATTTATGCGACAACTGTAGTCAAGCATTGGCTACTTGATTACAATGAAAGCAGCAGTGACAGGTGTGAATTATCTTAAAAAGTAGCAAAGAATTATAGAAAAAGTACAAATTTTATGTAAGATACATATACCTCAATAAATGAAACTTATATTACAAGTTATTCACTCTTCCTTTCGTTTTTATTGACAAGAATAAACAACGCCACGATCTGTCGCTTTTAAAAAAAGAAATAGATTTAATCTGGCGACAGCGGCATTCGTGGTTTGTAGCCACGTAGCTATGACGCGCTTAAAATAATGCTTTACATAAGAACGTGTGTAAAAATAATATGACAGACGGCGCTTTGCAGTCGCCGTCTTGAATGTAATCAGGCCTATT
Organism: Merzomyia westermanni; assembly: GCA_949987695.1. Lineage (NCBI taxonomy): Eukaryota > Metazoa > Arthropoda > Insecta > Diptera > Tephritidae > Merzomyia > Merzomyia westermanni. Next base: position 123,276,504 of record OX465288.1, on the reverse strand, counting down.
CGTTGTTTGCTTTCGCCATTTTATAATATACTAGCAAACCCGGTAGACGTTGTTTTGACGTTTTGATACTTAGAACACATCTATGTATATATAAAATGCCATTAACTTGAACCAAATAAACTCCTAACTATACCGAACTGCAGCTTTTTATAACCTGGGGGCTTTTTCAAAAGCTATATACAGACTGTGTCGTGCCCAGCGAGCTGCTGAACCTATCGTGAAAGTTCAAGAGCGAAACAAAACACAAAATATGTGGGCGTGACACCTCCCACTCTTGAAAAATTATGTAGATATTACTAAGTGACACATATATCCGAATTTCATTAATTTAGACCAAAAAAGTTCGGAGTTATGACGAATTGAAACTTTATATAGCCTGGGGGCGCGGCTCCGCCTACTTTTCCAAAACTATATACTGTCTAAGCCGTACCAAGTGAACGCAAGTATATATTGTGGAAATTTCATATAGATCGGTTGAGTTCTTTGACGCCTATAAAAGACACACATTTTTTATATCTATTTTTGTTACGCACACAAGGTATATTACTTCATTCGGCATAAACGAATCGAGATATATGTTTATTAATGTATATCAAAACGTTCAGGATGAAAAGTAAAATATCCGGGCAAGTCGTTAATAATCCACTGCAAAAGCGAAGTTGTATATCTTTTTTGATATTAATACCTTTCATGAACATGATATGTTTGTACTGAAATGATCAGGAGGATGAGCTGAGTCGATGTAGCCATGTCCGTCTCTCGATACGTCTATCTGTCTGTCGGTCTGTCTATTTGAAAGAAAATACGAACTGAAAGTATTAAAATAGACCTGCGTAAATTGGGATGACATAATAGATTACTACTAGGTATATAATGTTCGGTTCCACCCTTCCTTACTTGTTATTATCGTTGTGAACTATACAAACAAGTTTCAAGAAAAACTTCAAAAAAAGTGTGCCACTTCACAAATTTTTACCCTAAATTAAATAAATGTTATGATTAATTTATTTGCGAAAGAAAGTTCTTTTATTAATTGATATTAGAGGAAAAATTACAACGTTATGCACAGCGATGGTATGGGATGACATGTTTCGAAGTGCCCAGCTTCTCATCAGACCCCTTCTCGGACACTGAGATACGAACCCAAGTGTCTGCACCAAAGCCGCTGTTAGAGAACTCTAACAACTAAGCTATGATGCCCTGTAGCGTCACGATGCATTTTTCCTCTAATGTGCCATTTGCTTATTCCTTCTGTATCTAAAACTGTTCTATGAACGCGCCTAAAAATATTCCACTTTCCTTGAGTTGACACATAAAATATATGTACCAAAGAATGTATAAAAGGAATAAGCAAATGGCACATTAGAGGAAAAATGCATCGTGACGCTACAGGGCATCATAGCTTAGTTGTTAGAGTACTCTAACAGCGGCTTTGGTGCAGACACTTGGGTTCGTATCCCAGTGTCCGAGAAGGGGTCTGATGAGAAGCTGGGCACTTCGAAACATGTCATCCCATACTATCGCTGTGCATAACGTTGTAATTTTTCCTCTAATATCAATTAACAAAACAAACATAAAAATTCGAGCTTTGCTCCAACAACAATCACCATAAAGTTCTTTTATTTTAACTAAGGAGCTAATGGAACTATTTATCTGCGGTTTTGCATTAGCTCCGTTATTTGACATGCTATTTTACAAAAACCAATTATTTTGGGCTTAAGTGTGCCGTAGTTGGCGGTAGTGTTGTCGCCTACAGGTCCCAGGTTCAAGCGACGGGAAAGCTAACATGAAAAACGCTTGGAAATTTTTTTCAAAGCGGTGCAGCCTTTCGCAACATCCAATTGTATTTCTGCCATGAAAAAGCTTCTCAGCGAAAAAATAATCTGCATTTGCAGATACAGCTCGGAGTCGGCATCAAACATGTAGGTCCCGATAATTTGTAGGAAAAAATAGAAGCAGCACACTCGTAATTGGTAGAGAAGCAAATCAAATAAAGGGTGTCAACTTTCTGCGGGACTCATCAAATATGTAACTCCAAAGCCTTTTTAATATTTTGTTGCATAGTACATATAGTATATATTCTTATAAATATGTGTCTAGTATATGCAAATGACTATGTATGAATATGTGAAATTGCTTAATTGAAAGCATTTAAATTGCCATTAATCACTTTGCACCAGAAAGCATCACAGTTGTTGTTGAGCGGCGCAACGAATTATCATGCGACATCGTCCGGCCTTACATTTTCAATAACAACACCCACATAAGCAAAACAAATACGTAAGTACGTTCGTAAGTATTAACGTTTGTAAATACATAACAGCATCGCTTGTTAATCCTATTGGGGTATGGAGCATTTAACTCAATTTACCAATTGAAAGGGTAATACCATCCGTTCTCCGATTAGACACGTGAACCTGGGTTATGCAAACACTGTCACCGTGGCCGCAAAATTTTATCCTTGCGGCGCGCAACGCCGTCCCCCGCTTTGATTTTCCTTCTTAACTCTGCTAAGCCAAAGCAGCTTTTTTCTCAAACAATTAAAAAAAGTGTTGCCCTCCTACATTACAACTCTTGAATTACGTAAACTGGTGCTCTATAAAATGGTCACAATTTGCTTGGTTACAGCGCAACATTTTATGAAATGATCACGTGAACATGTGTGAAACCTGCGGAAACCAAAAAGGGCAGAAAAGACTTCTTTGTTTTCCAATTTTTATCCAAACTCATTTACGTTTAATGAATGGCCCAGCGGGAATAATTGCGCGGAAGCCACAAAACAAATATACATATGGACTCTGAATTTAGCTATGTTTGTGTGTATAAGTACATTTTATATTCATTTATCAAGAAAGGGAGACAAATGGCAATTGCTTAAGCTCTTTCGACACGCAGATTAAGTTTTAAACGATACGTTTTCAGTTTTTTGATGAAAATAGGGACATGAATTTAAATTCTCAATCTCCTGTAAATTGAAACGGTTGTTGAAATACAAGGTAATGCTAAGCTAGGTTAGGTTAGGTTGAAGTGGCTGCCACGAGGTCACACTTAGGCTAGTATCAGAAGGCCCAGATACCACGTAGAGACACCATTAGACCTCCTCTTCGAAGACTTGATGAAGGCCATCAAGTCCTTGATGTCATACTCCGCAATCTGGCGAATGTTGTCCAGGAAGGGAACTCCCAGGTACCGGCGTCTGAAGTCGCTAAGTGCAGGGCAGGTGCAGACAAGGTATTCTACCGTTTCCTACTCTTCACACCTAGCCTTTCGGCGTGCCTCCCAATAAGGCAATGCCCAGTTAGTATTCCTATTAACTTGGAAATATCAGCCCTTTTTAGGGTGTACAATTGTTCGAGATTTCTTGGGATCCCTTTTTAGCCAGGTTTGCTTGGATATCCGACACCCTGGGGTTTGTTGCCATCCTGCATTGGCACGTCGATAGGTTATATTGCATGTGGGCGTGGCACTACCCACTTTTCTAAAATTATGCAAATCTTGACTAAAGGACACATATATCCAAATATCATGAATTAAGACCAAATACGTTCAGAGTTATGACGAATTGAAATTTTATGTATCGGTTGAAAATTCTGACATTTATCGCGGGGAATATCCATGGGGCTAGGTAAAATTTTGACAACTATGAACAGAACACATACATGCATTCGGTATTGCCAGTCATATTATTTCAAATGAATTCGTATGCCAAAACGGTATTAAACGGTAAAGTATAATTTAACGCAAAAAATACAAAATATGTAGAATGGCAGAAAAAATACCTAAGTCTAAAATTCATTCACAGACTATACGCTTTTTCCAGATGTCAAAATTTACAACTGTCAAAATTTACCATTTCATTTGGCACATCAAAATGGAAAATATTTTTACATCGTAGAAAATTTGTTCACCTCATTTTTTCTCTGAGCAAAATGTTTCCGATTTACACACGGCTTTAGGCAATGAAAATCTGTTTCCAAATGTTTGAAAAACCTAGGGGAAATACCCGCATCTGGCAACTCTAAATACAACGTGCAGCTGATTATGTATATACAGTGGCGGACAAAAGTGTACATACAGTCGTTTTCTGCGATTTTCACAAATTTTGGCCTTAATAAAATTATTTTAACAAAGCTTGAGTAAAAACATGTGTCAAGGTCTAATACAACAACTATAAATATTGTTTTAAAAATGTACACAAAATTAGTGGAAATTTAAAGAAATTTTACCAAAATGTGGAATTTTTTTGTCAGAATTTTTTGGAGTACGCACTTTTGTAGTCCATTAAATTTTAGTATAATAAAGTTTTAATGTTAAGTTCGTCACACATTTCCCTGATTTTTGACAATTTTTTTTCTTGAAGGCTTCTGTATTTTCCTTCCTACAAGTTTATGAACGCAATTTTTTTTTATGAAAGAAAATACTTTAGCTCGTCGGAAAAAAAATTGACAAAAATCAGCGAAATTTGTTAGGAGCTTAAGATTAACACCTTATTATACCAAAATAATGGGGTACAAAACTGCATACTCCGAAAAATTCTAAAATTCTGTAAAAAAAATTAAAAATTTTAATAAAATTTGTTTGAATTTGCACTAAGTTTGTGTACATTTTTAAAACAAAATTTATAGTTGTTGTATTAGACCCTGACACATGTTTTCACTCAAGCTTTGTTAAATAATTTTATTAAGGCCAACATTTGTGAAAATCGATGAAAACATACTCGTACAGTCGTACACTTATGTCCGCCACTGTAAGTAGGCTTTAGTGCTTGTGTCACATTTTTTATCAGCAATTTCTTTATGCACAATTCAGCTAAATAAGCCCCCTTTATGTTTTTTATATCGAGTGCGAATAAATTAAAAATGGTGCCATTCCACTTTTTAAGTCAAGAATGCTCAATTGGAGGTCGTCTTCAGCCCCTAACAGCTTTAGTTGACGCTGCTGTAAATTTGTATGTGTGTATGTAAGTAGCTATGCAAAAGAATTAGTGTGAGAACAAGGTGCACAAATAGAATATTTCGATATACCACTGCAGATGCTGTTGAGCTGTAAAAGTTTTCCAACCTCTACTACAAACTGGTTCTTCTGTGGCTCGGGCGCAACGCAGATTGGATAACAAGTTCAACTCAAAATGTGAATTTGATTAGGGCATTTGCATAAAAATCTGCTTAAATTTTCTGCGAAGGTGTCAGTATTCTTGCGAAGATTTACATATATAAAACCATACATGTTTAAGCCCTGCAGGAAAAGAAGTTAACTATAAACGGGATATAAAATTCAAAAGTGTATATAACTTTTTGAACCGAAAAATAGTAAGCAGACTTCTGACTGTGATTGCCGGGCATCGCATACAGCTAAAAACTACCAAAGATCGCATTTATTCTGGATAGTAATGAAGTATAACATAGACATTGTTTCTATTACTTCAAATGAATTGATCTATTATCTTCAGACAAATTTATTGATTTATTATTATTCGATATTTTTAAATTTGCAGAATCCACAAACAAGCAAAAAAATCTTAAAATGTTAAATCTCACTCTTTGTTAAGCTTTAGTTTACTATTTGAATCTAAACGTTTTTCCAAACGTTTGTTATCAACTTGAGTAGCATTTCGTTCCGGTCATATTTGAGATCATCAATATTTATTGGCGCTCATCAGTCATTCGTTTTAGCTTCAACTGACGCCAGTTGAAAACACCAAGGTCGGGTCATCCTCCACCTGATAAGAAAACCTTCAGAGCCGGACCTTCTTGGTTCATACCCATAGCATGCTCTAGCTAGTGCTTCACTATTCTCATAAAGTTCGCACAGCTCATCGTTTAATTTTCTTTGATACATACCCGTTGGTTATTTGAGATGGATTTGAGAATACATACGAAGACGATGCATGGTGTTACAACCGGTAAATAGATGGCTTATTGAATTTAACTTAGAGTAAAATATTTTTCGTAATCCTGTAAAAGAGTCACCTATTAGGTTGTTGTCAGCACTTCATACTTTTTTTCTGCAGGGAGTATTCGATATATATGTGCTGGAAGGACTACATGCCCGGCAAAAAATTTTGTGAACGATAACAAGAAATCAGACGATAAGAAGAAATAAGAAACAAGGCGGTTGCGCTACCGCTCCGATATCTGATAAGTCATATGATAGGGAAGTGCCTCCGTTTTTTTCACAATAAGCCTTAATTTATATCACCCTTAGGCCCGGTTTTTCAGTCCATGGTTAAGCTCAATTTAAACTAAGTTTGCTTAAACTCGGCATAAATTTAAACTCCAGTTAAACTGCAGAGCGGTTTTTCAGTGTGAGTTTAAGGCCGCTTTTAATATTTGCTTTTTATACGGCAACATTGGTTTTTTCTTTATCTAGATACGGCAACAGATAATATTTGTATACATATTCAACGCCATTGCTTCTCCTCAGTATTGTAATAGTTAGCATTTCGCCAATTTCTGCATCACTATAATCACTTTCGTCAGATGATATATCCAGTATTTAATTAAATATAAAAATATCGTCCTTTCTTAATTGCGTTCAGCTTATTGTTTCACAACCAAAACCATCAAATATGCAAAACAGCTGACAGATTAACTAGAGTTTAACCCTGCCGAATTGACCGCTTAAACTTCGTTTAAAGTTGACTGAAAAACTGCGCAACAAGTTTAAGCTTAGTTTAACTGACAAATTGAGTTAAACTTGTACTGAAAAACCGGGCCTTATAGATACAGTTTTTGCTCAGAAAGAGTTACACGATATATCTGATGTCATCATTACCGTAAAATAAGGTGTAGTAGAACTAACGTTGCCCATTTTTTGCTGGGCTTGCTTAGCACGCCACTTGCGTATTATAAGATGTTTCAAACCATGCATTTTATCCGGAAACGGAAGTATATAACTCAACCTAGATTTCGCAGATTTTCCTCTTTGCCGCAGAGACAAATGTGTTTTACGATCGTTAAAAGTTTAAAACTTAAAAATTTATTGATGTATAGAAAATAAATGCGTACGTATGTATTTAGTAATGCGGGAACGAAAAGAGTGGGTAATTTTGTTATTTTTAACCATGATGAAAATGCTTCTCCGTGTAGGTGCCCATGGCTAATCACAGTAGTGAAAACCAGGACACCAACACAATCACAAATTTTGTCTCCTAGATATCAACCTATCATTCCCTACCATCCCCTACCAACCATGGCTAACCGTGGTGAAACTCTGTTAACCGCCTAAACGATTTTGGCCGACCAACATAGCTCGCCAGTCGTTTCTTTTTGGCCCTTCCATCGAGTGGTGGTATTGCTCTTCCTCCGCTACCACAGTCGAGTGCCGATAAGAATACCTTCTGGGCCGGAGCATGCATTCATTCGAACAACATGGCCTAGCCAACGAAGCCGTTGGGTTTTAATTCGTTGGTATCTGCATATAACTCATACAGCTCGGCTTTAAACTTTTTATGGTACTCGCCGTCGCCAACGCGTAATGACCCGTAAATCTTTTGAAGAACCTTTCTCTGTAATACTCCCAGAACCGCCTCATCAATGCCCAAGCTTTTGCACCATAAACCAGAACAGGTACGATAACCAACTAACAGAGTGTTACCTTTGTTCTTCCATAGGGGACTTTATTTCTCAATTGCCTTCTCAGTCCGAAGTAGCACTCAGTAGAGTGATTCTTCGTTATGCCGAAAAAAATACTTCCATCCGGTCTCTATCTCTTGAGCAAAATTCGTCAATTAAAGACCCAAATTCGATAAACTTGGATATAATGCTTGAGATCGGCCTGTGGTTGAAATTTTATTTTAATTAATCGCTGGTCCTTTCTCCGGCACAGTCGACGACAGCCCTTTCCTTACTTGTTTTTCTTTATTTTATGTTAATTTATTCTATTTTACTTTATTTTTTCCTTTCTTTGGTGTTCCTTTCGTCCACCTTCAACTCCATGCCTTTCTTTGATGTTGCTTTGCTTTAATTTTCATATAATTTCTTTTTCTCTTCTATCTTTTTTCAATTCCTTTCCTTATATTTATTTCGTTATATTTTTTTTTAATTCTTTTACTTCTATTTTCTTTTTTTTAATATTTTTCATATCTTTTCTACCGGAGCACGCGGGTATGTACAATAACTATCTTCTAAAAATAGTAAGAATAATGTAGAAAAGCAAAGTCCAGCATACATGATTTTTCTTCAGTGCCTTATCATTTACTCTAAGGTAGTTTTCTTTCCTAAACTTTTCACTTCTTCCGTATCTTTCTTTAATTTAATTCTTACACAATTTAATAATACAGTTTCTATCTTTATTATACCTTTCATGAACATGAAATGGTATTATAGCTTTGGTCCGATGTTTGTAAGTATGAGAAGAAGAATAGATAGACTCACCAATAAGTATACCGAAATGATCAGGGCGATGAGCTGTGTCGATTTAGCCATGTCTGCCTGTCCGTCTGCCTGTTTGTACGCAAACTAGTCCCTCAGTTTTTAAGATATCTTGATGAAATTTGGTACGAAGCCGCTATTTTGCATAATATTAATCATTTGTGGGAATCAGCAAGATCGGAGCAATACAACGCATAGCTCCCATACAATCGATTGTTCCGATTAACGGAGTTTGACCTATAAATATTGAGATTCAAGAGCTAGGAACTTGCAATTTGGCGGGTTGAGTTCATATAACATACGCAATGTGACTAGTGAAAATCAGCCAGATCGGACCAACATAACATATAGCTCCCATATAATCGATAGTTTCGATAAATGCGTTGCGGGCTATAAATTTTGCAATTAAAAAGCTAGGAATGCAAAATTTTGCAGGTTTGGTACATGTTATATATGTAATGTGTGTAGTGAAAATCACCCAGATCGGACAAACATAACAGATAGCTCCCATATAATCGATAGCTTCGTTAAATGGGTTTTGGGCTTTAAATTTTGCAATTGAAAAGCTGGGAACGCACAATTTTGGAGGTATGGTACATAATATATATGTCATGTGTGTAGTGAAAATCACCTAGATCGGACCAACATAACATATAGCTCCCATATAATCGATAGTTTCGATAAATGAGGTTTGGGCTATAAATTTTGCAATTAAAAAGCTAAAAATGCAAAATTTTGCAGGTTTGGTACATATTATATATGTAATGTGTGTAGTAAAAATCACGCAGATCAGTCCAACATAACAGATAGCTCCCATACAATGGATTTTTCCGATAAATGGGGTTTGGGTGCTCTATCTTTAAAGTAACAGTTTTGCATAGTTTGTACTAATTGTGAGTAAGGATCGGACACTTAAAACGGTGATGCGTATTCATGAAAGGTATAAAGTCTCCGGCACAGTCGAAGACAGCCCTTTCCTTACTTGTTTTTCTTTATTTTATGTTAATTTATTGTATTTTACTTTATTTTTTCCTTTCTTTGGTGTTCCTTTCGTCCACCTTCAACTCCATGCCTTTCTTTGATGTTCTCTCTATGGCGCGATATACAACAGGTATATCATCATAAACCTCCTAAGAGATTTTTGCGCCAAGCTTCTCTTCCAATTTGTGGTGTGCCGATTTGAATTTTCCCTACAAATTGGTGGGACCTACAGTTTTTTGCCGACTCCGAACGGCATCTACAAAGGAGACGAATTTTTGCTGAGAAGCCTGTCATGGCAGAAATACACTCGGAGAGTTTGCCAAACCACTGCCGAGGGGCGACCCCGTTTTGAAAAACTTCTTTCCAAATCACTTTTGATGTTACCTGTACCAGGGCTCGAACCATGGACCTTCGGTGTGGTAGGCCGGCAACACTACCTTCACACCACGGCGGCCGCCAACATTCTTTCTTTGATGTTGCTTTGCTTTAATTTTCATATAATTTCTTTTTCTCTTCTATCTTTTTTCAATTCCTTTCCTTATATTTATTTCGCTATATTTTCTTTATTTCCTTTACTTCTATTTTCTTTTTTTTTATATTTTTCACATCTTTTCTACCGGAGCACGCGGGTATGTACAGTAACTATCTTCTAAAAATAGTAAGAAGAATGTACAAAAGCAAAGTCCAGCATACATGATTTGCATATAGACAAAATGTATAAAATATTGTGTATAACGTTGGCAAGATAACAAACAGCAATTAGAGGAAAACTTGAATTAAGCACCTTGCAAAACTACACGCAGCATAGCCTATGGGTTAGGCAGCTGCGCTTGCAATCTCCACAAAATCCTCTGAAATAGCAAAACTATACAAATTAGTCTGACGAGAAATCGTGGCTGTTTCCGAAATAGTACTAGAACTATAGCCTGTATATGTTTGTTGCTTTGAATTTTTCCTGTAATCAAAAAAAATAATAATTAACTAAGAATTATTATCAACTGGTCTTGAGCTAGTTAAACTCACAAAAATATGAAAAAAAAAAATTTAATTAAATTAATATCTTTTATTTATTTAATTTGATTCTATTTTATTTAACTTTTTCCTTTTCTTCACATTCATTTCAGAAGCTCTCTTTATAATGGTCCTTGGCTATAATTCCTTTTCTATATATAAATTGTAAACACTGTTTTTATGATCAATGCAGTTTACATACCAATGAACTAGCGTACTTTATTAATACCCACTACATTAATGTTCAAAGATGAATCAATCTACTTTATACGGGCAAGGCGATGAATCAAAATATAAATGTAAATAAATGTCTTGATTCACAATACGATATATACAAGCTCTAAAAATTGTCTGTTATATTTACTATGATGATGAAAATGAAGCTCTAATCAATATTCAAATGCTAGGGGTAATGGAAATAAAATTTCGCTATCAGTAAACCTTGAGTGGTTAGTGGAGGGTTTACTGCATACAAATTTTTAGACATAAGGCACTCTGTTTACGAATGTTTTGAAACATAATCAAAAAGTGTCGTCGTTGATGAATCCCTCTCGTCAGTCCTTTTTTATGGTATGTAGTTAGGACTAGACATTTAATGGTTTGGACGAAAATTACTCCTTTCCTTTCATTTAACCGCGGTTATGATTGACAATCAACTGTTCAAAGTAAATATTTTTGTCGGTGTGGATTTCTCAATCCACGCAGAATGCTCAACTTATTAGCAGCACAATACGATCTAATTAAATGTATCTTCGGAAATTGTAGTAAATACATGACAAATGTTGTTCGCTACCTTTTTCTTAAATTGTGATGTGTGAGCAAATTTATCTTGTAGATGGTGGTGTATTGCGATTGATGCCTATGTTACTACCTCAAAATATAGCATTGTTGCACTTAAGGAAAAAAATGCTTTCATTTCAACGTCTTAGTGATGCGCCGCTGATCGGCCACTGCTGTCAGTCCTGAAATGTCATGATTAATGATGTTAACATGTGTGCTTAAGCCGACGGTGAGTATGAGCATAGCCATTCGTAAATATATGTAGTTTCATATATATTTAGATACGAATGCTCCACCTCATATAGCAGGTAATGCTAGAGTTCACAAGCTATCGATGCATCTGTGTATATATCGATAGTATTTCCCTTTCATAACTATCGATGGTTTACAACAGACCATCCACAATATTCATATTATATTTCTATACTATTCCGCTCCTTACAAAATTTGGACCAGTCGGAACTTTATTGTTATTTTGCGGTTTTATTGCAATACCATCGAAATGGTCATCCCACTACTTGATCGGCTCAATTCACAGAAATAAGATACAGTTGCAAGTGATTGTTGTAACAGTACTTCGGCCTGCTAAGTCCATTCCACAAGGAAACTAACAGTTTCAAAAATGTTGGCCCGCAATGAGTTTGCTCTTAAAAGGATATGCCATTAAAAAGATATTTTGTGTCATAAAGGGACACTCCGGGTCCCGTACGTGCACTGGGGATGTCGAAGTTTATAGATAGATAATAGTATAATGTATCCCTTGGGAAAGGTGCCTAAATACCGGGTTCACCGAGTGGAAGGCGGTAATGGATTATAGACTGGATGTTATCAGTTAAAACTTTATAAAACTTAATTTGACTAGGTTTATTAGTGTCATTTTGGTAGTTTAATTAAATATGTTTATTCGTTCTATTTTTGTCACAAAAAAAACTTATGGTGTCAACTGAGTTGAAATTCAAATTTTTATTTGACATAAAGCATCGATATAATCGTTAACAAACTACAATTTACAATCGGTGGTAGCCACTATCGATATTTTGCGAACTCTAGTTAATTCATAGACTTCATCTTACATATGTACACACACACACATATTTATATAGGTATTTCATTTCATTTCATTTGAAATGAAATATAGGTATGCGTACAAAATAGGGTTACTGCTTGAGTCGTCACAAAAAAAAAAACATACGAATTCGTCAGAGACTCCCAAAATACTGGACAAATGACCTGACAAATGGTTTGAGGGATAGGAAATATAGACACAGATGCATATGTATATACCTCTGTATGTGGCTAAAGGTATAGTAAAAGCCGAGTGTACTTCACCCCGCCGAGTGAATTACACCCCAACCGTTGTTAGTGGCTTCCTGCTGCCGATAAGGATAAACATAGGTTACACAAAAATGTAAACATAACCGCTGTTGTGAACTCCATTTGTTTGTTATTAGTATTAGCCGAAATTAGAAATTAATCCACACATCTAAACATTGTTATTAATGCACTTTCATGTAGTTACGAACATATCTGTGGCAATGAGGAATAACATCGAAAGTCAGGTCAATACAAAATTTAGCTGTTGCCAACTCGTGTCTGAAATATCAGCTTCAGTCAATAATTAAAAAAGATATAGCCAAATTTTCAAACATTCGTCCTCTGACTAATGAACTAAGGTCGACGCCAAATACCTCGTTAGCTGTACGTCATTCTTACATTACATGGAAACTAAGATAAAACTAAGGAAATTATATCAAAATTATTAAAATAAACACTTCGACTTTAAATCCAACTTTAAATTTGAAACGCTTAACTTTCGAAAGGTTCGACATTAAGTTCATTTGATAATTTGACAGTTCATCTTGAACACAGTATTAGAGTAAAAAAGATACTGACGTTAATGCCGACCGGTGCAAAAGTACATAAAAATGTATAAATTAAAAATAAGTTTGAAAGTATGTATGTAGAGGCCTTTCAATTTATGGCTTTGGTTCTATTAAGAAGATCGCTGCCAAATATACCAATTTCGACTCTGATCACATAGGTGAATATATTTCCAATATGAGAGTTCCATAGCCCTTCGATAAATTTTAAACCAAACTTGGTTCAATTATTAACCTCTTCTATCCTATATAGTAGTGCTAATCCGCTTGGTTCTTGCCTTTTATCGATACGTGAGTGCAGATACATGGTATGTGGAAGACGTTCGTTTTTTTATAACGACATGTTAGTTTCTAGATTTTTTAAACTTAATAATATCGGGGGTACCTCCAAACAGCCTACAAGGAAAATAACATTTTTTATTTTCATTTCATGTAAAAAATATACGAGTAAAAATTTGCACGTATTACAAAAGCGATTTCGAAAAAGGGAAGTTAGCTCCATCCTTATGTAAATATTCACGCTATACATCACTAGAACGCGAAAATAATAATACGCTGCACGCCACGTCGTTCAAGTTTTGCCCTTTAGCAAATAATACATTAATTGCCCAGAACCATTGGCATCATCGTCGCCATTGTCGGCCACATTCACATCAGCAACGTCATAACCGCAACCATTGAAAGCGAAGAAGGCTACCATGTTTTTTGTAGTTATACTATCTTTTTTATTTTCTGTTTAATACATTTCGGTCTTTTCGATTGCGTTTTTATCACATATGTATGTATGTATGTATGTAAATATTCTTAAAACGTGAACTTGCCGGCGATTCGTTGGATAATACCATGTACTACCACTTGCTTACCGAGGCCAACACTTGATGTGCTGCACATGCATATGTATATATACACAAATGTATGGAAATATTTAAAGGGTGGTCCTTTTTAAGTTTTCCTTTTTTGCTTGAGTTATGCCAACTCATCTTCTTTCAACACTATCCATGATTTCGAGCCGTACATCAGGAAAAGCATGATGAGAGACTTATATAGCGTGATCTTAGTAAGTCGATAGAGGATATTATTTCTGAGTTGCCTATCCAGTCCAAAGTAGCACTTTTTGGAATACTGATTCTCTGTTGAATTTCTCGGCTGGCATTGTTTTCTTTGTTAGCATTAGTTCTCAAGTAGGCGGTGGTTTCAAATTTGTACTGCTCAACGTCATTTGGCATATCCGTATAAGCTTTGCAGGGAAGTCAAACTCAGACATGGCATCATAAACGCAATTCCTTTTCCCGCTGTCGATAGCGGCTTTGAAATCGATAAATGAACAAGATTCCCTTATCATGGGTCTGCTTCTTTTGTTTTAATCAATCGCTGTTCCTTTCCTTCGACCTTGGCTCCCTTCCTTTCGTTCCTGTTCCTTTTCTTCACTTCTTCTTCAATGGCCTGTTATTTCTCCATTTCTTTTCTCGTCTTCCGTATCTTTCTTTAATTTAATTTCTACACCGTTTAATAATACTGTTCCTATCTTTGTTTTTTAATTTTACTTTAATTTATTGTTTTCCATATTATTTTTTCCTTTCCTTGATGTTAATTTCGTCAAAATTTCTTTAGTGCTGCTTTCATTTAATTTTCCTTTCCCTTTTATTTTTTTCAATTCCTTTAATTTCCTTTTCTTATAATTTTCTAGTTACTATTTCTCATATCCGCTTTCCTTTTATTTCCTTTCCTTTTCTTATATTTTTAATTGAGCTGCCCACCGTACGCCAGCGATCAACACAATAACAGCAACTCAAGCAAAACAACGGTGCTGTAGTGTGAAAAAATGCTTGGCAATTTTTGGTGGTGTCATTTTTAACCTAAGTTTTCTTTATTATAATACAAGGTGGCGCAAAAGTAAGCTTCCGATGTTCAGCATATCGGTTGTGGCACGTGCAGTGTATGCTGTTGCACCGTCTTGTTAGAACCACATGTTTTCCAATCCCAATTCATCAAGTTGCGGCAAATAGAACTCGTTGATCATTGCTCTGTAGCGCTCACCATTCACAGTAACCGTTTGGCCCCGACCGATTATTGGTCAAATAAATAGTCAGCAATATTCCGCGTTCTGGAGCAGTGTAGCATAACATTGTTTATTAACGTGTATTTCGCATGTGTTTACTACACAAATGTCAAAACAGAACTGACTTTAGGGGCCAATCGCAAAATTTATAGCATTTTCTGATAGGAGGATTACTTTTGCGCAGTAACCGTTTTTCACCGACCGAAATAAATAGTCAGCAATATTCCGCGTTCTGGAGCAGTGTAGCGTAACATTGTTTATTAACGTGTATTTCGCATGTGTTTACTACACAAATGTCAAAACAGAACTGACTTTAGGGGCCAATCGCAAAATTTATAGCATTTTCTGATAGGAGGATTACTTTTGCGCAATAACCGTTTTTCACCGACCGAAATAAATAGTCAGCAATATTCCGCGTTCTGGAGCAGTGTAGCGTAACATTGTTTATTAACGTGTATTTCGCATGTGTTTACTACACAAATGTCAAAACAGAACTGACTTTAGGGGCCAATCGCAAAATTTATAGCATTTTCTGATAGGAGGATTACTTTTGCGCTACCTTGTACATTTCTTTGATTGATGGCACTGCAGCTCGAGCAGATATATCTATACCTATATAATCTTATAAATAAAAATGAATGTTTGTATGTGTGCCCTCTATAGGCGTCCAACGTTACTCAACCGATCTTCATGAAATTTTCACAGTATATTCTTGGGTTCGCTGGTTACAGCATAGGCTATATATGGTTTTGGAAAAGTGAGCGGTGCCAAGCCCCCAGCCCATATTAAATTTCAATTCGTCATAAATCTGAACGTATTTGGTCTAAATTAATGATATTTGGATATATGTATCCTTTAGTCAAGATTTACATAATTTTTGAAAAGTTGAATGTGCCACGCTCACATATTTTGTGTGTTTCTCTCACGGTAGATTCAGAAGCTCGTTAAGCACGACACAGACTATATAACGTTTTTGGAAAATCCCCCAGGTTATATAAAGTTGCAATTCGGTATAGCTAGGAGTTTATATCTTCGAAACTATGTACATATCAGTGCCCGCAGAAGAAAAGGGCGAAGAAGGGGAGTAGGTGAATTAGAGGAGGTGTTAGAGGAAAATGAAGAAGGTAAAATAAATAAAAGGGGGGTGGGAGAAAAGCAAAAGCAGAAAGAAAAATTAAGATATGGGAATAAATTACGAGGAAGCGACAAGTGGGGAGGGAAGAGAGTACAATTTGTTAAATGTAGGCAAGTCCAATTTTAGGCAGGACAACGTCTGCCGGTCTGCTAGTTGTTTGTAAAAGGGGACAAACTTGTTTAAACTTTCGCTTTTATATTCAGTTACCGATGCTAGGAAGAACTGATATGACTCTTGGATAGCGTAAAGCTTTGCTTCTCTCAATAAACCACCCTATACATTCCATATTACTGAAAACTACGTGGTTATAAAAGCGCCGACACTTTCGTCATCTTTAATGTTGAAGTAATATTTGTGAGTGCTGATGTGTGCTTTTGAATTGCCTGTTTGTGTCCACCATTGACGAAGTATAACAACAATGATGACGTGAATAGCGTGAACACGAGAACAACAACAAACATTGTGCTTATATAGAGTTTTTGCTTTTCGTACCTCAATCATGTAATTATTTCCTCTTAGTAATTTAACCAAGTTGTTGAGGCTCGACCACCTTGGTCACCAACAATAAAAGCACAACGTTAAAAACTGCTACCATCCATATAGTGGTTACTTACAAATGCATGGCCAGCCATATATACATGCATATGTACATGCTTATATGTTCAGGAAGTAATACAAGGAGATTCTTGCGTGTTTTGATATTTTTCTTTTCGTTCAAACTTTTGCATTTTCGTACCTCGATTAAGACATGGAAAAATACTAAGTTTTTGTATTAGGGTGGCCCACCAAAAACGTAGCACTTCCGCAAGCATTTTAAAGTTTAGTATGTATTAGCGGGCCCGGCAGACTTTGGGCTTCGCAAATATTTACTGTGAACAACTTTACTATCACCCCTCCTCATCTCTAGTTTGTTGTACATTTGCCTCTCCATATCCATCTGTCCTATTGCTTTTCTTCGTTCCCTTTTACTCTCTAATATCACTTATCTACTTTTCTCTCTTTCCTCCTCTGCCTTTTCCTTTCCACATATTCCAGCCCCTCTGCCCCTTATTTCATTACTCTTTCCTTAACTTAAAACTTGCTATACTCAGTATATACTTGGGTTCACTAGTTACAGCATAGGCTATAAAAAAAAGGAAAAGTGGGCGGTGCCACGCTCCGAGGCCATATAAAATTTCAATTCGTCATAAATCTGAACGTATTTGGTTTAAACTAATGATATTTGGATATATGTGTCACTTGGTCAAGATCCCCTTATTTTTCTTATGTTTGCGCCGCATTGTGTCGATGTCTATGAAACTTTCACGATAGGTTCAGAAGTTCGCTGGGTATGACACAGGCTGTATATATTACTTGGAAAAGTGGGCGGTTCCATGCCTCCAGGCTATATAAAATTTCGAATTATATCTTTTGATGTTACTGTCACACGCTTGAAAAGTTAAGTTCATTCAAGAGGTCATTAAATACTCTAACAGGCAAAGCATATTTTGTTTCCTTGTTTTATCAGTTACTTACTTTGCACGAACAAGATATGTTTATAAAGACTCAATCAATAATTCGTTTTTTTATGTAACGCTGTTTATTGAAAAATTAAATTTGCCAACGTCTACTTATTTCCAGTCTAAAAATCTGCATCACATGTTAACCATAGTAAATAATATTTTAACAGATATTGTTGTATGAAAAAATCTATCTAACAACACCATTAGTCCCGAAGTGATGTTTTGTCACTGAAGTTTTCTAAATTAGAATTCCAATCGGATGTTATACTAAACCATATTCACAATCTGGCAACTTTTCCCTTTCTTCAACATCAACCTGTCACATTAATATTTGCATCAGAATGCTTAAGAGAAGGGATTGTCCAATTTAGCCATTTGGAATATATTTTGTTTAAAGTAATTTTTTGTGCCAGAGAAGCTTTGTAGTATTCAGATTCCTATTTGGTCTAAAATTAATGCACATACTCTATCTGATGTACAGGCAAAAATCCAGGTATCGACCACAATGTAATATTTTATATTAGGCAGAAATACTGTGACAAGGTCGCCATTGCTTTCGGCGACAGTGTCAAATCGGACGCCAGGAAATGCGCGAGCTCCTTTTGCCGGCTGTTTATAATGCATCCACCTGCGGATAGGACTAAGAGAAGAGCCTTCCGACGTGCGCGCAAACACAAACACTCTACTGCGCCCATTGCCGTCTCAGCCGCAGAGGTTAAGGAAGCCATAATGAAGGAAAAACCCTCAAAATCCATCGGACCCGACGGAATTGCCATGAAGATGATCAAACACCTTGGCCATGAAGGACAGAATTATTTAGCGGCTCTCTTCAATCTCTCTCTAACTACCTTCGTTATACCTGAGATATGGAAACAAGCGATTGTAGTTCCCCTATTAAAACCAGGGAAGCCGGCGAACCTAGGAGAGTCCTATCGTCCGATATCCCTCCTTTCGCCGGTAGCGAAATTGCTAGAGTCCATTCTGCTTCCTTACTTCGTTACAAATCTAAAATTGGCCGATCATCAACATGGTTTTCGCAAAAATCACAGCACGACATCCGCTTTGAACGCCATTACAACGCAGATTAACAACGGTTTGAATCAAAATCCACCAAACCATAGGACGGTTCTCGTGGCACTTGATCTGTCAAATGCATTCGACACGGTCAATCACGCCACTCTCCTCCGAGACCTGGATGAGACACCGCTCCCTGCCGGCCTTAAGAGGTGGACCGCTAATTACCTCAATGGTCGACAGGCAACAGTCAAATTTAGGAACAAGAAATCTAGACCACGAAGAATAAAACAAGGGGTGCCGCAAGGTGGTGTTCTCTCTCCCCTCTTGTTTAATTTCTATATTTCGAGACTTCCCCCCCCACCAGAGGGAGTCTCCATTGCTTCCTACGCTGACGACTGCACGATAATGGCCTCGGGCAAGGGTCCCTCCATTGATGAACTCTGTATAAGAATCAACAGCTACCTCCATGACCTTTCCAGCTTCTTCACCGAGCGTAATCTGACCCTGTCTCCGACTAAATCTACGGCGACCCTGTTTACCACATGGAATGCGCAGATGGGGCAAGAGTTAAATGTCCACGTAGATGGAGTACCTCTACCTACTGTCAACCACCCAAAAATCTTGGGCGTGACATTTGACAACGGCCTCACCTTCGCTGGTCATGCCACCGCAATAGCCTCAAAGGTACAGAGCCGCAATAAGATCCTCAAGTCAGTGGCCGGCAGTACTTGGGGAAAAGACAAAGAAACATTGCTTGCTACATATAAGGCTATTGGCCGGCCGGTTATTGACTATGCTGCGCCTATATGGTCGCCCAACCTTTCTGACACCAATTGGAGGAAATTGCAAGTCTGCCAAAACACTGCCATCAGAACTGCTACGGGATGCCTGCTTATGTCATCTGAGTCTCACCTCCATCAAGAGGCGAAATTGCTCAATGTTCAAGAGCACGCGGAACTCTTGAGTAGACAGTTCCTTCTGAACTGTCACAAACCTAGTCATCCAAACCGACATCTTTTGGATGTAGCACCGCCCCCCAGAGACATAAGGAGACATCTCCGTAAGCATTACGATGAGATCCGGCATCATATCTCTTTGCCGTTTGATCTGCGGAACCATAGACGGGCTCTAAATGACCTCCACACTGAGTCGGTAGACAGATCCCTCAGATCTCGGCCTGTGAATCCCGTTATTAATACTCAACCACCTGAATTGGCTGAAGAGAAGCGTGTACTTCCGAGGGAGACTAGAGTCATACTAGCACAACTTCGCTCTGGATATTGTAATAGGTTAAACTCTTACTTATGCAGACTGAACCCCAACATACCAAATACATGCCCTGCATGTGGTATGACCCCTCATGATACCATACATCTCTTTTCCTGTTCAGTTGAACCCACTCTTCTAACACCCACATCACTCTGGTCCAACCCTGTGGAAACTGCGCATTTCCTCGGACTTCCGTTAGAAGAGCCTGATGACAATTTAGAGTGATCGAGCCCATTGGGCAGGGCGAAGCACTGTTAACAACAACAACAACAACTGTGACGAATTCGATGATTCCTTGATTATCAATCCTGGGTTCGATCACTATAAAGTCGAATAAACACACGCACAGATAATGTAAGTAATAGCTAGTTTTATTTACTAGTAATAAACGCAAAACAATTTTAAGAGTTTGATAACTTTACAGTAGTTCACTATTGAACGCTTGAAAATAAACTGATCAACCTGCCTTGCTTGGTCACCGCCTTATATAGTCCAACTGGGTACTTGCCTACGCACCGAGAACTTTCTTGGTTATTCGCTTTTCGTGTTCTGGAAGGGTCGGTGTTATTTATTGGAATCTCCTCTTTGCATCGTATTCGCAAACACTCGCGCCATCTCTCTTCCTCTTCCTAGTTACACACTTGCATGCATAAGCGTAGCCATCGTTATCTCACCTGTGTTTAACTAGTGCTGGGAGTGTTATTGAGTTAGGGATGGTACATGCTTGAGAATAATCGCCACACTGCCCTCCACCTAAGTCTGATCGTCCCGATCAGACACATTGCCGGAACCAAACGCAGCTAGCCTTTCTAAATGGACCACTTTCATCTTATTCCTTGGCCTTCCCATAGTTTGTATGCGATATACCACATCGTTGATCCGTTTTATGACTTTGTATGGGCCTTTCCAGTTACATTGTAGTTTTGGGGACAAACCTTTCCTACGCTGTGGGTTGTATAGCAGCACTAAATCTCCTTCTATAAACCCTTCCGAATTTATTGCTTTGTCGTACCTGGCCTTCATTTTATCGCTCATGATCTTAGTCCGTTTTCTCACAAGGTCGTGAATTTCTCTCATTTCTTCTTCCAATACGCTAGTAGATTTCCGAGCATTCACTCCTGCATCAGCGTTTATCCCAAACTTTAAGTCAGCTGGCAATCGAAGATCATTCCCGAAAATTACCTTTGCAGGAGTCTGACCAGTTGTTTCATGTACTGCAGAGCGATATGCGATTAGGAATAAGGAGATGTGAGTATCCCAATCCTTCTGGAATCTATCCACTACTTTCCTCAGGTGCTCTGCCAACGTTCTATTGAATCGTTCCACCATGCCATCTGACTGAGGATGTAGTGCAGTTGTTCGAGTTTTCCGAATGCCCAATGTCTTGCACATTTCCTGGAACACAGCTGATTCGAAATTTCTGCCTTGGTCAGAATGTATCTCCATCGGTGCACCAAACCGAGCTACCCAATTGTTAGTAAACACTTCTGGTGTGGTTTCTGCCTCCTGATTTGGAATAGGGTACACTTCTGGCCATTTGCTGAAATAGTCCATAACTACCAGTACATATTTGTTTCCGAGTTTGCTAGTAGGAAATGGACCAGCTACATCCATGGCTATCCTCTCAAATGACGCACCTGAGTTGTACTGTTTCATTTGGCCATGGCTCCTTGATTTCGGTCCTTTAGCTTTGATGCATACTTCACAGTTGGCAATCCACTCCGCGACCGATTGACGGCAACCAACCCAATAGAATCTTTGCTTGACTTTCTCCAAGGTCTTGGTGACTCCAAGATGACCTCCGCTTGGACCGTTATGTAATTCATTGAGTACATCAGGGATTTTCTTCCTTGGGACGACTATCAGCTTTCGAACACATTGACCATCCCCACTCTCCCATATTCGATGCAAACAACCGGATTCTAATTGCAAACTATTCCACTGTGCCCAATATGACTTGGCAACAGGACTTTCTGCTGACATCTTCTCTCTTGATGGTCGCTCGTTTCGTTCGATTCCTTGCATTACACGTGTAAGATCTGGATCTTCGTGCTGAAACCTCCTTAATTGATCCATGTCCCATTCGTCCGTAGATGTTATAGTCATGAGCCGCACATCTATAATGTCTTCCTTGGCTTCAGCTTTGGAACAATGCTTGCATTCCAAGTTACATGGTCTTCGTGACATTGCATCAGCATTTCCGTGGGTGCTACCTTTGCGATGCTCTATGGAAAAGTCATAACTTTGCAGTCGCTCTATCCACCGTGCCAATTGACCTTCCGGATTACGGAATTGTAAGAGCCATTTCAACGCTGCGTGGTCTGTCCTGACGTGGAATCGCTGCCCATAGAGATACTTGTGGAAATGCTTAACGCACTCTACCAATGCCAACAGTTCTCTCCGGGTTACACAATAGTTCCTTTCAGGCTTCCCAATTGTTCGGCTATAATATGCAACTACCTTCTCCTGTCCATCAACAATCTGAGACAAAACACCTCCTATAGCATAACCACTCGCATATGTATCCAGAATAAACTTTGAACCTGGATTTGGATATGCTAACATCGGGGCAGTGCATAGTCGTTCCTTCAATGTTTGAAAAGCCACCTCCTGTTCCTTCTTCCATTCAAAACTCATATTCTTTCTCGTAAGGTCATGGAGACTACTAGCTACGCTGGCAAAATTCGGTACAAATCGACGATAATACGTGCACAGCCCAAGGAAGCTCCGTAACTCATGCAAATTTCTCGGTCTTGGCCAATCCTTTACGGCTTCGATCTTTTCCTTAGCAGTGCAGATTCCCTCCGTAGTTACCTTGTGACCCAAATAACTTACTTCCTTTTTAAACAAGGAACACTTCTTAGGACTTAGTTTCAGACCAGCACCAGCTATTCTTTGGAAAACTTCCTCCAAGTTCTTTAGGTGTTCCTCAAAGCTTTTTCCCAGCACGATGATGCCTTCGAGGTACACCAAACATATTTGCCAGTGCAATCCTTTTAGTATCTGGTCCATGAGTCTCTCAAAAGTAGCTGGAGCATTGCATAGCCCGAAGGGCATTACCGTAAATTGCCAAAGCCCTTCTCCAACGCTGAAGGCCGTCTTTTCTTTATCTTCATCCTTCACCTCCACTTGCCAGTAGCCGCTTTTCAAGTCCAGTGTGGAAAACCATTTCGTGCCAGATAACGAGTCCAGAGTATCGTCGATTCTTGGCAATGGATAACTATCCTTCTTCGTTACGACGTTCAATTTTCGGTAATCCACACAGAACCTCATTTTTCCATCCTTCTTTTTCACTAGTACTACCGGTGAGCTCCATGGACTAGCTGATGGTTCGATCACGCCGCTGTCACTCATTTCCTGTATAATTTCTCTTACCACTTGTCGTTTGGCCAATGGAATACTACGAGGAGCTTGGCGGATTGGTCTTGCATCACCAGTATCAATTTGATGCTTCACAACTTTAATCCGACCTGGTTTGGAACCATCCTTGTCAAATATGCTCGAGTACTTTGATAGAAGTCCCTTTGCCTTTTTCTGATGATCTTTTTCGAGGCCTGCCGTCCACGACGTGATATCATCTGAAAGATTAATCTTGATGGTAGAATCATTTTCCTGAAGCTGTTCACAATTGATAACTACCTCGACCTCTTGGCATTGTCCCAATATTGCTCCTTTGGAAAGTTTAATCGGCGATTTGAACTCATTAAGTACTCTTACCGGTACACGTCGGTCTTGTTTTGTCATGGCCAGGGTTTTTCCTACTAATATGTTCGTCCTTGATTTGTTTGCTGCCTCGACAACCCACAATTTGTTTGTCCCATAATCTCCATCAATCTTTGCCGATATGATTGCTTCCGACTTCGGTGGAATTTGTTGGCTCTCCTCCACAAGCACTCGCTTACTAACGTATTTGTTTTCGTAACCAAAATTTAATGGCACATCCATGTTCTGGTAACTCATAATCCTGTTTTGCATGTCAATCTTGATGCCTTGCTCGCTTAAGAAGTCCACACCAACTATGATTACATCAACAATATCTGCTACTATAAAACTGTGTAGAACGGCCACGTTCCCAATTGCGATTTCACATGTTACTTCTCCTAGGACATGGGTGTCCTCACCAGTGGCCGTACGTAACTTTGCTCCATGCAATGGTCTCACCTCCTTGTTGACTAAATCAGATCGAATTATGGAATGCGATGCGCCTGTATCCACAGTTAGTAAGTGCTCTTTTCCATCCACATATGCAACAACAGTAACATTACTAGCTTTCCTTCCGATCTGTGAGACAGAGATTATGGAGCAGTCAGTTGCGGGAGCCAGTCCACGTTCCTTTCGGCTAGCTCGATTTAGTTTAACGACTGATTTGGTTGGGAAATTTGCTCATCTCCTTCAGCTTTGCGTTTTCGTCCACCTGAATTGCTGGGGTTACTGGAGCCAGTGCCGCAATAACGTGCTATGTGACCTGGTTTTCCGCACTTAAAGCATTTAATGGCACCATCACTTTTTTTCTGTACTCCGTTCAACGCTTCCAAAATTTTGTCTACCCAAGCCGGAGTTTCCACTTCTACACGATGAGCCTTGTATGCAGGTTTACTTAATAGCGAGGCTGTTTCCTGCGTTAGAGCATGTGATACCGTTTCAGAGAATGTCCGTTTGAGGTTTGCATATGTGGCCCGCTTCGTCTCTACATCGCGTATTCCATTTATAAAACTTTGGATTTTTACCCTCTCAGTGTACTCCACGGGTGCGTCCGCATTTGCTAGATGGGCCAATCTCTCGATGTCCGATGCAAATTCCTGCAAAGTCTCATTAGGTTTCTGGGATCGATTCTGTAGCTCTATTTGGTATATCTGCTTTCGATGTTCGCTACCATAGCGTCTCTCAACCGCACCCATCAATGCATCATAACTGTTCCTTTCGGACTCGGGAATAGTCTGTAAGGTTTCTGCTGCAGGTCCCTTCAATGCCACGAATAGTGCTGCAACTTTATCTTCAGTGCACCAATTATTCACCGCAGCCGTCTTCTCAAATTGTAGCTTAAATACCTGGAATGGAACAGAACCATCAAAGGAAGGTGATTTTACCTTGGGCGTATTCCCTAAAGCAGATTGACGATTTAGTTGCAATTCCTGGATACCACCTCTCAATGCATCTACATCAGCATCGATTTTCTCCTGCAATTGTGCAATTTTTGCATCTTGCACTTCTAGTTTCGATGACACCTTTGCTTCCTGTTCTTCCAACTGCGATAAGATATATGCCTTCTGTTCTTCCATTTGAGATCTCATGTATGCCTTCGTTTCATCTAGCTGAGCTGAAATCTGGGATGTCATATGTGTCTTCTGTTCCTCGAGCCGAGATGCCATTCGAGATGTAATACGTGTATCCTGTTCTTCAAGCTGAGAGGCCATGTGTGCCTTCTGTTCTTCAAGCTGAGATGCCATGTGTGCCTTCTGTTCTTCCAGCTGAGATACTATACAAGTTTTCTGTTCTTCCATTTTAGTCGACATCTGAGTTAATACGGCCAATATCATGTTTGTGTCCACGGTTGCTATTGGATTCGGATACTCCTTTTTTTCTTCCATTTTTGTCAGTGCCTCCTCCACAAGATGAAAACCATGATCATCAACGTTGATTCCTTCTGCTTCCATAGCCTCTCGCAATCGTGACTGTAACTCTGATTTATTGCCTGTAGTGTTTAGTCCGCGTTGTTCCAACTCATTTTTGAGTTGCTGAATCTTTAATTCATTCAGCTTCGCCATTTCCTTGTTATCCTTGAAATCACTGGTATTTATTCAACAATACCGCTTCTGACACCAATTGTGACGAATTCGATGATTCCTGATTATCAATCCTGGGTTCGATCACTATAAAGTCGAATAAACACACGCACAGATAATGTAAGTAATAGCTAGTTTTATTTACTAGTAATAAACGCAAAACAATTTTAATAGTTTGATAACTTTACAGTAGTTCACTATTGAACGCTTGAAAATAAACTGATCAACCTGCCTTGCTTGGTCACCGCCTTATATAGTCCAACTGGGTACTTGCCTACGCACCGAGAACTTTCTTGGTTATTCGCTTTTCGTGTTCTGGAAGGGTCGGTGTTATTTATTGGAATCTCCTCTTTGCATCGTATTCGCAAACACTCGCGCCATCTCTCTTCCTCTTCTTAGTTACACACTTGCATGCATAAGCGTAGCCATCGTTATCTCACCTGTGTTTAACTAGTGCTGGGAGTGTTATTGAGTTAGGGATGGTACATGCTTGAGAATAATCGCCACAATACTATATTATCTTTTTTTTTCCTATTTGACGCTTGATTAAGACAGAACACCACACTAATAAAATTTATGGGTTTTAACAGTATTTTTGCGCATTTAACTGACGGATAATACTATCGTAGCAGTAATAAGTAAATATATATTTTTTTTGGAAAAAGTGGATCTTAACAAACGGTTTTTGTTTCGAGTATTATTGAGCACCGCAGATTTTTTTCCTTTTATTTTAAAGAAAAATGCAGATTTTCTTATTTAAAAGAAAAAAACATACTTTTTAGTTATACCCTTGTAAACTTAAGCTTATGGTAGGATAAAATATAATAAATTAAATTTTTGAAAATTTTTTTTAATTTAAATTTTTTTTAAAAGGCACTCTCAAAAAAAAAATTTCAGAAAGACCTAATTTTAAGAACTTTATTTACGAAACTCATTAGTTAGAAACAAAAAATAAGACCAGATCGTTTATCTTGGATAAATTATCTTTCCAACAATATCAAACAAGTTGACATACGTGACAACGATCTTTATCCTTTTTGCCCGTTCATACAGCACTGTGCGCACCGAGGGAACCACTGCAAATTTCATGAAGAGCGGTGATTAACTTTGAACGGCAATAAGTGCAAATAAAAACCAAAAAAATGTGTCACCGCCCCTTTCCTAAAATGTATGTATCTTGATAAGAGGACACATATATTCAGATATCTTTAATCTAAACCAAATACGTTTTAACGTATGACGAATAGAAATTGTATATTGCCCGAAAGCGTCACCTGCCCACTACTCTAAATCATATATGCTATATCCGGCGCCACATAAACCTACTGTGAAATTTTTTTAAAGATCTAACTAGGGGGCATCCGCCCTGGTGCAACAGTTTGGGGGTGGCATAACGAGCTTCGCTGTGTCTCAAAATTAAGAAATGATACAAACATTTTTTTTTATAAAATATATATATTTTTTTTCAAACAGAGTTTTAAATCTATGAAAAAAAATGTCGTTGCAATTTTTTATGATGCTGAATAATCTTTCACACGAATCTACTCAAAAGGTATACTTAGTAATATTTATTTGCAATGCTGTCCCTTATGTCTTGTAAGTTTCACCCCATTGAGAAAATGTGTAGAAAAAGTTGTTCAAGTCAACCGGATAAAGCTCGATAAGTTTCTTCCATTAACTTTTATTTTGAGAACTCATCTTTGTAAAAATCCTTGGGAAGTTGTATTTTTTTTTTTCAAAGTTAAAAAATAAACTAAAACGTTCTTGGATATTCTTAAATTTTCTATTGAAAGCTTATCCAAAGTTTTAATCAGATATCATAGCTTTTCAATCTTCACTGAAAGAGTTCAGCTCAAAACATTGCATTGGTTGGCGTATAGCTATATTCGTAATCTTATAGTAAGAGAAAAACCAAAATGCAATTCGTTGGTAAGGGGTAGGAAATTACGATAAAGCACCAAGGATTGAATTGTTTCTCATAAGGTTGGTTGAATCAGCTGTTTTAAAAGGTAACCAATAACGCACCAATAACTGGACATCAATGAACAAACTGTTTACGTTCCTTGGGATAATAATTCTCTCAATTTGGAAGGAGTACACTCAGCCCACTAGGCAGTAAAACTTATTGGAGCAATACAGCGTCTCTTCACTTATTTTTCCTCCTCTATCCATAGAATAGACATACTTAAATAATGCGGGAGTATAAAGGTCAAAAGGCATTGTGAAACTAGGTGGAGCCGAAGCTGTGAAACCTTTGTCAACACAATTGGACAATTGCAAATGTTCACAGACCAACTGAATGATTAAAAAGGCGACTTGTGCGACCGTGCCATTTGTAAAGCTAAAGCAAAAAGTAACGAGTTGGATGTGAGTACTGTCCAAAGAATTCAATAAAAGTTAAATGTGCGAGATGATCTTTCCAATGACAAAAATGGATGTTTTTATGGCTTATCTTTGGTATTCTTACTGACTTCATTTGGATTCTTATGGTTCTTTATATCAGTTACATAAGCTTTGTGCCGTCGTTTCTTTTTGGACGAAAGCTTCCATAAATTCCATTAATTTGTATACCTAGAAGAGCTCCGCACACAAGGTATATTCGTTTATTTTCACTTAACGTCAGTACATAGCGAAATAATCGACACGAGATAGATATTGATATACATACTTAATTCAAAAGAAAAATAGAAGCTGATTAATCCATGTCCGTCCGACCGTCTGTGAACACGATAGCTTGATTAAATTTTGAGATATCTTTTTGACATCTGGTAAACATCTAACTCGCCATCGCTGTTTAAATTTAGCGCAAGCCCAATTTTTACGTATCGAAATTTTGGAAAATATAAAGAAATGTGAGTCAAATTTGATATGCACATTAAAATTAAGGCATCCAATTTTTGGAAATTTTTGAAAAAGAAAGAAATTTTTCAAAAACCGTTGAAGTATCACAGAAGAACAGTGAAGAATAAAAAAATATTTTAAGGAATACGCCTATATTATATAAGAGATATTTATATGATCATAGACCAATACAATAGGCAATATCTCGGCGAAAAATTACTCTATGCCAAAATAGGCGTGGCTCACCCGTTTTATAGTGTATTATTGCATTAAAATTTAGTAAATTTCTATATACTTCTTTGTCAGATTTAAAGCCGATTGGATAACATGAAAAATGCCCATATGAAGCTGTGCCTCAGTTTACTTCCCCATAAAGCCTAAGCGGTTGCACAGCGACGTTTAGCACCACTACCAGTTTAGTCAGAATTGGGAAGGACCTCTGCGAGCAGTTTGAAACTAAACCAGCTTTCAGGCAAGATGGAATTTCTTTAATTTGATACTGGAGAAAATAGTACAAGGTGCGAAAACTTTACCGTACTTCAAGAATATTTTATGAGAACTTACAGTTCCTGGCATATTATGACGACATTGACATCATCGGCCCTAAATCTCATTCCGTAACTTCTGCTTACTCCGAACTGAGAAAATACTTTTGGCTGTGAACGATGATAAACCGCAGCACCTGTTGTCCGACAGAGACTCGGCCAGCATACGGCATGGACACTGTTGGCGTTTCGGATTAACGCCAGTTTGCAAACCGAAAAAGCGAGTGGAACACTTGATGAGACAGCCAACCCCGTTTAAGCATGTATACATACTTATCGTCGCTTAAGTGATATCTCAATTACGCTGTTTTGCAACTACGAATTGTATAATTTTAAGACGAATGTTGGATCCTTTGAATACTTTTCCAAATCATTATGTAGTTTTCTTGCGAACAACTTGATCTTAAATGTTTGACGCAATGTTGGTTACGCAGTTTTGCACTGCAACAACGATACATTCATACAAATGAAACATTATATGTGACCTGGTCTACGAAAAGGGAGCTAACGTGAGAAAACTAGTTTTCTGGGAAACAGCTGTTAAAAATAAACAACTCGTTTCGTCAGTTTCTCGTTATCTCATTAATTGTTCTTTCCAGAGGCTTCAAGGACGTCCAGTAAGTGTTGTTTTTGGTCGGAGTATTATTATAGTTCATCGTGTAAGTTGCTAGTGTGGAACATTTAAAAAAGTAACACTGAAGAAGTGACGTTTACTCTAATACTGCGCAGCTGCTGTTGTCTTGTTTTCATTCGTGTCTCTTTCCGGAGGGAACTTTCAAACAAGTTTTGACTTTTTGGATTCTACCACGTGAAAAAGCATCTCATCTTCCATCCGAATCAACTAAAAAGTGAAAATTTATTTTTTGACACCTAAGCTGCCTTTTCGTAGACCAGGTCACATATACACATATTAAGAGTTAATACAAAACTCCACACCAGGCATAATGTCTTAAGCCTGGACTCAATGACTAGCCTCTTGGGCGTTTCAGGCGTTCTAGACTTCATGACCATGAAATGGGATTGTACTTTGGCCCGATGTTTGTAAGTATGGGAAGAAGTGATGGAACCTGCAATAAATATACTGAAATGATCAGGACGGTGAGCTGAGTCGATTTAGGCATATCCGTCAGTCCGTCTGTCTGTCTATTTGAATACAGCCTAGTCCCTTAGTTTTAGAGATATCTGGCAACCAACAAAATCGGACCAATATAACATACATCCCCCATAGAATCCATTGCTTCGGTAAAGGGGTTTTGGGCTATAACTCTTGCAATTAAGTAGCTAGGAGTTTAAACTTTTGCGCTTATTATATAAGTAGTGTAGATGGTGAAAATCAGTCAGGGTATTCGTTTATATGCTTATATGTTTCGTAAATTGTGTAAAGCTAGTATATATGTCATTTTTCATACAAGTTTACGATACATATACGAAATTAAACGAAAACCCTGAGTAAGATTGTACCAGTATAATAAGGGTATTCGTTTAACATCTTATTTGACTTGTATATAGTAAGTTGAAGACCTCGTAAAACATTTGTCAAAATTTCTATGAAAGATATTTTACATAGCGCAAGTTTACGCATAGAATTTGCCTCGTAAACGATATGTTAAACTTACTAGACAAAGAAGGCAACCTTAATTATTAATGAAAACTGATTATTAAAATTTGAAATTTCCAATTAAATAATTGAAAAAATTTCTGAACGGTGGGGGGATTCTCGTGAAGATAGTATTGGTAATTGACAAACTAAATTTCGTACAAATTTATAATGCAAAAGATTTGAGTTAAAGCTGTTAAAAGGACCATTTGCCACTTAAATTCAGAACTTTCAGAGATTTCAATAAATATTTCACCAGAGTATTCAGGATAGTTGTGCTGAGTCTTTCGTCTATAACGACATAATCCAGTTAGTTTTATATTTCGTCATCGTCAGCGAAGGTCTTATAAACTGCGTAGTCGGTAATCCGATTTTAACATTTCAATGAGATCATCTGCCCATACTCATCTCGGTTGATAGGCCTGCTGATTTCATAATATCCTAATGCCGTACTTTTGTCAAATTAAAAACAAGTAAGGACGGCGCTGTCTTCGGCTGTGCCGAAGGCTTTATACCTTTCATGAATATGTGCAAACTTAAATACGCATTGTTTAAAGTTCTCTAAAACTTTGTCAGCAATACATTTAATTTTCTTTTACCATCTATAAGCAAATATCTCACCAAGTTTCAAGTTTTAATATTTCAAAATGAGGGATAAATGGCCATAATCCTCTTATCTGAACGATCGGTTGCATGGGATATATACTATATATAGCTCCGATCTTGCTGACTTTTTTACGAAATCTTTTACTATCCATAAGAAAATATCTCACCAAGTTTCAAGTTTCAATCTTTTAAAATGAGGGAGAAATGGCCATAATCCTCTTATCTGAACGATCGGTTGTATGGGATATAGACTATATATAGCTCCGATCGGACCAAAGCTAATATACCATTTCATGTTCATGAAAGGTATAAAACTTAGACTGCAAAGGCTACATACAACACAACTATATACAGAATGTCTTTGCATTTTTCACTTACTTATAGCAGGGACACACATTGTAGTATAGTACCACGATCTATAATGTCTCACCTTCATACCACGAGTATTTGTATACTGGTTGTAGTATACTCTAAACTACAGTATCGATACTGTAGAATCTATACCACATGCGTATCATGGGTATTACACAATTTTTTTTATTATTTAAAAACCGAAATACCCTTGATATAACTCCTACAAATTTGCACCGATAACTGAAATTTGAGACACAATAGCTTGATGCTCCGCCCGTGCCCATAGCTCATATCGTCGGTAACTGAAATTTGTGTCAAAAATGAGATTTGCTCACCAGGGCCTCAGGGGATCCATTCGATAGTACTAAAAACTTGGATTTTTGTACACTAGGATGCCAAATAACGGCACTAAAGCAAACCGGGGATACATTGTTCCATAAAATATGGCTGCAAAACCGAGCATGTTTTAGCTAGTTCGTAAATAAAGACGGAATCATAAAAATTTATTTGATTTAAAATATTACCGCAAGACTTATTATATTTTGGTTCCATGAGGGTGAATTCAAAGCATTCTCTTATCGATATACAACTTTAAAACCGACAAATAAAGAACCTCCACAGATAAAGGCACCAAAAACAATACCGAGTCAGTTTTCGATATACGTTTAAAGAATTATTTTATTTAATTGGCTGACCTGTAACCGTAACAGTCCTCGTGTAATCGGTAGTGTTCTACCTTACTGAATGCCACAGGTTCTATTTCCAGGAAGTTGATATACAAAATTTAAATGCTTCGGACAATAGATCGGAAAATGTACGCTTTTAATATGTTTTCGATATATGTGTAATATTTGAATATAAGGATGCAACTCAGGAAGGTAGGATGGATACATCGCAAACCATTTTTAAAGAAATTTCTGATATGAGCCTTGGAAAAGGATAGCCGAAAAAGTACCTGTAAATAGCAAATTATTAAGAGAAGTTAAAATAGGTGCGTATTATTAATGAGAAAGTTTGTCAAATTTGTCAAACTTATTTTCTTTTGAAAATATAAATAAAGGTGTTCGCTTTTCCAAGGTCTAAGGAATTCAATAACCCTTATTTTGGAATACATATCATTAGTGTGGAAACCGCGGTTTCAGATTCATTCTGACAAAATGGAATCGGCTTAAAAACATTTTTTTTTGCATTGGAAGATGTAACAGTCTAAAACTTCAACAGCGGCCTACATTACAGAGTCGCCAAGAAGTGCTTGGGTCCTTAAATTATTAAATTGATCTAATGAGAGGTTGGCTTAGATGTCCTGTCCTTTTAATCTATACAGTCATAGCTACCATTCGAAATTCTAAATCTACAAAGAATAGTCATAGTTCTACAGTGCTAAGTGATCCTATACTCTGTTGCTCAGAGTCGCATATATTTCGACATCAAAAACATATTAATGGTACTCATTTATAATAGCAAACTTATTGCATATGTTGTAAACGTCGCGAAATGGCAAAGTCGCAACTGAACTGTCAATTTTTGTATGCAATTTGCTTTGCGACAGAATGGCAACTATGCGAGCCTATTTTGAGTGGCATCTATGCAAATTTGTCGCAAACATCAGCTGATCATTAAAAGAGTAGAAAGAAAGCGTGCACAAAATTTTTCTGGGAAAATGGAAGAAGTAAGTATATTTAACTTTTATGCACTAATATTTATCTGTAAATAACAATTGTCTGTGTTCTATATGTAGATGTGTTTACAGAAAAAACGTGCGCGGGTAAATGGAACCTTTCGGTGGACAGAAAAGTTAACAAAAGACTTAGTGACCACTATAGTGGAAAGTGTAGCAGCTAATCCGGAACAGTTTGAGGTAACATTTTTTGCCTTTTCTAATCAGTGGTATAACATTAAGGCCCGGTTTTTCAGTCCTTGGTTAAGCTCAGTTTAAACTAAGTTTGCTTAAACTCGGCATAAATTTAAACTCCAGTTAAACTGCAGAGCGGTTTTTCAGTGTGAGTTTAAGGCCGCTTTTAATATTTGCTTTTTATACGGCAACATTGGTTTTTTCTTTATCTAGATACGGCAACAGATAATATTTGTATACATATTCAACGCCATTGCTTCTCCTCAGTATTGTAATAGTTAGCATTTCGCCAATTTCTGCATCACTATAATCACTTTCGTCAGATGATATATCCAGTATTTAATTAAATATAAAAATATCGTCCTTTCTTAATTGCGTTCAGCTTACTGTTTCACAACCAAAAGCATCAAATATGCAAAACAGCTGACAGGTTAACTAGAATTTAACCCTGCCGAATTGACCGCTTAAACTACGTTTAAACTTCGTTTAAAGTTGACTGAAAAACTGCGTAACAAGTTTAAGCTTAGTTTAACTGACAAATTGAGTTAAACTTGTACTGAAAAACCGGGCCTAAATGAACTAATTGTAGAAACCAACTGCTCAAAAGTTCTATGAGCGTATTGCAGCAAACTCAACAACCTTAGGCAGCATCAAATGGGATGTTATGCGCACAAAAATGAGGCACCTTAAAACGAGTTTTTCGTCCGCACTGAAATGGAAGGGTGAAACAGGTGCGGGATTGCTCGAAAGTGGCGATGTAAAAAGTGTTGAAGATTACATAAACAAAATGTGTCCATTTTATGATGACCTGTACGCAATATTTGGACAGCGCGTCAATGTGCAGCCGCCGGCCATATATCAATCGTCTATGCCCGTGACATCGTTGGTTACAATTGCAGTAGATATGTTGGAAGAAAATGATTCCATAAGTTTACCTGAAACTCCTTTGGTCAGTCCATCCGTGATGATTCCTTCTCCATCAGAGTGCGCTGCAAGCCCGTCCGCCGCATCAGGTGCTAGCACGATTAATACTACTACACCAAAACGAAATTTAAAAAGACCCCAGAACTCAAGCCCATTTGCTTTATTATTTGAAATTCAAACGAAAAGAGTGGAATTAGAATCACAAAAACTGGAACTCGAAAAGGAAAAAGAGCAAAACAAATTCGAGTTGCAGAAACTACAACTGGAGAAAGAAGAAAGGATCGAAATGGAGAAAATAAGACTGGAGCACGAAAGATTGAAAAGTGCTGATATATCATAACTTAAAATTCTTGTTTCAATTAAATGTTGAATGGTTTTTTGAATGTGTAATGTGAATTATATCTGAATTAAATGCTGAAGGAAACAAATCGGTTTTTTTTCTTGAATATGTAGTGTTTAGAGTTTAGTTTAGAATAGTTTAGTTTAGTTGCAATTAGTTTAGTTTAGTTTATTTTAAATGAGTGTAGATAAGCTTAGATTAGTTTTGGGTAATTCTATACGACAGCACGTAACTGCTAATGTACGTCCTAAAATATTTGGAAAGGTATCAATAATCCGAAAGCGGAAATCCGATATTTTATGTCTGTTCAGAGATATTTGCAATTTAAGTTGACAATTTTCTGTCATTTTCATGTGGTTGTTGTAATCACAGATTAGGGTGTACCGAAAAGTGCAAAAAGTGTGTTCTGCGCAGAAATATTGTGGACCGCGTAGCCGGTGTTGGACACGCTAAGGGTTATTTTTTTGAAGCGCGGCCGAAGGCCGCCTACGCAGAAAGGTGTTTTGCACATAAATACCTTGGATCAAGCCCCCTATTTGGAATCGGACCTGGACCTTTTTTGGGGTTTTTGCTAATAACTTTTCACCGAAACAAATTATTTAATTTCCGCTTTCGGATTATTGACATAGAGATCAAAACGCGTCGTTTCATACTTTCCCGGGGTTTTTGGACGTATATTAGCAGTTACGTGCTGTCGTATAGAATTACCTAGTTTTGTTTGGTTTATTTAAAATTAGTTTAGATTAGTTTAGTTTAGATAGGAATTATTTAGATTAGATTATTTGCTTAGGTGAGTTTAGTTTTATTTAATTTAGTTCAAATTAGTTTAGATTGATAATTAATTTATGTATATACACACATATGCATTGATTTACACATTGAACTTGAATTTATTGCAGAAAAGTTGTCATTTGTTGACTGTTTGCATGATTCAACATTTCGTAGATGGTTTGTCGCACTGCTTCCCCTTCATTAACTCCAGCACTAGGTAGTGATTCTAAAACATCGTTCTGGGATTCCTCAAGCTCGTAATCGAAACGATCGTCTAGTTGAAGTATAAGATTGTGCAACAATGCACAGCAGAGAATCCATTTGTTTACTTTTTTCATGCCATTTGCATCCTTGATTTGAAGTCTCAAACTCTTCAAGCTGCCAAACCTTTCCTTCATCATTCCATAACAATGTTCGATTCTTATCCTATAACGACTGAATATTTTGTTAAAAAAAGTGCGCTTAACCTGTGTTAGCTCCCTAGAGTTTTCTCTAAATGGTGTTATAACAGTGCGTGACAATTTATAGGCACTGTCACCAGCGATGCATTCAGCTCCTCCAAAAAATGCATCAGATTCATGCGACAATTCGCAGTTATTGAAAATTCGTGCATCATGTACGCTACCTGGATAGCCTAGCACTAAATGTCTAATTTGAAGCTTATGGTCACAAACGGTTTGAACTTTAACGGAGTATTGGTGCTTTCGTGAAAAGTAAGCTTCTGGGTCTTGAGAAGGTTTTTCCGCCAAAGGAATTTCGGTACCATCGACGTATCCCACGCAATTTGGCAATTCATCCCAGGTCTCTGACACGAGCTTTTTACGTTCATCCGCATTTGGCCAAAACAGATACCGATCGTTATGCTTTAACAGGGCATTAAAAATTCGCTCAGTCAAATTCTAATATAAAGAAAAGGTCAATATTCACTTAACAAAACAATGACGGACACTAACCTGAATAATACCACCATCGCTAACTCCGAACAAGCCAGCAATCTTAGATAGAGTCGCACCTTCACCGCTTGAGCCTAAGCGATATAACACAATTGCTAATTGTGTTTCGAGATGGAATTGCTTGCAAGAACGTATCTGGTTGAAGGCCTCATCGTCCTTTATTAAATTTAAAATAAAGTCGAAGGTTTTCCAGTTTACGCGCGTAATATTTTTGAACCTGCTCTCATCAAGTTCCCATAACACGTCTTTCAAAAACTCCTTACACTTGGGAACACTGTTTTGAATAAACGGCACACTGTATCTGCATTCCTCTCCCAGTGCCAAAACAATCAGAAGATCCTCCACTATGTCATCTTCTTTTCTTGCCTTCTCTTCTACCAGTAAACACAATTTTACTCATATAAAGCAAAATAACAATTTAAATATATACCTTCGTCCTCAAAAAACATTTCTATAATCATTAAATCATTTAATGCAGATTCCTCCAATAATTTAAGAAGTTTTTGTTCTTGGCTTATTCTCGGCATTTTTAATTTTTTTCTTTGAACAAAAAAACAGCTGACTTGTAAGAGTTTTGCCATTATGTTTTGCCATTGGTCACTCATTTAACAGTAGTGGCAACTTTGTAACTTTGCAATTATTGTATACATGCCAAATTAAATGAGTACCATTACTAAATATGTAAAATTACGTTTAAGCTCATGCAATAATATTATACTGTGATATTTATTTGTTAAATCTGTAGACTTAATTAATAAATAAATGAATAACCATTTTCGATGGACGTCAGGAGAAGCTTCCAATTTTCTTTATGTTCTGTTTTTTTTAGAGTTGGCAAATATTCGTGTACCTGTGATTTTGTCACAGCGACTGGAAGGTCACAGTAAATCGGAGCGACAGCTTCAAATAAAATGCCGTGACTGTGACAGCATTTGCTCCCCGCTACCGTTCCCAATCACGGTTGCCACTAAACGCAATTATAGCTGTTATAGGAGCAAATGGCTGCTCACATATGAATCTATGATTTTAGCTGCGACTAAGTATCAGTAGATGGCGCAGTCACAATTCAAGATCCATTGAAAATATATGTGAAATGTTAAGCTGCCTGGCGACACGCAAGCATATGCTGCTGGTAGCCATAGCAACGGGTGGTTACCATAGCAATCGGCGTGAACGACGGGTAGTCGTGCTCACACGTACTTGTTGTCGGCTTTCGTTGATGAAAATCAAAAATTTTAGATTTTTTCGCTTGACGGCTGGTCTATTTGATCGCTGCCAACGTGTTTGACAAGCATTAGTGTGTTAGTTTTGTGAGAACGTGAAATGAGCAGTCTCGCGGAAGAAAAAGATTTTACGTTGCGGTTTATTGAAACCTACGAGTGCATGATGCTTTTAACTCTTTTAAGAGGTTCTCATGCGTAAACTGTTTACGTTTTGCATCCACAATTTTCTTTTTTTAATTTTTTTCTTTTTTTCCGCCAAAACAACTGCAGTTACAAGCAATAAAAAATCGTCATCCGATGACATGTTTACGTCCGCACGCTACGAATTTTCAATACAAATGGCGCTTGATGCTTTATGCTTGTATGGTGGCCGGGCAAACGACAATCACCCGATTACGCACACAACCACCCGTTGCTATGGCTACCAGCAGCATATGCTTGCGTGTCGCCAGGCAGCTTTAATGGTAGACACAAATTCGTGATGATTAAAAAAATTGTGCTGCATACAGCCCTAAGGTTATGAGACGATTTTGAATGGAGTTTTTCCACAAACAAATTACCCTGGCAAGTTTAACAAGAAATTATTAATAAGCTGTTGACTTCCCAAAAAAAAGAGTCGTGAGTGCTTAAGGATTCTAACTGCGGGAAAAGTTCCTTTTTCTCGAAAAAAAAAGTTCCTTTTTCGGAAAAATTTTTCCCAGTTTATGTTATAATTTACTAAAAAAAATTACTAAAACTTTAATCTATTTGCAACCATTTGGAGACAATGGGGCATTGTCATAGTCAAATTTAAGTATGATTTCAATTTAGCTGTAGCTATTTAACCCAATTGGATATGGGATATCTCTCGAAAAAGCTTCATCTAAATTTCAGTCATACTCAGGTTTGACTAAGACTATGCAATAATATTTCAGACTACAAACGAAGATTTATAACCAAAACAAACGATAATTACAATCAATGCTGGTGGCTCTTATTTCCAAGGGGCAGTCACAGTCACGGATCAAAAGAGCTGTTGCTGAGAAGTCACAATCACAAATCACACTGTTCGGCAAAAATCACGGGATCTGTCAACTCTAGTTTTTTTTACAAATCGTCGAGACCGACTCTGAACGGCATTCGCTGGTGTTACACAGTGTAAAACAGTGGCGAAAAGCAAATCTGTATTAAAAAACTTTCAGAAGAATTATGGTTTTCCCAACCCTGGGGCTTACACCTGGGGTCTTTGGTAAGGTAGACCAGAACTATACTGCGTTTATTAATAAAAAAACAGTGTTTTTAATGTTCACCTAGGAATTTTATAATACTAAGCAATAGAGAAAATGTTGAGATTTTATAAATTTTTCTCCTTTCGCATAACAAAACTGACACCATACATTTATCAATACACTTTAGTATAAACTAAAGATCGCCCAGTGGTTGAAATTCAACCACATAACCTTATTTTATTTTAAATATTTGCTATACCCTTCATTCGCCTTTTTCCCCTTTCTTTCTCTGCAGTTTCTTTCCACTAACATATTTTCGTTTTTTTGATTCCTTCCTTTACTCTCTACAGTCTGTATTTTAAATTTATTTTATTATTTCCTCTCCTTTTCTTTCCCTTACTTTCCTTTCCTTTTATTTTATTTTATTTTATTTTCTTTTATTTTATCTTATTTTATTTTCTTTTCTTTTCTTTTCTCTTCTTTTCTTTTCTTTTCTTTTCTTTTCTTTTCTTTTCTTTTCTTTTCTTTTCTTTTCTTTTCTTTTATTTTCTTTTCTTTTCTTTTCTTTTCTTTTCTTTTCTTTTCTTTTCTTTTCTTTTCTTTTCTTTTCTTTTCTTTTCTTTTCTTTTCTTTTCTTTTCTTTTCTTTTCTTTTCTTTTCTTTTCTTTTCTTTTCTTTTCTTTTCTTTTCTTTTCTTTTCTTTTCTTTTCTTTTCTTTTCTTTTCTTTTCCTTTCTTTTCTTTTCTTTTCTTTTCTTTTCTTTTCTTTTCTTTTCTTTCCTTTTCTTTTCTTTTCTTTTCTTTTCTTTTCTTTTCTTTTCTTTTCTTTTCTTTTCTTTTCTTTTCTTTTCTTTTCTTTTCTTTTCTTTTCGTTTCTTTTCTTTTCTTTCCTTTCTTTTTCTTTGCTTTTCTTTTCTTTTTTTTTCTTTTCTTTTGTTTTGTTTTCTTTTCTTTTCCTTTCCTTTCTTTTCTTTTCGTTTCTTTTCTTTTCTTCCCTTTCTTTTTCTTTGCTTTTCTTCTTTTTGCTTGCTTTCCTTTCCTTTCTTTTTCTTTGCTTCCCTTCTTTTTATTTGCTTTCCTTTACTCTTCTTTTTTTCTCTTTCCTTTCCTTTTCTTTTATTTTCTTTCCTTTTCTTTTTTTTCTTTCCTTTCCTTTGCTACCATTCTTTTTATTTGCTTTCCTTTCCTTTTCTTTCCTTTCCCTTACTTTTTTTTCCGTTCCTTTTCTTTTCTTTCCTTTCCTTTTCTTTTATTTTTTTTTCTTTACTTTTCTTTTCTTTTCTTTGCTTCCCTTCTGTTTATTTGCTTTCCTTTACTTTTCTTTCCCTTCTTTTTCTTTCCCTTACTTTTCTTTCCTTTCCTTTCCTTTTCTTTCTTTTTTTTCTTTTCTTTTTTTTCTTTTCTTTTCTTTCCTTTGCTTCCCTTCCTTTTATTTCCTTTCCTTTTCTTTCTTTCCTTTTCCTTCCTTTCATTTCCTTTACTTTTCGTCCTTTACTTTCTTTTTCTTTACTTTCCTTTCTTTTCCCTACCTTTTTTTAACTTTCTTTTCCATTCCTTTTCAGCCCCCTTTCTTTTCTCTCCCTTACTTTCACGTCCTTTCCTTTATTTTACTTTTATTTTTTTCCCTTTCCTTTCCATTCCCTTCCTTTCCTTTACTTTTCTTCTCTTTACATTTCTTTCCATTCCCTTCCATATTTGCTCATATTTTACATTGCTTGTTTAATGTCTCCAACAAAGCCACTTTTCGTGCTCTCAGGAAAGCCACTGACACGGGGCATCGTAGCCAGTGATCAATGCAATAAAAACAACTAAAGCAAAAATGCATGACACCTTTACTCACACAACAGAGGCTCTATAGTGGGAATACTTGTTTTTCATTGGGCCACTACCCATTCTTCGCAGTCACAGTGAGAGCCGATCAAACGAGTAATACTCATACAACTACGGCGCTATAGTGTGAATACAGGTTTGGCATTTTTGTTGGTGCATTTTTAAACTAATTTTTATATATTATATTTAATTTTTTTGGATGAAGAAGCCTATCAGCTTCATTTATTTATTTATTTATTTATTCATTTTACACAGTCTTGTAGACCTAGATTATTTGTATATCTATGAGATCATTATCTAAATGGTAGCGCTTTTCAAATAATTATATAATAATTTCTTAAATTTGTTTATATTTTGGCATTGTTTTATTTCGCTGGGAAGATCATTGTATTCTCTCAGTCCTTCATAGTATATATTTTTCTTGTCGGCCTCCGATCGTACTGCTGGCAGACGAAAGTTGTTTCTGTTTCTTGTCTGGTAATCATGAACCTCGTTGTTGTATAACAGTCGGTCGTTTAGATATTTCGGCAGATTTCCTATTTTTATGTTATGTATAAATTTCAACGTGTACTATACGATGAGTTGTTTAACACTTAGCCAATTTAGTATTTCGAGTATCATATCATATTCATGTATTGGGGTATCGTAACGTTTCTTAAGGATAAACCGCATTGCTTTATTTTGTTTCACCTGAAGTTTTGAGATATTCGAGTCGGCAAATGTGAATAAAATTGTAGGGCAATATATAAAGTGAGGTTCTATGATGGACCTATATACCATTATTTTATAATATTTGCTCACATGTTTACAGGTTCGAAACATGAATCCGATGTTTTTTGATATTTTTCTTCTGTATATTTGAGGTGCTCATTGAACTTTAGTTTCTCATCAATTATTATTCCGAGGTATTTCATTTCATTTACGTTATGAATCGTACTATTTGCTATTTTCAGAGATGTATTTCCTTCTACGGAAGATTTCCTCTTTAAGATCATAAATTTTGTTTTCTCAGTATTTGTTTTAAGCCTGTTTTGACACAACCATTTAAACGGCATCTAAGTCCTCTTGCATCTTGGACATAGCTTCTCTCTCTGATGGACAGCTTACAGTCAATAGTGCATCATCCGCAAAAAGCCTAAATTTACAATGGCTCAGGCAGTTTTTTGTATCATTTATATATATGATGAACAGTATTGCTGCAAGTACAGATCCTTGTGGCAGGCCTATTTCAATATCGATTTCAGGGGAGATTTGATTTCTAATCATGGTTTTCTGCTTCCTTCCAGTAAGGTAGCTTTTAAACCACTCCAGGGCTTTATTTCGTACTCCTATGCTTTGTAGTTTCCTCAGAAGTATTACCCTGTCAATAGTTTCAAATGCCCTTTTTAGGTCTAGGAACACTGAGACTATCACTAACTTGTTTGACATTCCTTCCTTCCATTCTGCTATAACCAAGTTTAGAGCGGTTTCACAGGAGTGTTTGGATCTGAACCCTGATTGTTCGCTTATGATAATTTCATATTGGTTTAAATACTCGCGAAGCTGGTCTTTTACGACTTTCTTTATAATTTTTTCATCGCTGGGCATCGTATTAATAGGTCGTATTTCTTCTGGTTTTTCTGTGCCTTTCACTTTTTCAACTGGTATAACCGTCGCAGTTTTCCAACGTGACGGAAAGATACCGTCTCTGAAACTTTCATTAATTATGGATGTATACATGAAACCCAAGTACTCTATACTATCTTTACATACACCTTCAGATATCAGTTTTTTTCCTCCATATTTATTTTTCAAAGCAGCTGTTATGCGAATGATCTGTTCAACGTTTATAGGTTTAAGTTTGAATAAATCTCTATTAATATCTTCGGATGCAACTTCTGGTGTAATTGCATCTATAGTATTACATATTTCTGTTATGCTCCCAACGAAGCACTGATTTAAACGACTTGCGATTTCTTGATCTTCTTCAATGGGTATGTTATTTATAATAATCCGTCTTATTTGAGACGTTTCGTTGTTTAAATTTATCGCGTCTTTAAGACATTTCCACATTAGCTTTTGATTATGACAATTTGTTGCAATTTTATTTTCCATATATTGCTTCTTTTTTATTTTGATCAGTTTTTTGTATTCCCGTTTTGTATTATTATAACTATCCCATTCGTTGGTTCTTTTGGCTATCTTGAAAAGCTCATACTTTAATTTGCTAAGTTCAGTAAGTTCATGATCGTACCATTTATTTATCAACTTTATTTGCACTCTTTTCTCGTACGTTAGCGTTTCCATTACATCAAATAAAATATTATTAACGGTTTGAACTCTAAGTCCAATATCACAGTTAGTAAGTTCCACATACTTGTAATTTTTTAGGAGAGTTATTAGATTTCCCTTTGTATATCTATCCCAACACAGGCTTTTTTCATATATTCTCATTTTATGCTTTTCTGACACGGGCAGTTTGAAACAGATCGTTTCGTGGTCGGATATACGTTGTTTTTCTAAATCATTTATTTCTATTTTATCATTGTTACTAAAAAGCAGGTCTATTTTTGTTCGGGAATTTTCGGTTATTCTTGTATCAAATTCAACTAATTGGTGCATTGATCCTATCGCGAATGTATCAGTTAGTTGGTTGGAATATGTTGACTGTGTATTTATGTTTGTGCTAAAGTCACCAATAATGATGTTATTTTCACCTGCACTATAATATTCTTAAAGTATCCCACCGATATAGTGTATGAATTCAGCATCACTTGTATTAGGTGAGTGGTATACTACGACAATTTTAATCGCTCTACCTATCAGTTTTATCACAATACACCATATGTTATTGTTTATACTGTTATTATATACAACTTTAAATTTAATCGATTTATGTAGATAATTTAGGACACCACCTGTATGCCGGCTATGTGAATCACATCTAATATGATTATAACTAACAATATTTAATTCAGACTCGCTTATATTCTCTGTTGTATGGGTCTCTGCACATAAAACAATATTGGGATTTTCTTCTTCAACCATTCTTTCAACTTCGTTCTTGTTTGCTGTTATACTATTTGTATTTAGGTATATGCATTTTAATGTATTGTTCCGCGTATTACGTTGTTTATTTTCCTCACCGTTTTTTGATTGCTAGTAGCCTAGCTTACTCTTTTTAGTTTGCAGCTTATTAACATAGCATGGACACTCTCAGAGAAATTAAGGCACGCATTCCTAACCATTAAGCTAACAATACGCTGGCCTTGATGTCATCTAAACTCCTAGTTCTATTCTTCTTTACCATATGCATGAACCACTTTCGCCATTTGACAGTTAGTAGTGTGATCATGATGGATTTTTTGACAGATCTGTTTTATCAGCAGAACTGCCTTACCGCGTGCTCTCGGTTTTTGTTATTGCTTTTTTATACCAACAATTTTTGTTGATTTACGGCCTGTAAATTTTCAAGTATTCAT
This sequence comes from Merzomyia westermanni, assembly GCA_949987695.1. Lineage (NCBI taxonomy): Eukaryota > Metazoa > Arthropoda > Insecta > Diptera > Tephritidae > Merzomyia > Merzomyia westermanni. The sequence continues at coordinate 123,232,211 of OX465288.1, read as the reverse complement.
GAAATGAGCTCAAGGCGAAGAATTATAATTTTTCACTTTCTGAATTTTTTATGAAAATAATTTTTGTTGCTATTTTTTAATAATCATTTTTAATTAATTATTTAAAGTTTTTTGATTGAATGGAGTAGGAAAAATGGCGAATTGCATGGCGAACTAGAATTAGAATTCGCAATAAGTCCCCCTGAAGACGATCTCCGAAGGATATTGAAATACATTGGGTAACCCCGCAATAAAACTCGTTTTTTATTAAATTTGACCTCGAGCCAGCTAACACAAAATTCGTAAAATAAAATACAATAAAATAAAAAAGTGAAAGAAAGGGAAAAGAAAAGAAAAGAAAAAAAAGAAAAGGAAAGGAAGGGAATGTAAAGAAAAGGAAAGTAAAGAAAAGTTAAGGAAAGGAAGGGAATGGAAAGGAAAGGTAAGAAAGGGAATGTAAAATAAAGGAAAGGAAGGGAAAGGAAGTGAAAGTAAGGGAAAGGAAAGAATTGGAAAGGAATGGAAACGAAAGGAAAGGAAAGTTGAGAAAAGGAAGGTTAAAGAAAGGAAAGTAAAGAAAAGGAAATTAAAGGAAAGGAAAGTGATGGAAAGGGAAGGGGAGGGAAGGGAAGAAAAGAAAAGAAAAGAAAAGAAAAGAAAAGAAAAGGAAAGGAAAAGAAAGGAAAGGAAAGGTAGAAAAGAAAAGAAGGAAAAGGAAAGAAAAGAAAAGAAAAGAAAAGAAAAGAAAAGAAAAGAAAAGAAAAGAAAAAAAAGAGAAGAAAAGGAAAAAAAGAAAAGAAAAGAAAAGAAAAAAAAGAAAAGAAAAGAAAAGAAAGGTAAAGAAAAGAAAAGAAAATAAAAGGAAGAAAAGGAAAGGAAAGAAAAGAAAAGAAAAGAAAAGAAAAGAAAAGAAGAGAAAAGGAAAGGAAAAGCAAAGTAAGGGAAAGAAAAGCAGAGGAAAGAATAAAATAAATTTAAAATACAGACTGTAGAGAGTAAAAGAAGGAATCAAAGAAACCGAAAATATGTTAGAGGAAAGAGAAAGGAAGGGAAAAAGGCGAATGAAGCGTATAGCAAATATTTGAAATAAAATAAGGTTTTGTGGCTGAATTAACCACTGGGCGATTTCTAGTATGTATAAAAGCTTAATATTCAAACGCAAAATCCACGAACTGATAATTTCATATATTCATAAAAAGCTACTTTTTCATTAGTTTAAAACAAGGAAATTACAAATCTGAAGGATAAAATGGTATTGTGTTATTAAATTAAAACTAAAAATATAGTAGTCCATTGACGAAGGGGGCGCTGGGGATCTATCCCCCAATCCTCACTCCTTGGCTACGCCACTGACTATATACATACGAGTATATTTCAATTAAATTAGTAATAACTTCAAATTTCGCATAGTTTGTGCTTATCGAAAAGGTACAGCCGAAGACAATGCTCTTCTACTTGTTTCACTATAACATCTACACAGCTGAAAACAACGTGAAGTGTAGAATGCTGGCAACGCCTGAGAGGCTATTTATGGAGTTATATCTTTACATTTTGGCAAAAAAAAGATTAAGGAGCACTAGCATCAACCAACTACGCCGGGTTCAAGACGAAGGATACTAGTTAAATTGAAATAAACAATAAGGGAAAGTTACGAAAGCTTGAGCGAAAATTGCAAATTAAAAATACCCGATGCGGTTAGGTTGTTTTGTTTTGTTTTTCTGGGTAGAGTAAAATTCTTGAAAGGTATGTTGCTGCCATGTCTAAGTCTACAATTTGAATTCTTTTCCAATTGTCTCATGTATTTATTTCTCTTACTTATCTACTTCCTTTTTTCAACAAAACTTAATAAATGGGTTGGAAAACTGCTAAAGACCGCATTTTGAGCAAAAAACGAATGCAAATTATTGTTATATGATATTGTTGTTGCCAATTAGTTCTTTACATAAAACAATGAATTTACTTACTTATTGCATTGTCGGCTGTAAAAGAAAAAGAAAGAAACATTCAGTTAAGACAATGACTTAGCACTATAAAAATAGAATACTTTATATAATTAGAAATGTAAATATTTACAAACTTTTAAAATAAATATATAAAAGAAATAGATGAGACAAAATCCCAGCCAAATACACAAGCAATCTCCCAACAACCATTTTCTCCCACCAACCATTTCCTCCCACCAAAATTTTAAAGCCTGCGACATTGCTTTCTTATCTCTACCAATTCGAAAATGCTGTTGAAATCTATAAATTTTCCATTTTATAGATTCTCATACCTTCCAGTAAAAAGAAGATAGTGTTCTCGAATTTCAATACGTACCTAAAGCATACGGAGTGAGTATCATAAAATTTACCTTACATCCTCAAGACGTCAATGTTTATTGAGTGGTGCGTATGTACGTATACAGTACTGAATTTTGCTCATTGCAAATTTGTACTCTTAAAGGACAACAAATATTTATAGCTTTAAAAATAAACAGCATTGTGCTTTTAGATGATACTTAACATTAATCTCATTTTGTTGCCAAATCTAAGAATTTTGCTAGAATATATGAAGAGTAATTGCTAAATCGCATAGTTTCTAAAGTTGGGAATGCTCGCAGTTTTCGCTTGATAAATAAGCTGCTTTGCCTTAGAGAACTTGTAGAAAATGTCAAATAAAAATTTTACTTAAATAGGATCACCAAATTTTTTCTTGACAAATAAGCTGCTTTGCCTTAGAGAACTTCTAGAGAATGTCAAATAAAAATTTTACTTAAATAGGATCACCAAATTTTTTCTACTACTAATGAAAACTTATTACTTATTATCACTTGGATCTATTATGGTATTCCACTTTACTCAGTAGAAAGGATATCTATGTAAGTGCCCTTTTGCAGTAGGTAAATACTTACTACTTGCTGTTTTGTCATCCGATTTGCTTAATTTTTGCAAGAATAAGTATGCTAATCCAGAAAATTTATTTGCAATCACGATTAAAGAAATATTGCATTTCATATTTTACAAACCAATTTTGTAGAACTACATTAAAGGAGTGGTTGTGGCCCCCGCCAAATTCAATTATTTTTACATTAAATAGTAGGTCAATATTTTCACCAAATCTCGTTACGATGAAATAATTTTTGTTTTGTTTGTTGTTTTTTGTTCGAACATTAAAAGTTTTGTGGAACAATCCACGGTAAAAGGGGCTGGACAAGCATTAATTTCTATACGGAAACTTTTTATTATATTAGTCTATATATAATACTATTAAATATCTGTCTGAACATTCCTTTAAATAAGTTTAATCTGTGTGCCGTATTTTGTTATGATATCTTCAACGGTAAAATTGTAAAATTAACTTAATTAAAAGTAGGCGATGCCAAGCCCATTTCCAAAAAAAATCCATTGGATGCCTTCATTTTACTGTGTACACAAATTTTGGTCCTAACAGGTGTATTACGTAAGGAATAGTAATTTTTTTTTCAAAGATATTCGATGCATAAAAGGTAGGCGTGGCTGTATCCGACTTCGACCATTTAAATTGCCAAGGAACATGCATATTAAACTTCAATATGATATATCCATATTTGCTCAAGTTATTGTTTTCACAGACGGACGACCAGACATGGGTTAAACTACTACTCTTTTTCTCCTAAACACATTGATATAGATAACTCAATATCTCTCTCGATTCGTTTATGCCGTTACGCACTACTGTTAGACTAACAAAACTATTATAGCTTGCATGCGTAGCACTACTAGGTATAAAAAAGCCCCTATGTGCTGTACAGCGCTCTGTCGACAATGCCCGCCGTTGTTCTGCTCCGTCTAGCACTGCTTTCTATTTTCATACATAAGAAAGCGATCCGGGTTTTTTTTAATGCAGCAAGATGTTTAGTTCTCTGATTTTCAATATAGACTCAGATCCAAAACAACGAAGAGTCACAGGAAAGTTTTCAGTAATATTAAAATTAATTCAATGCATTTTCTCAAAGGTTATTTGTTTTATTATTTGTTAACTGTAAATTACCACAATTACGGCACTTTGCAATTGCTTCCAACCAAAATGTAATTAGTCACAAAACAGTGTGATATTTGCAGTTTAAAAATATGCACAACTAAAAGTTTAGGAGGTTTGGTTGTCTCTGCCGAATAAGAATAAAAGGATGTATTGATTCGCCGCCCCAATGGCAAGTCTATAGATGCTTCCCACCTAACCCCTTACCTTTTCCTTAAGCTTTAAAAATGGCACGGTCGCACAAGTCGATTCTTCAACCATTCAGTTGTTCTTTCATATTTGCAATTGTCCAAGTACATAAGTTAAACTGAATAAATTCTGCCAAAAACAACAAAACGCAAGAAAACAACGCTGGATCTGGCCTGGTATCCTTCTATTTCTTGTGACCGTATGACTCAATGGTTCCGGGTCTGAAATGACTCCGTCCAATTATGTTGGTACAGGTTGCACAGCATCGGCTTCTTTGCTCCGTCTTTTGACAGTTATACTCACGTATTGTTTAAGAACATCATTACAGTGTTGTCCGAAAAAAATAATTTGCTGCGGTAAAAAGGTTCATCTAAGTAAGGCATCTGGCAATACTTCGACGAAAATTGCATTCAATTCCTACCGATTGAAATTTATTTTGTAAGGTTCTCTTTTGAATGAGGATCTAATAATTAGGTAGAGAATCAACTCACCCAAGACAACTTTATTCGATGGAAGTATCAGACAGGTAAAGCAACATCGTTTGGCTAGAAACAATGTCAAAATGCACAAGCACTAACAAAAATACTTGAAACCACAAACACTGTTGACACAGCCGTGTAGCACAAATATTTGTACGAGTATACTTGAAGAACGTGAAAACGACAATGAAAAGAAAAACGAATTTCCGTTGCTACTGTCGCTTGAGCAAAGGTTTCCTTGACGGAAGCTATGACGATGGTGGATGGTGTAACATAAATTTCATTGGCGGTAAAAGGATAAATTCAAATACAAGCAGAACATCTACTAAATGGGTATGAAGAATATATTTCAGAGCAACTAATGTATAGTCCATTCCATACGTATTAACACTCTGTACCTATCTAAATATGTAAAGGGCCAGTTTTAAGACGGTTTGGAAGTACCTATTTCTGCACTAATAATCTTCCTCATTACCCTAAAGTGTAGAAGATGTCGAGCAGTGCATAAAAAATGTTATCAACTGAGAACCCCATGTAGCCGGCATTTTACCTTCTTTTAAGTGTTTTAATGATGCTCAAAAGTTTTGTTTAGATCCAATGACAGGGTTTTAAAAATATGAGCGCTTAATTTTAATGTTAAGTACTGCAGCATCGCCTTTTTAAATTTTCCATTTAAATTGTATGGGAGATTTTTTATTATATCTAGTAGTGCTAGGCACACAAGGTATATTAACATTAGTCGCGTAACTGTGGTATGTACCGGCATAATCGGATCGAGATAGATATCAACTTATATATATCAAAATGTTCAGGAGGAAAAAAAAAATTGATTAAGCCATGTCCGCCCGTCCGTCTGTTAGCACGATAACTTGAGTAACTTTTTAGATATCTTAATGAAATTTTTTATGCAGGTTCCCTGACACGCATCTCCGAGCGCTACTTAAAATGGGCGAAATCGGGTGAGAGCCACGCCCAATTTTTATGTATAGAATATTTTCGAAAATACAAAAAGAATGATTATTCAGTACATAATACACTTATAAGGATAAAATTTGGTGTGTACATTAATGTTAAGGCGGAAAATAATTTTTTCAAGAAATGTTTGAAAATGGGCATGGCACCGCTCATATATTATATTAATACAAGGCGAAATCGGTTAAGAACCATGCCCACTTTTATGCGAAAGATTTTGAAAAGGATTATAGAATTAATTAATAGGCAATAATTTTGCGTACAAAAACTTTATATCATTTCTATTTCACTTTCAAAGTATCCGTGAACGAAGAAAGCCGAAAAATATAAATTTTCGAAAATGGGCGTGGCCAAGCCATTTTATAGTGGATTATTCCACAAAACTTTTTATGCCATAACCCCGGAAACAATTGATTTATGGAAACGATATTTGGCGAAAATGTTGAATATTTAAAGATAACTCTTTGTTGTAAAAATGGGCAAAATCGGTCAACGGCCACACCCAGTTTTTTAACATAGTTGTGAAAAATTTTCTTTGTAAAATGCGATATTTTTATAACCAGCAAGCTATATCAATAAGATATTGTACACATAATTACCTTTTTAAAAAACACTCAACCGCAAAAAAAGTTTGTGAATTTTGGGGAAGTAGGAGTGGCGTCGCCCACTTTTCAGCATAAAAATTCTGCTATTTTCACAGACGATTGCTTGTAATTTCAACAAGATATTTCAATCAACATTGGTCATCTGCTTCCTAGTATATTCTTGCCAAAAATTAAGCAAATCGGATAACGCACAAGTAAAATATCCGGGCAAGTTGTTAATACCCCACTGCAATAGGAACTTTTTTTGATTTTCATTCCTTTAATGAGTATGAGAAGAAGAAGAGGTGGGCCCCTCAATAAGTAAACTGAAATAATAAGGACGCTGAGCTGAGTCGATTTAGCCATGTCCGTCTCCCCGTCCTTCTGTCCGTCTGTCTATTTGAAAGCACATTTTTCAAACATAAAATATGCATGCATAGGTATTTTGAAAAAATATTTGTAGCAGTTGTTGGTAGGGAATCTATTTATATACAAATAAATTAATGGCGGCCACTGTGGTGTGGCGGTAGTGTTGCCGGCCTACCACACCGAAGGTCCAAGGTTCGAGTCCTGGGGAAGGTAACATAAAAAAAAAAGTCGGTTTGGCAAACCCTCCTAGTGTCTTTCTGCCATGGAAGGCTTCCCAGCAAAAATTCATATCCTTTGTAGATGCTGTTCGAAGTCGGCAAAAATCTGTAGGTCCCGGCAATTTCTAGGAAAAAGTTCAAATTGGAAGGGAAGCTCGGCGCAAATATCTCTCAGGAGGTTTATGATGATATACATTAGGGTGGGTCGATTTGTATGGACGAAAGTTAACCGATATCGCGCCATCGATTTTTCGACCAAAACAAGTCCCAAACCCCGAAAATAAAATTTTTTTTCAAGAAACTGTTATCGCCAACGTTTTTAGCGCATACTTTTAAGTGGGACAGGAAATATGAGACATATTCGTTTTCATCGAAAACATTTTTGCATGTATGCTGAAAAAACCCTGAAAAAAAAATAGCGAAAGGGTAAATTTTTTGACCGAAACACTACCCGAAACCCAAAAAATATTTTTTTTTTCAAAAAACTGTTATCGCCAACGTTTTTAGCGGACATTTTTGGGTCGGACAGGGTATACATGAAAATTTTAGAATCAAACGAAAATTTGTTTAGTAGGTCATGAAAAAACCTAAAAAATCAAAGTTGAAAAAGGTCAAAAAAATTAAATTTCGCAGGCTCGAAAATAATTTTTTTGGGTGCGCGTGTGGAACTTTTTTTTCCTGAGTCCAAAACCTATAAAAAAATCAATGGCGCGATATCGGTTAATAAATCGGCCCAGTCTAATATACATGTTGTATATCGCGCCATACATTTATATCGTTTTTTTAATTAATTTACCTGTCTAAACTCATGACAGAAGTGTTTTTATTGAAAGCAATCAGCTAAAATAGACCTGCGTAAATTAGTATGCCATAATAGATATTACTAGGTATACTTAAGATTAAAATTAAGGGCTCATATTTTTAGAGCCCTAGTTTTGGATCTAAACAAAGCCTTTGAGCATGGTTCCGAAAGAATAAAAAAATTTTTTTTTTAAAACGCTCTAGTATATAGGTATGTATGTAGAAAACATTAAATACTCAAAAATAAACACCGGTACTATCATTACCTTCCGTTTAAAAACGTATTCAAAGTCCGTTTTTGCTACTACTGAAACCAAAATAAAAGCCATACATTTAGTCAACTCAATAACACTGCGCTTTTTGTACAAATTGTAAGTTTTAACAGCTTTAATCATATCAAAAATAGCTTCTACGAAAGAGAGTTATTGCACACACCGAAGATTGAAGTGTGAATGCCAACCATAAATACATTTTGGTATTTCAAACAACATTTTTCCAAAACTTGCGCTTCTCCAGGACTTACCCGAACTTGAAATTTTGGAAAAATTATATGCAAGTAAGGCGTGTTTATTTTCCCATGTCTACCAAAGTCGATGAGGTGTCATAAAAAATAAATATGAAACCTGAGAATCAATTTTTGAGTGCAGCTTATATGGAAGCGCGACACTGTTGTAAATACCCTGCCAAAAATTGTGCGACTGATCTCTAAAGAGAGTGATCCACGATAAATACTTTTCGTCTACAGTCGGTTACAATTGATCCCAACTATTCCCCTCAAGAAATAGGATGAAGATTTTATGAATTTATGACACTGCCTCAGCGTGTTTCACCGATCAAAAAGATTAGTAAAGGTGAGTAAGCATTGCTTTCTAGGCCTGGCAACAAGCTTCAGAACATCCTAATACAGGGTGGCGCAAAAGTAATCCTCCTATAAGAAAATGCTATAAATTTTGCGATTGGCCCCTAAAGTCAGTTCTGTTTTGACATTTGTGTAGTAAACACATGCGAAATACACGTTAATAAACAATGTTACGCTACACTGCTCCAGAACGCGGAATATTGCTGACTATTTATTTGACCAATAATCGGTCGGGGCCAAACGGTTACTGTGAATGGTGAGCGCTACAGAGCAATGATCAACGAGTTCTTTTTGCCGCAACTTGATGAATTGGGATTGGAAAACATGTGGTTCCAACAAGACGGTGCAACAGCACACACTGCACGTGCCACAACCGATATGCTGAACATCGGAAGCTTACTTTTGCGCCACCTTGTATTTCAGAAAACTTTTATTAGACAGAAAATAAGATTCCTCGTCTTATTGTGCTACTCCAATTTAGGTGGAATCCTTGAAAACCTTTATTTCTTTTCTATTCTAGTGGTTTCAAAGCTCCGAACTGAAGTAACCGTTCTTAAAAAGTGTATCTTTAAATGGTCCTACATGGGATTGATATCACAAATTATTTCATAGAACTTCTTGTGGAAACAAGAAGAATCATTTTTAGTCCACGAACGATTGCCCTTTCGTTACTGTTCGGTGTTTTTCGTGTACTAGCACCTCTCTCTCCAGCTGAATGGAAAAACGTTTGTAGTAAGCTAAATAATGTCATGAAAAGTGTTAACACATTTTTAAATGGTTTTTCCTGATTTCCTTTGATAAAATTTGAGTAAAACTCTTTCGCGAAGTATCACGATATAATTATTTCCAGCAATTCGTTTAGACTTCTACAGATCATCCAACCTCGTTTAACGGCTAAATACAAGAAGGGAACACTTTTTGAAATGTTGCGGAATATATCGGAGTGGTTATTGTGGCTCACGTTTACCGCTTTTTTATGGTTTTTACAACACATTTAAGGAAAAGCAAGTAAGGACGTCTAAGTTCGGGTGGAACCGAGCATTAAATACCAAGTAGTGATCTACTATGACATCCCAATTTATGCAGGTCTATTCTAATACATTTTAGTTCGTATTATAAAGCCAGCTGATTGTTTTCAATAAACACACTTCTGTTATGAGTTCCGAGTGGTAAATTAATTAATTTGTATATAAATAGGTTCCCTACCAACCGCTGCTTACCACATGTTTTAAAAATTCCAATACATGCATGTGTTTAAAAAGTTTGCGTTCAAATAGACAGAGCCACAGATGGACGGAGAGACGGACATGGCTAAATTGACTCAGCTCATCGTATTAATCATTTCAGGATAATTATTGATGGGCTCATCTTTTCTTCTTCTCATACTTACAAACATTTCATGTTCATGAAAGGTATGATAATCAAAAAAGTTATATACTGTCCTATTGCAGTGGGGTAATAACTACTTGCCCGAATATTTTGCTTGTGTGTTATCCGATTTGCCTAATTTTTAGTAGAAATATACCACATACTATTGAGAAGCAGCTGACCAATTACTATTGAAATTTCTAGTTGAAACTACAAGCAATCGCATTTGAAAATAGCAGAATTTTTATGCTGAAAAGTGGGCTGCCCCACGCCCACTTCCCCAAAATCCACAACATTTTTTTGAGGTCGAGCTTTGTATAAAAAGCTTATTATGCGTGCAAGATTTTATTGATATAGCTTGCAAAGTTATAGAAATATCGTGTTTTACATTTTACAAAGAAAATTTTTCAGAACTATGCTAAAAAACTGGGCGTGGCCGTTGACCGATTTCGCCCATTTTTTCAACAAATAGTTATCTTTAAATGTTCAAGCTTTCGCTAAATATCGTTTCGATAAATCAATTTTTGCCTTAGTTATGGCATAAAAAGTTTTGTGGAACAATTTACTATAAAAGGGGCGGGGCCACGCCCTTTTTAGAAAATTTATATTTTTCGAATTTCGTCGTTCACGGACACTTTGTTAGTGAATTAGAAATGATATAAAGCTATTTTACGCAAAGTTATTACCTATTGAATATATCTATGATCCTTTTCAAAATCGTTCGTATAAAAGTGGGCGTGGACCTCTACCGATTTCGCCCATTTTTTTCTAGAACATTCCTTGTATTAATGTAAATATGTGTGCTGAATTTCGTTTCGATATCTTAAACGGTTTTTGATTTATGATTAATATTATTATTCTTATTATTTTTATTATTATTAAATTTGACTTAATAAAATGTGGCCTTAATAATAATAAACCCAACGGATTACCCACCATCCCGCCCAACCGACACGGGAGGCGCATCCGCACAACGCGCGGATTAGATTTGCCGAGTGTTTGAAAGGCGGAGGTTTGTTTAGCGTCGAGATCTCAAACTGCTCAGCTACAGAAAAAAATTCATCAGCTGAGAACGATACATACATACAATAAAATACTAAAATATAAGTCATTTGTTAAGAGAGGACAGAATAGTTTTTTTATTGCAAAAAGCGAGTCCGAAATATCAAAAGTGCCAGAATGAGAGTTAAAACCTTCGCATAGACACTGGACCGGCTCGTGTAATTGAAAGTTTTTTCTGCATTGCTTCAGAAGAATTGGTTGAAAATGTCTTGAAGCTCGGTAGGGAATATTAAAGTTAACTTCGTTCAAAAGAAATGAGCTAGAAATTGATCCATTTAAGACTTTAGACATAAATATTACAGAAAGCATTTCCGTACGACTTGCCAAGGATGGAAGATTTATAAATTTCAAAAGATTAGTATAAGGTGGAAGGTAATGCAATGAATCCCATTGAAGATTTCTCAAGGAAAAAAGTAAGAATTGTTTTTGAATTGATTCTAGCCTATCAACATAAACTTTATAACGCGGATTCCAGGTAATCGAACCTATTCCAACATCGGTCTAACTAAAGTTGTTAAAAGAGTCTTAGTAACATAAGGGTCGCTAAATTCCTTTGACCACCTTTTCACAAAGGCTAAAACGCCTCTAGCCTCAATATGAGGAACAAAACTAAGTTTGTTTTTCATAGTCACACCCAAGTCGACAAACACATTAACTTGTTCAAGACAGTGGTTGTTAACTGCATAAGAAGCTGGCTGTATATATCTACGTGAGAAACACATAAATTTACATCTATTTAGGTTGATCAGCATATCGTTTACATTGCACCAAGTAACTAAGTACGAGGTGTGTTCAAAACGTATCGCGAATTTTCAATTTTCGCTGGTTACGTATATTCGAATTTCGAATTTTTTGTGGCGTTATGTTGGTACTCATGTGTCTCACTTATGCCGACAAGCTCGGCCATTTTTAATGTTCAGTTAATTGTTGACAGCTGCTTTGCTTGCACGTGTTTTGGATCGTCTTCGATTTTTACCTATTCAAAAAAATGGATCAAGAACCTGTATCAAATTTTGTGTGAAAAACGAAATAAAGTGCGCGGATGCATTCCGAATGTTGACTGTGGCATACGGAGAAGCTACCTTGGACCGAAGCAACGTTTATCGGTGGTACAAAATGTTCTCAGAAGGCCGGGAAGATGTGCAAAGAAGAACAAAAATTGGCTTTTGCACCACGATAACGCCCCTGCTCACGCATCGTTGCTTGTGCGCGACTTTTTGGCCAAAAACAACACACTAATGATGCCGCAGCCACCGTATTCCCCAGATCTGACCCCCTGTGACTTTTTCTTGTTCCCTAAACTGAAGAGGCCCATGAAAGGACGACGTTACGCTTCTCTTGACGAGATAAAGACGGCATCGAAGGAGGAGCTGAACAAGATACAAAAAAATGATTTTTTGAAGTGCTTCGAAGATTGGAAAAACCGTTGGCACAAGTGTATAATATCTCATGGGGATTACTTTGAAGGGGACAAAATAGATATTCATGAATAAATAAATAATTTTTGAAAAAACACAAAATTCGCTATACTTTTTGAACACACCTCGTAATCTAAATCCGATTGAAGCAAAGAACGATCTTCCACCGACGCATATCGACCCCTTTGCGCGTTTTTATCGTAAGGGACAAAAAGCAAAATTTTACAGGAGAGCATTTTTTGTTTGTTTTTTAACACTTGTTATTGAGTTATTGAAACGAAATTTAACACGCGGTTAGATAGTTAATTAATACACTGAACCCCCTTTTTTTGAAAAAATTCGCAGTTTGCTAAGAAATCACAAATTTGTCCCTTACGATAATTTCGCTCTCAATGTTTTATGAGTGTTTTTGAATAAATGTCCCTTACGATAATTTAAAAAAAAATGTTTTTGTGATAATTGCCAGTGCTTTATTCCATAATTTTGTAATTTTAATGATGAGATGGTGGTCAATAATATATGGAATAGTGTATGAGTTGATCGGACCAATTCAACGCATAGCTCCCATAAACGGATTTTGGGCTATAAATCTTGAACTTTGTGAGTTATGGGCTTGAAATTTTGCAGGTTTGTTACATATTACATCAATAGTTTCGATAAACGGGGTTTGGGCTATGTATCTTGAAATTAACAGGGAAATACCGTCAAATTTTGCAGAGCTTGTACTAACTCTAAGTAAGGATTGGACACTTAAAACCGCGATGCGTGTTCATGAAAGGTAAAAAGCCTTCGGCACAGCCGAAGACAGTCCTTTCCTCACTTGTTTTTATAGTTAGTTTTCATTATTACCATAAAAGTACGTCGAAGATTTCAGAAGCTTCTCAGTAAAAATCACTTGCCGGTGAATATCAGCCCAAAAATTGAAGCTCCCGCCAATTTGTTACAAAAATTAAATCAAGCACAAAAATTGGGGAAGAAGGTAGAATTGGCTGTGCCCGATTTTTCTTTTTAAAGCAAGCCTTTTTGGTACGTTATAAAACGAAACAAGGCAATATTTATTAGAAAAAAATCGAATCTAGTCTGGCTACCCACCGCACTTTTTACCAGGGACTGCAAATAACAGTTATTACTGAAAACTTTCATTAACAACTTTAATGTGAGAGAAATGTTTTACAACTAATTTAAATGCATCAATGGATTTATTTTTTCACCGAGAATCAAATTTGACTATGATTTTTATTTTGCAATTTTTATGGGAAAAAGTCATTGATAACAGTTATTTCTGATTTTTATTTTTAAAAGTCCTGTGTAACAGCTCGAAATAACTGTTACATAGGACTTATACAAAAAAAGTCAGAAATAACTGTTATTTCTAGCTGTTACACAGAACTTTTAAAAATAAAAATCAGAAATAACTGTTACACAGGACTTTTGAAATAAAAATCGTAACAGTTACGGTCCCTGCTTTTTACTCTTAAGGGCTCTTCCTTGATCCGAAACATCCTCTAATCGTACTAGTAAGCTTCCTTTGATACCCATATTGGCCTTATTAATTTTTTTTAGTTCTAAACAGGTGGCAGTGCCTTTAAAATATCCTGAGTGGCAACACCTGACAAATAATGTCTTGGAAATAAGCATACTATCTCTGTAACGAAATTCATCCAATTCGATTCAGACGTTACCAATATGGTAGTGGATATACAAATATGTATATTAACAAACTAATATAGAAATATACGTTCAAGAATAGCTCGTTTTCTGTTATAAGATAATGCATATATAATCTTGTAGCGATGTTAACATTAAGTTCGCAATCCCCTTCACATTCTACTTAAAAGTTAAGCAAAAAATAGTACATCAAATTACTTATTAGCTATGGTCCAAATATTTTTATATGGGCGATACGATAATTTCGCGTTCAAAAATAATTTGATTGTCCCTTACGATAAAAACGGCACAATTGCCTTGGCCTGTGTCACACCCTTATGTGCTCTGGGCTCGCAAACGGTAACCTTTGGACGGATTCGTTGTTGTTGTTGTTGTTGTAGCGACTACTTAACCTGCCTAGGATGTCACCCCCCATCCAACATTGTCATCAGGCTCTTCTAACGGAAGTCCAAGAAACCTCGCGGCTTCAACAGGGGTGGACCAGAGTGAAATTGGTGTTAGAAGTCAGTTGAGCAGATGAACAGATGGTTAGTATCGTGGGGAGACACGCCGCATGCCGGGCAGACATTTGGCATGTCAGGGTTCAGTCTGAATAGGTAAGAGTTTAGTCTGTTACAGTATCCAGAACGAAGTTGGGCCAGCGTGACTCTTGTCTCCCTGGGCAGTTCGCGTTCCTCGTCGGAAACAGTTGGAGCTTGTGCCTGTAGGACTGCATTCACTGGGCGTGACCTGACAAAGGAGTTTACCGACTCCGTGTGGATGAGGTTGAGGGCCCGTCGGTGCACCTTTGGATCAAACGGCGAGAAGATGTGGTGCCGGATCTCGTCATAGTGCTTACGGAGGTGACTCCTTATTCTCCTGGGAGGCGGATTTTCGTTGAGCAGGTTCCTGTTCGGGTGCTGCGGTTTATAGCAGTTGAACAGGAATTGTCTGGTCAACATCTCGCAATGCTCTTTGACATCGAGCATTTTTGCCTCATTATGAAGATGGTGTTCAGGAGACATAAGGAGGCACCCCGTGGCAGTTCTGAGTGCGGTGTTTTGGCAGGCCTGCAACCTCCTCCAATGTGTGTCTGCTAACCCCGGCGACCATATTGGCGTCGCGTAGCTCAGAACCGGCTGGCCGATTGCCTTGTACGTTGCCAGTAAGGTTTCTTTGTCTTTACCCCAAGTACTGCCAGCTAGTTACTTGAGGATTTTGTTACGGCTTTGTACTTTGGTGGCAATCGCGGCTACATGAGCACCGTATTTGAACATGTTATCAAACGTGACCCCTAAGATTTTGGGGTGTGTGACAGTCGGAAGCTTAATGCCGTCGACGTAGACGTCTAATTCCATGTTCGCCTGCGCTGTCCACGTCGTAAATAAGGTGGCCGAGGATTTGGTAGGTGACAATGTCAGGTTCCGTGCAGCGAAGAAACTGGAAAGGGTTGGCAGGTAAGAAGGACGGATTCGTTCATAGCCCCTTGTTGCAGTACACAGCCGCCTTCCACGCCAGAAAACATCGGCCATGGCGCTGCCAACTCTAGACTGCGACATAGTTTAGGCCTTAGCCTACCTCCACCTAGGCAAACGCATCCGTCCCTCACGCCTAGCATGCCCCCTGCCTCCCCTCCTACACACTTCAAAATTTTGCAGCTGAACTGTAACGGATTAGCTGGAAAGATCGCGGAGATAACTGACTTTATGAGGTCGTACAACATCAAAATATCCGCGATACAAGAGACACAATTGAACACAAGATCGGACTTACGAACTTGTGATGGGTATAATGTACATCGAAAAGACCGTCCCAGCGGTCTTGGGGGTGGCCTTGCGTTCATTACACATCACACTGTACAATATAATCTATTTTCCCCAGACGTCGAGCCCAGGGACTCTACCTTAGATTGCCAAGGCATAGCAGTCCGGTCAAGAGACGCCGACCTGCAAATCATAAACATCTATATTCCTCCTGCCACGTGTTGTCCTAGAGATTATCATCCCGACATTAGTGCGTTACTAAGGGGCGATAACCGTCTAATCCTAGGCGACTTCACCGCACATCACGATCTCTGGCAATCCAACTTGCCAGCAGACAGCAGAGGACACGCTATTGCAGACCAAATAGACAATTCAGCATTCTGTACAGTCAAGGGAGATGCCCCCACCAGGGTGGCAGGCAACTGCCACAGTTCGCCAGACATCTCCATAACGAGCGCGGGCCTAATTAACTTTGTCATCTGGCGACCGATGCTTACATTAGCCTCAGATCACCTACCCATCTTACTCTCTGTGTTACGACCGACCGACTTCATAATGACTGATAAATTAACATACATCAACTTCACCAAAATGGACTGGGACCGTTTTACTGACTATACAGAGCGCTCCTTCGCTCCTCACCCACTCCTACAGACGTACGCAAAGGCGAAAGAGAGTTTCGCAAGATCATTGATTCAGCCTCAGGCCGATAGAATAACAGAAATTCGTCCGAATTTTCCTGCAGAAGCTGCGGCGATGGCAAGAGAACGTGACTAAGTGAGACACATCAATCCCGCAGATCCCAGAATCAAAGATCTCAATGCGGGAATTCGTAGGATAGTCAACGAACACAAGCTGACCAAGTGGAAACAACATCTTGAGGCATGCAACCTCTCCGGCGGAGTCGGCAAATTATGGTCGACTGTCAAGGCCCTATCCAATCCGACCAAACACAATGACAAGGTCGCCATTACATTCGGCGACAGTGTCAAATCGGACGCCAGGAAATGCGTGAGCTCCTTTTGCCGGCTGCGTATAAGGCATTCACCTGCTGATAGGACTAAGAGAAGAGTCTTCCGACGGGCGCACGAACATAAACACTCCACTGCGTCTATTTCCGTCTCAGTCGCAGAGGTCGAGGAAGCCATAATGAAGGCCAAACCCTCAAAATCCATCGGACCCGACGGAATCGCCATGAAGATGATCAACCACCTAGTTACCACAGAGTTATTTAGCGGCTCTTTTTAATATCTCTCTAACTACTTTCGTTATACCTGAGATATGGAAACAGGCGATTGTAGTTCCCCTACTAAAACCAGGGAAGCCGGCGAACCAAGGAGAGTCTTATCGCCCGATATCCCTCCTTTCGCCGGTTGTGAAATTACTAGAGATCATTCTGCTCCCTTACTTTATTACAAATCTCAAATTGGCCGATCACCAGCATGGTTTCCGCAAATCTCACAGCACGACATCCGCTTTGAATGCCATTACAACGCAGATAATTTATGGTTTGAATCAACACCCGCCAAACCATAGGACGGTTCTCGTGGCACTTGACCTGTCAAATGCATTCGACACGGTCAATCACGCCACACTCCTCCGAGATCTGGAAGAGACACCGCTCCCTGCCGACCTTAAAAGGTGGACTGCTAATTACCTCAATGGTCGACAGGCATCAGTCAAATTCAGGGACAAGAAATCTAGGCCACGAAGAATAAAACAAGGGGTGCCGCAAGGTGGTGTTCTCTCTCCCCTTTTGTTTAATTTCTATATTTCGAGACTTCCCTCCCCCCCACCAGAGGGAGTCTCCATTGTTTCCTACGCAAGGCTCCCTCCATTGACGAACTCTGTACTAGAATCAACAGTTACCTCCGTGACCTTTCCAGCTTCCTCACCGAGCGAAATCTGACCCTGTCTCCGACTAAATCGACGGCGCCTTGTTCACGATATGGAATGCGCAGATGGGGCAAGAGTTAAATGTCCACGTAGACTGAGTACCTATACCTACTGTCAACAACCCGAAGATTTGAGTGTGATATTTGACAACGGCCTCACCTTCGCTGGCCATGCCACCGCAATAGCCTCAAAGGTACAGAGCCGCAATAAGATCCTCAAGTCACTGGACCATCAGAACTGCTACGGGATGTCTGCTTGTGTCATCTGAGTCTCACCTCCATCCAAGAGGCAAAACTGCTCAATGTTCAAGAGCACGCGGAACTCTTGAGTAGACAGTTCCTTCTGAACTGTCATAAACCTAGTCATCCAAATCGACATCTTTTGGATGTTGCACCGCCCCCCAGAGACACTACGATGAGATCCGGCACCATATCTCTTTGCCGTTTGATCTGCGGAACCATAGACGGGCTCTAAATGACCTCCACACCGAGTCGGTAGACAGATCTCTCAGATCTTATCCAGACTGACCCCAACATACCAAACAGATGCCCTGCATGTGGTATGTCCCCTCATGATACCAAACATATCTTTTCCTGTTCAATCGAACCCCCTCTTCTAACATCTACATCACTCCGGTCCAACCCTGTGGAAACTACGCGTTTCATCGCACTTCCGTTAGAAGAGCCTGATGAAAATTTAGAGTGATCGAGCCCATTGGGCAGGGCGAAGCACTGTTAACAACAACATAAAAACGGAAACCGAATTTTTGGCACAACCATAAGGATTTCAGATATAATATTTTACCAGGGGATGCGCTGGGGAATTTGCATCAAAAAATTAATTTCGAAAAAACGTCCGTTACGATAATTTCGCGCAAATATATAAATAGTTTTACATCGTCTGCATACATCAAGATCTTTGAATACTTTATTGTTGTACAGATATCGTTTATGAACAGCAAAAACAGAACCGGGCCAAGATGGCTGCCCTGAGGAACACCTGAGGTCACGTGAATGGCATTAGAAAAAACATTTTTGAAAATTACTCTTTGTGTTCTACCACTTAGATAGGAGGAGATCCAACGGGTAAGACCAGGTTGAAAACCAATCAGATCAAGTTTGTGAATGAGTAAGGAGTGACAAACTTTGTCAAATGCTTTACTAAAGTCGGTATATACTCGTATAACGTCGATGTGGAGATTATCGTGAAAACCATTCGAGACGTGTGTAGTGAATTCGAGTAAATTGGTTATTGTCGATTTACCTATACAAAATCCATGCTGAGAACCTGGAATCAGTGTTGAGATGGGAAATGTTACGTGGCTGGTAATAATTGCTTCAAATAACTTGGGAATCGCGGATAGCTTTGCTATTCCACAATAGTTTTCTATAGACGACTTACTCCCACTTTTATGAAGGGATATGAGAAAAGACTCTCTCCATGGAGTCGGGGAAAACGCCACACTTTAAAGACATATTGGACAAATCAGTAAGAGGCCGGTATATGTATTTTGCACACTTTTTAAGAAAGCATGTCGAGATTAAGTCACCATATTTGACCGACTCCTTTAGGGTAGTTAATATAACAAAACATCTTCACTGTTTAAAATTGGAACGTAGATTGAGTTACATAAAGGTGGTAGATACGGTTAATTATTAGACTTGAAGAACTGAGCAAAGAAATTAGCAGTCTCTGGATCGTCGATAGAAATATTATCTTTAAATTTCATCATTGAAGGAAACCCCTTTACCCTGCGTTTACTGTTTACGAAACCATAGAATGAATTGGGGATGCAAATCATTTTATTTTTAATTTTCCATATGTACGCTTCATAGCACTTTTTATTCAATTCTAAATAATTATGGCGCAGAATGGATTACTGTACATAATCTGAGTGAACCCCAGTTTTCTTGTATAATTTAAAGAAACGAGACTTTTTATTTTTTAAAGTTTTTAGTTCTTTAGTGAACCAGGCTTGCATTGGTTTATCATATAAATACGTGCGCTTATATACATACTTCTCGAAAAGGCTATAATGGTACTATTAAAATGGAAAAGGTTAGGCTCAATATCCTCTTTGTATTGAGTCCAAATAATTTTAAAAAGTGCTTTACTTAACTTTTTGAAGTTGGCTTTCGAGAAATCAAAACTCCTACAAGAGTCACGCGATTTATCAATGCAATCCCTTTTGTTGGTTATGATTTCGTAAGCTGTCTCAAGAGAGGGATGGTATACGTCTTCTGGCAGAACTAGAAGATCGCAACAATGTGCACAGAATTCAGACAAGTCATCAACGAATGCTAAGTCTAAGACTCTACCAAACTTATTCGGAATAATATTAATCTGGTATAGACAAAGGTTGGCCATTTCGTCCAGAAAGTCATTGTTACACAACTTAGATGATTCTGGCACAATGTTGCTAACAATTTTCCTCCACGAAATGTGTAGAAGGTTAAAGTCACCCAAAACTATCATAGAGTCCGCGGGCTTAGCCATCGAAATTACAGCTTTTATCAGAGAAATGTGGTGCATATAAACTGATAGATCAGATGACGGTGGAAGATAGCTACCAGATAAGTAAAGATGGCTGGTACCTAACAGGATTCGAATGCATTTAAATTCTATGTTATCAATACCGGGTATAATACCATCTTCAGATATAATTGAAGAATGCACAGTGAACAGGACGCCATCCCCGGTTCTGTTTAGGCGATCTTTTCTGTGCGTCTGATACCCGTCGCAAAAAATTTCGCCATCAAAAACGTGTGGTTTTAACCAAGTTTCAGTAAATGCAATGACACCTTAGTTACAATTTAGCGTTTTTAAATATATAAATCAGTTAATTTAGTATTTAACCATCTTACATTCCGACAGTAAATGTTCAAAGCACAACTTACAGCAAGTTTTTTGGATCGGTATTCTGGCGGGGTATTTGTACTGCCTTTGGAACATTCGCGTTAGGTTTAAAAACAAATTCCCGAACAAAAGCCCCAGGCGGCCAGAACGTGCTATCCAAAATTGTGTCGTTATCAGAAAGAGAAACATCAACCCTAAAAAAAGATATATTTCTTTCGTAGTTGAGTTTAAATTTATGTATAACCTACTGTCAGCCTTTATTTTTGGTTTGATGTAAGATTTAAGGTCATCAACGAAGGTGTCTTTTTCAAATCTAGACACATAAGGATTTTTTCGGCGGGAACACAACCAGCTTCTTTTCTTAGCCATTGGTTGAGTTAAAATAGAAATGGATTGAGACGAAGGGTGCGGCCAAGTTAATTAATTCTAACCCTTGAGGTGCGGGACCATTCTTACTAGGGTTAATATGTAAAGGCCTAGCTGAATTTACACTACAATTGCTTGCAACGTTGGGACGATTTTCAATGCAGGCGGAAGAGTTATCCAAACAATCGAAAGTCTTAAACACGTCTTCATAGTGCCTGAATTTCTCTGTAATGGTACAAATCTCTTAACCAATTTCGGAAAACGCGTTTCGCGCTTATCATTTATTGCGTCCACAACCCTGCACACTTCATATGACCAAGCCCATCGCAGAGCCAACAAGACACGTAGCATTCTGACTCACTTTTTATCTGGCAATTTTCATATATACATAACATTTTAAAAAGTGATTAAATATAAACTATCAAAAGAGATAATAAAAAATTAAAAAACAGAGAATAAGCTTTGTTTAACTAAAAAGTAATAAAAGTTGGTTTACAGAAAATGCAACCCTGAAACTTTGAAAAGCTCGTGATACGAGCGAGCAGTTTGAGAGTCACTGTATACTGACACTCAATAAACAACGCAAACCGCTGTAATAAAAGTTAAAAGCAAAGTAACGAAATGCACTAAAACAAATTGCAAAAAGAAGAAAAATGAAGCCAATCAAACTGTAAAAGAGACAAAATTCAAATAATGTAAAAGAGACAAAATTAAAATATGAAAGTAAAATTAAAATTCAACAAATGCGAATTATTCAAGCACGCAAATTGTTTACAATTTAACACTACGTCTTTGCATTTATTTTTATCACAAATTAGACACAGAAAGTTAGATTTATTAATTTTTTTTCACAATTAAGGCACAGAGAAAGTAAACACAACTTCACAGCTATAATGACGTTTGTGTATATTATTATTAATGTGCACCCCAAATTTTATCCTTATAAGGCCCGGTTTTTCAGTCCTTGGTTAAGCTCAGCTTAAACTAAGTTTGCTTAAACTCGGCATAAATTTAAACTCCAGTTAAACTGCAGAGCGGTTTTTCAGTGAGAGTTTAAGGCCGCTTTTAAGATTTGCTTTTTATACGGCAACATTGCTTTTTTCTTTATCTAGATACGGCAACAGATAATATTTGTTTACATATTCAAGGCCATTGCTTCTCCTCAGTATTGTAATAGTTAGGATTTCGCTAATTTCTGCATCACTATAATCACTTTCGTCAGATGATATATCCAGTATTTAATTAAATATAAAAATATCGTCATTTTTTAATTGCGTTCAGTTTATTGTT
The DNA here is from genome assembly GCA_949987695.1 of Merzomyia westermanni. Classification (NCBI taxonomy): domain Eukaryota; kingdom Metazoa; phylum Arthropoda; class Insecta; order Diptera; family Tephritidae; genus Merzomyia; species Merzomyia westermanni. The sequence goes on along the minus strand of OX465288.1, from coordinate 123,210,096 downwards.
TCACAACCAAATCCATCAAATATGCAAACAGCTGACAGGTTAACTAGAGTTTAACCCTGCCAAATTGGCCGCTTAAACTTCGTTTAAAGTTGACTGAAAAACTGCGTAGCAAGTTTAAGCTTAGTTTAACTGACAAATTGAGTTGAACTTGTACTGAAAAACCGGGCCTAAGTGTATTATGTACTGAATAATCACTTTTTTTGTATTTTCGAAAACATTCTATATATAAAAAGTTAATTTATTTTTAATGGACCAGGAAAACAGTTTTTTGTTTCCTATTTCAAATAACTATTAGCGGGCATTCATCAAAAAACACATAAAAAATTTAAAACCTGCACATAGAATTTTATTTAATCATGATTAGCAGAGGGACTTTCGGTGCTTTAGTTTTGTTGTACACTGTAATATTATTTTATTAAGATTTCCCTCACCATTTCTCATATTATATGTATGTATGTATATTTAAACAAACGCAAGGGTTGCATGTTGTGTACAAAACATAAAAACATTGACGCAGATGTTTTTCCCAAAGTTTGTCGATCTTTGGCTCCTGAGTAGAAAACTATTAACCCAAAATAGGGACACAGATAATGGCCAAGAACTTGGCTAAGTTTGCTAAACTGAACACACGTGCTGTGACATTTTCACTGGTCAATAGTTTTTTGTCCAAAATATTAGTTCGAGTCTATAAAACAACAACAATATAAACTTTTGAACTTCTTCAAACAAAATCAAGATGTCTGATGAAAGTTTCAAATTTAAAATATACCCAAAAATTTAGTACTTGTTTTTGCTTGAAAATATTAAAGGACACAAACCACAGCTAATATGCGTTGCTTGACGATGCAATTTTTTTTTGGTTTGTAGTTTTATTTTGGTATGTAAGTTTCTACGTAGATGCTGCACGTTGTCTGTCAGTCTGGCAACCGTAACATTTCTGCCAAAACAGGAAATGGAATTTACTGTTGGAGGCGTTGAAGTGAAATATCATGAGTAATCATCCACAGCATAAAAACCAAATCAAGAGCTTTAGCTTTTCTTTGTTGTTTTTGCTCGCAGAAGCAAACCAAATTCATACAAATGGAAATAATAGTGTCTGCGAGCAAAATTATAAACGCTATACTGATAATGAAGGGAAATATGGAGTTGGAATTAAGATTTGAATTTGGCGGAGGAAGTGAAATAAATTTATCGAATGATTGGCAACTATTTCTTTATTATTTTTGACCCTCAGAGATATTGGGCGACGAGCTGGTGACTGGACAATTATTGGAAACGATGTTTAGCTTTAATAATACTTAACTCTCTCTTAGCAACGTTCAGATAAGCTTTTCTGCAGAACGTATCCTTGCCGACACTTTCATTCAATCCAAATCATATAATATGGCCCCATCAGTATTAGAACCCAGTATCCTTATCCAGCCACCAGCCTATGAGATTCTAGTGGACTTTCAGGTGGGATTGAAACAGGAGTGGTGCAATATTTAGCCTAACCTTTTCTATGTTTGACTGTTGGAAATAAGAATGTGTACGAAAACCTATTTAGGCCCTAGCTATCTTAACCTTCTTACAAAAGGGTTAGCGAGGGACTCAGAAGGTACGATGTTTTGTCGCTACACAAACTATCTTGAGTCAATGATAAGCCGTCATGATTTCCGGTTGAGGTGGAAAATGCGTAATCGAAGCATGGACGATGATTTAATAATAGAATCGGGGCAGGTAAAACTCAAATTTAAAAGAAGTAAGAAAGTCTAAGTTCGGGTGGAACCGAACATTAAGTATCCAGCTGTGTAAAAGTGTTTCTGGTAAATTGTTGTGGAGTTATGGCATATAGAGGTTTTGAACTTTTTCTACTACCATGTGTAAGAGTAGGCGGCGCCACGCCCCATGCTATATAAAATTACATATCGTCATAACAATGAATGTACTTGGTTTAACTCTGCAAAAAATGCGATTAGTCTAGGATAAATCCGGGATGAGGCGCAAAGAAGTATGCGAACGCTGCCAGTTTTGATTTATTTGTATGGGTTGAAGTGATCCCTTATGTTTGTGCATATCCTATAAAGAAACTAATTGTTCCTTTCATGCCTAAACGGGTAGTTTCGGACAGATTTCCTTAGTGCCCCTACTGGTACTATCGGACAAGTTTACTTTCAGCACCCAAAAGTATACTACAGAAATTAAAATCGACTTATCCCAACTATGGCTATAACGGTATTGGTCGCGGATCACTCTCCTTAGATATCAGGCGCAAGATTTTTTGCAGGGAAATTAATGATATTTGCAGGTATGTGTCCTTAAATCATTATTTAAGCAATTTTAGAAATTAAGCGAAAGCAATCCTACATATTTTTGTGTGTTCTTTGTCCTTTATTGACGTCCAAACTTCATCACTGATCCTTATGATACTTTCACAGTGGGTTTAGGTGTCCCTGGGTACGACATAGGCTATATAAAGTTACAATTCAGCATAACTACGAAATCATTTGATTCAAGATAATGATATTTTATATGTATGAAAAAAAAAAATTTGGAAAAATTGAGCGGTACCGAATCCAAAAAAGTGTTAGTTCGCTTATCTTCTGAGCTATGACCATATCAATACAAGCAGAGCAAAAGGGAAAAGAAGGGGAGATGTAAGGAGGTGTTAGCTGAAAATGAAGAGGGTAAAGAATAGGCAGGGGATATGGGGGAAAGCAAAGAAGAAAAACCGGAAGATATAGGGATACATGAAGCGAAAGCGCCAAATGTGGAGGGAACAGAGGACAATATTTGAAGTGTAGGCAAGTAAATTTTAGGGCAGGACAACGTCTGCCGGGTCTGCTAGTAGCATATAAAGCAACATTAACTTGACTTAATATTTTCCACAATTTGTTTGCTGATATTTTGTAATAACAACATTATCCTAAAACACTATTGGGACCGTTCGTATGAATTTACTTCTTCTAATTTTAAAAGATCCTATTAATATTTATAACATAGAATGGAATTGAAGTTTTCCGTAGTTATGGTTTTTGTGCGTTTTTGCTTTTCTATGAACGGTTTTCTAAGTATACTTTAGTACTTTTTTTTAAATGTATAAACAAATTTACAAAGAAAAGACTACCCATAAATACTAATGTGTATACATAAATTTTCGTAAAACTGATGCCCCCCAAAAGAAATATACCAGCATTTGTTGGGATTGAGATTTTTTATTGAAATACAAAATTTTTAAACAATACTTTTATTTTATTAGGCATGTCTTTTTCCAATTTATGTGTTTTTGAAAAAAGCTGTTAAGAGGTAAATTATATCTGACTAATGTATCGGAAGTATATTTAAGAATGTGCATACCACTTTATCTCCTCATTTCCACCCTTTACTTAACACCTGCCCAATTTGACATAAGAAGTACCTGTGTAAATTTGTCTCCACGCTGGCTTAAATATGTGGAAGGGTTTATTTAAGCTCACACGCCCCCTTCTCCCTTTAAAAGATAGATACAAAGTCCTAGTACCGCAGTGATTTTGTTTAGAACTTGGAAGTATTTAGAATTTAATAACACATTTTCCTAAAACCAGTTCAAGTATAGCTTTACGGCATACAAATAGCTCCTTTGCTGCCTTACCCATTTCGGTCGACGCACGCCAACACAAAATAACCAAATGTAAACAAGTGACGTGTCATAATGAATGTAAATAAAATTAATGTCAGTGACATTACCGAGATAATGTCACAACTATTAAGGCGTGCAACATCTCATACGCTGTCGGACGGGATAGGCGAAGAGGCATTCGCCAGGCACAAAAAAGAGAAACGACGAAACGCATATTGCGAGGTCAAGGAAGCCTTCATGAAGGCTCAGCCAAAAACCCATCGGGTCTTTCGGTTGAAGATCCTCAATCACCTTGGCCACAAGGACACAGCTTTTAAAAGGCTATTTTCAATCTATCACTCACCACCCTCGCCATTCCAGAGATATGGAAAACCTGGGAAACCGGAAAATATGGGACAATTATATTACCCGATATCTCTCCTATCGTCGGTTGTGAAAACTCTAGAGGCCATTCTGATTCTCTTTCTCACTACGAACTTTCCCCCTGGAAACCATCAACATGGATTTCGTAAATTACATAGCACCACCAGCGGTAGGAATCAACACATCTCCAATCACTGGACGGTGTTTGTGTCACTTGACTTTTCTAATACGTTGCTTCAAAATTTAGAGGAATCGCCAAACCAGAGGAGGACCCCCAACTCTCTTATCGGTCGAAAAACGACGGTAGTATTAAGGAATACAACATCTAAACCTAGACGAATTAAATGGTGGGTGGCACAGGGTAATATCATATTTTCGATATTTATTAATTTCTAAATATCGAGGCATGTATACTAAAGGATCCTGTGCAAAGATCAACAAGTATCTCCAAGATCTTTCCAGTTCCTTCAGCGATCGAAATCTGACACTATCACCGACTAAATAGAAGCGACATTATTTAACTCGTTATTAACATTCAACCACTCGAAGTAGCTGAAGAAGAGAGTGTCCTACCCAGGAAGACTCAAACCACTCTGACTCAACTTCAATCTGGATACTGTAACAGAATTAATTCCCACCATACCAAATGACGCCTAACATATCTTCAACTGTTCAATAGAACATACTTACAAGAGTAGTTTCGCTTGAAACGGCCAGTTTCCTTGGACTTCGCTCAAAAGAATTTGGGGACGAATATTCCTGCCACGAATCTACAGTGAAAATTTAATGAAGCTTGGTTGGGTACTTTGGACGCCTATAAAAGACACATAGACCCCATTCATTTTGTACCCAGCTGTACTAGTACATAGAATGTTATAGTTTTCTACATATAACCGGGACTTGTAACGGTATAAAATAATCGAGATAGATTTAGAGTTCCATATATAAAAGTTCTTAGAATGAATGGGGAATCCATATCCGCCCCTGAACCCGTACCTTGAGAAAAATTTAAGTTATGGGTAAAAATTTGTGAAGTGGGCCACTTTTTTCCGAAGTTCTTTCTGAAACTTGTTTGTATAGTTCCCATCAGCAAAAAAAAAATACTTTTGGGCCAGTTTTTCGAAATTCGAGTTATATTCAAAGTTATAGCTATAAAACTATTTTCGAAGCTCCCTAGTTTCTGTCAATTTTCTCGCGATGAATCAGTCCGATTTAACTCATCGCCAGATTGTTGGTCATTCCATTACACTATTATGAATAATTTTTTTCGGTACCTACTGTGTATTATGAATGCAGATATAGCCTTCATAGTACATCGAATGACTTTTGATCACGTTTGGTAATAAAATGAAACGCGTAGAAAAAGTTGTCATTATTACATCCTTTATTCTGCTTACATTCTCTTATTTTTAACAATGCTACATACAGAACCACTGGCTTTAAAAAAGTAAATAACTCCCGCACAATTTCCGGCCCCTAATATTTTTCGGCTGATAGCTTGTAATGGAATGCCCAACAACATTATCCTAAAGCGCTATCTGACCGCGATGAAGAAGTTGAAAGTATTTATAAATTTGCGAATAATTTTTGCAAAAAATATAAATGCCAAAATAAGAAATTCATTTGGGAAGAGGATACAACTTGTACATATATTTCAAAAGTTACCAAGATCGGACTGGTAAATCGCGAGAAATTAAACAAAAACTTTGGAACTTCGAAGATACGTTTATAGCTATAACTTAGAAAATAATTCGAGTTTCGAAAAATTGTGAAATACGTATTTTTGTTCAATCGTTCTGAGCCATACCACCCAATTGCATCAAAATAAATGAACTTGGAAAAAATTTTAGGTGGCTCACTTACAAATTTCTACCCATATTTTAATAAAATTTGGCACACATGTTACTTTCCGTAGGTTGATTTTTTCGATATCGAAAATTTTGTTTATAAAGCTGGGTGATTTTACTGATTGGATTATTCTATTAACGATTCTAGCAAAAATTTTGAAATGGAGCGTGGCACCGTCCACATATAAGTGAACAAATTTTCAAATTTCGGCGGTTAATAACTGCCCTTCGTACGACAAATACTTTTGGTTTGACAAATATACCCATAGAAAATTTACCACAAATAAGCAACAAATAGTTTGAGGTTGTTAGCGAAAATTAAAATAAAAATCATACTATATTAATATTATTATTCTAAGATAAAAGGCATTTGAGAACTTAGCGAACGTTTGGTTACGGTATGAGGAATCTCTAAGTCTAAGTAAATAGCACAGTCGACTGTACAGACTAAAAAATCGTTAGTTAAAATCTCGAAAAATTTGCAATTAGTTACAAAAACTTCAAGTAAACAAGGCATATAATATCGTCTTCATCACCGCTTCTAGTTCATTTATTGTTTTTAGAAATATGCTAAAATTAAAATCATAAAGTATACAGTGGCAGTAAGAGAGTTATAAAAACTTCTGAAGTGTGAAGTTCTAGAATTTTTTGGTAGAGAAGTAGATTCCTAAGTACGTTATTGACTTGATGCATATTAGAACGATTTGCCGTCATCCCTTGTCAAGTTTGGTTTTGTGACAAACCGGTTTCGGCGTTCCGCCATCCTCAGTGTTTAGTAAGTAACCTGAACGAATAAAGACAGTTTTGAAAACTTTATATTAATTCAGATATCGACTGACAATAGAAGTGGCGAGTAGTGTAGAGTCTCTACAGTAGAGAAAGTATTGTTTTAGTATGTGAATGTGCGCAGACTAATTCAAATGATTGCCAATTGTTTTAGCTTCTTATTCATTGAATGGCGCTTAACCGTCTAAACGATTTTGACCGTTCAATATAGCTCGCCACTCCTTTCTTCTTTCTGCCAACTGACGCCAATTGGGAACACCACGGGATCGCAAATCGGTCTCCGCTTGGTCCTTCCATCAGAGTGGTGACCTTCCTTTTCCTCTGCTAATACCGACAAGCGCCGATAAGAATACATCTTCATTCATTTACACACCATGGCCTTGCCAACGAAGCAGCTGGGTGTTAAATCGTTGGAATATGTGAGTATCTGCATATGGCTCATACAGCTCATCATTAAATCTCTTTTCGGTACTAGCCGTCGCCAACGCGTAAGGGCCAGTAAATCTTTCGTAGAACCTTTCTCTCGAATACTTCCAGAGATGCCTCATCAGATCATGGGAGTTTCTAAGCACATGCACCATAAATCAAGATGGGTATGATAAGTGATTTAAAGAGAGAGGACTTCGAAAGAAGACTTTACTCTCAATTGCCTACTGAGTCCGAAGTGGCACTTGTTTGGAACAGTGATCCTTTGTTGTATCTCTAGAAATTATGTCTGTAAACAATGGAGTGGTTGCCAAGACAAAAATACGCTGACTATTTGCCTGATGACAGCGTGTATTTCGCATATTATTAAGACCCGATAGTATACCTCCAAATTTGAAATTTTCTAAATCATCAACCCTGAAGCAGTTGTCACTGAGTATAATATTGCAATCCAAGGAACTTTTTGCAACATTCTGACTACACGCCATTTGATGTACATATGTTATAACTAGAGCATCCTGTGGATTGAATATAACATTTCAACCTGGTAATACTTTGGGAAGATGGCCAAGCTCTCAGCAAATGGAAATCAAAGCTTATGTCACATATTAATTCAAAGTAACTTGTATTGTGCGCAATGGTCAACTCATCTGCAAAATTAATGGTTTTGCCTTTCAATGGCAGAGAAAAGATGGAATTAATATAAATCAGGAAAAGCTTTGGACCAAGAAAAAAAAGCCTTGGGGAATTCCCAGATTGGCAAACTGGGAGGTACTATAGCTACTTCCCAATTCTAATTTTTGAAGTCTGTTTGAAAGATAGGATTTAAAAAATTTATGCATAAAATCACAGAAACCTGCATGCATACCATGGCCATTTTATTCAAAAGTATATGTATCTCTTTCGACCATAGCAAAAGCTATTTTCCGTCCAAGCGACGTACACGTTTTTGCAGAAATCCATCAGAGCATCCCCTGTTGACAGAACGGAACGAAAGCCAAACTGCATGGGACTGAAAGAGTTTGAATTGTCTAGAAAACCGGAATTTCAAATGCTTTTAACATCAGTAGTATAAGTATTAACTATATTAGGAGGTACTCTTTTTAGAAATATTTTGGATATTTTACTCTCACCACACGAACTCGAGTTGTTGAACGTACTAATAATGTTTATAATTTCGGTGCTTGAAATGGAGTTCAAAAATAAGGGTGGTTTGGCATCAGACTGACAATCACTGATTCTTGTTCTTGGATTCCCAATCGTAGTAAAGTGTTGGCTAAATTTATTGGCCACTTTTACTGCGTCTAAAATCGGCTGACTGTCAGTACGCAATACAACTGGCTCATTACCCTCCACCCCATTCTTATCTTGTTTTGCAAAGTGCTGATTTAAACTTGAAAAGAAAAATGTTATCGCCCATCGAACGTATTCATATATTGGAATTATTACTATTTTACTTCCTTTGCTGGGATGCTTAGTATACTTTTCTTTAATTTGTACTCATGCATTATTTTTTTAAGAGATCACGAGTAATCCAAGGTTTAAGTCTCATATTTTTCTTCAGGAGGCTTGAGGCAAGTACAGTTGTGAATGTGCTCTCTTAAGGTTTTTAGAAAAATAGCATAAGCTACTTATATGCCAGCTCAGTTTAGGAGCGTAGCTTTTGACTCAACGTGGTAAACTGAACCTTAGTTTGAGATGTAATAGCACGATAAACATTAAAAACATGATCATTACAAGTACTTGAATTTGTTGTCATTAATATATGATATCAAATAACTTTTAACCCTTAATGAGTTATCCTGCTATGACGTAGAAGGTCTAAATTGAAATAACCTAGAATAAAACAAGTAAGGAAGTCTAAGTTCGGGTGGAACCGAACATTAAATGCCCAGCTGTGTAAAATTGGTCGTGGTAAATTGCTAAATTGTTGTGGAGTTATGACCTATAGATATAACATTTGTTTACATATTCAACGCCATTGCTTCTCCTCAGTATTGTAATAGTTAGGATTTCGCTAATTTCTGCATCACTATAATCACTTTCGTCAGATGATATATCCAGTATTTAATTAAATATAAAAATATCGTGCTTTTTTAATTGCGTTCAGTTTATTGTTTCACAACCAAACCCATCAAATATGCAAACAGCTGACATGTTAACTAGAGTTTAACCCTGCCAAATTGGCCGCTTAAACTACGTTTAAACTTCGTTTAAAGTTGACTGAAAAACTGCGTAACAAGTTTAAGCTTAGTTTATCTGACAAATTGAGTTGAACTTGTACTGAAAAACCGGGCCCAAATGTATTATGTAGTGAATAATCACTTTTTATATATAAGTCAATATCTATCCTGATCCGTTTATTCCGTTACATTCTGTCGTTAGGCGACTAAAGTTAATATACCTTGTGTGCGTAGCAATACTAGGTATAAAAATGAATGTGTGTCTGGCGTCCAAAGTACTTAACCGATCTTTATGAAATTTTCACAGTAGATTTCTGTGTTCACTAGTTACAGTACACGCTATATATAATTTTGTAAAAGTGAGAGGTGCCACGCCCCCATGCTATATAAGATTTTAACCTTGTATAAGCGTCCAAGGTACTCAACCGAACTTTACAAAATTAGCACAGTAGATTCTTGAATTCACTAGTTACAGCATAGGCTGTACATAATTTTGATAAACGTTGATAGTATACCTCGTATCATGTTTCGCAATTTTATTTAACACAGTTTTGATGTTAATAATAGCTGAAATTTGACAATTTGTTAATTTATGTGTGGGCGGTACCACGCCCATTTTCCAAAATTAATATAAAATTATTAATAAGATCATCAGGTCATTGTAACTACGAAATTCTAGTAATATATCTGCATCAGTGAAGGAGATATGGCATGTTCCGGTTTCCTACCTCTCTTTTAGAAAACTTTGGTCCAAAAGTGGGCGTGTTATATTCTATTCGACATGTCTATAGTACGAGGTGTGTTCAAAAAGTATCGCGAATTTTGTGTTTTTTCAAAAATTATTTATTTATTCATGAATATCTATTTTGTCCCCTTCAAAGTAATCCCCATGAGATATTATACACTTGTGCCAACGGTTTTTCCAATCTTCGAAGCACTTCAAAAAATCATTTTTTTGTATCTTGTTCAGCTCCTCCTTCGATGCCGTCTTTATCTCGTCAAGAGAAGCGTAACGTCGTCCTTTCATGGGCCTCTTCAGTTTAGGGAACAAGAAAAAGTCACAGGGGGCCAGATCTGGGGAATACGGTGGCTGCGGCATCATTAGTGTGTTGTTTTTGGCCAAAAAGTCGCGCACAAGCAACGATGCGTGAGCAGGGGCGTTATCGTGGTGCAAAAGCCAAGTTTTGTTCTTCCACAAATCCGGGCGTTTCTGGCGGATTGCTTCGCGCAAATTGCGCATAACTTGCAGGTAATATACCTTATTGACCTCATGATGCACCACGCACCTGCAATCGAAGAAAACTGTCAGCAAAACTTTCACATTCGACCGAACTTGGCGCGCTTTTTTCGGTCTTGGTTCGTGCGGCAGCTTCCATTGAGATGATTGAGCTTTGGTTTCCACGTCATAACCATAAACCCACGATTCGTCAGTTATGACCCGCTGGAGCAAATTTGGGTGGTCGCGGACAGAGTATAACATCTCATTAGCAATGTTCATGCGATGCTGTTTTTGGTCACAATTGAGCAATTTTGGTACGAATTTCGCGTAAAAATCGAAGACGATCCAAAACACGTGCAAGCAAAACAGCTGTCAACAATTAACTGAACACTCAAAATGGCCGAGCTTGTCGGCATAAGTGAGAGACATGAGTACCAACATAACGCCACAAAAAATTCGAAATTCGAATATACGTAACCAGCGAAAATTCAAAATTCGCGATACTTTTTGAACACACCTCGTATACCTCGTATCAAGTTTCGTATTCTATCTTACACCGTTCTGAAGTTATTAACAGCCGAATTTAAAATTTGCTTGACTTATAAGTGGGCGGTGCCACCCCCACTTTAAAAAATTTGAAAAAATCGTGTAAAGAATAAGAAAATTAAGGTAACTGTTAAATTATATTATTTTACCTGTATCAGTTAATTGTTGTTGTTGTTGTAACGACAAAATGATATGAATCCGGTACGCTCCGGTACTCCCTTGCGGTACTGCCCGAATGTCGTGGTAGCGATTTGGTATGACCAGTGGAACCTTCTAGGTCATGTCACCCCTCCTTCCGTAAGGAAGGAGAGATGGGTAATGAGAGGTGAGAGACATCATATCCGTAGATCAACCATCGAGTTGCACGTCATTACCTTCGTGCATATTAGTCGCCTCTTACGACCGGTATGCCTACCTCGGGCATATTCTAAACCCCTAACCCGCAGGGGGGTATCAGTTAATTAGATATGGGTAGTTCAATATTTCTACCTCCTTTCCATAAAACTTTTATGAAAAAGTAGGCGTGGTTGATAAGCGGTTTCGCTTATTTTCTATGGGTGCATTTATCACAACAATAGTATGCCTCCTACGAAATTTAGTTATACTTGCGCAAACGGTTCTGAAGTTATTAACAGTCAAAGTTTGAAAATTTCCTCACTCATATGTGGGCGGCGCTATGCGCTTTTCCAAAAATTTAATAAAATCGTCAATGGGACAACCAAGTTTATAAATCTAGCAAATTTCATCATTATAGCTGCTTTTATTATCGAGTTATCTTATTTTAAACGTTTTTCGAAATTTTCGATATCGAAACACGCCTCTTTTATGGCGTTATGGTTCGATTTCGTCCATTTTAAATGGCAACCTTACCTTGACTATAAAGCAACCTATGTACCATATTTCATTTAAATATCTCAATTTTTACTCAAGTTATCGTGTCCACGGACGGACGGACGGATGGACATGTCTCAATTGACTCCTCTGTTCATTCTAAGAACTTTGATATATGGAACTCCATATCTATCTCTATTATTTTGAACCGTTACAAGCCACCGTTATATGACCAAAACTATAATACCCTGTGTACTAGTACACGCTGTTTAAACCTCTCATGACTTACGATACTGGAAGGTTGTTGAAGAAACCCAGATTAAGGTAAAGAATGTAGTCTATATACTCCCAAGGAGAAAAATTTTTGCCTTTGAGGCTAAAGGAAACCTGTAACAGCACTACTACAAAGGCATTGACACAAAACTTATAACTTTAATAATTCTAGTCTTGCAATCATAGACTCCCCTTAAAAATATTTTTTTTTTCGAATTTTTTCTATCTAACCCCTGGATTGTTCAATGTATAGTTTATCGAGTATACCATTGACTGACAGTGGGTGTGTCTCTGGTTTTCATTCATTCTGACAGTTTATCCACCCACTCCAGCTACGGCGCACACTTTAATTCGCATTGAACTAGCACAGTCAGTTGATAGGTTGCACCCACCAAATGCCTTTAGGCGTTTAAAGGTAAGACTTGAATCTCATTCATACATACATATGTAAAAGCACTTACTACATTAGAAGTTTACGTATGTACATAAACACCCTGAACGAAAGATAGGCACAATCGGACAAAAAATACAATAATAGATACACATAGTTGCTTTGCATCTAGACCAAAGATGGTCCAAGAAATGAATGGAATGTGAATTGTACTAAAAGTAGTCCGAATGTAATGCAATCAGGTGAATTCCAAAAGTAGCTAGAATTTAATTCACAAAATGTGAGTTTTCTTCCTAGTTTTTTGGGCTGTTTGTGTAACAGAACTTTGTTTGCCTAAAACGGACTTCAATGTCATGTATAAGGGGGCAATATAGAATTTTGCATGCGCTTGGACCAAACTTTGGTCTACTTACACGCTTCTACAGCCTTTTGTGGCGTGCACTAAGTCTATTCCGAAATCGTACAGGGTCTGTTTACACCCTGCAAGAAAATCAAACTTCTGAGCTCCACCATATTAAACCTGGGGAATTGAGTTACAAGAACAATATACACTTGTTGAAATTTCTATTCTATTTATCTAGTTTTAAATCAATGAAATCGTACTGTTAATAAAACTCGATTACGCAATTCCCACTCCCTTGAAATCCCAGCTCATATTTGCGTTGATTGGAAGCGAAAGATATTTATGACGCACTGGTGGTGGTCACGAATGTACATGAAATTCGGAACTACGAATTTTCCCTACAAGGTATGTTCATTGAAACTTATGTACCAAACACAGCAAAAGTTCCTGGGTCGTGGTGTTAAGTAATCGACCGAGGGCGTAGGGAAATGTGAATTGCTCACAAAGTGGCAAATGTGTTGGCGCCGAAGTTGCTGTTTTATGAACCGTAATCTGTAAATATGCATATGGCAGACCTTCATACATATATACATTCTTATAATGGCACGAATTTATGATTTACGAATCGACAGGTGTAAAATAAATAAATGCAAAAATAAAGTCCAAAAAGATTGTTGAACAATATAATACATACAGGGTGTTTTTTTTACAGGTTTGTTTTTCGAATAGAGATAAAACTGGCATTTTGTGGTCAAATCTGGCAACTCTAATGTCATTTATGTTCAGTTTGGTTTGCCATTTCATCATGCACAGGTTGACAAAAGAACAACGCTTGCAAATCGTGCAAATTTATTTCGAAAATAATGGTTCAGTTCGCGAAGTTTACCGTGAGCTCCGTCCATTTTATGGTCGACATAATCGTCCATCAGAGCAATTAATTCGGTTAACCATGGATCGTTTTCGCACTACGTTTACTCTATGTGATAATACGCATCCGCAGAGACGTCGAACAGTGCGCACCGAAGAAACAATTGCCGTTGTAGAGCAAAGTGTTGAAGAGGACCCGAATGAATCGATTCGCCACCGTGCACAGCAATTGGAGCTTTGTCCATCAACTTTATGGAAGATTTTGCGCAAAGATCTTGGCTTCCGACCTTACAAGATCCAGCTTGTGCAAGAATTAAAGCCGCGAGACCATGCAATGCGTCGTGATTTTGGTGTATGGGCCGAAAATGAGATTGATTTCGATGCTGATTTTCATCGCAAAATTTTGTTCAGTGATGAGGCTCATTTTTGGTTGAATGGCTACGTCAACAAGCAAAATTGCCGCATTTGGAGTGAAGAGAATCCACATGAGACCCTTGAAACGCCATTACATCCACAAAAACTGACTGTTTGGTGTGCTCTATGGGCTGGTGGAGTCATTGGGCCATACTTCTTCCGCAATAATGCTGGAGAGGCAGCTACCGTTAATGGAGACCGGTATAGAGCCATGATAACCGACTATTTTGTTCCCGAATTGGATGGCATGAATGTGGATGAGTTGTGGTTCCAACAAGACGGCGCTACATGCCACACAGCGCACGTCACAATCGATTTATTGAAGGAAACATTCGATGAGCGCATAATTTCGCGGAATGGACCTGTCAATTGGCCACCAAGGTCGTGTGATTTGACACCATTGGATTATTTTCTTTGGGGATATGTGAAGTCGCTCGTCTACACCAACAAACCAGAAACGTTAGGGGAATCGGAAGCCAACATTCGTGGCGTTATTGCCGACATACGGCCCCATATGCTCAAAAAAGTGGTTGAAAATTGGACCTGTAGAATTGGCTTTATTCGAGCCAGCCGCGGCGGCCACATGCCCGAAATCATATTTAAACATTAATGGCATAAAATTATCCTTTCAATAAAGCCAAATTGATGGACCTTAAAACGATTTTCTTGTGTTTTATTTCAATTCGAAGTTCTATACCCCTAAAAAAAACACCCTTTACATTTCCATCAAGATCCAGTAAAGTAAACAGTATACATATGTGGGCTACCTTTATATTTTTATACATAGTAGTGCAATCGCTTATCTATAATATAAATGCGCAGGTTGAGGGAAATTATCCCACTTTATGGCCAAACTATACATCTAAGGTATTAACAATTACATATGTATGTTTGGATAGGTAGGCCGCCCAACTACGGTACCATCAATCAAAAAAACTTATAAAAAAATTTATTATAATATAGAAAAAATAGTTTAAAAATGACACCAACACAAATGCCAAACATGCATTTATACTATATAGCCGTAGTTGTGTGAGTAGATATTACTCGTGTCATCGGCTCTCACTGCCCTGTAAAAAACGTTGGAGCATCAGAGTACTCCAACACATATCCTCATTCATATAAAAAAGGTGGTCCAATTTACATAGCGATGTCCGGTGATTGGATCACCTAATCCTATTCGGAGTACCATTTACTTTGCTTCTGAATAGTCTATAGAGCACCTACGTTGGAGTACTTTCAAAATGCTGCCAAAAGATTACTCTATAGAGTACTCTAGACGAAAGCGAGAAGGGAGTATGTGTTCTTTTGAGGACCACCTACTCCCGCTCTCGCTTTGCTGTTGAATACTCTATAGAGTAATCCCATGGGAGTATTTTGAGAGTACTCTCACGTAGGTGGTCTATAGAGTATTCAAAAGCAAAGAAACGGAGTACTCCGAGATGGATTAGGTGATCCAATCACCGGACATTGCCATGTAAATTGGACCACCTTTTTTATATGAATGAGGATATGTGTTGGAGTACTCTGATACTCCTTTAGGAGTATTCTATGGAGTATGAAACGGAGTATTTCCGTTTTTTGCAGGGTGGGAGTGCGAAGAGTTGGTAGGGGACCAATGAAAAGCAAATATTCGCAGTATAGAGCCGCTGTTGTGTGAGTAAATATGTCATGCATTAGTTGTTGTTATTGTATTGATCACTGCCCAGCGGCGAAAATTCACATTACAAAATGCAATACTTCTCCAACACTTTGCAGACAGTTTCCCTTCAAGAATCAGTTACAACCAATATTACTTTCCCATAAGCATGGCCGTTTTGTAGACAAAGCCGCTTACATCCTCTTTACCAGTAATGGAATAATTGTGTGAATGTACGGCAATCAGCCCTGGATTTACACTAGATGCTCTCGGAGCATTCGCACAGGGCGGCAGATTTCGAAACATAAATTAAGATTTTTACAAATATTTTTGATAATGGGCTCAATTTTTGTTTCTGTACGAATCAAAAGTTTGACGTTTGTGTTTAGAAATCAATAGGCACTAATAACTCAAAGTGATGCGGTTATTAGCCGTGGAAAGTGCCTAAAACTATGCCACAAAAAACTATTTTCTGTAAACGGTAGTACCAAAGAACATAAATCTATAAGAATGGAGAACACGCTACTTTGAGCGATTTTCAGCGAGTGAGCTCCAGAAGAACATATTTCAGGAGTTTACCATATGCCTCACACTATTTTTCTTACTTGCAAACTTCACCAAATATTATTGAATTTACTTTGTGCATAAGATTTCGTGGCAAAAACGAATGCCGCCGATCTAATAAAAATATGTAAACAAACGTTCGTGGATGAAATGATTCTAGGTGAATGACATGCTTTCTTGTTTGCACTTGTGCAGGCCAAAGGAATATCGATTAACAAATCTATGATTGTGCGTTTGACATCTCATTTCTTCGCACTTGCAATTTCTGAGATATCAATCGCTCAAACCCTTTACATACATATGTACACATTTATAAAAAATATGCATACAAACATATGTCGCCTGCCAAAAAGTTCAGCTGAAGATAAGAAGCATATTTTATGGTCGCCTGGTGCGCAGGATTTATTTGTAGGAACATATGCGACATCGGTCGTTGATATAATTTGCAAATTTGTCGGTCTTGTGATATTTCTTCTAAAATAAGATTTTTGGCATTCTTCCGTCCTTCAGCGGATAAAGGTGCTATGTCGCAAAATTTAGTTTTCGAGACGATTGTGTCTAAAGCTTTACATTTTCATACAAATGTATGGCCATTTGAACCTTTATCGAATATATACTTCATTTATCTACAAGCATTCAATTATATATGTATGTATGATTTCTTCCATTATTCTTCTTCTTGATTTTTGCACGCCGAAATGGCTACAAATTTGTCGAAAATGAAAACATTTTCCTAAGCCAAACGGGGCATTTCCAAAATCAGTATTTTTTTTTACAATTATGGAGAAGATCATATTTTATAAAAGAAAGTGGTTTGTTTTCTTGAATGAAGTGGGGCTTATTTGGTACTTATAATAGAATTTAATCCTCAATAAAGGTATTCGATTAATCAATCGTATTATACCATTCCAAGCCAATCGGTTGAAGAACTATCCAACATTTAATTCAATTTAGATTCGGCTCGGTATCGCCCCAAGCGAGCCGAACTTCGGTTCAATTCACCCTTGAAAATCTAAATCCTATATCAATATTTTTCTACATTTCTTGTGCATTCGATGGTTAACGGATTCTAGTATGTAATGATAAAAGGAATAATCTGAAACTTCCTAAAAGAAGTTGTTTGCGTCACTTGCCGCGGTGTTGGAATGCCCCTCATATTACTCCTGAACAAATTTACAAATACACTTAAAGGATGTTGTTCATATATGTACACAAAGAATGCGCTTGTGTGCATATTAATTAGACCGTACCAGATCTAGTGTCTTTCGTTTCACAAGCCGACACCGACAAGATTTGTGTCAAATAGTTATTATTAGCCTTGTTTTTTTTATCCGCATATTCGTTTGCGCTTAATATTTGTACTATTTCACAGTTGCAGATAAAGTTGTGCCCTTAGCAGTCCATACAAATATTAAGCGCAAACACGGCTATTATTTCAAATAGTGCTAACTGAAACTTAACAAACTGTGCTTTTCCCCACACTGTAGGAGTCAATCTACTGCTAAGAACTTATTACACAGCCACCACCAAAACCAAAAAGCTTGATATACATATAAACAACTTGATATATAAACAACTTAGTTAATTTATCAAATGCACATTTTAGGGCTAAAAATCCATACGAATCGCAGATCCTGGTAGATGTGTATATTAGCTGAAATACATCGAACTTTAACTTTAATATAAGAACTGTTCAACATTTTCTTTCCCTTTTCTTTCCACAAACTTTATATAGCAAGAGCCTACTAAGAGCATACATTGAACTTATATGTCAAAGTTAAGTCTGAGGTTCAAGTTCTATGCAAATCCGCCCTTTAAAAAACATATTAAAAGTAGGTTTTACGCAGTTAGAAAAAGTATCATACATTTCACACGACAAATAAAACCAAATTATTTTCAGGTTGGGTCTATTGTTTGTGGCAAAGCGTCATTCTAGCAAACCAAGAAATGTCAAATTATTTCTCGCAAATTGAAATTCTTCCAAAAGGCGACTGGACACGCGTTGGTTTTTATGCGCGCCTGGTGCATGCGATTTAGAACATCTGCCATTCCTTTCCTCACAAGCGTCCCCTTCTTGGTCTACTTGTCCAGATTGTATGAAAAATATGTGAAACCTGATAATAAATTTCGATGACCATAACGTTCATGCCAAAAAATCTGCAGAGCAAATTGCCGATGTTCTGTGAAATTTGGCAACGACGCTTTTGGCATTGACCTAAATATTTGACAAAATATTAAAATCAAGTTGATCAAATTGTCGATGTTAAAGAAATGCTGCAACGTTGCTTTTATTTTCAATTCATTTTTGAATTGGCTTGATTTCATAAAATGCGTCTATGAATGGAATTGTGGAATGTTGCTAAAAAACTATAGGTTTGGTTTGATTGCTTTACCTGTGCGTTAGAAAGAATACTTCTAGGTCCTTTCTTCCTATTTCGCTTACTCCCATAGTGCGAAAAACTTCGCTTCATTGTTTACTTTTTGTGAATCAAAAATAATTTCAGTCTTTTCGAAACAAGTGTAGTAGTAACATCGTTTAAATATACGCATGCGTTGTACGAACATGAATGTTTATGCCCCTTTTTTACAGATAATTCTGCAACAAATCCTATTTTTATTCTAAATTTCAAGGTATTTAATAATATTCTTACTGTTAGAAAAGTTGTCATTTCGATTAAAACCATATTTATATGCATGCATTTTGCTAATTTACGTGTTTACAATTGGCGCGCGTTCAGTTCGCCTCACAATTTGTATCATACGAATGCCGAGGCAAAAGGTATGGTGAACTCCTGAAACTTGGGCTTTCAGATTTTTGTCGCTTTCTCGCTGAAAACTGAACCGACGAGTTCTCCATTCTTATAGATTTATGTTCTTCGGTAGTAGCCGAAGTAAAATCATAATTCTGTAGTAGATTGTTTCAATGTATATTTTTTCAAAATCCGCAGTCAACTAAAATGTGTACGTTTTACCTCTTACTCTCACTCTTTTTTCAAATCTAAGAAATCGTAGTAGATTATGACAATAGACATTTTGCCGTTACGATGTTTATAACGATATCGGTATTCACTAACCATTTTTTATCGATATTCGCGATCAGCTGTGTCGTTAAGTAAACAACACACAATTTGTGGTTGTTATCTGTGTCGTTAAATAAACAACACATAATGTCAAGTTTTTAGCGAAAATTAAAATGATATTACTATTATATCAATATTATTATCAAAAAAATTGAATTTGAGTACTTAGCGTACGTTTTATAGCGGGATGAAGAGTCTTAACCCCGAATCGTTATAGCTAAGTTAGTGAATAGCACAGTCGATAATGCAGGGAACAAAATCGTTAACTAAAATCTCGAAAAATCGCATCGTTATAAGTGAGTGAATTCCACTACTGGTCAGCACTGATCAGCTGTGATTTTATTGGCAATTAACTATGAAGTTTTTATAATTTCAATCGATAATAATCCTTTTGGGTGAAATAGTTTCTTTATATTTTGAAAATATGAGTGATGGGCGCAAAAGATTAAGCAGTGCTGCATATAAAAAGCGAGCTTTGGACAAAACTAAAAAAGAAGTGGAAATTTTGAGCAAAACTCCGAAGCTACATCATTTTTTCATTAAAGGAGGTATGTTCCAATAATTTGGGTAACTTTTGCAGGGATTTTTTTTAGGGATTTAGTTACTTATATACAAATATTTCAGTTGTGAATTGCATACGTAAAATACATTTTTACTATATTTCATAAAGATAAAAGGGCGGAATTTTAACAGGGCACAGAGCGGCATTTCAAGTAAATCTGGCACTGACAGCAATAGAGCAAAGACGAACTTTTACGAAGCAGAAATCATAGAAATTCGTTCATTACATGTCAGCATACAATGTAATAGATGATAATAAAGTACTTGTAAGGGTTTCGTAATAAATTATGTGGAAGAACTGCAAACTTACTTCGCCGCTGGGTGGCTACGATGCCCAGTGTCAGCGGCTCTCCTGAGAGCACGAGGAGTTGCTTTGTTGGATACATTGAACAAGCAATGTAAAATATGATCAAATATGTAAACCTCATTGATGATACAAAAACAAAATAGTTGATTCTTAATGAAGAGTATTCAACACCGGAGATAATTTTGTATTTGTGGTTGGGATTGTGTGAATTTAATCCTCTAACCGGCAGCTCCGCCTTTAGGCGTGGTTAAGGTAAACAGATATAACCCGCATACCTCTACTTTTCTTCTATAATTATTGACACATAATCGTCGCCAAATGTTTTATCTATGTCGTAACCTTGATTTTACAGTTTTAAGTGGTGGCAGAGTTCCGTTATAATCA
Source organism: Merzomyia westermanni (assembly GCA_949987695.1). Lineage (NCBI taxonomy): Eukaryota > Metazoa > Arthropoda > Insecta > Diptera > Tephritidae > Merzomyia > Merzomyia westermanni. The sequence continues at coordinate 123,189,474 of OX465288.1, read as the reverse complement.
TAAAATTGAGTGGAATTTGTAAAAATAATTAGTTTTGACAGAAATGTATTTGGTAACTACACTACTACTACTAAAAATTGACAAAAAGAATTTTTGTAGTAAAAAGTCAAAATTGTTGTTAAGTGAAAGAATTGTTAAGGATTAGAAATTATGAAGAAGATAGGATTTATAATTAAATTCATAGAAATATTGGCAAAATATTATACCCCGCCTAAGGGCGGAGTGGGCAGTTAACAGGCAAATCCGGCTAGAGGCGGAGTGGGAGGTTTCAGCCCCTGAAGCAAAATTATCAGCCCTTTTGGAGATGTGACTTAAAATTCGAGTTTATCGCACTAGAATTACAAAATATGCATTTTTTCATTTGCAACAAAAATTGCCCTGTAAGAAGGTTCAATGAAATTAAATAAAACAAGAAAGGAAATATAAGTTCGGGTGGAACCGAACATTATATACCTAGTAGTGATCTATTATGGCATACCAATTTACGCAGGTCTATATTAATACTTTTCAGTTCGTATTATAAGTTCAGCTGATTTTTTTCAATAAAAAACACTTGTGTTATGAGTTTTGAAGGGTAAATTAATTTTAAAAAAATATAAAATATACAACAGGTATATCATCATAAACTTTCTAAGAGATTTTGCACCGAGCTTCCCTTCCAATTGGTGTATGCCGTTTGAATTTTTTCCTACAAACTGGCGGGACCTACAGATTTTTGTCGACTTGGAACGGCATCTACCTGGCTGTGCCATTAATTTATTTGCAAATAAATAGCTTCCCTACCAACAACTGCTAACCACATTTTTTCAAAATACCAATACATGCTTATTTTATGTTTGAAAAACTTGCGTTCAAATAGACAGACGGACAGACAGACAGACGGACGGGGAGACGGACATGGCTACATGGGCTCATCTCTTCTTCTCATACTTACAAACATTTTATGTTGATTAAAGGTATGAATATCAAAAAAGGTTATAACTTCCCTATTTCAGTGGGGTATTAGCAACTTGCCCGGATATTTTACTTGTGTGTTATCCGATTTGCCTAATTTTGAAACTACAAGAAATCGCCCTTGAAAATAGCAGAATTTTTATGCTGAAAAGTGGGCGGCGCCACGCCTACTTCCCCAAAATCCACAAAATTTTTTTTCGGTCGAGTTTTGCTTGGAAAGCTTATTATGTGTGCAAGATCTAATTAATATAGCTTGCATGGTAATAGAAATATCGTGCTTTACATTTTACAAACATATTTTTCAGAACTATGTTAAAAAACTGGGCCTGGCCGTTCACTGGTTTCGCCCATTTTTACAACAAACATTTACCTTATGTATTCAACATTTTCGCCACAAATCGTTTTTGCCGGAGTTATGGCATAAAAAGTTTTGTGGAACAAGCCACTATGGCCACGCCCATTTTCGAAAATTTATATTTTTCGACTTTCTTTGTTCACGGAAACTTTGAAAGTGAAATATAAATGATCTAAAGCTTTTGTACGCAAAGTTATTGCTTATCAAATATATATATGATCCTTTTGTAAATCTTTCGTATAAAAGTGGGTGTGGACCTTAACCGATGTCCCCCATTTTTTTCCGGAACATTCCTTGTATTAATTCAAATTAGTGTCCTGAATTTAGTTTCGATATTTTGAAAGGTTTTTGATTTATGATCAATAATATTTCTTAATCTGACTTAATCAAGGTGGGCGGTGCCGCTTCCATTTTGAAAAATTTCTTGAAAAATATATTTTCTGCCTTAACGTTAATGTACTCACCAAATTGTATCCTTTTAGGTGTGTTATGGACTGAATAATCACTTTTTTTGTACTTTATTAAATATTCTATATATAAAAAGTGGGCGTGGCTATCATCCGATTTCACAAATTTTAAATAGCGCTCGGAGATGAGTGCCAAGGAAGATATCTCAAAATTTACTCAATTTATTCCAGTTATCGTGTTAACAGACGGACGGACGGACATGGTTAAATCAGTTTATTTTTTCCTCCTAAACATTTTGATATACATAAGTCAATATCTATCTCGATCCGTTTATGCCGTTACCTACTACCGTTAGGCGACTAAAGTTAATATACTTTGTGTGCGTAGCACTACTGGGTATAAAAAAGGAAAGAAAAGGAATGGATAAGAAAAGGAAACAATAAAATACACTAAAAATAGAGAGTGTAGAGAGAAGAGGAAATGCAAGAAAACGAAAATATATTACAGAAAAAAAACAGCAGAAGTCGAATGAGCGGAATAACAAATAATTAAAATAAAATACAGTTTTGGGGTTGAATTTCAATGATTGGGCGATCTCTAGTATATCAAATTGTTCAGGCCGAAAGAAAACTTGATAAAGTCATGTCCGTCTGTGAACACGATAACTTAAACAAATTTTGAGAAAACATATTAAATTGGCGGCCGCCGTGGTGTGAAGGTAGTGTTGCCGGCCTACCACACCGAAGGTCCATGGTTCGAGCCCTGGTACAGGTAACATCAAAAGTGATTTGAAAAAAGTTTTTCAAAACGAGGTCGCCCCTCGGCAGTGGTTTGGCAAACTCTCCGAGTGTATTTCTGCCATGACAGGCTTCTCAGCAAAAATTCGTCTCCTTTGTAGACGCCGTTCGGAGTCGGCAAAAAACTGTAGGTCCCACCAATTTGTAGGGAAAATTCAAATCGGCACACCAAAAATTGGAAGAGAAGCTTGGCGCAAAAATCTCTTAGGAGGTTTATGATGATATACCTGTTGTATATCGCGCCATAGAGATAGAGAGATATTAAAATTTAGTATGCAGGTTCCTTGACGCTTACCATCTCTTCCATCTCTATTTAAAATGAGCGAAAATCGGATGATAGCCGTAAGAAACTCTATATATAAGTTCTTAAAAAGCCCCCATCGCTTTTTTAAAATGGGATACATCGGTTGATAATTACGACCACTTTCGATAACAGAGTAAAAAATGTTTCAGTAAATTTTGGAAAATCGATATTCCTGAAATCAAAAGAATAACCTAGAGAAGCATGTTGAAATAAATTTAAAAATTCTAGGATTGTATTGTTTTCAATATTGGTAATTAGCATCCCTAGTATGACAAATGTACATCAATTGACACGTATCTAACTATACCCAAGCTAGTGTGCCGATTCAGATATTCAAAACACTTGTAATTTTTCATATACACGTTTGCAATTTTTAACTGAAATAGCTATTATTCTCGATCATTACAAACAATTACTATATAATGACGCTTATGATTATGGCCCTAACTGTTGTAATGCCACATTAAAAAAAACGTTAAATAAATGATACACATACGCAATTAGATTATGAAGAATATACAATAAATACTATAATTAAGCAATTGCCATAAAACACATTCAGAATATCAATTTAATGTGAATGAAGCATTTCAAAATGTGGAATGGAGAAAAAGGAGAGGAAATTGTTGTTTATAGTAGTAAACGAGTAGTAAGCAACGAGAAAACGGTGAATGAATGAATGTATTAGAAAATTGTGTGTCGAATAAAGTTTTCATAAACGGCACAACTTTATATTTGTAATTTAGAGAATAAAAATATTGATCTAGCACATACTTTACTTGACAAGAAGATATTAATATTGAATTACAACGTGTACTATTTTCGTTTTCAGAATAACCAAACTTTTCGAGTTGTGCCCCTTTACTATCATATATGCTGCTGCTATTACTAAAATTTTAATTAGGCCATTGGTTCATGAAAAAGAGTATATGTATGTATGCACTTGTAAATCCAAAAAATGCGTCTAGTCCAGGCACAGTCCTTGAACCTTTGGTTAAGCATGTCCCCCTACTGGTTCAATAGGACTAATCTAAATTATTGAAATGTTTTAATTAACGGAAATCATTCGGTTACTGTCAAATTTCGATTAACGTAGAAAGGCTTTTATGAAAGCGACCCAAAAATAAAAACATAGTTGAAGAACTCCATAATAGCGGTAACTACGCAAATTTCGTTAAAATGTGTGACTTAATTTTTCCCATGTCACATTGTATTATCAATGGTTATCCCTGCCTAGTCGTCACTCTCTTTACCTAACATTGTCATCAATAGCTTCTAAGGGGAATACCTGAAACCTACCGGCTTCAATAGGGTTCGACCAGAGTGAAATTGGTGTTAGAGGAGTCTACTTCGTCGAGCAGGCGAACAGATGTTTGGTGTCATGGGGAGACACACCGCATGTTGGGCAAACATTCGGCATGTCAGGGTTCGGTTTCGATATGTAAGAGAGTTACAGTGTCCAGATCGAAGTTTCGTCTCCGTCAGAAGTTCGCGTTCCGCAATAGGTGGAGCTTGCGCCTGAATGACGGCATTCACCCCGCAGGAGATAACAGTGGAATTTACCGACTATGTGGGCTGTCGGTGCACATTTGGATCAAACGGCGATATTATGTAATGCCGGTTTTCAAACATAATGCTTACGGAGATGTATCCTTACTTTCCGTGAAGGCGGATCTTCTTTAAGCAGGTGCTTGAACAGTTAAGCAATACAGTTCTTTAACACTGATCATTTTAGCCTCACTGTTTAGATATTGTTCCAGTAACATAAGAAGACATCGCGTGGCATTTCTAAGTGGAGTGTACTGACAGGCCTGCAACTTCCTCCAGTGTGTGTTGAATAGCCCCAGTGACTATCTGGCGTGACTCAGAACCGACTGGCGAATTGCGCCAGATGCTGCCAGCCAGTGTCTTGAGGATTTTGTGCGGCTTTGTACTTTTGTGTTGATGGCGGTTAAATAAGCAGCAAAAGTGCGCATGTTACCAAATGTCGACCGTACGACCTAAAGTTTTAACATCAGCCTTTATACTTCCGGATGTAATAGAACGTTTCTTCAGACTCATGTTCAATGATTGGCGAAAGAGTAGACCTTTGTTTGGATAATGTCTAGAGTGAATTACAAGATAAACATGTACAGTTGTGTTCCCAATAATAGTAGTGAAATTAAATTGGATATCGTTTTCATTTAAAATATAGCGAATTCTATAACAGAAACTTGGTAAAAAGAAATTTCTAAGTTTACACAAAGTTCAGGAAATAATTCAAAATTTGAAAATTTTACACCAAAGTTTCTATATTTTCGAGCAGAATTTTCAGAAAATTTATGAGTGCGCAGTTTTATAGTTCATTCAATTTTAGCACAATAATGTGCAAGTTAGAAGTACCCCTGAATTTAAAAAAAAAATTTTTTTGTCAAGGATGTTGAAAGAAATAAGTCCCCTCGGCCAATCGCTTGTTATTATTTCCTTGCTTTGTTTTCCACCAAAACAGTTATAATTTTTGAATACCAGTGTTTTATTTGCAGCATTTGAAAAACAAAGCTGTCGTCGTTAAAGATGTCGTGTATGTCAGTGTGGGTAAAACTATTCACGATTTTGAACGTTGGCGTGAACACTCCGCCCACATAACGTTTTTCGAATAATACTTTGCCGTATTCATGAGGAAAATCTGTGTACTTTTGATTCAATAATAATCCAGATAAAGGAAGATTCTTACCACGTGCAACGACGATCCTTTTCAGCACTGTCTCATGAATATCCTCGAAATGGCAAGATCGAAATCTATTGCGCTTAGTGCTACTTTCTCATCCTCTACTTTTTTTGAAATCCCTTCCTTATTTTTTAAAATCTTTGATCATTATCTTTGCAAATATGAGAAGAAGTATACTGAAATGATGATCTGAATCGATTCAGCCATGCCCATCTGTCTGTTTGAACGCAAACTAGTCCCAGAGCATTAGAGATGTCTGACTAAAATTTTGGTAACTCTTGCAATACAATAGCTAGGAGCGTAAAGGGTTTGTACTTATTAAATATGTAAGGTGACTAGTGAAATATCTACCATACAATCGATTGTTCCGATAAGAAAACTTTGGGCTATAACTCCTGCAAATGAATAGCTAGAAACCTACAATTTTTGCAACTTTGTACGTATTACATATGTAATGTATCAAGTGAAAATCAGTCACTTCATTATGTTTTAATAAAAGTGCTTATTGTTTTTTGAAATTGTATATAGCCTGGGGGCGTGGAACTGCTCACAGTGAACTCAAGAATGTGCTGTGAAAATTTCATTAAGATCGGTTGAGTACTTTCGACGCCTATAAAAGACACACATTCATTTCTATTTGTAAGATTGAACCCACAACTTGTTTTCCGACAACCTGTCAATGGATTAAGATACAGGCATACGTACATTATTTGACTGTGGAATGTTTTAAAATTTTAATAAAAATTTCAACGACATTACTGCACACAAATATTATTTGTAATAATGAATACCAATACTGAGCGCACCCTCCCTAAGGTAAGGCTCGTTTTATTTTTTGCACCATATTGCTTAACTTAATTATATTATGTGTGCAAAATATAAATTTAAATATTGTTTTTCAATGTAAATCGAATAAAAAAATTAGAGTTGGATTACGAATAAAAATTCCAAATGCAAATGCGTTGTTGCCCGCATTGACTTTGCATAAAAATATTTATTTTGTTGCTTCGTGATTCAGCTGATTTGTTTTTAATGTTTTAAAATGAGTTTTGCACATATATGTACATATATAACGCCACCTCTTCAACTGCGGATGCAGCTGCTGGAATTAGAGAGTGGTTGGCGAACAAACCCGATTTCATATTACAAATTTGCATTGAAAAATAATTTGTCAATACATTAAAGACAAACTTCTAACGCAGTTAACCGATGAGCCAATTCTGACAGTGGGTGTGCTATAAGTACAAAGCGTCAATGCCAACACAGCCGGCATAGCCATTGACATGGAATTTTTTGCCAGTTGGATTAAATTTTTGTAGTCATTGGCGAAGTTACTGCCTCTCAATAGTGCACTGCCATGCTTTCTTCATAGCCGACGACTGCTGCATTTAATGTATTTTGCATGCAAATTCAATTTTATCGCACTTTTGTTTTTAATAAGAGTTTTAAGTGGTAGAAGATAATTTAATGTTTTTTTTTCATTTAATTTAAGCAGAGTTTCAATAATGGGTATAATCTGGGCTTTAAAGAACATTCTTGTTACCGGTAGCGAAAGTGCCATACCTAAGACTTCTCACCCTTTATTGCATTGTGCCTTCAAAAGTTAACGGATAATTTTGTAACTACCAGAATTATATATCACCCTATTTCAAAATATTTTTTAAGAACTCCATACTTTCGAACTTTTTTCAGAAAAGCCCTAGTTCAGCTGAACATTTATTAATTTTTCGTTCTGAATGAGAGTTTTTAAAAAAATGTTAAAGCATTGGTCTCTCCAAAGGACAAGCTCAAACAACAACATATAAGAACTGGCATTAGTCGCATGCTCCGTTGCGACTCATTCCGAACCAATGCTAGATTAATCGTATGTTTTCAGTGTTATTAAAAGAACAATTAATTTTCAGATAAATTAAATAACATTTTTGTGGTTATTTTACAAGTATACGAGGTTAGTTACTTCTAATAAATCCATAAACCAAGGAAAGCAGCATTTTTTTGTCATACTTAAATTTTAAATTTTTTAATCATTTAATTATATCACTCACTGAGAACACTATAGGCATTCAGCCATCTCGGAAGAGAGGGACGCTGCCTACAGGGCCACTAAAAACACTTCTCATTGGATGTATTCATCAACTATTGTGGGGAACTAGTAAAATCCGGCAGGCGGTGTACCGCCCAAAAACTGATTTTACATCACTTCACCTACCTTCAGATTCCTTATTTTGGGCCTCTCCACCTTCCTCGTATTCTTATTCTCTAACCCTTCCTTTCTCTTTTCATTTCATTTTATCTTTTATTGTCCTTTCCATTTCAGTTTATCTTGCCGTTTCCCTTTCTATTTTAATTACATTTTTCATTTTTCTTTCAGTTTTTTTTTATTCTACCACCACCTCTACATCTACGTCTATTGCTACCTTCAGCTCTTCTACCCCTGCCATGACCTGCACCTCTAACTCTACCTCTATATCTACAAATCTGGTCTACATTTTGGTGCATATCTCTGAAATGTTTCGTAAAAACTTCCCTGTACATTTTCCTGACAATAGCAAATGAAACACCCCGGCTTTCAAAGCATGGTTAAAAAAATTTTAAATTTGACTTGAACATCCCTCCCACCAAATTGTGTTGGATCGGCCACTGGGCCTGGAAGGCACTTCACAATTCTTAATAACAGAAATGAAATTGTGAGGGGTTCGTTTACTTGGGAAGGGCGTTAGTTATCGCATAAAAATGATGACTGAGCAAAATCACCTAAGGGGCTAAGCGCAATTAAAAGATGTTGCATTAACTATTTACGAAAATTAAAGAAAAAGTCATCAAACACTCTCAGACCTGCAATTAAGCCCGCGTCCCTTACATGGTAGTTAAAAACTAGGTACTTGGCTACTTCAATTAAGTACAAGGTGGCGCAAAAGTAAGCTTCCGATGTTCAGCATATCGGTTGTGGCACGTGCAGTGTGTGCTGTTGCACTGTCTTGTGGGAACCACATGTTTTCCAATCCCAATTCATCAAGTTGCGGCAAAAAGAACTCGTTGATCATTGCTCTGTAGCGCTCACCATTCACAGTAACCGTTTGGCCCCGACCGATTATTGGTCAAATAAATAGTCAGCAATATTCCGCGTTCTGGAGCAGTGTAGCGTAACATTGTTTATTAACGTGTATTTCGCATGTGTTTACTACACAAATGTCAAAACAGAACTGACTTTAGGGGCCAATCGCAAAATTTATAGCATTTTCTGATAGGAGGATTACTTTTGCGCCACCCTGTACGTATTACATTGACAACTATAAACGTTGATTTTCAACAAATGGCGCCATAGAAATTAACTCCAGGGAATTAACTATTGGGATTATCTATTTATGAAGCATATGCATTTTATGCGAGATTAGTCGGCAGAATACCAAGAGGTTGTAAAAGTTGGCAGACAATTTTTTTGTCGATAAAAGAATATTGCTAACACAATAGTATTATGGAGCTGTATATCAACCCTATAAGAAGGTGGTATGTTATACCTTTTACAGGGAAGGACTTGAATATTTTACTTCTGGGTTTCTAATTGCGATAAACACATAACCAAAAGGGGATGAAGTAAAGTTTCTCAATAGTAAAAACGTTTATCGGTGCTTAAAATAGCATGAAAAGTCAACAATACCGCAAACACATGCTTTTCGACATTGAAGACGCGCCTTATGTTCGGATGTGTAGTTGAGTGTTTATTTATTTGCATTCTAAATTATTGTAATGCGTCTGAAAGGATTTTCCGTTTGTCATCGTACTAAGCGAATGAATCCACTACTTGTGTGCCGAAAAAGAACTTTCGAAATTATTTGTTTTTGTGTGAATGTGTGCAAACTTGTCTTTGAATACCCTGATTGTGGCGCCTTTAATTTTATATTCAAACGCGAAACCACAAATAGTTTTTTTATTCAAATTCAGATTTTAAAATATCTGTCCGAAAAGATTCCAGTGTGTGTTTGTTTGTGATTTAAGGCTTCAGGGGAATATGCTTTCTGTCGAGTCATGTATCATATCTGAGGTACGGCGACACACGGAAACAATGTGACTGGGGTGAATCGCGTGGTACGCACGTGATACAAAGATCATAAATTTTCTGTGGATTTTAAGTGTTTGTAGTTTTTGAATAAGTGAGTGTTGAAAGTTTAACAAAATTTATTTTAGCTCGTGCAAAGGTATCATATTTCCGCAAGCGTTGCGTTAAGGATGCGTGAGAAAAAATCAGACAGTTTCTTCGAACATATCAGTATTTTAGAAGGAGATACAAATTTTGCGTCAAAACATGATTCAGCAACTTGGGTTTTATGGTGATATTGTAGCTTTATATCTGTATAAATATGAATCGATGCATGTAAATATGGTTAACTCGTTGCTACGTAAATTATTTAAATGCATGTACGTATGTATGTACAATGTACATTGTAAATAAAATTTGGCATAAATATTAAGTAAGGATACAAATATATGTACAACGTATGATAAAAACTGAGCTGGAAATGTCGCAAATCAAAATCATCTAAGAATCAACCGTTCAACTTGAAACATCGGCATCGTCACTGTCACTGCTGCCATTCCATCAAGTTCTTCAACGCTTTCATACCCGTTGAAGCCGTCTAGGTTTCTGTCTGCTTAACAGCAAATATCGAAACAGCATCATCCATCATTCTGGACTTGAATTTTTTTCATACCTTCAAGCATACGTTTCCTTTGCAAAACTCTCAGACGCATGTGTGCTGTCGTATATATACATAAAACATTTACCCACCAACAAATTTTCACTTTATGGAATGCATATAACTTGTGGTCTAATCTCTGTAAGAAGTATCAATTGTCCGCAACATTTATCAAACTACACGTTACTTCTGACATAAAGCTTTGTTATTATATATTAAATAAAATATATAAATCATGGGCACTATATATCTCCAAGGACATTAAGGCGAAGCTTCTCCACCAAATTGTGGTGTCCTGCTTCTAATTTTTTTTACAAATTGGGGGGATCTACAGTTATTTTCCGACCCCGAACGGCAAAGCAGATGAATTATCGCTGAAAAGCCTTCCATGGCAAAAATACTCTCGGAGACTTTGCCAAACCACTGTCGAAGGGTGACCCAGTTTGAAAAAACTTTTTATAATTTTGATGTTACCTGTCCCAGGACCCGAGCCTTGGATCTCGGTGTGGTAGGCCAGCAAAAATACCGCCTCACCACGACGGATTATACCCCTGCCTAGTCTATAAGGATTATAAGACACAGAAAATAACTAACGAGAAATTTATAACTCCTCATATAATTAAGACCGAATACGCATCACGGTTTTAAGTGTCCGATCCTTACTAACAATTAGTACAAACTCTGCCAAACTGTTAATTTAAAGATACATAGCCCAAACCCCATTTATCATAAAAATCTATTGTATTGAAGCTATATGTTCTGCACAGAAAGAAAAAAGATAGGTTAATCTAACCGAAAAAGGTTGTTAATAAACCATTTTTCTATTTTACATTGAAAACACAAACAACAAGTACAATTCAGGTTGTTAATCTAATCGACAAAAAATTGTTAAGCGAATTTCAAAATTTGTAACCATAAAAATAGTTAAGCTAACTGTTAGAATTGTAGCATATACATTTAACTACAAAAAATGGTTAGGCCAACCTGTAAAATGGTAAAGTTACTATTCTTAACCACTGAAATAACCAACAAACAGAATAAAATTGTAACTTTACTATTTTGATTGCTTATCTAACCGAAAAGATCGTTTATACGCAATTCTCTTCTCTCTTTCTTCCCCCTATACGATGAAAATAACGGCAACTCTTGATGCTTTGTGCAAAATTTGACAACTTCTTCGTTCATATTCAATTGCAAACTTTTCGTGAACGTTGTTATTTGCGTAGGTGCAGTTTGAAGTGAAATTAAGTTAATTAATATATATTCAAACAAACTATCGATGAGTATTAGCAATAGTGAATTGTTTTCGCTAAATATATTGAGTGCTGTGAAGGCGGATGATCTGGATAATCCTGATCGGGAATACACGGAATTTCGCAACTCATAACTTGGAGGAAAGCAAACGTAAGTATTGTGAATCTCTCTGTGAACATTTCATGAAGAAGCTTTTTTGTCGCAAAATGTCGACGTGCGATACAGCATCAGCCAATTCCGGTTTTATTGACTTTGTGCAGCAGTGGCGACAGCGGATCAACAATGGCATCGACTCTCCTTCATGCTCACAGACATCCAGTTTATCTTCACATGACTTCGTAAGTTAATAGAGGGAGCACCTCACAATCCCGACAAAACATAAAATATATCATAAATAACTGTAATTTTTAAAGATTTTCAGCAAGTGTTAAGTGCCCATCCAACTGGCTAGTATGTTCTGCGACTGGACAAACTAGATGACGCTGGGAGGAAGATCTTAATTGATGCCACTGTGTCCTGGTTTATTAAAAGAAAAATCAAAATATGCCGAAATACATTCCAATCTATTGCGCAAGATATTGCAAACAGGTTTAAAGACGACAAGGTAAATTATTTATTCATTACAAAATTATTTTCTAAATTTTCTCCTATTTTCAGTTGATTTACTACTACAAAGATCCTATTACCTTGAGACCAGCAGGCCGATTGTACGATAAATATTACAACACATTGAAGAGATTGAGGAAATCCGGTGAATTACTGGACCCAGAAAGTTCAACTCCTGAGGCATCACCGACAGAAGAATATACATTTACTTTCGAGGATGGAAAATGTAACTAATGCCACCACAATAGCTTTTGTTTATATTGATTTCATATTTCTTTATGCAGCTGCATATGACTGGCTCAAACTTTTTGCTTCGCCGTGGAGCACTGTTGAAGCGAATTGGAAAAAAACTTCAAAACCAGACGACAAGAAATTTTGAACTCAAGTGGTAGCACATCAGAAAAAACCTTACGGACCTGGAAACTTTTTTCCCATTCATGTGGATACAATCTGGTAAGTGGATTTACAATCCAAAAAATTCCGTTTGAAATACTGCTATCATATTTGAAAATAATTTTTAAAGTCAGGGGTGCAAACCCGATTTGAACAGAACCGGTCTTTCAACCGAACCCCTGCATTTTCAGTCTAGTGAAGTCCAATCAACTTTAGTATAATAATGGCTGTGAAAATGATCGCTACAGAAATAAATTCAAATTTCACTTCAAAATTTAATAATGCTTTCATTTATTCCAGATTGATATTGACTTCAATGCTCTACATCAGAATTGCTCACAGCTGACAGAAAAATGGCAAGGTTTTAAAACCAAAATTATACCAATTTTGAACAAGAGGGTAAAGGGCATTCAAAATCTTCGTCACTTGAAAAAAGTTAATGAGATTGATAAAGGTTTGTTAACATTAGTAATAATAAGATACATTTTTTTTTATTATAAATATATTTGTATTTATTAAAGGTTCAGATCAACTTATAGCATTGTTACTGCACGTTGTACTACGACCTAATATAAAGCGGAAGGCAGATGACAAAACGGGTTTTAGAAGCACTATCAAAGATTCTCAGCTCTCGTTTTTACTACAAGTTAGTATTGTGAACGATGTCGAAAATAAATTGGATAATCTTAAAAAATCACTATATGCACCCGGTGAGACATTCCAACCACTAATTATCGCAATTGGCAGTGATTTGAGTAATTGCAAATTTTATGTTTACTATGACGACATTAAGTATGAGCTTCCTTCATTTTTAAGTGCTTTAGACATATGCTTTAAGACTTTCCATGTATTACATTTAAAATACCCACAGGCTAGCGTTGAGTTTTGGACGTTTGTCCAAAGATATTTTTATTCCATTGAATTGACTGAAAGACTGAAAAGTAAAGTCCTCTCTCGACGAACGAAAATAACACTCTACAAGTCACTCATCGCACCCGTCCTGCTATATGGTGCAGAAGCGTGGACACTAACAACATCTGATGAGGCGGCTCTGGGAGTATTCGAGAGAAAGGTTCTTCGAAAGATTTGTGGACCTCTACGCGTTGGCGACGGCGAGTACCGAAGAAGATTTAATGATGAGCTGTATGAACTTTACGCAGACGCCGACATAGTTCAGCGAATTAAAACACAGCGGCTTCGCTGGCTAGGCCACGTAGTGCGAATGAGCGAAGATGCTCCAGCCCAGAAGGTATTCTTATCGGCACCCGCCGGTGGAAGCAGAGGAAGAGAGAGACCACCACTCCGATGGAAGGACCAAGTGGAGACCGATTTGCGATCCCGCGGTGTTTCCAATTGGCGCCAGTTGGCGCAACGAAGAAACGACTGGCGAGCTATGTTGGACGGTCAAAATCGCCCAGGCGGTTAGATGACCATTTACAGAAGAAGAAGAAGAATTGACTGAAGATAAAACTTCTCCAAATGTCCTTTGTTTGCTGAGCGACTTAATGTAATGTATTAAATATAGATAGGTAGTCACATAAATGTTTAGAGCTTCAATATTGCAAAATTATAGTTAATATATGTATAAATTTTTTTTGGTTAAAATGGTGTTGTGCTTTGTATGCAACAACAGTTTTGAAGATGTTGATAAACTCGTAAATCATTTGCAAAATTTTCACAATTTAACATCATCTAGTACTTTTTACTATATCCATTGCTGTCATTATTATCAGTGTTTTCGAACTTTTAAAAGCCACTTTAAGAAAGCGAATTCATGCATTTCCAATTTAATTCCAAAAGTTCAGAGGCTTATTGAATCTGAAAATAAAAATTTTCCATCACAATTAAACCGACAATTAAACCTTTGTCATTCACTGTTAAATGTATGTTGAAGTTTTCAAATCGGTTACTTTTAAATAAAGGATTTAATGGCAACTTCATTTTCGAAACCCAATCAAAAGAAAAATTTGAAAACAAATATTACAGTAGCAAAGTAAATATAATTTCTTCTGAATGCGAAATATTAATGAATGAAAGTTACAATTTTATAACAAATGTTGAAATAAAAGGTACTACTTATAAACTTGGATATTTCCTGATGTCCAAATCTTTGAAATTATTTGAGATCAAAGACATTATTATACTTGAAAACAACAAAGTAATTTTCGTATGTGTTGAACACACAATTGCAAGGTTTTCAGATCACTTTCAATCATTTCCACTTATAAAAAGTACAGACCATTTTTATCTATTGGACCTTTCCGAATTATATTATTCACCTCTTAAAACAAGTCTTTCCCCTAATGGAACTACGTATATTCGTCCAAAATTTTTTTAAAACTATATATTGATATCTTTGTCTTAATGTACAAGAGTAAAACATATACAAATATGTACATATTAAATTAAAAGTAATAAATAAAAATATATTTGAAAATATATTTTGAATTATTTCTTTTTGTTTTAGCAAAGTAACCATAAAAATGGTACGTGAACAACTTTTGGAGGTAAAAAAATAATATTATAACCATTTTAATAGTACACAAACTATTTTCCATGGTAAAGAAACTAATTACCATGGTAAAAAAAACTATTTTCGATGGTAAAAGAACTATTTTCCATGGTAAAAGAATTATTTTCCATGGTAAAATAACTATTTTTCATGCTACACGAACTTATTTCTATGGTAAAAAAACTATTTTTCATGGTACACGAACTATTTTCAATGGTAAGCTGACTATTTTTTGTGGTACTCGAACTATTTTCACGAACTATTATTGTAACAAATTTTAGTCGGTTAGATTTACAATGTTTTTCGGTCTCTTTTTCTTTGTGTGTGTTGATCCGATCTCGGTGATTTTCACTACACACATTACATATATAATTGGTACTAAAACCTAGCTTTCCTAGCTTTTTAATTGCAAAATTTATAGCCCAAAACCCATTTATCGAAACTATCGATTATATGGGAGATACATGTTATGTTTGTCCGATTTGGGTGATTTTCACTACACACATTACATATATAATATGTACTAAAACTGCAAAATTTTACGTTCCTAGCTTTTTAATTGCAACAGTTATAGGCCAGAACCCGTTTATCGGAACAATCGATTGTAGCTATGATTAATGTTTTACAAAATGGCTGCCTTTTACCAAACTTCATCGACGTATTTATAAAACTGAAGGACTAGTTTGCGTTCAAACAGACGGACGGACAGACGGACATGGCTAAATCAACTCAGTTCATCGCCTTGATCATTTCAGTATACTTATTCTGTTCTTCTTCTCATACTTACAAACATGGGACCATTTCATGTTCATGAAAGGTATAAAAATCAGAAAATTTATCGATCTGGAACAAGAGGAGATGACGAAACATGTTTGCATATGAAGCAGCATTAAGCTCCTTTACCCCCTCTCTCTGTGATATTTATTTATTTATAAGACGGACAGAGGAGTAAAACCGCTCACACAATTTGTTGATGGGCTCAGGTAAGTACTAAATATGTGCTTCGTAAAGATATACTCGTATATGTAAATATGGATGTGTATGTCCATACTAACATGTAACTTTACTGCAAACTTTCTTAAGAACGGTGTCTTCATCTTTTCACTTATAAACACCGAGTTAAAAAATCACAGTTAAAAATGCATTAATATTAGTGAAGCCAATTCTTTCGGGATCTGATTTTACAATCCTGGGATTAATCCTCCAATAGTTTAGTCTAAAATCCGACTCAGGCTAGTATACGTGTTTATACGCAGCGAAGTGTGGCAGGGCTTTCTAGTTTTTAATGTCATAATTTTAATAATTAAACTACCGGTTAGCGTAAACCGGACATTGAGAAAACGGCCCTTAAAGTTCTATAGATCACCAGGAAATTACCCAAAGTCTTATACCAAAATTCCACTTCTTCAAATTTCTCGTTACATGTGCCACCTATCAGAATTTTTTCAAACATATGTGTATCAATAGCAATCAGGAAAGAAATGATTTATAAATCACACATAATTAGTTCTTGGTAATATATTGAAAATCCCGAAAATTGTTCGGATTTTTTCACAATCAAACTTTTTTCTGACCCTAAAAAGGCACGGCATACCTAATTGATACATGGTATATACATAGTTATTTATGGTTATATTCAAGTAGTGACTTTAAAGAAGATACATAAAAAATAGGCCAAATTAATATATAAATAAGCACATGTCAAGGGTAAAAATGCCTTCTCACAGCTCATCCTAACCACGTTAGGAAAGCACATTTGCTGTTTGTTTGTCTACGAGTATGTGCTTGTAATAAAGATATTTCCTTACTACCAAATGATGGCGCTGTCAGCTAAGCGTTTTGGCTAGCATAAAATAGACACATTCCTATGTATTTAGAGCGATAGTCATCTTCGTACCCAAGCAGCATTTTGAGGCTAAACGAACTGTCAGGAGCGTAGCTTGTGTTCATATAGCCACGGAAAACGTTGACTTGACGAAGCTGTAGATATTTGCTTTCATTGATATCATTAGACTAACAAATGCACCTATAGTTCAGCCTTTCCCGAAATGGATAAAGAGGCAAAAGGACAAGGGTCTATTAAAATTATATAGGAAAATAATGTCAGCCCAGAAATGGGACGGAGAAAAACTCCTACTTTGGACTTAGTAGGCTGTTAAGAAGTAAAGTCCTCCCTCGACGACAAAGATCGCACTCTATAAGTCTCATCAGAAATATGTATGATGTAAGCTTGGGATTAACGATCCTGTTAAAATAAAGTGATATGAACCTCATAGTATACTAAAGTTTTTCGGAAGATCTAAGGACCTTCCGGTTATGCCAACGGCGAATATGAAAATAGCACAGCGGTTTGTCTAGCTAGGTAGTGTTATATGAAAACGCTTCGGCCCAGATGGTATACTATACTTTGGCAGCAAGTGACAAAGAGGCCATCACTGAGTTGCGACGAACAGTTGCAGGGAGACTTGCCTTCCTGTGGTGTTCCCCCCTTTTATCGCCAGTTATCACTAAAAAAATAATAGTTGAATTGCTTTAAAAGCAGACAACCAAAATCGGAGGATAAACGCGAACTAATGGTAATTGTGTTAATGACACGACTAAATTTGAAAAGAAAAGATCTTTGGCCAGGACATCCTCATTCAACGAAAAGGCTAACCGCATATAGTACGTTTACAAAACTGCTTAACCCACATTTGGCACAAAAAAAAGCACTCGACATCAATATCTATAATATCTAGTCACTTATACCCTTATATAAAATCGAACTTTATAGGAACTCTACCATTAAATAAATAATATGCAATAATTTTTAATCACAAAATCTTAGAAAAGAGGATACCCTTTACAACGATATGAATGTTTTGTTTTCCTTAGTCCGGGTTAAAATTGCTTATATCCAATTAAAAGTC
Organism: Merzomyia westermanni; assembly: GCA_949987695.1. NCBI lineage: Eukaryota > Metazoa > Arthropoda > Insecta > Diptera > Tephritidae > Merzomyia > Merzomyia westermanni. The sequence goes on along the minus strand of OX465288.1, from coordinate 123,171,581 downwards.
GATCCTTAAGTGAATTTAATATGTAAGTATGTACATACAGGGTGGCTGATGAATTTTGCTACATTAAGAAACTCAAATAATTTTTTTTTCAGTGTATGGAATTCATTTTTCTTCTATTCATGTTAAAGCTCATTAAATTTTATTAAATATAGCTTAATTAGTTTTAAAAATAATGGAATTTAAATGCCCCCCCTGCTCGTCGATGCATGTGCGGCATCTTACCAAAAAGTTGTTCATTACTGCTTGGAGAGTTGAGACAGGAATAGCCGCAATTGTTTCTCGAATGGATTGCCTTAGTTCATTCAAATTTGTTGGTTTTGCTTTGAAGACTTCCTGTTTGCAATAACCCCACAAGAAAAAGTCAGGTGCAGTAAGGTCAGGCGACCTGGGTGGCCAACGGAATGTGGAGTTTCTGGATATCAGCTTATTGGGAAATTTTCGTCTCAATTCTGTCATAACAGGTTGGGCTATATGAGGAGCTGCACCATCTTGCTGAAACCACACAGAGTTGAAAGAAATTCTCATTCGGCGTAATTCTGGATAGAAAAACTCTCTCAACATGCTCAAGTAACGGTCTCCAGTAACCGTAACGGTGTGACCGTTTTCTTCGAAGAAGTAGGGCCCGACAATGCAGCGTGATGAAACTGCACACCACACTGTGACACGAAGTGGATGCAATTCCGTCTCATGGAGTATCTGTGGGTTGGAAGCACTCCATATTCGATAATTTTGTTTGTTTATGTTGCCGTTTAAATCGAAATGGGTCTCGTCAGACATGAAAAGACAGTTCAACATGTTTCCATCCTCTTCCACCATTTGAAGCATCTTCTGGCAAAATTCCAAGCGAATCGGCAAGTCTGCAGCGTTCAGTTTGTTGGCCATTTGAATTTTATATGGGAATAAGTCCAAATCTTTGTGCATAATTGACTGTAATGACTGTCTGCTTACACCCATTTGATCAGATAAGCTTCTTGTCGAAACACGTGGATTGCTTTGTATGGCAGCAGCTACAGCAGCGATTGTTTCCTCCGTTCGAACTGAAGGGTTTCGATGGTAAGGTCTTCTGTTGACTGTCCCATGCTCGGCAAAATTGTTTACAAGTCTTATTATGGTCCATCTGCTCGGAGGATTGCCGCCAAACGTGCGCCTATACTCTCTTTGAACCGAAACTACGGACTCCAGTGCGTGATAGCGGCGGACAATCCAAATTCTTGTTTCAGTGTCCCAGTTATCCATTTTTGTTAAATGTAAAAGTCAATCTGCAAAATAAAAAAAAAATTAACCAGATTCATTAAATAGAAAAAAAGTTATTTAATTTTTTTTTGGTAGCGGCTTTCATCAGCCACCCTGTACATATATACTAGGGTGGGTATAGCATGATAAACATAAGCGCTGGTTTCAGATTCTTGACTTTCTGTCCCAGGATCTAGAATGGTAACTGGTATGGGTAGCGGTATGTGATAACGGGACATTCCAGTATACTAAACAATTTCGCATATTTTTGTAAGTTTAACGAGCTCAAGACCAGTTGATAATAATTCTTAGTTAATTATTATTATTTTTGATAAGAGGAAAAATCGAAAGCCACAAACATATACAGGCTATAGTTATAGTACTATTTCGAAAACAGCCACGATTTCTCGTCAGACTAATTCGTACTTTTTACTTTATTTTCTGCAGGCACTTTAATAATAATAATAATCTCTGCTAATTGGAAACACCACAGGATTGGAACTCGGTATCCACTTGGTCCTTCCATCGGAGTGGCGGTCTCCCTCTTCCTCTGCTACTATCGGCGGGTGCCGATAAGAATACCTTCTGGGCCGGGGCATCTTCATTCATTAGCACAACGTGGCCTAGCCAGCGAAGCCGTTGGATTTTAATTCGCCGAATCATCCATGCTTATCAACAAAAAAATTAACCCACCCCAATATATATGTATGTCGGCATGTACACATTATATTTGTATCCCTCGTGTAGCATATGGATATCACTGCTTCGTTGTAATTTTTTTATCAGCACTAACATTTGATTCTTGACATTTGTATTGTCGGTGTCAGGCAAGTTAAAAATGAATTTGTCATCGATAAAAGTGTCACATGCCTGCAAAATTTTTTACCGCCAACTTTACCGGCAAAGTCAGAACAATACATCAAATCGTCCTGCCATTGTTGATTGATTTGCATTCAAAATTTCATTATATTTGACATGATTGAATTGGCCTCAGTGGACTACTGCGTGACTTGATATTCTATTTATGCATTTATGTATACGCACATATATATATGAAAAAAATTTTACTTTAAATTCTCATATCTGGCCTTGTATTCCGATAATATCTTCTCCTCAACACTAAGTAAATAAATCCTTGAAAGTTGTATAACAAATACAAAATGCCATCGGAACCAAAGCCTCATCTTTTCTATCTTGGCCACCCGTGATTTGTAGTGATGATGCAGTGATTCCATTTACTATGTGATGTGTGTCTTGTTGTAATTATCAGACTCTTGCAAGGAATACTATGGAAACTTCGAAAAAATATCCTAGTATTTTGTCTAGACAAACACGCTATTAAGCAATATATTCATTTTCGTGGTGTGATTTAAGATATTGGAGACGAGCTGCATCGATAATTTATTACTTTTTTATTTAGATATATAAATCAATATCAGGTAGCAATTACATCGGACCATACTTAGGCTCTTAATGTGCTGGGGATAGGACTCTTGAAGAAGCAGTTTAACAGTAGACCTCTGCATGAATTGATTCAAGCTTTCAGCTTAGTAAAGTAGATTTAAATATTCCAATTGAAATACAAAACACTAGGTCTTCAGAATGTTTTATATATAATAAAGAATATTCACTTTGTTTAAAGTTTGCAATATTCAAATACAAAAAATCTGGGAGAATGGCTGAAAAAAAGCTCCTGGTGAAAATTACTGGCATAGTTGCCTGTAATAAATAAAACTGCACTTATTTCTTTAATCCAAACATATTTCTGAAAATTTAAAAATCCTAAGATGCTCATAATAGAACGATCCCCCAGAGCCATTTATGTGTAATTAGACGTTTAAGACTAGCCACCTTAGGATAGTGTACCGTTTAGCTGTATCTAGAAAATGTCACAGTCATTTTCATCACTACTTCTCTCTCTACTTTTATTAACTTTCTGAAATCGCAAATCCAATGAAATGTCTTTCTTATCCATTTATGTTAACAAATCACTTAAAGAACAATGTTCGCACATTACTCACTTCCACAATTAGTATACATTGGGAGATAATCCAGCGAAGAAATGGAAAGAATAATAAACATAAAAGTAAATCGTGTACAAATTGAAAATAATTTCGGATTTGATATTTTTTACGGTTATTATACTTAAAACGTGCTGTTACAAAAGCCACCAACAAACTTCAGGCGGTGACGCTCGTAAAATTCAACGGCAATAATGGACAACGCATTTTTGTATTGATGCTGATGGTGGAGCAAGTGCAGTTACTACAGTTTCAAAACAGCGTCCATCTTGCGTTGGTTGGGACGTTGAAGTGCTAAACAGTGTTGCTTGCAGAAGTTTTGAGTAGTGGCGCAATTTAACAGCCTTATTTTTATTGCGTAACAAACGGTCGTATCCTCTATAGCGAGGCATAGAAAATTACAAAATTACAAAATTATAAAAGTTTTGAATTCACACAGCAATTTTTACTAGTATAGGGTCAACAGATCCTATAGCAACTCAAAGGCTTTTTGACGTCCGGTGATACATGAATGTTATATATCTGTATACTTTCTACACTCGCACTCGTCTTGAGAATGGAACAAACGCATACTTATATGCTGAATCAAAAACCGACGATGAACATATGACTTCCGTAGAACAACTCATTTTTATTTGCCAAAAACAAACAAAAGCAGTTCGCCGTACACCACATGCTTTAAGAAACTAATAGAAGCTTTATTTCTGGGATCTCCTGATTTCTCAGACGTAGCGGTTAACCAATTGTAATCTTGTAGATTTGATGCTCGATTACTTTCTGTCCGTAATAAAAAGGTATCGGGAATGCTACTTCTACTTCTAAATCTGTCAGGAAAACTGTCAGGCAACACGAATGAATTCTTTTCGACTGGCATCAGCGACCAACCTATACGAGTATATGGCGTAACTGAGTTTACTAGCAGAAAAAATATGTAAATAAAATCTTGGCCTAATTTGGTCGCCAAAAGTGCAAGGACTAAATCAGCAACACTGTTGAAAAACAAAAAACATAGCATTTTTTCTTTTAAATCTCGAAAGAAAGCACACTCAAACATAGTTAAAGTTTAATACCAAAACAGCTCAAAACCGCCTTGAGTGAGGGTTGCCAAGACCATTATTTGTATTTGTATGTATGTATGTATATATATCATTAGGAGTGGAAAAATATAGCAAAAACATTAAGAGCAAAACAGCAAATACGCTAGAAATAAAGTTATTTGTTTTTTTTTTTTACATTTTTTTATCGTCAACGCGCTTAACGCAATGTGATCCGCGGCGATTAAGTGCGGTTTTTGTGTCATTGACAATGGGATGGTATGAGGTTGAGGACGCGGCTGCACGCCTATAGCCGAAAGTATGTACTCTATTTACTCAAGAAAACTCCACCTAGAGGCGATGTAATGTCCATATACACACCTACATAGCTGATATAATTTACACAGCAAACACCAAAAAAAAAAACCCAAATGATATTCAAATTTTGGTATCCAAGCGAGAGAAGGAGCAATACTCGCATAGAGCGCTAGTAAAAAATTTAATCGTGGACATTTCATTTTGTGTTCCTTTTTCTAACATTAAAGCGTGCTCTGGCGAACACTTTATACTTCAGGGTTTGTTTAGTAAATATTACAGAAGATAATATAAAATCAATATTTTGTGGTTTAATGCTTTTAATTACAATTTTCGGATGACTTTTTATACATTACTGTCCAACAAGGGAATATTGGGAGTCGGTAAACCTCAACCTCCGTTTCCTGAAAACTCCAATTGCGTTTTGAGAACTTTAGACCGCTTTTGCTATTCCACTCAAGGAAAATCTCCATTTATGGATTAGTTTTGGTTAATTTGTTTGGCACATTTTAGCGATGAGCACAATGAACCAGATAATGGAAGTCAACTGTTTTGGCAGCATTTTGTAAAATCTCAATGTTCCTTCTAAAGAGAGCTAATTTTGGAAAGTAAAATAAAAATTACGTTGCTTAAGGTCTTAAAAACACACAACCGATATAAATTTTTATATATTTAAGACTAAGCTACTTTAACGAGACCAATCCATACTGACATATTTTGTCTTGAGACAAAATTCTTACTAGTGCTTGTGTGCGTGTAGGAGGTAAACAGTTTAGCATCACGAAACAATGTCCAAGTTACCTCGGTTCCAGGACATACGTGGGTGGAGGACAGCGAGTAAGCTTATAAGCTAGAAGAAGAAGCTGCAGCTAAATAGCTCATTGGGACTGAACCTTTCTAACGATAGGGTCAAATGTCATGAAAGACGAGCTAAGAAAAGAAGAGACGAATGAGAGGAGCACTAGCATGTTGTTGTTGTTGTAGCGACTATTAAACCTGCCTAAAATATCACCTCGCTTACCCAACATTGTCTTCAAGCTCTTCTAACGGGAGTCCCAGAAACCTCTCTGCTTTAACAGGGTTGGATCAAAGTGATATTGCTGTTAGAAGAGTAGGCTCAGTTGAGCAGATGAACAGGCCGTACATCAAGGTTTTATGGGAACCACATTTTGACCGATAACTCAATTATCGAAAAGTTCAAACGAAAGCTGTGACCATGCCCTTTCGTTTGACACCCATGTTGAACGCACATATCAAGGATTGGTAGGAACCACATTTTGACCAATAACACATTTACCGATAAATATATCGAAGTATGGATCAGTTCAGATGGAAGCTGTGGCCTTGCCCTTTCGTTTGACACCCATATTAAACGCATATATCAAGGCTTTTTGGGAACCACATTTTGACCTTTAACTCATTTACCGATGTAAGGGTACAGTCTGGATAGGTAAAAGTTTAACCTGTTACAGTATCCAGAACGAAGTTGGGCCACAGCATGACCCTTGTCTCCCTAGGCAGTTCGGGTTCCTCTTCGGCAACAGGTGGAGCTTATGCTGTAGGACGGCGTTTATCGACTCTGTGTGAATGAGATTGATGGCCCGCCGATGCACCTTTGGATCAAACGGCGAAAAAATATGATGCCGGATCTCATCATAGTGCTTACGGAGATTACTCCTTATTCTCCTGGGAGGCGGATTTTCATTGAGCAGGCTCCTGTTCTACGTAGGAACACTAGCATCAGACGGTGGGACTATGTCGGTCTAAAGCAATGGTCTGTGGTTTTAACACTTAACAAGGCTCTTCCGTATAATTATTTGCGAATTAATTGAAATACGATTAGTATGCACTTAGCTTAAAAAATTTCTCTTAAATTGTCGGTATGTACATTCCCGCTTTTCCAATTTATATCTTTTCCACCATCCAAATGTTTACAGATCTTAAGTTCAAATTTGCGAGAGGTAGCACTTAAAAGTATCGGATTGACTTCCAGTAACCACCGATACTTCTGCCTCCTACCGGCTCCCAACCAAATTTATTTCGGAATCGCAACCAAGTGAAATACCTTTAGCATTTAGCCAAAGGTGATTGCTGATTCCGCTGCAGGACTGTAATCACTGAAAAAATTTGTTGAATTACCGGACTCTGAGATCTTATATACAAACGAGTTTAAAAAGTAAAACTTTTCCCATTTTCTGTGTGAGTTAATTAACAATTACAGCCGATTATACAACGGCAAGAAAATACTACCCATACAAAATGCAGTAGCATGCTATATGACTTTTCATAATTTTTTAGATAAACAAACATTATTATTGAGTGCACAGCTTGGTTTAAAAATAAAGGTAGTAATGACAAATCACCAAGAAGATAAAGCAGACAATGTAAAAAAATTAAGTATTCACGAAATCGCTACTTTCCTCGGCTAAGCAACCATAACAAACTGGAACAGATTTCTATAAGCTGTAAGTTTTGCTGTGTATGAAAAGATTTTACCGTCGTCTGGGCATACTGGCACGTTGTCACACAAACACGAAGTAAAATTCTGTTACCGAAAAACCACAAAATTTTGATAAAAAATTTAAGAAGAAGAAAAGACAAGTAACAAATAACCCTTAAAACCACATCATCATGACCGCCACCACTTCTAAAATAGCATACCGTCGCGCCCTCTTTAAGACCACGTGCCAATTATGCATATCTTTTGTTCGACTTAAAACGTTAGAAAAGTAACCAAATGAAAAGAAAATTTTTGGAGAAAATGTAAAAAGTAAGTTAGCCCAAAAGCGTGCTAAAAAGTTCACTTTGTGGCTTACAGCTTATGGCAGAAGCACTTAACTCTTTAATGAAGTCATAACAATTAATTGCGCGACCTTAACAATTCTCTAACTGTGCTTTTCTTCTACTTAGAAATGCAGTAACTGTGGCAAAAGTGTTAAAATTTTATGTAATAGATGGTATTTGTGGCAGATCTGTAAAACCTCATTTTATGCGACATTTATAAACTGTTTTATACCTTAATTAGCCAAGTTATTGGACGTACTCCATTAATTTAATTTAATGCAAAACGCTGTTTGCACAAGTTCATTTTGAAAGATATTCAATTGTGTGGTATTATTTGATACATACATAAGTACATACACGTATGCTGAGTCAAATAAACGTGTTTTGTATACGGAGTAGTGTCACTCTATTGGGATGAGGGCGTAAGCTTGATTAAGAATTTAGTTGGGCACAGTGTCATGCTCCGTGAGCCGAAAACACCGGATAAGATCGGGAATGGCACAGGTGATCAACGGAAGGGACAGTTGCTATTATCGTACAATCGTCTGGGTAATAATCGATCGTGACACCCTCTGCTGTAGGAGGAAGCCTGGAAATGTAGTATTTAAATAGGAGGGGGATGGGGACACTATGTCACCCCCTGTTTAATCGTACCAGGTTTTGATCATCCACCGACAAGTAAGATAATTGGCGGTGAAACGCTTTAGACAGAAGGTAGAGAAGAACCCCTCTAAATAGTTATAAGCTGCGCGTAGTTTACTGGTGGTGCTGTGCATTTTGCGGAAACCATGCTGATAGTGGGTCAACCGCAGGTTAGCGGTGTAGTAAGGGAGTAACTAACATAACTGCTTTTGTGCGCTTTCCAGATGGCGCTTCTTATTTCCTTGTCAACCGAAGGATACAGTATATTATGCCGGAATTTGACTGCCATGCTCCTCTGGCAGTGCATCTCCGCATATGTGCTGATCTTCCAGCCGTTTGATTTCCAGGTTTGATGGTTGATTTGATTTGAGGATCTCAAGCGTCAAAATGTGGCACCTGATCATGTTTGCGATATGAAAATTACGAATTCCATCCCGGATAATCAATTTCAAATATATTTTTTCAAATGTTTCATTTAGTTTCTTCCTTTTGCTTACAACTTGTATATATTCGCTTTGACGCAAGACAAACCCATCGGTTCCTCGGATGAAAACAGGGGCTTCTATGATTATCATAAAGCGAAAAGCTTTTTATCGAATAGATTCTTAAGTTATAGTGGGGTCATAATTCAGATATGGAAAGAAGTTAGGGGGTATTTTACATTGTCTTTAACATATCTGAGATACAAGTGGCAGCAACATACTCGTACGAGTTAATTAAATCATATTCAAATATATCCAAGCCGTCAGGCATACCCACAATCATCCACACATCCTTACATATAATTCTATGAAATCTGTAGTAAAAATAAAAAGTACTGAATGAATTCAACTGTAAAGGTTAAAATTGTAAACGTGCAAATGACTCATCATAAATAAAATTAATAAAACAACAAGAAGTGCAGGCGAAGTTGCGAGTTCATTGAGAAAAAGTGTACCGCATCAACATAAATATTATGATAAATGGTTTGTTATAATCATAATCCGCAGGGGGTGGTTTTATAAGCGCACCGGATTTTTTCCTTCCTCACTCAATGAACAACCGACTAAACGAACGCCAAATAGGCATATTCGAACAATGCTTTCTATAGCGTTGTGGTAGTTAAATGCCTATTGTCAGGACATTCATGACTGAAGAAAGAGAGTCCTTATGAGCTGCAGGGGTTGAGATATACGTTATATGTGTATGTGTGTATGTGTACTACGTCATATGCTTAGTGGGTGGATTCCACAGCTGGCGCTAGGATATGCTTATAAGCACATATTGTAAGTATGCTTGAACATGTTCAAGTCCAGTATCACTTACACGCCCAATACAAGACTATTTGTTATCAATAAATATGAGTATGTACATATGAACATATTGTAATGAATTATGTTTTGATATGTGGGTTAAATCCAAAAAGGAAAAATAAGGAAAACACATGTATGTTGACTTTCAGTCATACCATATTGGGTAACTTGTTGCATGGCATGCGAAAGGAAAAGCTTTGTTTAAGCGAAATTATAAAATCAGATTTTCTTTGCATAACTTTTTTACATAAACACACTTATGTCTATTACCTTGTTTATGTGCTTGTTAACCATCATTAAAACGTTCAAATCGCTTGAATTTAAACCGTTTTAGGGGAATGTAGCCAGCAGATTGCGTCGAAATAATCAGTTAGTAAATAAGGTAATGTTTGACCAAAACGATATTCGTATGAAAATAAAAAGTTACTCATGAGGCCGTTTTCTTATGTAAGCTTTGAAATTTATCTCGTATATTGATCATGCTCTATAGGTATCTCAGATTGTGCTTGAGGGCAGACAAATGCTCCCTGCATAATCTTAGTCGTACCTGAACATCGGTCGCCAGGTCGCCGTTCTCATTTGTACTGGAACTCGCCTGGGGTTTTAAACCTTCCGTCATTCCCGAATTTGTTTGACAGAATTTTCGACACAATTTCTCTTGGCTTGCATCTTAAGCTCTTCGCACTCGCGCTTTTCTACCCCACTTTTATTAGTCTATAAAACCCACCTCGTACACACTCCTCGTCCTGCTCACTCTCAATGTGGCTCTGTTGGCAACTTCCTTTCTTTCCGTTTCAAGGCGACACTCTCCATCGTACCAGGTGTTTCTTCGACCGGCGGTACCGAGTGCTCCCGATATGTGCTCCCACATGCACATGGGTGGGGAGCAGGTGTGAGAGACGATCTGGAAAGTCATTGGCGGTCTGCTGCGATTGCAGCTTTTCAACGTTCCGCTTTACTAGGTAATGATCCACTTCGGGTTAGGGCCCCAAATCGTGCGAACATCTAAAACGGAAGTATGCCGTCCGTCTATCGCAACTTGATCGATCTGGTAGCGTGTTTTTCGATCGGGGGACAGGCATGTTGCTTGATGGATCTATTCGACTGTTGGACCGATATTATAATGGGGGCAGCGCTCGTAGAACGCGTATTTTTCTTCCGTCGGGGCTTGTGCCCAGATAAACGAATCCTGCTTTAATGCGGACTGCTCAACACGACGCCGAATCTACGGCTGCATGCGAAGATGTTGCAAGGTGTAAAGATAGTTTTTTATTGCCTGTCCATCGCATCTCTTGTCTCTTGTCCTGGCAATGATTTTACTCTTTGCCTTCGCGAGAACATCAAACCGCCCGAGCAGCATCACCTACCACATTAAGGGGCCGGACATTCCTGGTACATGCCCTATTCTCATTATCCTTAAAACATTTCTACCCGGACATTTCAGGTACATGCCCCATACTCATTATCCTTAAAAGGTTTCTATGTTTCGCCAACTAAATAAGAGTTTCTCATATCGGAGGCATCTTTTGATTTCATTGCAATGTTGCTTTATGTAGTAGGTGCCAAGCTTAACGCACAACCCGATGATCATTCGTGGACTTCTACACATGTTCCCAACCTCCTCTGTCAAAATACTGTTTTCTGATAAATACACATAGGTTAGGATTAGCTGCGCTTGTTCTTTAAAACTAACAAATATTTAACTTACCACGCCCTAACGTTAAATTCGTTGAAAAGAGAGCAAAATATAATGTGATAAAAACAAGCATAAATCCCATCAAATTTACAAATGTATTGACGATATTATATATTGTGCGTTTGGAGTTCTTATTTCATAAAAAAGAATTGATGTTTAAAGTTAACAAGAGAAATTTGTAGTGTTTATATAATTGGTGAATTATTTACCAAAACAAAATTGGTGATCCATATGTGTAGTAAATAAATTTTGGGTGAATAAGTAATATCACCGATTCTGCTGAGCTCGATAAGTTCTCGATTTGTGATCCATATGTGTAGTAAATAAATTTTGGGTGAATAAGTAATATCACCGATTCTGCTGAGCTCGATTTGTGTTCCTTATTTAGATTCTTCAGCAATGTGTTTTATAGTCAAAGATATTGCTAAAGTACGGTCAAGGATATACGGCAGCTCTAGCTATGTATGGAAAGTAAAAGTATTTACGCACATGGCAATATTTCCTCAACAATAAAGTATGTTTGAACGATTGTACACACACATTATTCAATCGTCGACGCACAACGAATTAATTTGACAATATCAACAAATTAAACTGTTAAACAAACGAATAAGTGTTACAACTTCATGCACTTCGCCAACATCACTTGTAAGTTATTCCGCTCAGCAGGCAGTCCCTTCAGTAAGCAAACATTCAGGCATTTCTGTTCGATTGGGGTGTCAGAAGAGAATCGATTAACTGATTTTTTTGTGAAAACATATTTCTTCAGTTGTGCAAAAAATTTAAATCAATTTGGCGAAAAATATGGCTTTAAAATGTTTTCAAATAGGGTCCATTCAACTACCTAGTTAAATGAAAAAGCACAATATTTCAACTAAGAAACTCAGAATGCAGTTTTGGGGTTAAACTTTGTATCCTTTATGGACACAACAAGCTATATTAAAAATATTTCTGAATACCAAGAGTTTACTCAGCACTCAATGCTAGCTTAAAACAATAACCATTCTGATGATCTTAATTTATTAAGTGATAAAATATCATGTTCTTCATTTTTTGTAAGTGGAAAACTATAGAGATCGGAACACTAACATACTCCAATTTGTCGCGTGTGGTGCCGGTTGACGGAAGGGCTTTTCATATTTCTGTTAGCAAACTTTATTAGTTTAATGACTATTTTAAAATTATGTGGACGGTCACACTTTAGTTAGGTAAAATGAAAATTAAAAATCGACAGTTAATTGTGTCATGTCAATTAATAATCGAACAAATCTTATGCAAAACAACTTGTATTGATGTATCGAATCAAAGATAGGTGCATCGATGTATTTCTGCCGCCATCATCCGTATTTGTCAACATTAGGTCTCACTAAACTGGTGTTGCTTTTTTTGTGGGTGAGATGTAGAGATTCTAAGTACGTACATATATGCTGCTCGTTAGTGTTGAACTTATTTCGTTGACCTTGTCGATTGAAAGGAAAACACATTTTATAAGGGAAAGTCAATATTGTGTAAAGGACCAGCAGTCAAACTAACTAGTAAAGGGTGTTTTTTTTAGGGGTATAGAACTTCGAATTGAAATAAAACACAAGAAAATCGTTTTAAGGTCCATCAATTTGGCTTTATTGGAAGGATAATTTTATGCCATTAATGCTTAAATATGATTTCGGGCATGTGGCCGCCGCAGCTGGCTCGATAAAGCCAATTCTACAGGTCCAATTTTCAACCACTTTTTCGAGCATATGGGGCCGTATGTCGGCAATAACGCCACGAATGTTGGCTTCCAATTCCCCTAACGTTTCTGGTTTGTTGGTGTAGACGAGCGACTTCACATATCCCCAAAGAAAATAATCCAATGGTGTCAAATCACACGACCGTGGTGGCCAATTGACAGGTCCATTCCGCGAAATTATGCGCTCATCGAATGATTCCTTCAATAAATCGATTGTGACGTGCGCTGTGTGGCATGTAGCGCCGTCTTGTTGGAACCACAACTCATCCACATTCATGCCATCCAATTCGGGAACAAAATAGTCGGTTATCATGGCTCTATACCGGTCTCCATTAACGGTAGCTGCCTCTCCAGCATTATTGCGGAAGAAGTATGGCCCAATGACTCCACCAGCCCATAGAGCACACCAAACAGTCAGTTTTTGTGGATGTAATGGCGTTTCAAGGGCCTCATGTGGATTCTCTTCACTCCAAATGCGGCAATTTTGCTTGTTGACGTAGCCATTCAACCAAAAATGAGCCTCATCACTGAACAAAATTTTGCGATAAAAATCAGCATCGAAATCAATCTCATTTTCGGCCCATACACCAAAATCACGACGCATTGCATGGTCTCGCGGCTTTAATTCTTGCACAAGCTGGATCTTGTAAGGTCGCAAGCCAAGATCTTTGCGCAAAATCTTCCATAAAGTTGATGGACAAAGCTCCAATTGCTGTGCACGGTGGCGAATCGATTCATTCGGGTCCTCTTCAACACTTTGCTCTACAGCGGCAATTGTTTCTTCCATTATTTTCGAAATAAATTTGCACGATTTGCAAGCGTTGTTCTTTTGTCAACCTGTTCATGATGAAATGGCAAACCAAACTGAACATAAATCACATTAGAGTTGCCAGATTTGACCACAAAATGCCAGTTTTATCTCTATTCGAAAAACAAACCTGTAAAAAAAACACCCTATAGTTGTAAACTACCGAGAAACTGGTATGAATTCTATGGCGACTAGTCAGCCAACTTTATTTTTTTCCATTTGCAATTGAGCTGTCTTCTCTCATACTTTTTGTAATTTTGATTCCCGCTTTATGAAAAACTTTAACCTATGTCTAAATATATATCTTTATTGTAACTGTTTATTTTTAAATTTGAGTTTAAATAAACTTTTGATTTTGTATTTTCCACCTTATCATGTATTATAAAAGACTTAGGGCCGGTTTCACCAGCACGACTAAACTAAGCTAAGTCGAGTTTTTCACTTTTGCAGTTTCACCATCTAACTTAACTAAGTCACAACTTAGTCAGCCTGCCAGCTGACTTATTCTCGACTAAGTCAGTGTTGCTGCCGTTCAAAACCTAAATGTCAGTAATGCTCCTAATTTGTTTTGTACAATGTCTCAGCCGAAAAATACGGCGTAGATGCATGTGAACGCTGGTTTTCTAGCATGCAATCATTACGATACTATCGTTTTATTTAAGCGCTAAATTTAGTACCTTCCAACTAAAGAGAAATGGGTGTAAGATCAATACATTCCTTCGTGTATGGCCATACATGCCAATTTCGTACTGGGGTATTGGGATGCGCAGAGTTGTCTGGTATGAAAAAATACTACTATGCATAAAACAGCTGATCGGGTTGTTGTGTTCAAAATTATTTAAGTCGCTCAGTTGGTGAAACCCAAAAATAAGTTAGTCTCGAATCTGTGCTAACTTAAGTCACGACTTAGATTTACTCTTAGTCGCGTTGGTGAAACCGGCTCTTAAAGCCTTCCATGTACACCTCATGTCTTTAATAATAACAATAATCTTATAAATAACAAGTAAGGAAGTCTAAGTTCGGGTGAAAACGAACATTATATACATACCTAGTAGTGGTATATTACGGCATCCCAATTTACGCAGGTCTCTTTTAATACTCTCAGTTCCTATTTGCGTTCAAATAGACAGACAGATAGACGTATCGGGAGACGGACATGGCGACATCGAGTCAGCTCATCCTCCTGATCTTTTCAGTATACGTACAAACATTTCATGTTCATGAAAGGTATGAAAATCAAAAAAGATATACAACTTCGCTTTTGCAGTGGGATAATAACTACTTGCCCGGATATTTTAGTTTTCATCCTGAACGTTTTGAAATACATTAATAAATATATATCTCGATTTGTTTATGCCGAATGAAGTAACATACCTTGTGTGCGTAACAAAAATAGATATAAAAATTGTTCGTCTTTTATATGCGCCAAAGTACTCAACCGACAATATATAGTTTTGGAAAAGTAGGCGAAGCCACCCCCCCAGGCTATATAAAGTTTCAATTCGTCATAACCCCGAACTTTTTTGGTCTAAATTAATGATATTTGGATATATGTGTGACTTATTCAATATCTACATAATTTTGGAAAAGTGGGCGGTGCCACGCCCACATATTTTGTGTTTTGTTTTTGCTCTTGACACAGTCTGTATATAGCTTTTGGGAAAGCCCCCAGGTTATATAAAGATACAGTTCGGTATAGCTAGGAGTTTATTTGGTTCAAGTTGATGACATTTTATATATAGATGTGTTCTATGTATCAAAACGTCAAAACTACGTCTACCGGGTTTGCTAGTATATTATAAAATGGCGAAAGCAAAAAACGAATTTCAGCATTCTTTTGTAAAACTGAGAGACTAGCTTGACCGGCGGGCGGGAGACGGGCATGGCTAAATCGACTCCGCTCATCGTGCTAATCATTTTAGTTTTCTTTTCTCTTCTTCTTCTCATACTTACAAACATTTAATGTTTATGAAAGGTATGAAAATCAAAAAAGATATATAACTTCCCTATTGCAGTGGGCTATTAACTACGTCCCAAAATATTTTGCTTGTGTGTTTTCCGATTTGGCTAATTTTTGGCAGGAGTATAATACATACTACTGTGAAGCAGCTGACCAATTTTCATTGAAATGTCAATATTGAATTATAAGCGATTGCCTTTGAAAATAGCAGAAATTTTATGCTGAAAAGTCTGCGGCGCCACGCCTAGTTCTTCAAAATTGACAAAATTTTTTTCCGGTCGAGTTTTTCTTAAAAAGCTTATTATGTGTGATTGATATAACTGGCTTAGTTGTACAAATATCGCTTTTTAAATTTTACAATACAAATTTTTCAGAACTTTGTTTAAAAATTGCGCGTGGACATTAACCGATTGCACCAATTTTTACAGCAAAGAGAGTAACCTTTATACATTGAACATTATGACCAAATTTCATTCCGACAAATCAATTTTTGGCGGAGTTATGGCATAAAAAGTTTTGTGGAATAATCCATTATAAAAGGGGCGGGACCACGCCCATTTTCAAAAATTTGTATTATTTGGATTTCTCAGTTTACGCAAACTTAAAAAGTGAAATATAAATGATGTAAAGTTATTGCCTATTTAATATATCTACGATCCTCTTCAAAATCTTTCATATAAAAGTGGGCGTGGACCTTAACCGAATTCGCCCGGTTTTTTCTCGAGCATTCCTTGCACACCTGAAAACCTGCGTGCTGAATTTTGTTTCGATAACTCAAACGGTGTTTGATTTATGATTAATAACATTTCTAAATTGGACTTAATCAAAATGCCTCAGTCTTAATGTATACATCAAATTTTATCCTTATAGGTGTATTTATTTATTTATTTTATTTATTTATTTATTTCAGTCTAAAAAGTACAAACTTTCTTACAGACTAGTTAAAAATAGTGAAAAGTTCAAGCTTAAATTTATATATGCTGTTATTAAAGTTAAGAAGACCACTATATCGATTTGCTAAGCGTATAGACTTGGATATGGGTTCATTCAACGCATAATTCGTTCTATGAGTTACTTCAACAAATAGTCTGGTATTCCTTAAATCGCGTGGTGGAATGTATGGAATGAATAAATTAGATAAATCAGAGCAGTTTATATTACCGTTGATAGCATTATAGGCAAGCATGAGGGAGATGCAAGTTCTTCGGTCATGCAAAGCCTGAAGGCCGAGCAATTTTCGCCTGCTGATGTACGATGGGAGGCCATCAGGCCAATGAAGCATACGCAAAGCAATTTTGGTGAAAATTCTTTGAACTCTCTCAATTTTATATGAATTCGCTTCATAGAATGGACTCCATATAATTGAGCAATATTCCAAGCGACTTCTTACCAATGACGTAAAAAGTACCTTCAGAGTCATAGGATCCTTGAAGTCACAGGAATTACGTCTAATAAACCCAACCATTGCGAAGGATTTAGAAACAATAAAGTCAATGTGACCAGAAAAAGAGAGCTGGTTGTCAAAAATTACACCCAGGTCTTTAATTACCCGACAACGATTTAACGATCCGGCATTCAGTTTGTAGTTAAAAGAGGTGATAGTTACCTTTTTTGAATAGGAAACCACGCAACATTTGTTGGTATTTAAAAGTAAGTTATTACTTGTACACCATTCGTTAAACGAATCGAGATCACATTGCAAGTTAACGCAGTCAGAAATATTATGTACGGTTAGAAAGAGCTTGACGTCGTCTGCGAACATTAAACATTTAGCAAATTTGAATTTTTGAGGCAAATCATTAATGAAGATTAGGAACAACAGAGGGCCACAGTGGGTTCCCTGTGGGATTCCCGACCAAGCATTGATAAGCACAGTAGACTGGTTGGCTCCGATTGACACAAAAAGCTTTCTGTTCGATAAGAAACTTGAGAAGAATTTCAGCAAACTTCCACACACTCCGTACATTTCCAATTTGTGCAATAGTATAGAGTGATCAACCTTGTCAAATGCTTTCGAGAAGTCAGTATATATGACGTCAAGCTGCGCATGGGTTTCAAAGGCATCTACAATTTGGTTAGTGATTAAAGCCAAATTAGTAGAGGTAGACCTGCCAGGAAAAAATCCATACTGACTCGCGACAATAGCCTCCTCTATGAAATCAAACAATTTGCTTTGAAGGATATGATCGAATAGTTTCGCCAGAGTACTCTTCTTAACAATAGGTCTGTAGTTGCGAATATCATTGCGATCACCAGACTTGAAAACCGGGTTTATGGAGCATAACTTCCAAGAGTCTAAAAAGATCCCATAGTTCAAGCAACCCTGGAAAAGAAGTGCCAGGGGTTCTGAAATTGTATTCGAACATAGTTTGAAGAATATGGGAGAAAATCCTTCGCTATCTGACTTCGGACTATTATTCAATTTTGAAATTGCCAGAGATACATCATCGGCGGTAATATCAAAAGAAGAAATTCGACCAAGAGAACCTGAATAGAATGTCGGACTAGGTGAAGAAGTATGATTAGAGTATACCTTCTGGAATAAATTGGCAAATAAGTTGCAGATATCTGCCGCATTATTGGACGATACACCATCATACTCCATGCACGTCAGAAATCCGTTAGTCTTTCTCTTGGAATTAATAACCGCCTATTTTAAATAGCCCTCGGAGATGAGTGCCAAGGAACCTGCATACCAAATTTCATTAAGATATCTCAACCGCTATATCTTAGAAACCAGGCGGTTTTAACCGTCCAACATAGCTCGCCAGTCGTTTCTTCGTTGCGCCAACTGGCGTCAATATGAGAAACCGTGGGATCGCAAATCGGTCTCCACTTGGTCCTTCCATCGTAGTGGTTGTCTCCCTCCTCCTCTGCTGAGTCGCTAACTCGTAGAGGTCTACAACTCTTTCAGAGCACTTTTCTCTCGAATACTCCCAGAGCCGCCTTATCAGATATTGCTAGTGTCCACGCTTCTGCACCATATAGCACTATGGGTGCGATTGGTGACTTATAGAGTGTTATTTTCGTTCTTCGAGAGAGGACTTTACTTTTCAATTATCTACTCAGTCCCAATTAGCATTTGTTTGCAATAGTAACTCTTCCATGGATTTCTAGGCTGACAATATTCTTGATGTTAATGCTGGTTCCCAGGTAAACGAAGTCCTTTACTATTTCGAAATTATGGGTGCCAACAGTGGCGTGGTTGCCAAGACACAAATGCGCTGACTCTTGACCTGGTGAAAGCATGTACTTCGTTTTACCCTCGTTCACGTTGCGGTGGTCTACCCAACTTAAATTTTTACTAGTACAAGTCTTTTCGAACTATTTTAAAATAAGTTAGAAAATATTAATCGTATACCGGTATTAGTCTTGACTAGGCTTGCATGTAAATATGTTATTATAGTACATGCGTTCTTGCTAGTGTTGCCATAATTTTTCCCGCAATGCAGCTAGATCGAGAAAAAACAGCATTGGGATTATAACGAACAATTAAATCTGTTTTTGATAAAATTACGTCAAAAAAAAGCTAATATTTCCACTTCGGGTTAGGGCCCCAAATCGTGCGAACATCTAAAACGGAAGTATGCCGTCCGTCTATCGCAACTTGATCGATCTGGTAGCGTGTTTTTCGATCGGGGGACAGGCATGTTGCTTGATGGATCTATTCGACTGTTGGACCGATATTATAATTGAGCTGTCTTCTCTCATACTTTTTGTAATTTTGATTCCCGCTTTATGAAAAACTTTAACCTATGTCTAAATATATATCTTTATTGTAACTGTTTATTTTTAAATTTGAGTTTAAATAAACTTTTGATTTTGTATTTTCCACCTTATCATGTATTATAAAAGACTTAGGGCCGGTTTCACCAGCACGACTAAACTAAGCTAAGTCGAGTTTTTCACTTTTGCAGTTTCACCATCTAACTTAACTAAGTCACAACTTAGTCAGCCTGCCAGCTGACTTATTCTCGACTAAGTCAGTGTTGCTGCCGTTCAAAACCTAAATGTCAGCAATGCTCCTAATTTGTTTTGTACAATGTCTCAGCCGAAAAATACGGCGTAGATGCATGTGAACGCTGGTTTTCTAGCATGCAATCATTACGATACTATCGTTTTATTTAAGCGCTAAATTTAGTACCTTCCAACTAAAGAGAAATGGGTGTAAGATCAATACATTCCTTCGTGTATGGCCATACATGCCAATTTCGTACTGGGGTATTGGGATGCGCAGAGTTGTCTGGTATGAAAAAATACTACTATGCATAAAACAGCTGATCGGGTTGTTGTGTTCAAAATTATTTAAGTCGCTCAGTTGGTGAAACCCAAAAATAAGTTAGTCTCGAATCTGTGCTAACTTAAGTCACGACTTAGATTTACTCTTAGTCGCGTTGGTGAAACCGGCTCTTAAAGCCTTCCATGTACACCTCATGTCTTTAATAATAACAATAATCTTATAAATAACAAGTAAGGAAGTCTAAGTTCGGGTGAAAACGAACATTATATACATACCTAGTAGTGGTATATTACGGCATCCCAATTTACGCAGGTCTCTTTTAATACTCTCAGTTCCTATTTGCGTTCAAATAGACAGACAGATAGACGTATCGGGAGACGGACATGGCGACATCGAGTCAGCTCATCCTCCTGATCTTTTCAGTATACGTACAAACATTTCATGTTCATGAAAGGTATGAAAATCAAAAAAGATATACAACTTCGCTTTTGCAGTGGGATAATAACTACTTGCCCGGATATTTTAGTTTTCATCCTGAACGTTTTGAAATACATTAATAAATATATATCTCGATTTGTTTATGCCGAATGAAGTAACATACCTTGTGTGCGTAACAAAAATAGATATAAAAATTGTTCGTCTTTTATATGCGCCAAAGTACTCAACCGACAATATATAGTTTTGGAAAAGTAGGCGAAGCCACCCCCCCAGGCTATATAAAGTTTCAATTCGTCATAACCCCGAACTTTTTTGGTCTAAATTAATGATATTTGGATATATGTGTCACTTATTCAATATCTACATAATTTTGGAAAAGTGGGCGGTGCCACGCCCACATATTTTGTGTTTTGTTTTTGCTCTTGACACAGTCTGTATATAGCTTTTGGGAAAGCCCCCAGGTTATATAAAGATACAGTTCGGTATAGCTAGGAGTTTATTTGGTTCAAGTTGATGACATTTTATATATAGATGTGTTCTATGTATCAAAACGTCAAAACTACGTCTACCGGGTTTGCTAGTATATTATAAAATGGCGAAAGCAAAAAACGAATTTCAGCATTCTTTTGTAAAACTGAGAGACTAGCTTGACCGGCGGACGGGAGACGGGCATGGCTAAATCGACTCCGCTCATCGTGCTAATCATTTTAGTGTTCTTTTCTCTTCTTCTTCTCATACTTACAAACATTTAATGTTTATGAAAGGTATGAAAATCAAAAAAGATATATAACTTCCCTATTGCAGCGGGCTATTAACTACGTCCCAAAATATTTTGCTTGTGTGTTTTCCGATTTGGCTAATTTTTGGCAGGAGTATAATACATACTACTGTGAAGCAGCTGACCAATTTTCATTGAAATGTCAATATTGAATTATAAGCGATTGCCTTTGAAAATAGCAGAAATTTTATGCTGAAAAGTCTGCGGCGCCACGCCTAATTCTTCAAAATTGACAAAATTTTTTTCCGGTCGAGTTTTTCTTAAAAAGCTTATTATGTGTGATTGATATAACTGGCTTAGTTGTACAAATATCGCTTTTTAAATTTTACAATACAAATTTTTCAGAACTTTGTTTAAAAATTGCGCGTGGACATTAACCGATTGCACCAATTTTTACAGCAAAGAGAGTAACCTTTATACATTGAACATTATGACCAAATTTCATTCCGACAAATCAATTTTTGGCGGAGTTATGGCATAAAAAGTTTTGTGGAATAATCCATTATAAAAGGGGCGGGACCACGCCCATTTTCAAAAATTTGTATTATTTGGATTTCTCAGTTTACGCAAACTTAAAAAGTGAAATATAAATGATGTAAAGTTATTGCCTATTTAATATATCTACGATCCTCTTCAAAATCTTTCATATAAAAGTGGGCGTGGACCTTAACCGAATTCGCCCGGTTTTTTCTCGAGCATTCCTTGCACACCTGAAAACCTGCGTGCTGAATTTTGTTTCGATAACTCAAACGGTGTTTGATTTATGATTAATAACATTTCTAAATTGGACTTAATCAAAATGCCTCAGTCTTAATTTATACATCAAATTTTATCCTTATAGGTGTATTTATTTATTTATTTTATTTATTTATTTATTTCAGTCTAAAAAGTACAAACTTTCTTACAGACTAGTTAAAAATAGTGAAAAGTTCAAGCTTAAATTTATATATGCTGTTATTAAAGTTAAGAAGACCACTATATCGATTTGCTAAGCGTATAGACTTGGATATGGGTTCATTCAACGCATAATTCGTTCTATGAGTTACTTCAACAAATAGTCTGGTATTCCTTAAATCGCGTGGTGGAATGTATGGAATGAATAAATTAGATAAATCAGAGCAGTTTATATTACCGTTGATAGCATTATAGGCAAGCATGAGGGAGATGCAAGTTCTTCGGTCATGCAAAGCCTGAAGGCCGAGCAATTTTCGCCTGCTGATGTACGATGGGAGGCCATCAGGCCAATGAAGCATACGCAAAGCAATTTTGGTGAAAATTCTTTGAACTCTCTCAATTTTATATGAATTCGCTTCATAGAATGGACTCCATATAATTGAGCAATATTCCAAGCGACTTCTTACCAATGACGTAAAAAGTACCTTCAGAGTCATAGGATCCTTGAAGTCACAGGAATTACGTCTAATAAACCCAACCATTGCGAAGGATTTAGAAACAATAAAGTCAATGTGACCAGAAAAAGAGAGCTGGTTGTCAAAAATTACACCCAGGTCTTTAATTACCCGACAACGATTTAACGATCCGGCATTCAGTTTGTAGTTAAAAGAGGTGATAGTTACCTTTTTTGAATAGGAAACCACGCAACATTTGTTGGTATTTAAAAGTAAGTTATTACTTGTACACCATTCGTTAAACGAATCGAGATCACATTGCAAGTTAACGCAGTCAGAAATATTATGTACGGTTAGAAAGAGCTTGACGTCGTCTGCGAACATTAAACATTTAGCAAATTTGAATTTTTGAGGCAAATCATTAATGAAGATTAGGAACAACAGAGGGCCACAGTGGGTTCCCTGTGGGATTCCCGACCAAGCATTGATAAGCACAGTAGACTGGTTGGCTCCGATTGACACAAAAAGCTTTCTGTTCGATAAGAAACTTGAGAAGAATTTCAGCAAACTTCCACACACTCCGTACATTTCCAATTTGTGCAATAGTATAGAGTGATCAACCTTGTCAAATGCTTTCGAGAAGTCAGTATATATGACGTCAAGCTGCGCATGGGTTTCAAAGGCATCTACAATTTGGTTAGTGATTAAAGCCAAATTAGTAGAGGTAGACCTGCCAGGAAAAAATCCATACTGACTCGCGACAATAGCCTCCTCTATGAAATCAAACAATTTGCTTTGAAGGATATGATCGAATAGTTTCGCCAGAGTACTCTTCTTAACAATAGGTCTGTAGTTGCGAATATCATTGCGATCACCAGACTTGAAAACCGGGTTTATGGAGCATAACTTCCAAGAGTCTAAAAAGATCCCATAGTTCAAGCAACCCTGGAAAAGAAGTGCCAGGGGTTCTGAAATTGTATTCGAACATAGTTTGAAGAATATGGGAGAAAATCCTTCGCTATCTGACTTCGGACTATTATTCAATTTTGAAATTGCCAGAGATACATCATCGGCGGTAATATCAAAAGAAGAAATTCGACCAAGAGAACCTGAATAGAATGTCGGACTAGGTGAAGAAGTATGATTAGAGTATACCTTCTGGAATAAATTGGCAAATAAGTTGCAGATATCTGCCGCATTATTGGACGATACACCATCATACTCCATGCACGTCAGAAATCCGTTAGTCTTTCTCTTGGAATTAATAACCGCCTATTTTAAATAGCCCTCGGAGATGAGTGCCAAGGAACCTGCATACCAAATTTCATTAAGATATCTCAACCGCTATATCTTAGAAACCAGGCGGTTTTAACCGTCCAACATAGCTCGCCAGTCGTTTCTTCGTTGCGCCAACTGGCGTCAATATGAGAAACCGTGGGATCGCAAATCGGTCTCCACTTGGTCCTTCCATCGTAGTGGTTGTCTCCCTCCTCCTCTGCTGAGTCGCTAACTCGTAGAGGTCTACAACTCTTTCAGAGCACTTTTCTCTCGAATACTCCCAGAGCCGCCTTATCAGATATTGCTAGTGTCCACGCTTCTGCACCATATAGCACTATGGGTGCGATTGGTGACTTATAGAGTGTTATTTTCGTTCTTCGAGAGAGGACTTTACTTTTCAATTATCTACTCAGTCCCAATTAGCATTTGTTTGCAATAGTAACTCTTCCATGGATTTCTAGGCTGACAATATTCTTGATGTTAATGCTGGTTCCCAGGTAAACGAAGTCCTTTACTATTTCGAAATTATGGGTGCCAACAGTGGCGTGGTTGCCAAGACACAAATGCGCTGACTCTTGACCTGGTGAAAGCATGTACTTCGTTTTACCCTCGTTCACGTTGCGGTGGTCTACCTAACTTAAATTTTTACTAGTACAAGTCTTTTCGAACTATTTTAAAATAAGTTAGAAAATATTAATCGTATACCGGTATTAGTCTTGACTAGGCTTGCATGTAAATATGTTATTATAGTACATGCGTTCTTGCTAGTGTTGCCATAATTTTTCCCGCAATGCAGCTAGATCGAGAAAAAACAGCATTGGGATTATAACGAACAATTAAATCTGTTTTTGATAAAATTACGTCAAAAAAAAGCTAATATTTCTATTTGTTATATCCATTACATGTGATTGCATAAAAGGTATCTACAACAAGCAAAATTTTAACTCACTGCTTCAAGAAACCCACTGTTTTATTGGACTTACGGGTCAATTCTGTGGCTAACCGATAATTTTGTACCTGGAAGATTATCTAACCGAAAATCGTAACCGTTCGCAATGTAGTTTATGTAACCGCGATTCTAGCGTACATGTCCACGTTGTCAAAAACAAACAATGCGCAATAGAGAATAAAATGCAAACGCGAACGAAAAAGGTGCTTATATTGTTTATTAATTCTTGTGAGCTAGTATGTGCACAAAATTTGCAGTATTTTCTGTCCACAAAAATAATTACAAAACACGTGCCATTTCTCGCAGTTACGCGACCTTTTGGCAGAATACCAAAAGGGTGTAAAAGTTTCTAAACTATTTATTTTGTCGATAAGATAAGTTGTCAGGCAAGGCTTATTTAAAAGAAAATATAGTTTCGTACAGATTGCAGTTGCAGAGGTTCAAAGTAATGAAGTATTGTTCGTCACTGAAGTGTAGTACCTTTCGATCTTCCTGCTATGTGAATTCTTCTCTGTGCAACTGCTCTATTCCAAAACTGTTTTGGTAGTTTTTATAATATTAAATTTAAGAAGACTCGGTGTGTGTGACATTCATATCAATAAACTGAAAATGTACTTTCCTTTTCCGGCGATGAAAGAAACATTACAGAAATAGATTAGTTGAGTACTCATTCCGCCTTAAAGGGCCATATAGTATCCATATGCGGATTCGCATGCTTGGTTTGTTTTGTAGAAATTAAGATAACCATTTTTATTTCTCAAAAAAATGTTTTCCTACATGGAGATAAAAGACTAAACAACTTTCCAGCTAAACTGCTAAAAAAAGCGAAATCTATCCGGATAACAGAATAAATGTTTCTTGGTGGATGTAATTGCAAGGCATATTACTTATTTGCAATGTTCATATGAAGTCTTTACCAACTTGAACTCAGAATCCCATACTAGAAGTGATTTAGCAATGTTCTACATCTACAGGATAGTAGTCATAGATCCAGCGTCATAGATCGGTTTACTTCTTACTGTGTTTAAGGTAAATAAGTTTCGGCGAAACAGATACGTAATAAGAAATGGAGAAAGACGCTCATGCCCAGAAAGTATGCCTGTCGAGACCACTGATTAAAAGGGAGGCCCTCACTAAGAGTAAATTTCATTTTCATTTCATTTATTCAAGATTAGAAGGCGAGGCCACTCTTATGTGGGTGTCACTATTTATAATATCTACACTTTTATCCAATATCTCGACCAGTTTCCGAGATATCAACCAATATGTGGACCAAAGTGACCCAAAATTTGTTTAGTACAATATAGGTTTCAAACGAAAGATGATATTAAGGGCTGTAATTAGCGATGTAATTATTGCCCATATCTTATCTGGTATGAGAGATATAAAGACTAAAATCGGACTCAGTCTATTATCAGTCCTGAGACGCAGCGAATCAGGCCGGGTTTATTAGTATACAAATAACAAGTAAGGAAGTCTAAGTTCGGGTGGAACCGAACATTATAGTAGTGATATATTATGGCATCCCAATTTACGCAGGTCTATTTTAATACTTTCAGTTCGTATTTGCGTTCAAATAGACATACAGACAGACAGATAGACGTATCGAGAGACGGACATGGCTACATCGACTCAGCTCATCCTCCTGATCATTTCAGTATACTTTTTGATGATATTATCTCTTTTTCTTTTCATACGTACAAACATTTCATGTTCATGAAAGGTATGAATATCAAAAGAGATATACAACTTCGCTTTCGCATTGGGGTATTAACGTTTTGATATACATTAATACATATATATCTCGATTCGTTTATGCTGAATGAAGTAATATACCTTATGTGCGTAACAAAAATAGATATAAAAATTGTTCGTCTTTTACTCAACCGATCTTTATGAAATTTTCACAAATATACTTGGGTTCACTGGGTACAGCATAGACAATATATAGTTTTGGACACGTCTGCGGAGCCACGCCCCTAAGCTATATAAAGTTTCAATTCGTCATAACTCGATACTTTTTTGGTCTAAATTAATGATATTTGAATACATGTGTCACTTATTCAATATCTACATAATTTGGGAAAAGTGGGCGGTGCCACGCCCATATATTTTGTGTTTTGTTTTTTCTCTTGAACTTTCATGATAGCTTCAGGAGTTCGCTGGGCAAGACACAGTCTGTATATAGCTTTTGGGAAAGCCCCCAGGTTATATAAAGCTGCAGTTTGGTATAGCTAGGAGTTTATTTGGTTCAAGTTGATAACATTCTATATATAGATGTGTTCTATGTATCAAAACGTCAAAACAACTTCTACCGGGTTTGCTAGCATATTATAAAATGGCGAAAGCAAACAACGAATTTCAGCATTCTTTTGTAAAACTGAGAGACTAGTTTGCGTTCAAATAGACAGAAGGACAGCAGACAGACGGACGGAGAGACGGACATTGCTAAATTGACTTCGCTCATCGTGCTTATCATTTTAGTGAACTTTTCTCTTCTTCTTCTCATACCTACATACATTTAATGTTTATAAAAGATATGAAAATCTAAAAAGATATAGAACTACGCTATTGCAGTGGGCTATTAACTACGTGCCCGAATATTTTGCTTGTGTGTTCCCCGATTTGGCTAATTTTTGGCATGAGTATAATACATACTACTGAGAAGCAGCTGACCGATTTTCATTGAAATATCAAGATTGAATTATAAGCATAAGAAATTTTATGCTAAAAATTGGGCGGCGCCACGCCTTGACAAAATTTGTTAGCAGTCGAGTTTTTCTTAAAAAGCTTGTTATGTGTGCAAAATCTGATTGATATAACTTGCTTAATTAAATATCGATTTTAAATTTTCCAAAAAAATTTTTCAGAACTATGCTAAAAAACTGGGCGTGGGCATTAACCGATTTCGCCCATTTTTACAACAAATAGTTACCTTTATATATTGAACATTATCACCAAATTTCATTTCGACAAATCAATTTTTATCGGAGTTATGGCATAAAAATTTTGTGGAATAATCCACTATAAAAGGGGCGGGACCACGCCTATTTTCGAACATTTTTCGTTTTTGGATTTCTCAGTTTACGGAAGCTTAAAAAGTGAAATATAAATGATGTAAAGCTATTTACGCAAAGTTATTGCCTATTTAATATATCTACGATCCTCTTCAAAATCTTTCACATAAAAGTGGGCTTGGGTCTTATCCAATTCCATTTTTTCCTCGAACATTCCTTACAGACCTGGAAACCTGCGTGCTTAATTTCAATTCGATATCTTGAACGGTGTTTGATTTATGATTAATAACATTTATAAATTTGATTTAATCAAAAGTAGGCGGTGCCACTTCCATTTTCTAAAATTTCTTGAGAAATTTAGTTTGTGCCTCAATCTTAATGTATACATCAAATTTTATCCTTATAGGTGTATTATGTACTGAGTAATCACATTTTTTGTGTTTTCGAAAATATTCTATACATAAAAAGTGGGCGTGGCTATCATCCGATTTCGCCCATTTTAAATAGCGTTCGAAGGTGAGTGCCAAGGAACCTGCATACCAAATTTAATTAAGATATCTCAAAATGTACTCAAGTTATCGTGTTCACAGACGGACGGACGGACGGACGGAAATGGCTTAATCAATTTCTCTTTTCGTCCTGAACATTTTGATATGCATAAGTCGATCCGTTTATGCCGTTACATACTGCCCTTAAGTGACTAAAGTTAATATACCTTGTGTGCGTAGCACTACTAGGTATAAAAATAATAGGGAGCATTTAGCTCTAACGTAAATTGTTTCGGAGGTTTCTAACATGTACAGAGGGAAATCGCTGTTTGCAAATTAACTTTCAAAAGTCTTAAATTGTAAACTAGAAATGCGGACATACGTTGGTCTGCCCGACCATTGATTTAATATTCTAAAATATTTATTCTTTTTTGACCTGCCCCAAGATTTTCACACAGTCAATCATGCGCAGCTGGCTTCGAATATGGTTGACTATTCTCTCCCTCTCTTTCTCAAACGCTGGTTTACCATCTACCAGAGTAGTCGACAATTGTCTTTTGCATTCAGAAAATGCAAGATCAAAACCCCGTAGGACTTAGCAAGGGGTGCAACAGGGTGGTGTTCTATCCTGCCTTTTGTTTAATTACCTACTACATTTTGAAGCTCCCTCTTCCACTCTAAGGGATATTTCCGTCGATGAGCTGTGATCCAAAATAAATAACTATTATGACTATATAATAATAACTCCCTACTCTTTTTTCGCCGCACGGAACCTTACATTCGTCGCCGACAAAATTTTCTGCCACCGCTTTTGTCACTAAGTACAAAGCCGCAATAAAATCCTCAACTAGTTTTCAACACAAGGCAATCAGGCAGCCGGTCCTGAACTACGCGTCGCCGATATTTTCGCCGGTGCTAAAAGACTCAGGACTGATATGGGATGTCATAAGGACACATCTTCGTAAGCACTACGATGAGATCAGACACCACATAAACCCGCAACCAAATCTGCACAGGCTGGCCCTCAGCAATATTCATACAGAGGGAGACAAGAGTCTGCCCCAAATTCGATCTGGGTACTGTAATCGGTTAAACTCTTAATTATCCAGATTTTCTGCATGTATGCCCGGCATGCAGCCCTCGTCCCCTCACGATATCAATTACTTGCTCGGCGGCGCAGACTCTTCTAGCACCAATCTCACTCGAATTCAACGTATTTTTACTTTTGATGTTATTTGCTGGAATTCGAACTTGAAAACTATAGTATGGAAGGCGAGTACACTACTCCCTATATAACCGCGACCTCGTAAATAAAATTACAAAATTATTGAATAAAACACTTGCATATGTCAAATAAAGGTTTTTTTCTAATTATCTTAAGGATCATTTATTCAAACTCATAAATCATTGTGAAACTATCGTGAGGGACAAATTGGTGATTTTTTCGAAAACAGGGCATTTTTTAAAAAAAAAAAGGTTCAGTAAATTTATTAACTATTTAACCGCGTGCTCAAATTTATCTCAATAAATCAACAAATAGTGATAAAAATCAAGAAAAACACTCTTTTGTAATTACTATTGTCCTCTACGATAATTTCGCGCAAAGGGGTCGATATATGAACTTAAACTAAGCGATAGAAGTATAAAAACAGAATATAGGAAAAGGTAACGGCGGGGTGCAATAAAGTCATAGGCAATCAAGCCATATGGCCCTATTTCTCAACATATTAAAAAATAAGGCCATATTAATCAATATGGATTTTTTCCAAAATGAATGTGAAATAAAGCCATAAGGGCATTATTGCACTTTTGGTAATATAACGTGTGATGTTTATGTATGACATAAGATCTCAATGACATCGCATAAAACAAACAGCATTTTCCTTAGACGCGGCTGCTGTAGCGGGATTATTTATTTAAAATTTTCGCCTGCGAAGCGTTTTTCAATCAATGTCCATCAAAAAGGGAAAAATTTAGTTTTTCAGATTTTGAAATGTGACTGTTTCTGATTTAGTGTGCGATGTGATTATATGGCTTTATTTCTCAAATTTCTATGGTTTCAATTCTCATGTCATATTTCACATTATGGAAATAATGCCATATTGATCAAAACGACCGTATTCCTCGATACTTTGAGAAATAGAGCCTTATGGCTTTATTGCACCCGGCAAAAGGCCAAGTACCCGTGCATTTTGATGTGTAAACACGTGTATCCTTCGCAAAAATTTAATTAAATTAGAGATCGTCCAGTGGTTGAAATTCAACCTCTTTCCCTTTTTTCCCCTGCCGTTCCTTTCTCTTAATAAATTCTCAATTTATTTGCTTTTTTGTACTTTCAAAAGTTCCTTTTTTTATTTTTATTTAATTGTATTATCATTCTTTTTTTTCTTTCCTAGCCGATTCTTTCCTTCACTTGCATTTCGGTACCTTTCTTTGTTGCTGCTGCCCTTACATTTCTTTCCTTTTCTTACTCTTCTTTCCTTTCCTTTCCTTTACTTTCCTTTACTTTCCTTTCCTTTGCATTTAATTACTTTCTATCTTTTTTACCATAGTTTCTGTTAATTAAAATAATTTAATTTTTTCTTATTTTATTTTATTACCACAAGGATTACACAAAAAAAAAAAAAACTAACTTCCGAATTGAGAATTTCAGCTAAAATAAATTTAACGTGAATAATCACTACACTGAACCAAATCTCACTTATAACTCATCCCACAGCAGCATTTATGTGGTCACAACCAGTAAGATTAGAGTTACTTGTCCAAGATTAGTGATTTTATTGGTGACGTGTCATAATGTCCATGAAATTAATGTCAGTGACATTAATTCGCATTTTAAAGGTGAATTAATGTCAATGACATTAGTTCTCATAAGAAGCGCTAAATATAATAAATGCTTTACTAATTTCTATAAAAACAACGCAACTGCTATTTCAGGTGCAGTTATGTACATAGATAATGGACTAAGCAGCTTTTACTTTCATTCAACTTTCATTTTATACCTTATATATGTATGCATATGAAAAAAATTGTATTTAATAAATTTAGATAATTTTCAGAAAAGCGCAGCAGGCGAAAAGTTGGAATAAAAAATCGCACGATTTGATATTTCAAACTTTTATTTTACACCTTATATATGTATATATATGAAATAAAATTGTATTTAATGAATTTTGATAAAAAATCGCGCGATTTTATGTTCCAAATTTTTATTTTACACCTTACATATGTATATATATGAAATAAAATTGTATTTAATGGATTTTGATAAAAAATCGCCCGATTTTATATTCCAAATTTTTATTGTACACCTTATATATGTATATATATGAAATATAAAAATTGTATTTAATAAATTTTGATAAAAAATCGCCCGATTCTATATTCCAAATTTTTATTTTACACCTTACATATGTATATTTATGAAATAAAATTGTATTTAATGAATTTTGATAAAAAATCGCCCGATTTTATATTCCAAATTTTTATTTTGCACCTTATACATATATGTATATATATGAAATATAAAAATTGTATTAAATGAATTTTAATAAAAAAATCGCCCGATTTTATATTCCAAATTTTTATTTTACACCTTATATATGTATATATATGAAATAAAAAAATTTTATTTAATGAATTTTGATAAAAAATCGCGCGATTTTATATTCCAAATTTTCATGTTATTCTATTATATATTTTTTTGTTTTCGCTAAATATCATACAAGCAATACTAATTTGTATAGTAATAAAAGCGATATTTTCATTTTAAACTATTATATGAAATCAAAAAATCATATTTCATGAAATTGGGATTTATCCAAAAAAGCAAATAGATGTAAAATTTTCATTTTGTACTTATGTGTTGTGTTATGAAATTAGAAAACAAAAAGATATACAATAATAAGATTTTATATCCAAATTTTCGCCTACTGCGCTTTTCTGAAAAATATCAAAATTCATTAAATACAATTTTTTTATTTCATATAGTATAAGGTGCCAAATGAAAATTTGGAATATAAAATAGCGCTATTTTTTATTCCAAATTTTCGCCTCCGGCCTTGCGGCGCTTTTTTGAAAATTATCTACATTTATTGAACACAATTTTTTTCATATGCATGCATATATAAGGTATAAAATGAAAGTTTGCAGTAAAAGCTGCTGAGTCCATTACCTATGTACATAACTGCACCTTGAAAAATGTTTCTTGGAAATGGGTAACACATATCCCTGCAAAAACGGGGGAGTATCAGAGTACGCCCAAGATATCCTTTTTCATATAAAACAAGTGAGGAGTACTCTTTACACCTTTCATATCAAGGTTTCTAGTGTTTGATCCTTATTTACAATAAGTAAAAACTGTGCAAAAGTTTGACGGTATCAACGTGTTAATTTAAAGATATATAGCCCAAAACTCGGTTATCGGAAAATAAGTTAAAAGGGGATGTGTGATAGATTGGTCCAATAATAGTGATTTTCACTAACCACATTACGTATATAATACGTACAAAATCTGGAAAATATTTAGTTGCAAGAGTTATAGCCCAAACCCTGTTTATCGGAGCAATCGATTGTGTGGGACCTATGCGTTGTAGTGGTTCGATTTTTTTGGTTCCGACAAATGATTAATATATTGCAAAATGGCGGTCGCATGCCAATTTAGTCACATATCTCCACAACTGAGGGCCAAGTTTTGCTTTCAAACAGACAGGCGGGCATGGCTAAATCGACTCAGGTCGTCCAAAATGCCAAATGCCACAAAAAAATTATTCATGGAGTAGTCAAAGCAAAGTGGGGGAATGTGGAAAGTACTCTCCCGCAGGTGGTCCATAAATTACTCAGAAGCAAAGAAAGAAGCGATATGGAGTAGACGATTCTCTCCTAGGACCTCTACATGTAAATTGGACCACCTTTTTTATGTCAACGAGGATAAGTGTTGGTGTATCTGATACTCCTTGAGGAGTATTTTTCACATGATTGAAAGGAGTATTTCCATTTTTTGCAGGGTATGATTTGGCAGCGCTAAGACATAGGCCACTGTCTATCGCACAACAAAATATTGGCATTAATGACTGTTAATTTTTAGACATAAATCGCGAATATCACTGAAATTGCTAGAAAAGTACAGATCTTAATAGGAGGCGCCAAAAATGTTTTATTGCTTACGTAGTTTTGCAGAATTGCGTTCTAACAGTTTTGTTTCTTGGAGTGTTGCTGCGAAAAGGAAAAGTCAACAACCGCCTTTGTTCTTTTGTTACTCGAATGCAAAAGATTGCACCAGTCACATTAACAAAAACACCAGCAAACCTAATTTCTTTGCAGTCCCACTGCGTAATTGGGAACAGCAATGTATTTTGACAAATGAATCCAAATAACAGGTTGCAATTGAACGTTCTGTTTCTGCTTCTACTTTTCGGTTGCACCACAGATAATTTTTATATTATTTATCTTAAAGTAATGGAGGTTGGGATATTTAGGTATTCCCGCCAACAGTCAAAATCCGACCATGTGAACGGTAACTACTTTCTCTTCCGTTGAGAATCTTAAATTTGTTGGTATCTGCAATGCCCTAAGTTACAGTTTTGCCACTTACCAGCAACTACTTGTGCATGCACCGATGGAGGGCAGGCCAAGTAAAGAGGCGGGCGAAAAAAATCGGATGGATGGATAGCCTTCATGCCTAATTTATTGTTTTACATAAGTACATATGTATATCGGTACGTCTGTATGTGCATAAATTTTAGGGCTTAGATCCTGTGGCCTGAAAAAGGTTTGAATGCAGCAAATATACAAGCACATATATATCAGGTGGAAACCACAAGAACATAGCGGAGCTGTTTGCGCCGATGAGCTATAAGCCAAAATAATCGCTTATACTTAAATAAAAAAAAATTATGTAATCTGTTTATTAGACCTAATGTCTCTGGCCTATCACAATTATGTATCCGTGATCCCAAGCAATGACGTCTTAACTCGAAAGGAAATATTTTGGCTTATAGCTCAGACCGAACAAAAATATCCGTCCGAAACCATATCTCCGGAATGACGAAGGTGGTGGGCGACATATTGAAGAGAGCCGAAAAGCAGCGGTATCCCTAGTGGCCAAGGTGGCTCAGCATCTTCATGCAACTCTCAACGACCGATGTATTTTGCAAGTCTGGCTTTCATGATGGCTTCCTTGACCTTAGAGATAGTGACGGCAATAGGCCCTTCCATGGTCCTCTTTTTATGCCCACTCTTGTTGGGCCTTTCCGTTTACTGCACAAAAAGGGTTTTTTTTGTGAGGAGGAATCGTCGAAAACCCCCTTTAACAGTGTGGGACTTTAACCAGGACTTAACCAGCACCAATTCAGCCCTTGAATATCTGTCTTTGGAGATCATCTCTACTTCCTTTTGCCAGTATGTTGACTGGGAACATTTCGGCGATTACCAGTGCAGCATCGTCTGAGACGGTTCAAAAGGCGCTACAGATTTGAAGCCCACAGAGGCAATAATAGGTCGACTTACCCCCGCGGAATAATTGGCCCAACCCTTTGCTTTGACCCCCGCACATTTAACATTATCATTGTTTTAGATGCCTTTTCATCAGCATACTCTACGCGCGTTTTGAACGATAGCCTCGTGCTGCCGATTCGTACCGTGACCTGCTTTAACTTTTTTCTGATTGATACAAGGTGGCGCAAAAGTAATCCTCCTATCAGAAAATGCTATAAATTTTGCGATTGGCCCCTAAAGTCAGTTCTGTTTTGACATTTGTGTAGTAAACACATGCGAAATACACGTTAATAAACAATGTCACGCTACACTGCTCCAGAACGCGGAATATTGCTGACTATTTATTTGGCCAATAATCGGTCGGGGCCAAACGGTTACTGTGAATGGTGAGCGCTACAGAGCAATGATCAACGAGTTCTTTTTGCCGCAACTTGATGAATTGGGATTGGAAAACATGTGGTTTCAACAAGACGGTGCAACAGCACACACTGCACGTGCCACAACCGATATGCTGAACATCGGAAGCTTACTTTTGCGCCACCTTGTATAATATAAGTACCGCCTTTGTTTTTTTGCTACACTGGCATTGAATTTGCCGCATATATCGCTAAGGTCTTTGGCGAACCAATCTCTTGCTCCGGAGTTGAACAACATTAAACAATGTAAAATATTGAACAATACATACATACATTAGTAATAAGTTTGATATAATCATTAAAAATATAAAAACTCATAACATCTAAAAGCAGTTAAGGTTTTTTCATTTAAACTTCTAGATGTTTGTTAATGAAACTAATTTTTTTGAAGTTTATTTTAAATTTGCCTAATATGTAGCATTGCATATGTATGTAGCAGAAAATTATGAACAGAAAGTTATGTTCAGAGAACAAATATATAAAAGTCTTTAAAATTCTAAACTAGCAATGATAGACCTCTAAAAATCAATATGTGGGTCTAAGACTTTTACGGAACTTGATTTTTTGTGCCATGCTGAAAACATAATTTATATAGTAAAAACAAATATATATTTTTATTTGAATATGTCTTATGTGAGTATAAATGTATATATTTCATAACAATGTATAGAAAATAAATTACCAAAAACATAACGAATATTTGTAAAAAAAAAAACGGGACGCACTCACTTTTGGGCGCCAGTGTACACCGCTAAAAACTTGAGCCTGAATTTTAAACTATTCCTCAGTTTAAACAATTTTTAAAACTTTTTAAAGTAAATTCCAAACCTTTCCATTACCTACACCAGCTTTTAATTTGTTTCTGTTTAGGTGTAAAACTTAACTGAAAACAAGTAAGGAAGTCTAAGTTCGGGTGAAACCGAACATTATATACCTAGTAATGATCTATTATGTCATCCCAATTTACGCAGGTCTATTTTAATACTTTCAGCTCGTATTTGCGTTCAAATAGACAGACGGACAGACAGAAAGACGTATCGGGAGACGGACATGGCTACATCGACTCAGCTCATCCTCCTGATCATTTCAGTTTACTTTTTGATAGGACTATCTCTTTTTCTTCTCATACGTACAAACATTTCATGTTCATGAAAGGTATGAAAAGCAAAAAAGATATACAACTTCGCTTTTGCAGAGGGGTATTAACTACTTGCCCGGATAATTTACTTTTCATCCTGAACGTTTTGATATACATTAATAAATATATATCCCGATTCGTTTATGCCGAATAAAGTAATATACCTTGCGTGCGTAACAAAAATAGATGTAACTAGGTATAAAAGGGTGTCTTTCATAGGCGCGAAAGAACTCAACCGATCTTTATGAAATTTCACAATATATACTTGGGTTCACTGGGTACAGCATAGACAATATATAGTTTTGGAAAAGTAGGCGGAGCCACCTCCCTAGGCTAATAAAGTTTCAATTCGTCATAACTCCGAACTTTTTTGGTCTAAATTAATGAAATTTGGATATATGTGTCACTTAGTCAATATCTACATAATTTTTCAGAAGTAGGCGGTACCACGCCCACATATTTTGTTTTTTGTTTTGCTCTTGAACTTTCACGATATGTTCAGGAATTGGCTGGGCACGACACAGTCTGCATATAGCTTTTGGAAAAGCCCCCAGGTTATATAAAGCTGCAGTTCGGTATAGTTAGGAGTTTATTTGGTTCAAGTTAATGACATTTTATATATAGATGTGTTCTATGTAGCAAAACGTCAAAACAACGTATACCGGGTTTGCTAGTATATTATAAAATGTAGAAAGCAAACAACGAATTTCAACATTCTTTTGTAAAACTGAGAGACTAGTTTGCGTTCAAATAGACAGACGGACAGACAGACAGACGGACGGTAAGACGGCATTTTAGTGAACTTTTCTCTTCTTGTTCTTATACTTGCATACATTTAATGTTTATGAAAGGTATGAAATTAAAAAAAAATATATAACTTCGCTATTGCAGTGGGCTATTAACTACGTGCCCGAATATTGTGCTTTTGTGTTTCCCGATTTGGCTAATTTTTGGCATTAGTATAATACATACTACTGAGAAGCAGCTGACCAATTTCATTGAAATATCAATATTGAATTATCAGCGATTGCCTTTGAAAATAGCAGTAATTTTATGCTGAAAAGTGGGCGGCGCCACGCCTACTTCTTCAAAAATGACAACGTTTTTAATATATCTACGATCCTCTTCAAAATCTTTCATTTAAAAGTGGGCGTAAACCTCAACCGATCCCGCCCATTTTTTCCTGGAACATTCCTTGTGTACCTGCACGCTGAATTTCGTTTCGATATCTTGAACGGTTTTTGATTTATGATTAATATTATTTCTAAATTTGACTTAAAGAAAAGGTGGGCGGTGTATTTTATGCCTCAATGTCAATGTACTCACCAAATTTTATCCTTATATGTAGGTGTATTATGTACTGAGTAATCATTATTTTTTGTGTTTTCGAAAATCTCTATCTCTCTATGGCGCGATACACAACAGGTATATCATCAGTAACCTCCTAAGAGATTTTTGCGCCAAGCTTCTCTTCCAATTTGTGGTGTGCCGATTTGAATTTTCCCTACAAATTGGTGGGACCTACAGTTTTTTGCCGACTCCGAACGGCATCTACAAAGGAGACGAATTTTTGCTGAGAAGCCTGTCATGGCAGAAATACACTCGGAGAGTTTGCCAAACCACTGCCGAGGGGCGACCCCGTTTTGAAAAACTTCTTTTCAAATCACTTTTGATGTTACCTGTACCAGGGCTCGAACCATGGACCTTCGGTGTGGTAGGCCGGCAACACTACCTTCACACCACGGCGGCCGCCAAAATATTCTATAAATAAAAAGTGGGCGTGGCTATCATCCGATTTCGCCCATTTTAAATAGCGCTCGGATATGAGTTCCAAGGAACCCGCGTACCAAATTTTATTAAGATAGCTCAAAATTTACTCAAGTTATCGTGTTCACAGACGGACGGACGGACGCACGGACGGGCATGGCTTAATCAATTTCTCTTTTCGTCCTGAACATTTTGATATATATAACTCAATATCTATCTCGATCCGTTTATGCCATTACGTACTGCCGTTAGGCGACTAAAGTTAATATACCTTGTGTGCGTAGCACTACTAGGCATAAAAAGAATACACACCAACAAACGTGTACTTTTCTCACGACACTTATGTGTACGCCGTATCTCAGTGGTATACTCGAATTTGGTGCGGGACGTGTCGGTCCGAATCCAGCCCATATTTTTTTTTTTAATAAGAAAGCATTTCTGGCTTAGAATTGAAACCCTTTTTTGTTGTTGTATTAGCGATATGTTGCCTGCCGAGCCGTCATTTCCCTTACCTAGCATTGCCATCTAGCTTTTCTACCGGAAGTAACAGAAACCTTTCGGTTTCAATAGGGTTGGACCATAGTGAAATCGCTGTTAAAAGAGTCGGCTCAGTTGAGCAAATGAATAGATGACCCTAATCATGGGAGACACGCTTCATGCCGGGCAGATATTTGGCATGTCGGGGTTCAGTCTGGATAGGTAAAAGTTTAACCTGTTACCAGCATGACTCTTGTCTCCCGGCCACGTGAGCACCTTAGTTAAACATGTTGTCAAACGTGACCCCTAAGATTTGGAATGTTTGACAGTCGGAAGCTAAGTGCCGTCAACGTAGACGTCTAATTCCATCATCACGAGCATTTTTCCGAAAACCGGTATAGTTTTAATTCTAAACCAAATTTGCTTTGGACACATGTGTAGCCCATAAAAGTTTCAAACTTAGGGCGAAATTTTTACAAGTGTACACATTTATAGGTATTACTCTGAGTGCAATGACAATTCTCACAGCACGTGTTTTCAATATCAATGCTCCCTTGGGGTCGCTGCATTGCAATTGGATGTGCGCAGCCTTAACAGCAACCTTCGTGGATAGTCAGGAAAATTGTTACAAATGATCGTAAATAACAGATCTTTGCCGAACGCTGCGTTAAAAGCCTATCCAATCAAATAGTTGGCAATGTGTTGGCAGTTCAGCTAAGGCAATGAATTTGGTCGGTTGTGCCTTGATGCTCAACTTGACGGTTCATCAAAGGTACCGTCTATTTGTCAATAACCTTGTCAGACAGACGGATGTCCTAACTTTTGCTCGTACTAGAAATTTTTGTTGCACCATGGCGTTTTTTATGGCAAACTCACATTCGAAATGGGCGCCGGCTTGTTTTCAGTCAATGGTCAGTTGCTGCAACTATCCCACACCGTCGTTGCGAGGTTGCTGTGGGGATAAAATTGTACTGATTTCTTGATTGATGGTGCATGGAATGCTCATGCAGTAGTTTTTTATGTATACATATTAGGCTGGGCAAAAAAAAGTATTAACATGTCCATCATTGCTTGTTCTCATTTTTGCTTTAAAACTACCCAACCATTCGCTGTATATAGTTTTGTAAAAAATTAAATTCTTTCCATAAATTTTATGGAAACAAATATTCGTACCTTTTTAGAACTTTTGTTTATCCTATTTCAACATTAATTTTTGTATTTTTGATCTTCTAAGTAAACACGTGAAATCAAAAAAAATGTATATAAATAAGATTCCAAAAGCAAATATCAATCCAGTCTAATACATATGAACGAACTGGCCTATATACCAGTACACCTTTCTCATATACACAAATGTAGAAAAATTCTACCCCTCAGTATACCTATATGTGATTAACCCAGCCGTAGCAATTTAGTTAAAGTAATTAATCTTTGCGCTAGATTTTCTTTGCGTGCTACCAGGCACTTACTTACCTTGATTGTTGTTATTTTGACTTTTCCGCGATGTCTTTTTCTCCTTCATCCACGGGTATTCGGGCACCGAATCCATGCCATCCGTAGTCTGTGGTACAGCCATACTAACACCAACCGGATATCCGCTGGCGCCGACGGGCGTTCCCATCTTTGGACTCTCCGGACCTATATGATTAAGAAATTCTGCCATGGACGGTTGGGAGTTAATAAAACCCCCCTCTGATGCTGCCATCCAGTATGCGGTATCAGCATCGATCGCTCGTTTATCACAGTTTGTTGGACCCATTTTGTTTACAAGCATAGCCGCTGGCGGAGGTGGCGGCGGCTGTGGTAAAAGTGGTATTTGTGCCGGCGTTGTTACTGAGACTGACACCACTGGAGCTATCGGCACTATCGTTTGCCCTGTGGACACCTGCAGCGCATTTAAAGGTGATTCTGATTTGATCTGTGCACCCATTTGAGGGTCTAAAGTGCTACACACTTCTTGCATTGTTTACACTCAAATAGAAGTTAATTGATCTGACCAGTTTTATAAGCAGAAATCACAGCAATGCAAAATGCACTCAAATATCCACAATCATTTGTAAATCATCAGTTAATATTTGTTTATACACAATTTAGTTTGCGCTGTTGGTATTGCAGTGCCTCACCTGAAAAAATTAAAAAGAAAAGTAAAATGTGTATGTAGATATTTACTTTTATCCATAATCAATAATTATATGAATTATTAATGACTAATGTATTTTGGCAAAGCCTAGGGGCCGGGCTTAAAGTTTCATGTCTTTACATTGTATGTTGCTACTAGTATTTATCAAAGCAAGTGGTCAATTATTTTAAGATCATTACTAATATTTCGTTGTTTGTAAGTAAACAAGCTTCTGTTTTTTGTAACTAAACCCACATTTACGTGCTTTTAAAATTTGAATAAAGTTTAAAGTTTGAAATGGTAATGTAAAAAACATATCGATCGTACTTTCGATTTTATCATAATTTTTGGTTGTGGTTGTTGTTTTTAGCGAAGGTTTTGGGGAGTTTTGTCGAAAGTGGCAGACCTTTGCCCGACTGTCGTGGGAGAGATTTGGTATGACAAGTTGAGCATTCTAGGTCGAACCCGAAAGAAAGATGAATTTTGGTAATGGGAGGTGAGAGGTATCATATCTGTAGATTAACTATCAAGTTCCATGACCTTATCCTTTGTGGATTTTAGTCGCATCCTACGACGGACATACCTACCTTGGCCATATTCTGACCCCCTAACCCGTGGGGGTTTTTAGACTGGATCGATTTAAATTTTTTTTTTTGTTTTCTTTTCCAAAGTCTTTCACACAGGCAGACAGACGGACACTACGAGCTTTATACTTTATACATACAAAAAAAAAATTCTGACGTGTAGATGAAAATCGCCGATACACGTGTATTTTTATTTTTTCCCCCTTTCCGAAAAAGTATATTTGGTTGATAGGACAGAATATGTGTAACGCGGTGTTATGATATTCCGATGTACGCCGGCGTATCGTTTAACTTTGTATCAGTTTTTCTGACCCATATACGCTTAAATTACTATATACATCATTTGTACGCTACAACTTCGAATATGGTGCTGTAATTTGGAGGCCCTATCATTCTTCTGCCATAAATAGAATAGAAAGAGTCCAAAAAGTATTTCTTAGGTTTGCGTTACGCACACTTAACTCTTGTGAACCGATACCCACTTATAGCTCGCGTCTACTCTTGATCGACTTAAAATCGTTGGAGACAAGGCGAGTATTTCTTTCTTTAACTTTCTTTTTTAATATATGAGTGGCGATGTTGATTGTACATCTCTTCTTGAACGTATGTTGCCGTTCTATACAGAAATTCTTAGAACTGATTATGCTCGTAATGCACCTGTTGCGCGAGCTGTAAATGAACTTAATAAGATCTCGAACTCTGGTTTGTTTGATTTATCAACGTTTAAAAATGAAATATTCAACTTCCCAAAATCTGTTTTGTAATAAGTTATTTAAGTTTGCTTTGTATGATAAATATAGTTCAGTTAACTAATATAGCTCATACTTCTTGTTTTAGTCTGTAAGAAACTTGTATTTCATAGACTTTTCCAAATAAATAAATAAAAATAAACTTAATAATAAAGAAAGAGAAGTTACAAAAGTTCCATTTTGCAGTTCTTGTTGTTGTTGATAATGCTCCGCCCTGCCTAATGGGTACGATCCCTCTAAGAATAGTCATCAAATTCTTCGCATGGGAGTCTGCAGTTTCAACAGGGCTGGACTATAGTGATATTGGCATTAGAAGAGTAGGGTCAATTAAACAGTTA
Organism: Merzomyia westermanni; assembly: GCA_949987695.1. NCBI lineage: Eukaryota > Metazoa > Arthropoda > Insecta > Diptera > Tephritidae > Merzomyia > Merzomyia westermanni. Next base: position 123,129,447 of record OX465288.1, on the reverse strand, counting down.
AAGAGAATTTTAGTGTCTTGGGAGGACATACCACATGCCGGAAAAATATTTGGTATAGTGGGGTTGAGTTTGGATGAGTAAGAGTTTAACCTATCACAGTTCGAAACCGAAGTTTTGCTAGAGTGACTCTACTTTTCCTCTGGAAGACCCTATCCTCTTCAGGTATTTCAGGTGGTTGGATGTCAATAACGCGGTTCACAGGCTGAGATCTGAGTAAGGTATCGACCGACTCGGTGTGGAGGTCATTGGGAGCCAGCCTCTGGTTCCGCACATCAAACGGCTGGGTAATGAAATACCGCAATTCATCACAGTGGTTAGGGAGATGTTTCCTTATGTGCTTCCAACAGGTATCTGTTTGTATGACTGGGTTCGTGGCAGTTCAGTAGAAACTGTCTACTCACTAATTCCGCATGCTGTCTAACGTTGAGCATTTTTGCTTCTTGATGAAGGTGAGACTCAGCTGACATAACCAGAGATCCCGTAGTAGTTCTGATATCGGTATTTTGGCAGAATTGCAAATTCTTCCAGTTGGTGTCACAAAGATTGGACGCAGAAACTAACAAAACCTTGTATAGAAGAAAAACTCACTTTCTGCTGTTATGATTGGAATCGTTCCCAATGAGTAACAGAAGTGTAACGCAACTCTACGTAACAGGACTGCCGAAACGGGCACGAAACGAAACCAAAACGCTAACTTGTGATCGAAACTGTAACAAACCCCAATGCGGTTACCGTCCTTGTTTGGAGCAGCGTAGTCAACAACCGGTTGGCCAATAGCCTTATGTAGTATATCAAGTAACGTTTCTTTATTTTTTCCCAAGCCGGCCAGGGACTGGCGGGTATTTTTGCGGCTCTTTACCTCTGTGTCCATTGCGGTGGCATAATTATCGGTAAGGCCGTTGTCAAGCGTCACAACCAAGATTTTAGGGTGGTTGACAGTAGGTAGCGCTACGCCATCTACGTAGACTTTTAACTCTTGCCAAATCTGCTCACTCCAAGCGGTAATGGGAGTATCCGTCGATTTAATCGGAGATAGGGCAATATATCGCTCGATGAAAAAGTTGGAAAAGTCGTGGATATAGTTAGTGATCCTTGTACAGAGTTTTTCAATGGAAGAGCCCTTGCCCGAAGCTATACAGGTCATTCGCCATCAAGTAGGGTAAAGGAAGAAGCCTCGATGCCCCTGCGGGCTAGGGGTTTAGAATATGCCCTAGGTAGGATCTACGGATATGATGCCTATCACCTCTCATTACCCACCTTATCCTTCCTTACAGAAGGAGGGGTGACATGACCTAGAAGGTTTCACTAGTCATAAATCGCTACCACGACAGTCGGTGAGGACCGGAGCGTACCGGGTTCAAATCCAGCCAAGGACTGTTAATTCGACCACACTCCCCGAAGGTTTTGGTTTTCGGTACCACAACAACAACAACAAGAAACCTCGATATATAGAAATAATCACCTATGATCATTTCAAAAATCTTTTATATATAAGTGAGCATGACCCTTGGCCGTAAGATGTGTCCAATTTTTATATGATATCTGAAAAGGTTTTTGTTTTATGATTAATATTTATAAAAATAAGCCGATGGGGTTTGAAATGCCAAAAACCTCGATTGGGAATTTTAATTTTAATATACATACCAAATTATTTGAGACTCGGTAAACTTCGTTCTGCCCAAAATAGATTTTTTCATTGAGTTCATTTCAAAAATTCTCTTACATCCGTATTTTTTTTAAATCGATTTCTTCATCATTTCAATTGTATACAGATTAAACCCCCGACTCTGTGTTCGTGATAAATTGACAATATTATTAAAAATTAAATAAATTAAAATAAAATGGAAAAAAGTAACGATGCTTCGTCCGTCTAGTCCTCACTTTCCTTTCCTAGCATTGTCATTAAGCTCTTCTAACGGAAGTCCCAGAAACCTTGCGGCTTCAAAATTATTTAGCCAGAGTGAAATACATAGGTGTTAGAAGAGTCAACTCAGTTACGCAAATAAATAGATGGTTAGTGTCATGGGAGACACACCGCATGCCGGGCAGACATTTGGCATGTCAGGGTTCAGTTTGGGTAGGTAAGAGTTTAATCTGTTACAAAATCCAGAACGAAGTTGGACCAGCATGATCCTTGTCTCCCTAGGCAGTTGTTGTTGTGGTAACGACAAAAACACTCCCCGAAGGTTTTAGGGAGTGTTCTCGAATTGACAGTCCTTGGCCGGATATGAACCTGGTAAGCTCCGGTACTCCCTTGTGGTACTGCCCGACTGTCGTGGTATCGATTTGGTATAACCAGTGTAACCTCCTCCTTCCGTAAGGAAGCATAAGATGGGTAATGAGCGGTGAGAGGCATCATATCCGTAGATCAACCATCGAGTTGCACGTCATTAACTTTGTGCATATTAGTCGCCTCTTACGACCGGTATGCCTACCTCAGGCATATTCCTAACCCCTAACCCGCAGGGGGTCCCTAGGCAGTTTGCGTTCTTCTTCGGCAACAGGTGCAGCTTGTGACAGCTTGACAAAGAAGTTTACCTACTCTATGTAGATGTTGTTGAGGACCTGTCAATGTACCTTTGGATCAAACCGCGAAAATATGTGGTGCCGGGTTTCATCATAGTACTTACGGAGATGTTTCGTTATTCTCCTGGGAGGCGGATTTTCGTCCAGCAGCCGCCTGTGTGGATGTTGTGGTTTGTAACAGTTGAATAGGTTATTGATTGGTCAATATCTCACTATGCTCTTTAACTCCGAGCATTTTTGGGACATTGTGAAGGTGATGTTCCGGTGACATAATGAGACATCCAGTGGCAGTTCTGAGAGCAGTGTTTTGACAGGCCTGGAACCTCCTCCAGCGTGTGTATGGTAGCCCTGGAAGAACCGGCTGGCTTGTACGTTGCCAGCGGCGTTTCTTTGTCTCATCCCTAAATACTGCCAGCTGGTGGCTTGAGCACCATAGTTGAGCATGTTATCAAACATGGTCCCTAAGGTATTGGGTTTAAATTAGGTGGCCGGTGATTTGGCCGGTGACACTTCCAGATTCCGCCTAGCGAACAAACCGGACAAGGACGGGTGGTAAGAATTTATTCTTGAGCACAGCTCATTTACTGGGGGGACAGTGTCAGCATTGAGCAATCGGCGTTGTGAGAGACGATCGAGACACCCTCTGGTGGCACATGTAGTAACTAAACTAGAGCGCGGATAGGACACCACCCTGAGGCAACCCTTGCTTAATTATTCGTGGTTTTGATCGTTCGCTTCTAAATTCCACCGATGCTTGCCGACCACTCGATAATTGGCGGTCCAATGCTTTGGACAGGGGGAATATTAACCGTGCCGAAAGCTTTCGACTGGTCAAGCGCAACCAACACAGTCCTCTCGTTGGTTGAGAACGACATTTATCTGAGTGGTGATGGCTTTTAGCGCGGTGGTTGTGCTATGCATTTTGCGAAGACCATGCTGATGTTCGGCGAGCCGCAAATTAGCGGAGTAGTAATTGAGCAAATCTGTCTCCAAAGGCTTCACTACAAGCGAGAGGAGCGATATCGGTCGATACGATTCCCCCACGTAAGCCTGCCTCCCGGGCTTTTCTAGTGGCTCCACCTTTGCCTACTTGCATTTTTCTGGAATGACAAAGGTGATCATGAAGGTGCCACGCGCCCACATCCAATAACTCCAAAATTCCGTCGACATTTTTGCATTTATTTCGTATATCCTCCACCAAGCTCTAATATTTTGCGACAAATACCTTTAGAAGCATGGAGTAAGAATAGTTCAGTTTGTATAGGGAATTCCATGCACCATTTTCCGCTAACTTCAATTTGTTTTCCGTGTTTTCCGTATTGATATCGCTAATATCTAAGCCAATTTTCAGGTCCCCACCATGCATTTTTTTGGAGATATTCAGTTTGAAAAGTTAAGTTTGTATAGGAGGTGCGACGCCCCTTTTACGATAACTTCTATTTTTTCCGTGAGTATGGCTTTGATATCGAATATCTCCATACCAATTTTCAGATCCCTACCATGAACCCGTTTGGAGATACTCGTATTTAGTTTGTAAAATGAAGTTTAATATTTTCGTCTTTTTATACCTTTCATGAACAAGAAATGGTATTATAACTTTGGTCCGATGTTTGTAAGTATGGGAAGAAGAAGAAATAGATCCACCAATAAGTATACCGAAATGATCAGGGCGATAAGCTGAGTCGATTTAGCCATGTCCGTCTGTCCGTCTATCTGTCCATCTGTCTGTTTGAACTCAAACTAGTCCTTCATTTTTAGAGATATCTCGAAGAACTTTGGTATGGGGCCGCCTTCTTGTAATATATTAATCTTTTGTCGGAACCAACAATATCGGACCAACATAACATATAGCTCCCATATAACCGATAGTTTAATCAATGGGTTTTGGGCTATAAATTTTGCAATTAAAAAGCTAGGAACGTAAATTTTGCAGGTTTAGTACTTTTCAGATACCTAATGTGTGTAGTGAAAATCACCCAGGTCGGACCAACATATACATATCTTTAAAGTAACAGTTTTGCAGATTATGTACTAATTGTAAGTAAGGATCGGAAACTTAAAACAGTGATGCGTATTCATAAAGGTATAAAGCCTTAGGCACAGCCAAAGACAGCGCTTTCCTTACTTGTTTTTTCCTAAACTTGCGCGTATTAATTACAAAAAACCCGAAATTTAGTTAAGTCGTTTTCAAGTTTTAGCGTGACGAACAAACTACGAGTCATTTTGAGTTTTTTCTTTGCAAGAATCATAACTTTTGAATCAATGAAGATATTTTAAAAATTTAAAATGCAAATGAAAGCTAATTATTTGAAGTTTTATTGTGTGAAAGCTCAGAATGTCACAGATACAGGGTGCTTCTAAAAAATTCGTCTAAGTCAAAATTTTTTAGAAAAATGCAAAAACAAAATGTTTTTAGTAAAAAATAAAAAAAATAAAATGAGATTTGTCTTATAATGACGTATTTAAACATTAAATAAGATAAACTAATGATTTTGATAAGATAGCTTGACACTGCCCACTTATGACAAAAAGTTGTATCTAAGTAGTCACGTAATCAATAACTACCAAAATCGATAGACGTATTGTTTCTTTTATATGGCAATACTCTTATAAAACTCAAATGTCTGTTTTTGGTGCCACAATAACAAGGTGCTTCAAAATTCATCGCAAAATTTTACATGCTTTTTTTTTAATTTACAAGCCAAATATGTATTTTATTAATAACTAAAAGTTATTGAAAGTGGTTCAATGCAATTTTATTTGAGCTAAAGATTAAACAGCCAACGAATTTTGGAAAAGGGAAGTGGCACTGCCCATTTGTGCTAAAAAGTTTAATCTTAGTAACCGTAATTTGTATCAAACTCGATAGACGTATTGATTTCTATAAAAATTTAATACTCGTTTGAAGGCGAAATGCCTAAGCTTTAAAATAAATTTGATAAACTTTAGAGAAATGCAATAACGAAAAGTTGTATTTATAAATTACTAAATAAATTAATTCTTTTATTTGAAATAAAAAATTAACTGGTACATAGGTATCTTATATTTCAATAAAGTAACAAAATTTATTAGTAAATCTCTTTTTCATTGTTGTGATAAGAAGTGAGAAACTTATTTTATCTTAACATAGTCATCGTCACTGGAACATATATCTAACAAAGCAACCATTTCTGAGCTATACGCATCTGTAAGATCTTTTTGTGTTCTTACATACCTCATAGATGATATGACTGGATCAGAAGAGATAGATAACATGTTGAAAAGGTCTTCGTTTTGTCTAACTCGTGATACTTTGCAGGTGTTCATACATGTATATCTTTTATAGTCCTTGTTCTTAGATTCTTGAGCTTCTTCAGACAATTCTCCTAATGGAAACACTGGGACTCTATTAAATTTTTTCCATGTGCTAAAATTTTATGTACCGTTGGTGTAAGTTTCTTCTCAGGATACTTTTGATGCAGCAACTCTGTAGTTTTAGATGCATATTCTCCAAATTTGGGTCCATTAACTGGTTCATGGCAGTTTAAAATATTAAAAATTACTCCCGATCTCTTCACAATATCTCTATCAACTCCTGTTATGCGAGCAGTCATTTCATCGTTTTCAAAAAATCTTTTTGAGGAGTTACCATCATTTGTATTTCCGTATCCATACTTTGGACAGTCAACTCTAAGGCCAATCTCTTTATAGAATGCATCCTGAATTATTTTTTCCTCCTGTTTTGTTTCTCCTTACATGTTGTATTGTCGTCGAAAACTTCTCCTTGTTGTGGTAGTGTATAAGCCAGCTTCAAAACAAATTCCATACATCTTATCCTAGCATGCAAAGGAGATATTCCATACTCATAATTTAGTTCGTCAGTTTTTGAATCATCAAGATTTTCAAAGTCCTTTTGGCTCTTCTTACAAATTGGACATTTCATTGTAGATGTCGTATTTGTTATTAAGTTCAAAACTTTTCCATCGATTATTGTTATAAGAAAATCATGCTTTATTGTAATGACATTCCCCTCTTCAATTTCAATTATTGTTGGTTCTAATTTGGCAATTTGATTTTTTATATCACTCACTGTAGCTTTTATGAGTTCCGAAGACTCCTTCTCGTATTTAAATAATATCGGGCGGCACAATATAGTTGATGATGGCGCGTATTTATGCCCAAGGTTGTTTAACTTTATTTTATGTAAAAAGTGAAGTTGCAGCTGGACGCAGGTAGACTTTATGAATTTAGGTAACTGAATATTTCACAAATAACTACTGTTAATTTGACGGAGCACATATTTTAACATTTTTTTTTTCCATCAAAGTTTTAAAAAGGGCCTAAAAATAGGCATTTCGAAAAACAGGTATATCCGCCAACTTTAAACAAAAGAAAAAAACAATTTTTTTTTTGTTTCAATCCTAAATTAAATTATCTTTATTTGCTATACAAGAAAACGACAACCGGCCGCCTTATTTACTCACAAAACCATTTTAAATACCTACAACGAAAAAGAAGGCAAATTTCCAATTTTTCCCAATGTTGGAAATTGGTCAACTTTGAGCGGCTCTACCTGGTAAACTATAATTTTCTGTGGAAAAACAGTTCTATATTCTTGATCCCTGGAAAATTCTCTATAAGAAACATGTATTAGATTTAGCGAACGCTTTCATGATTTTTTTGATTTTTGCCATGCTTTGACGGCTAAGGCGCCACTGTGCGTCGGTGACCCTGCAAAACCGCGTAACGCACAAATGCAAAACCGCGTAAGTGGCATTTGTGTCAAAAACTTTTATAGGTCACTGCCATCAAGATATATTCATTTATTCTCAAGAAAACTACATGTTGGAATGGAAATCAATTAAAAGAATCGATCTTGATGGGACCTTTTTCTATAAAGTCCATATTTGTCTAAAAAATAAGCAATTTGTAGTGGAAAAACAGCCAAACTGAGATATCACTTACGCGGTTTTGCATTTATGCGTTACGCGGTTTTGCAGTATCACCGACGATATGTAGATTATGTATCTATTAAATAATCACTTTTTTTCATTTTCCAAAACATTTGATATATAAAAAGATCGCGCGTCTATCATCCGAAAGAACCTTCAGGACATTTCTTTAATCGACTTCGCTTTTCTCAGGAACACTTTTATATGTATAAGTGAATATCTGTCTCGATTTGTTTATTCAGTTACGCGCTGCCTGTAAACATAAAACCCCTGATTTTCACTCTAGCCACAAACTTTGATCACCCTCATAGACATTTTTAGCATTATTTAGCGCTTACACATTTTTTTTTTGTATTTTCACGATAACTGGCCTCAATTGACAACACTAATGGGGCCAAGTCAGCATCTAACTGTTGTTTCCAACCAAATGGTGCGCTCCGCACCCGATGTCGACAGCAGTATCCTCTGGGCGAGAGCGTCTATATCCTTTTAAATAACATTATTTACGACTAGTTGTGTAAGTGCAAAACCGTGATTCACAATTATGGAAAACCGCGTAACTGACATTTCAGCGAGGCGGTTTTAAAGCTACAAATTGTTTAATTTTACGACGAATAGTGACTTAATGGAAAAGTTCCCATCAACATCTATTCTTTGAATACTTTTCAAACTACAGTGCAATTTTCTTGATAATAAAGGACTTTAAAATTTTTGACACAAATGTTGCTTTCGCGAAGTGACAATGTGAATATATTTTTAACGCGTACTGTTGTGACTTTGTTTTAAATTTTTAATATTTTTTTCCCCCATTTTCTTACTAAATATAGATGCACCAAGTATGATAAAACTGAACAATTACCAAGTTTTTTTCCAACCAATACATACTTATGTATCGAATGCGAAAGCGCGACGCTGGGCCAACCGAGTGAAATGACAATTTATAGAATGTCGCATTGTTTGCTCAAGTGCGACGAAGCAAAGTAGCGCAATAATAACAAACACTAAAATCACTATAGCAGCCATAGTGGCCTCCATGGTGACGATCAAACGGACAAGTGGCAAAACAAACACTAAAACAGCTTTCGTATAGCGGCGGCTGAAACGAGTTACCAACAACGAGTCAACAACCGACCGTGACAACTGAGATAGTGAATGTGCCAAATGACAACCTAAAAGTGGAGAGTAAAACATAAAAAGAACAAAAAAATATCTTGGACACGTTTGGGGTTGAGGGTTGTTTGTAGAGTTGAAATTGTGCAATGTTTCTGATAACAGCCTTGCGTCCACAAAATATGCATACGATACAACTTCGCAAACCCCTTTTATTATATGTATGTGTGCGGCCGCCGTGGTGTGAAGGTAGTGTTGCCGGCCTACCACACCGAAGGTCCATGGTTCTAGCCCTGGTACAGGTAACATCAAAAGTGATTTGAAAAAAGTTTTTCAAAACGGGGTCGCCCCTCGGCAGTGGTTTGGCAAACTCTCCGAGTGTATTTCTGCCAAGACAGGCTTCTCAGCAAAAATTCGTCTCCTTTATAGATGCCGTTCGGAGTCGGCAAAAAACTGTAGGTCCAACCAATTTGTAGGGAAAATTCAAATCGGCACACCACAAATTGGAAAAGAAGCTTGGCGCAAAAATCTCTTAGGAGGTTTCTGATGATGTACCTGTTGTATATCGCGCCATAAAGAGAGAGAGTACATTCATAATAAAGTACATATCTGTTGAGCATCAAGATTCTACAGATGCATAGACATTCAAGAGAAATAAGAATGAATACTTTTAAAGAACGTATAAACATAAGAAGGTCCAACAGCGAATGCAAGTGAATGCTGTCAAATCGATGGTAGGTAATTCACCAATGTACCTGCGTGTAAAATGATTGAATTAACTGGGTTTTAGCTGAATATTTACACAAAAAATTATAGTTTGTGTTACAAAATTGTTTAATTGTGAATACTAAATAAAAATAAAAGTGCTAATAGCCTTCAAAGTCGCGAATTAAACGCAAATTTCCGCTGTGGGGAATTACTACCCGCGAATTGATAGTTTAGTGTTTCCCACTATTCGTCGCGTTGGACCTTCTTATGGTTATACTGTTCATTATCGCAGTTTTGAATTTACCTACCTCAACTGCAGGAAAAATCTAATAACGTTTTCTTCACTACAAAAGAGGTGCCTAATGTAGTGTTCATGCTGAATTCAAAATGCAACATTTTCCAATGGTGTTCATGCTGCCGCATTTTGTAAATGCATTTATGTCTCTTGTTTATAAACATTTATTTGAGTTTATATAAATGTGCAGCAAGTGTGCAAAAATCTACACATTCTTATTAAATTTTTTAATTAATTAAATTCGCAAACATCAGATTAACTTATTTCAACAATATTAAGAAACACGCATGCTAATTTACAAATTGGAAACCACAATAAATTTGCTGAATGTGTACGAATAACAGAATGAGAGAATGCCAGGAAACCAAAACAAATATTGCCACTATTTTCATTCCGAACTGCGATTCTCTTCGAAGATTGGAGGGTTGATTTTAGCATTTATAATGCTAATGCAAAAATTTTGTTTAAGTTTGGTGTCAAACATTGTATGGTAAACGCGAAAATAAATTTTGTATTTTGGGCTAAATGCTAAAATGGCAGGAAAATGCAAAATGCTGGCTCAGCATGAAAAGTAGATAAAGAGGATGCAGACTTTATATGATATTTTGTTATCCGATTTGCTTATTTTTTGGCACGATAACCATCTAATAAATTTTCATGAATAATCTTTATTGAGTTACGAGTACCCGGGTCCGAAAATTACAGAATTTGTCTACTATATAGCTTACATAGTTACAGAAATACCGCTCTTCAATTTTACATATACGTTTTTCAGAACTACATTAAAAAGTGAGCGTGGTGTTCCATCGATTTCGCCCCTTTTCACAGTTTCAGCTAATTCCGTTACGATAAAAAAATATTTGTTCTTATTATGGCGTCAAGAGTTTTGTGATCACTTTGGAAGTAAAATAGAATTGATATAAAGTTATTTTTCGCAGAAATATTGCATATTATATTTATCTATAAGAGCTTTTTATAGCATAGCTTAAGCAAAAATGGGCATTGCCCTGTAATAAGGATTTTCTGTGTGATAAAAAGAAATTAAGTGCTACAGATTTTTTTTTCTATCTCCAGTTTATTGCGCAATGTCCGGCCAAAACAGATTTGGCAAAAAAGTGGTGGTCCGAATCAAAAGTGTTTGTGACAGCTGAATATACTCGTATATAGTAAATACAACTTTCAGGCCTATTAGCATTAAAAATTAACTCAATTGATCCTACTTAACCTATGATATGTCGTGTTATGTACTCAACAGCGGTCATAGTGAACTTTATCTAAAATAAAGCACCAACAAGTGCCCTGCAAAACAATGCCACATATTTTTATTATATTATACATTTCATTTCATTTCGAAAAAGTTCTATACACCTACTCTTTTCGCAACCTGACTTTTTTATTTTAATACAATTTTCGTTCGACTAAGTAAATTAAAAGAATTTTCACACGTTTAGTTTCAACCAAAGCCATTGTTCATATTACTAAAATAATCTTTCTTTCATTTGCAAGTGTTGTAATGTTGTGGAATAAAACTTGTACACACCTATTATTCCGTCCATGAATGTAGGTACCTACATATATATTTCTCAATATGTTGTTCTCTTTTTTTGTAATCGTATACTTCAATATGGTACCTTCTTATGTTATTTAAAATTTGGTTGTATTATACCAAGCCATATTAGATGACAAAGTAACGTCATGTTCACCATAGTTTGTCATGTTACGTTATTTTGTGCTACTTTACATTTCTTTTATTGTTTGATTAAGGCCAAGCTTCTCTTCCAATTTGTGTTGTGCTGCTCCTAATTTTTCTGCACAATGTGGGGAATTACATGCCTACAATGTATGTACATAGATCATTCATGAGAAAAATTTCAAACAATATTTGAACCTGAGATCCTCATTTGGTTAATCCAGCACGCTATCACGTTACCACGACTCCTGCTGTTATACAATTTTTGAGAACTACGCAAATTTAAAAACCTGACCACTTCTTTGAAATCACAAAACAAATATTATCATAATATAACTTCTCTTACCATATTCGCCATTTTCCATTAGCGCTAAGCGGATCTTATGCAAGCGGCCCTAAGTGTTTTCACATACCTCAGATGCAAAATTATTATGTTTTGATAAGAAAATAAGATATGTTAAGTGGATACTCAGTTAACAATTTCCTACAGGGTAAGACCAAACATTTCACTGCATTCTCTCATTGCTACTTCGTTCATACCTCACCGAACTCTTCTTTCTCTTTCCTTCCTTCATAAATATGGAGCCCCAACACGGTTGACTTTAGTTTCCATAGTATCAACATATGTTTGTATATGGTTAAACTTCGCTACATATACATATGTATCAAATGTAAAACCGGTTCGAATGTACCGACAATGGTGGATGGTAATTTGTTGTGCGTGGCAATTTTATTTGTTTGTTTTGCCTTTGTTATTGCTTTTCTAGTTCTAGCTGATGGGATATTTGTTATAGTTTTTGGAGAGTTTCAAGTTTTCTTGTACATAATATGCACACATTTGTACAATTCTTAATATATATACATACATTTGTAGAATTTGATTGTACAATAATTTTTTTCTATTAACTAGCCACTGGGCGAATGGGTAATTTCAGTCAAAGTGACTGAAATATTTTCAAAAATACATATAGCTACAAAGTCGGTGACACTGCAAAACCTTGTAAGGCACAAATGCAAAACCGCGTAAGCTACATTTGTGTCAAAAACTTTCATAGGCCCCTGCCATTAAGATCTATTTTTTCTCAAGAAGACTACATGTTGGTTTGGCAAATAATTAAAAGATTCAATCTTTATGGGAAACTTTCCCATAAAGTCATTATTTTTCTTTAAATTAAGCAAATTGTAGTGGAAAAACAGCCAAACTGAGATATGTCTTAGGCGGTTTTGCATTAATGCGTTACACAGTTTTTGCAGTGTCACCGACGATATGTATCTTTCTTTCGAACCACGATAATGATTGCCTTTTGATTTCTTTTGTTAAATAAATGTAAAAAAAAATTCGCTCTTATTCCTTTATAAAGTACTCGAGGGACCGGCAGACTTTGCCCTGCCCAGATATAAATTCGCACCTTATAAAATGTATGGGAAATATAAATTTTTTGTTCAGGAATTGTTCGGAAATTTTATTGGGTATTGTCCTATTCCGGTCAGAGAACAATATAAATTAGTGTCAATCATCCAAATCGGTGCAGGCGTTCTTGAGTTATGAGCGTTGGAACTAACGTCACTTTCTTTTATACATATATATAGATTGAGCTTCAAAATTTTAAGCTGTGAGGAAATTCGTCAATGTATTTGGGAACCAGAGTTAACAAGAAAAATTTGAATGAGGTGTTGGAGCTTTTTGCAGCCTGAAATAAAATATAAAAAACAAGTGGAGGATCCCTTCATCTCTCTTTGTGCTGCCAATTAATGGCAGTATTCTTCTTCTTTAAATGGCTCCAAACGATTTTGGAAACACCGCACGATCTCAGATCGGTTTTCACTAGAAATCCATAAATCTTTCGGAGAACTTTTCCTTCGAATACCGTCATTAAACCTTCTTCGGTGCTCAGCATCGCCAAAGCGTAAGGGTCCGTAAATATTTCGAAGAACCTCTCCCTCGAATATTTATTGATTTATTTATTTATTTATTTGCTTATGTCTAAATACAACAGACACTTAAAAATAGTTAAATTAATTATAACTTAAGAAGTATGTTTTTAATCTAAATTGCAAGAGTGATTTACTATAAGTTAGATCTAACTCCAGAAAATTTGAGAAAAAGTTGTATTCTAAAAGAGTTCTACTCAATGGGGCATTAGCACCACAGACTGTTCTATGAACTCCAACACGAAAGACTTCAAAATTTCTTAAATTTCTACAAGGCACATTAAAATGTATTCGTTGAAGAAGACATGGGCAATCTATCTTTCCAGAGATGAGATCAAAGATAAACGAGATTGATAAAAGCGCTCTCCTATCTAATAATAATGGCAAACATATTAAACGACATCGTCCTATGTAAGATGGAATCGGTTCAGAAAAGTTTAAGGAACGCAGAGCAAAACGAATAAAGGACTATTGGACTCTTTCTAAACGATTTATATGCACTGCATGGTATGGTCTCCATACATAAGCTGCGTATTCAAGCCGCCTCGTCAGATGTTGTCAGTGTCCAAGCTTCTGAACCATACAGAAGGGGGGTACGATGAGGGACTTATAGAATGTTTTTTAGTTCCTAGAGAGAGATCTTTACTTCTCCATTTCCTACTTAGTTAGAAGTAGCATTTGTCAAAGTTATTCTTCATTGCATTTCAGAGCTGACATAATTGTTGGTGTTAATTCTGGTTCCCAGGTAAACGAAGTCCTTTATTATTCCGAAATTATGGCTGGCGTGGTTGTCAAGCCGCAAATGCGTTGACAGAATGTACTCCGGTTTGCCCTCGTTCACGATTACGTTATGCAATTTGCTTTATTTTCTCCAGCATAAAATTAAAGATATCGCACAGTAGGAGGTCACCCAGTATAGGCAGTTCCTTTTCATGCTACCAAAGGTGGCTTTAAAATCAACAAAGATGAGTTGTGTGAATTCCTTTCTAACAGGTTTTATGCAAGAATTATCGTATTGCAAAAATATGGTCGATGGTAGACTTACGAGGTCTTTAGCGACATTGATAAGGTCCAATCAGTATCTCCAATCCCAACCTTCAGTCTTTCGCACAATACACCTATATGCGATTAAAAAGGCTGATTCTGCTATAGTTGGCTCAGTTAGCAAGATCTCCTTTCTTGTGAGTTGGGCAGAAAGCAGTTAGATTTCAATTTTCAGGCATGCATAAAAACTGATGTATGCGCTCAGCAGGCAAAACATCAGCGATTGTTGCTTCGCACCTCGTCGTAGTCGGGTTGGGGAGCATCAATTAGATTATATTCGCTTGTGGAGTCGGGTTCAACAACTTCTCTGGATTCTTGCTCGATTTCTCTGTTCAAGAGGGAAGAGAACGCTTCCTCCATAATCCTAATACTCTATGAACATCGGTCACCAATTCGCCGTTTGCATTTCTACGGGAGTTAGCTCGGCTGTAAAACCTTCCGCCATTCGGCGAATTTTTTGATAGAGTTTTCGGACGCTATTCCTGTTGGCTAGCATCTCAACTCTTTGCACTCACGCTGTTCTACCTCTCTTTTTTTGTCCGGAAAAGACGCCTCACCTCCCTCTCCAACTCACGGTAGCGACAACACACACTCTTTGTTGCGTTCACTCTTAACGTGGCCCAGTGCAAAGCGTCTTTACTTTACACCGCAACGGGTTAATCTTCATCTTACCCTGCAGCGCGATTCAGTAACTTTTAACGTTTCCGCAAACGAGATTTTTAACCTTATCACAAATGGTTTGCACTAACGCAAGTGCGATTCACTAACTCCGTTTTACCCATACCATTCAGCTAATTCTTTAAAATGATGATATGTGGGCATCTCAATCTAATTTGGCGGGAAAATTTCGGAAATCTTAAGTGCAGCATTTTTCAGCTCATATGTGCATATCGCATTAGCGCAGGCGAAAAGCGTCAGGATTACAACGCGTAAGTCCTAGGTTCGGTCGCAGGATCTCTGAATTTTTTTTAATTAAATGTTATTGTTAAAGATATGGAAGTAGTTCTTAGCTTAAACATTTTTTTTAAATTTTTTAGCCTATGTTTTAACCAATGTATTGAGGAATTTAGCGCATATAGTGACAAAAAAAGGTGATACAACTTAGTAAATAGCAAAGCTGCTAAACTTATGCGTTAGCTAAGTGTCCGGCAGCAAATGCGGTTAAAAAAGTTAGCGAAGTTATTTCCTCAGTCGAAATTTTTAGTTATCCCGGCAACATCATTAATATTCTTTAACCCTAGAAAGCTAACCTTGGCTCACTCCATATAAAACCTATCCATTCGTCGATTCGACGAACATTCTTTAAGATACTTATTTCGAACGTAGTTATTTAATTTTTGGTTTTATTTTTTGTACGCATATTGTACCAGTTTTTAATCCTCGAAATAAAACATTTTTTTTTATTATTTTGGAACAATTCTGATATATTTTTTTTAAGTCTTTTAGAAAGGCCACCTTAAAAAGTGACGGAAAATTTTCAATAGCGTATTCGTCGAATGGACGAAGGTTACGTGTCTAGGGTTAAGGAAGAGGAAAAATATACGCATCTATATCTCTGTAATAAAAATTGTATCTAATTTACCACAAATTGAAAGAGAAGACCTTTATTAATATAATCGGAGGTTTATTTCACCTAATTAATTTTAACATTATAAGTTAAAGGGATAAAACTGGTCTTTGGAACATATTTACAAAAGTTTGAAGAGTTACGGAGAACGTGTCCCAAAAGGTATATAGCTCACTGAGAATTCAATTGCGTGGTGTTTTAATTTCATTTTCTAGTGCTAACTATCTAGAAAAATATGCCATAACCTGCGGATACTTATTTTGTCGCTACTTAAACAAACATTTTGAGGTTTTTTCTGCTGGATGTATTTTTATACCTTTCATGAACATGAAATGATATTATAACTTTGGTCCGATGTTTATAAGTATGAGAAGAAGAAGAGATAGACCCACCAATAAGTATACCGAAATGATCAGGGCGATGAGCTGAGTCGATTTAGCCATGTCCGACTGTCTGTCTGTTTGAACGCAAACTAGCCCCTCACTTTTTGTCTGGATGAAATTTGCTAAAGGGCCGCCATTTTGTAAAACGTTTATCATTTGTCGGAACCAGCAAGATCGGACTAATACAACGCATAGCTCCTATACAATAGATTGTTTGGATAAACAGAGTTTGGCTTATAAATCTTGACATATATAAGATCGGAACCCTAAACTTTTTCGGGTTTGCACATATTATATACGTAATGTAAGTAGTGAATATACGCTGAGAAAAATTTCTTTAATTTTTACTACGCCAGCACTTTAAAGTTGGTCCAACTCCAAAGTTCAGAAATTTTTGTTATTCCATTTTATATTTTTTTAAGTTTTAAAGAAGATTTTTTTAAAAGTAAAGAAAAATTTGTAAAACTTAGTAGTTGGTGAATGAAAAGTATTAGAATATATCAAATTTTAATATTTTGGTGTATTAAAAATTAAAGACTATGATATTCCTAAATTTTTAATAAACGTTCAAAACTTTTTATCATTTTACAGTAATATTTATTATAATTTAATACTTTTTCGAATATTTCCATAAATTTTTATAGTTTTTCTTTAATTTTTAGTATATTCTTTTAGTAGCTTCTTGTTTGGTACTTATATATGTAATGTGTGTAGGGAAAATCCCACAGATCGGACCTACATACCATATAGCTCCCATATAATCGATTGTTCCGATAATTGGGGTTTGGGCTATGTATTGTAAGTAAGGATCGGACACTTAAAACCGTGATGCGTATTCATGAGAGGTATAAAGTCTTTGGCACAGTCGAGGAAAGCTCTTTCCTTACATGTTTTTAAATTAGTTGTGTACTTATCAATCCTAATGAAAAAATATTTAGAACAAACATTTTTCAAATTATTTTGATCGTCACTCTGTTTTGGTCTTGATACGGGTACAATTTCTCTTTGATGGGTCAATCTTTTTGAAGATGTTTTTGAAAATGTTTGTTATTTATACCTCTCATGAATATGAAATCGTATTATAACTGTGGTCCGATGTTTGTAAGTATGAGAAGAAGAAGAGATAGACCCACCAATAAGTATACCGAAAAGATCAGTGCGACTCGTTATAGCCATGTTCGTCTGTCCGTCCGTCTGTCTGTCTAATATAGAGTTATCTCACCGAAATTTGATATGGGGCCTCCATTTTATAATATATTAATCAGTTGTCGGAACCAACAAAATCAGAACAATCACGCATAGCTCCCAAGCCATCGATTGTTCCGATAAATAGGTTTTGGGCTGTAACTCTTGCAATTCAAAAGCTAGGAACATACAATTTTGCAGCTGCTGTACTTATTGCAAATGTAATGTGTGTGGTGAAGATCAGTAAGGGCCGTTTACTCTATGTCTGGTTATAATAAACTTTATCACATGATGTTCGGCCGGGGTGCGTCTGGAACCGGCAGTACGTGGGCGCACCGAGGTCGATCTCGGACAGGTTTTTCACAAAAGGAAACAAAAGAGAAAACGAGTTATCTTTATAAATATAAATATGTGCGTTTATTAGAGTGAATTTATCAACATGGAGTGAAATTACCTTGGCTACCTTGGTTGACAAGAGAGCAACTCTGCCAAAGTTGACGACCGTTCACCCGGGAAAAGTCCTCCGGTTTTGAGGGAAAATTGCACCCACACATTGTCACCGACAT
The DNA here is from genome assembly GCA_949987695.1 of Merzomyia westermanni. Classification (NCBI taxonomy): domain Eukaryota; kingdom Metazoa; phylum Arthropoda; class Insecta; order Diptera; family Tephritidae; genus Merzomyia; species Merzomyia westermanni. Next base: position 123,111,510 of record OX465288.1, on the reverse strand, counting down.
GTACGTGCATGGCACTAACAAAATACACACATATGCACGTATGCATATACATGTGGGTGCAATTGGGTAACCCGAAATTTCGTGATAACCTAATCATGGCTTGCCTTACAATAACATTTTCATTTACACAAAAGTCTGATTAAGTTATCATGATAAAGTTGGTCATTGTGAACGTTTTTGGGATAAAAATATCCTTAAAAGTTGCATTGTGAACGCATTAAAAGTGGCAGCTGCTCTCGTTTTTAACTTTAAACGAACCTTTATGGCGTACAAATTTCGATTGTGATATGTCTTTATATGGATATTATTATTCTATTACCCACAGAGCTTGTTAGCTAAACAATTTAACACAAAATCAGAACTTTATTTTCAGCTGTCACTTTTTTTTTTTTGCTAAGCACATAATCAGAGGGCCACCTTTTGATAACTTTTATCAGAAGATAATCAGCGCATCGTCGGTAATCAGCCATTGAGTAAACGGTTTTTGGGCCAACTTCCGATAAATTCTTGATCAAGCAGTTAATCAGACATTGAGTAAACTGCCCTAAGATTGGAGTAATATGTCGTATAGACCCACTACAACGCATTTTCCCCATAAACGGGTTTGGGCTATGTATATTTCAATTAACAGCTTTCGGCACAGCCAATTCAGCGCTTTTCTTACTTGTTTCATGTTGTTTTCTCCAAGTTTAAAGTTTTGCTGCGTGAATTCCAAAATAGTTTGGAAGTTTGCTAAGTTCAGAGTTCAAAATTAGTTTTTATATTCTAACCTATGCCATGTTGTGGTAACGACAAAAACACTTCCCGAAGGTTTTGGGGAGTGTTGCCGAATTAACAGTCCTTGGCCGGATTTGAACCCGGTACGCTCTGGTACTCCCTTGCGGTACTGCCCGACTGTCGTGGTAGCGATTTATGACCAGTGAAACCTTCTAGGTCATGTCACCCCTCCTTCCGTAAGGAAGGATAAGATGGGTAATGAGAGGTGAGAGGCATCATATCCGTAGATTAACCATCGAGTTGCACGTCATTACCTTTGTGCATATTAGTCGCCTCTTACGACCGGTATGCCTACCTCGGGCATATTCTAAACCCCTAACCCGAAGGGGTGTTTTCACTTTAGACTTCTTCAGATCCGTCGAAGAGGCAGTACGGGCCGAAATTTTTGCGGGTCCTACATGGTTTTTTTTTTCAGTGAATATCTACATACATTCAGGAAAAATCACGAATTTTCTTTTCTTTAAATGGTTTACATGGATTCGATCGAATTTATACAAGAATGTAATTATAATTAAAATATTAAATGAGCGCCGGAATTCCTTATTAAATAAATAAATGTATAGCCCGATATACAATGAGTATATCAGCTTCTCTTCCAATTTGAGATGTGCTGCCTTGAGTTTTTTCCTTCAAACTGGCTGGACGGACCTACAGTTTTTTTGCCGTCTCCGAACGGCATCTGTAGCGCGATTCACTGACGATTATTGCTTCAACAAACGAAATTTGAAGCCTTATCACAAATGGTTTGCACTATCATATATGCAATTCATTAACTTCGTTTTAATCATACCATACAGCTAATTGTTTAAAATGATGATATGTGGCATTTGCCAACGCCGCTGTTCATATCGCATTAGCGCAGGCGAAAAGCGTCTGTATCACAACGCGTACGTCCCAGCTTCCATCTCAGGGTCTCGGAGAAATTAATTTTTATTTTATTTATTTTCATTTAAGTTAAATTTTTTTAAATATGAGATGCATCTAAGTCTTTTAACCCACGGAGCCGAACCGCTTGAAGACTTGTAGGATACGCAGCTCGCCAACAAGACGCAAATTTTATATCAGTCCAAAAGTTTCCGTTTCCGAACTCAGAGAATATGAGCAAGTAAAACGGGACAAGGCGAGATTAGTCAAATGCAAACTGATGCCGCAGGCGAATATAATTTTAGGTAACAGAAGCTGGTGGCCTCGAGATACACTTACTGGTACTGGAAGAAGAAGGGAAATGGGTATAGGGCAGGGGAAGGCTATATCTCGGCATTCTCACATCCATAAGAGATGTCCTATGCAGAAATTAGCTGCCGGCTGCCTTATGAGGTAGTGGCGCCAAAGGGCGACATTGAAAGCGGGAGTCGCACACAGCGTGCTGGGCAAAAATAGTAATATATGGTGGTGCTACACTGAAGCGTCGCTGGCCACACAGCAAAAGCCTACACAAGTTTTAGAGAAACCAGAAGGAGAATAAACAGCAGTCTGCTACGAGGAGCTGCTCAGATAATAAACAAAAGCTGCTTTTACAGAGCAGCAACTTACTTTTTAATAAATCTAGAAGACCAGTCAGATGTTGTTCTGCCCAAAAATTTACTTAGATCCATATTTGTTCGTCTGCCCACCTTTTTGATATCGCTTCTCCTTTTTCATATCAGTTATCTCTTATTCATCTTACCATATTACTATCCCTCTTCCTAACAGTGTCATACCCTAAAACCTCCTTGATAGTACCCTAATCAACACATTAACTTATCCATATTATACCCATATCGATGAAACGCCTTCTAGGGCCGCACCTGGTCCACATTTTGGTCAAAAACTCGGAATGACTCCAGCGCCATCTATTGAGTAAATTTTTGGTAGATACGTTTCCCAAACCAACCACATGTGTCAAATATAAACCAAATCGGTTAAGCGTTGTAATAGTTTTTAGGCATACAATTTACTGAAAACCCTACAAAATGGCGAAATCGTGACTTCTCAGCTGCCTTCATTTTTCGTCAGCAACAACTAAAAGTTTAGAATATTTCTTTAGCGAAAAACTTTCCACAGAGAAGGTTCAAGAAAGTACATTTTGCATAACAGAAATCGGCTTAGCCGTTTAAACATCCATTTCTATACATATATCGTCGGTGACACTGCAAACCCGCGTAACGCACAAATGCAGTTAGCTGTTTTGTCAGTTTGGCTGTTTTTCCACTACAATTTGCTTAATTTAAAGAAAAATAATGACTTTATGGAAAAGTTTCCCATCAAGATAGGTTGTTTATTCATTTTCCATACCAATATGTAGTTTTCCTGAGAATAAATTAATAGATCTTAATGGTAGGGGCCTATGAAAGTTTTTGACACAAATGTCACTTGCGCGGTTTTGCATTTATGCGTTACGCGGTTTTGCAGTGTCACCGACGATATATAGATAGATATTTCCTTTCAAATAACCGATTTTATATTCTTTGAACTAAAATGTTTCCATTCTGGTTTATTTGTTATTTTTTACGATGATCAAGTTTTGAGCTACAAAAACCTTTAAACTCATTAAGGTGCAAGATTTGCCGAATACCTACCATCAAACTTAGGATACGTCTAGCAGTACAGGTTAATTAATTTCATGGAAAGTATGTTCTCTTCACTGAAAGTAGACGAGAGAGAGACATAACATAACACCATTCGACTTCTTAGCACTTATTAAACTTTTGGTGAGACACATATGTTTTTACATATGTATGTATGTATGTACGTTGTAATTTAACTACTTTTCATATGTTAATTTCTTGTTTCACTTATTTTCAAGATTTTTGCTTCGAAGATTCCTGGCACAGGCATCGCTCAAACGATTATATGTATTAATATATATCTATATGTATATACACATGTAAATATGCGGGGGGATATATTTTCGTGTTTGTCTCCTTTTTACGTGCATTTTTCTAATTTTCTAAGAGCACCATTTAACCATACACTCTTGGATAACAACTATTTTTTGTATTCAGGCTAATGCTGAATTAATTTGTTTTTTTTTTAAAGCACTACATTTTTATTTTAAATTTCTTCACCTAAGAAATAATCTAACACACTGAAAACTTTGTTGCGCTTATCGTAATACTTTCCCGCAGCTGTTTACTTTCACAAAATCACGGCTATTCTTTCCAATCGCACTGGGCACACTAAGCGCCACTTTACATTCACTTTTGCCACTTATCGTGAAACGGTCTTACCAAAGCACAACAAAAACATCCACTAAAATGCCGTTGTGGGGAGTGGCTATTGTGTGGCAGTTGCCATCCATCATCTGTGATTCACTGAGGCAAGAATTAACTGGCGGACATGCGCGCTGCCGCCATGTTTCCAATCACCATTGTAGGAGGAGTTTACCTTGAACCACATAAAACGGCGCCGACGCTGAGCACAACATTTCACACCAACACATGCATATCGATAACTCTCCGCTTATATGATTGGCTATTTTTCATCTTCGGCTTTTTATTTATGTAGCATTGTCGCACCAGAGTGTTGTTCTGTATTCATACAGTTACTATAGAGTACTTTATGTGTTGGTATTCCAATATTTTTTTTCTTTTTTTGTTTCGCAATTTTGTACATCTCTGCTTTTATTTCTGTATTACATATTATTTTTTATTTTAGTTTATACTTTTTTGCGGTGCATCCACTCATGCTTTTGTTGCTAAGAAGTTTTTTTTTATATTTCGCGGGCATTTCTGACATTTCGTTTTTCTTAAATTCTTATGCTTGCCTTCCAGTTTTGGTTTTTATACCTAGTTTTAAACTAATATTTTTCCTTGCTTTGCTGTCGTCCGGCAACTGCCTGTTGTGGTATATCTTACTCTCAATCGAGGCTACAATATTTTTTTTAACAATTCGCTCTAGTCTTAGTAGTTATTATTGCCCTACGCTGCTTTTTATTTTATTTTTGTTATTTTTTCTTCGGCAGTATGTACGCTTTTGATGCAAACACACAAAACAGTCCATTTTAAGTCAAAGAGAAATCAAAACAAAAGTTTATGCAGAGCTTTGCAAAGTTTTCAAATAATAAATTGACATATTAAAAGTTCAGAAGGGGGAAATGAATAAAGTTGGAGAAAACAAATAAATTGCATATTTTCGATTCGGTCGCATTTGGTTATGGGTAACAACGAATTTACAAATACATATACGAGGTGTGTTCAAAAAGTATCGCGAATTTTGTGTTTTTTCAAAAATTATTTATTTATTCATGAGTATCTATTTTGTCCCCTTCAAAGTAATCCCCATGAGATATTATACACTTGTGCCAACGGTTTTTCCAATCTTCGAAGCACTTCCAAAAATTATTTTTTTGTATCTTGTTCAGCTCCTCCTTCGATGGCGTCTTTATCTCGTCAAGAGAAGCGTAACGTCGTCCTTTCATGGGCCTCTTCAGTTTAGGGAACAAGAAAAAGTCACAGGGGGCCAGATCTGGGGAATACGGTGGCTGCGGCATCATTAGTGTGTTGTTTTTGGCCAAAAAGTCGCGCACAAGCAACGATGCGTGAGCAGGGGCGTTATCGTGGTGCAAAAGCCAATTTTTGTTCTTCTTTGCACATCTTCTCGGCCTTCGTTTTATTTCGTTTTTCACACAAAATTTGATACAGGTTCTTGATCCATTTTTTTGAATAGGTAAAAATCGAAGACGATCCAAAACACGTGCAAGCAAAGCAGCTGTCAACAATTAACTGAACATTCAAAATGGCCGAGCTTGTCGGCATAAGTGAGAGACATGAGTACCAACATAACGCCACAAAAAATTCGAAATTCGAATATACGTAACCAGCGAAAATTCAAAATTCGCGATACGTTTTGAACACACCTCGTATACATGTAACAGAAATAAATACGTCTACTACCCAGTGGGAAGGTGGTAAATGTGTTATAGCTATAACAAAATACACCGTAAAACATTGCAAGAAATGATCTACCCAAAGCAAGCTAGCGGACAATGTTCCGAAAAAGTTTATTTTTAATTTATCTTTATTATTAGTTTGTAATATTTGTTTTCATGTATAAAAGTTAATACAGGCGGTAATGCATGAATCGTTGCACACTTTACTTCCGTTGGCTGTATAGAACTTCGTGTGCCTTTAAGTGCCTAGTGTACATTGCCAAGGATTACCTCCATGCGCAGGTAACGTGGGCGGTACCACGAAATAACTTCCAAAAGAAATAAGTCCCAATAAAAATGAAACAACACCTTACTTGTAGAAAAGAAATAACTCCCAAACAAGAAAATGAAATAAGTCCCCATATGGGAGAGTTTTTTTATATTGAGACCCCAAGTCTAAAAAAAAAAAAACAAATACATAAGTTCCAAGAAAAATTAAAGAACTCCCAATTCAAATTTTCAAATGCATTTTTTTTTTTTTTTTTTTTTTGTGTTCGTGGGAGGAGGAAATGCTTTATGCACTAACCGGGTTTGAGCCCTCGTTACTAGATGCTCTAGCAGCGGAACTCTCCGAGTGTGCGACTCCTTCTTATCTTGAAGTATACCGCACTAAAACCTAACCTCCCACGGCCCGCGCATTCTTCCTTACCTGGGACCGCGCTTAGCATTACTTCAGGTAAGGAAGCGCGTTACGTGAGCTCTATGGCTACTCTCACGCTAACTGGCTAGACAACCGTCTTCCCGTTTCGCAAGGAGGACATTCCTCGCGTATCGTCTGACTATATCCCATCTAACGTTTTCGCAGGTCATCTTGCGAATGACACTGCCCGGGGAAAGTTCGCCAATTGTCTCTTCCACCCGTCTTCTTTCTTCTGCGAATTGCTCGCATTCGAAGAAGGTGTGGCGTACGTCGTCTATGGCTCCGCAGTAGGTGCAGTTCGAGGTTTGAACTTTGCCCATTCTATGGAGATATTCACGGAAATAACCGTGTCCGGTTAAGAACTGGGTCAGGTAGAAGTCGACTTCTCCATGATGTCGGTTCAGCCATGGTTCTAGTTCGGGGATTAATACCCTGGTCCACCTTCCAGCAGCACTGCTGCTCCATTGTAGTTGCCACCGCCGGATCGAATCACCCCGCGCCTGCGTTGCAGCAACGTCTCTACGTACCTCTGCACGAGTGTCGTAAATCATTTTTCTTTCCTCAGCGAGGAGATATATCGGTATAGTCCCCGCGATGACCAGAACAGCATCTGCGGAGACCGTGCGGTATGCTGAGGCGATTCTCAGGGCCCCTCTACGTTGGACTGCGGTAATACCGGCCCGATACTTCCCAAATTTCATTGCGTCCGCCCAGACTTCTGCACCGTACAACAATATAGAATCTGAGGCGGACCCAGCAGCTTTCTTATGCATGGCTTTGGTTCACCTGTATTTGCCATTAGCCGACTCAGACTTGCGATGGTCTTCACATCCTTCTCGGAGGAGCTTCTTAGATGCTCCGAGAAGGTCAGCTTGTTGTCCAATTTCACCCCTAGATATTTCGTAGAGCGGCGCGTCTCTATCTGTTGATCCCCAACATTCATGTTGATGATTGTGGGAATCCTTCTTTTCGTTAGTATCACGATCTCTGTCTTGGCTGTAGCCAGTTGGAGGACGTGATTATTCATCCACTCGTCTACACTGCGCATCACTTGGTTCAGTTTAAGCTGTGCCAGGTCGCAGTTTCGTGCTGTTATCACCGCAGCCACGTCGTCTGCAAAAGCAACTAGAAAAGTGCTTTCTGGCATCTGCATTCGAAGGAGACTGTCATAGGTAGCATTCCAAAGATCAGGGCCGAGCACCGACCCTTGTGCTGCCCCGCCTGTTAGCTTCACCTTTCTTTGGCCTTGCGTCGTTTCATAGATTAGCCAGCGGTCTCTTAAGTAGTCCCTCAATATATCTAACAAGTATATCGGGACCTTAAAGGAGCGTTCTAATGCATCAAGCATGTTTTCCCGCCTGGCAGAGTTAAAAGCGTTTTTAACATCTAACGTCACCAGTAGTACCACCGGCCTTGCTTGATGGCTTGCCGTCTCGGCCTTCCGGACTGCCTCTACGACCATTGTGGAGTGCCCTCTCCGAAAGCCATGTTGCCGGTTGGAGAGTCCACCCTAGTCTTCTATGGCTGCTGTTAGACGTTGCTTTATAAGGATCTCCATCATTTTTCCCGCTGTGTCGAGCATGCATAGTGGGCGAAAGGATGATGGAGAGTTTGGGTTGCCTTTGCCTTTCGGTATGAGGACGGGCCGTGTTGTCTTCCATCTGGCGGGGAAGACACCTGCTTCTAGACATTTGTTGTACATGTGTAACAAGAGCTCTGGACAACTATTAGCAGTTAATCTGATTGCCTCCGCAGGTATTCCATCGGGTCCTGGGGCTTTACCAGCCCTCATGCTACGCAGGGCTCTTTCTAGCTCTTCTTCATTGAAAGGTACCACGTTGCGGTCATCTCGTGCTGCATGTTCCTCTTCTCTAGTAGGTTGCGTGAGGAATAGCGCTTCCACGATGTTCTTCATGTCATCTTCGTTCATCGTCTGATTTGGTGGTCGAAGTTTCTTCATAACTATTTTGCACCCTTGTCCCCAGGGGTCTTGATCCACTTCCTTACAGAGCTCTTTCCAGCATCTTAGTTTGCTTGCTTTTATGGCGGCGCCGAGAGCTTTTTTCGCCCCCTTGTACGCCTCCGCCCTTTCAAGAGCCTCGGATCTGCCACGTGAGCGCGTCGCCAGTCTTCGCATTCTGCGACATGTTTTCCGAAGTTCCGCGATTTCGCTATTCCACCAATATACCTGCTTCTTGCCTCGCCACGTTCTTATTCGTGGCATAGAGACGTTGCAAGCATGGCGCATGCATTGCATGGTTTCTTCAACCGCGGCACGTGGCGTATTGGTGCCGTCGGTTATCCGTCTGGCTTTCGCCAGCACTGTTCCGGTGAACCTGGTGGCGTCAACTTTAGCTGCATCCCATCTACGGGTTTTGTATGACGCGTTCGCTGCCGGTCTCTGACTAGGATGGTCGAGTTGGAAGGTGATGTAGTTGTGGTCGCTGCCAGTAAGGTCCTCCATCACTCTCCACCCAACCGCGTTTGGAAAGAGTCTCTCCGAGGCGAGCGTTATGTCGGGAATCGAGTACCCAAAGCCCGGGCGCCTGTATGTCGGGGTCGTGCCCGTATTCAGTACGACCACACCGAGTCGGGCTGCCATTTCCAGAATTAGCTTTCCCCTGGTATTAGTTTGAGGCATGCCCCATTCTATTGCTCTAGCGTTGAAGTCTCCAGCGATGACCAGGTTGCCCGTTTGGTCCCGTAGGTCGTCTTCTAATAGCTCCAGCTTTTCTTTGAACCTCTGAATGGGGTCATTTGGGGACAGGTAGCAGCTAACAAGAGTTGTTCGCGCTACAGTTACACGGACGTAGCCATGTCCGGCAGCACGATTAGTAACATTGGTATTGGCGTCCACTATCCAGATAGCAGCAGCGCCAGATTCGTCAATGTACCAGTTGTCTCTGGCCTTGTAAGGTTCGCTGATGATTGCATAGTTGATTTGGTGATCAAGCACCAGTTGGTCTAGCAGTTCATCAGCTAACCTGCATCGATTCAGATTTCCTTGAATCACGCTGGTCATTGGGGCGACAGTTTGGCTTTCGCCGAAGCAAGTGCTTCTCTAAACGTGCTACATGCTCCAGACCCGGGAAGATGGTCGAGGTTTCCCGTGGTGCACAGGTAGCATTTTGCCTTTTCAGTGCAGGATGAGGATTTGTGGCCAGAGTTCCCACACTTCCAGCACGCGTCCCTCCTGTCGGGCCCATTGCAGCCAGCCCGTCGGTGTCCGTAGCCGAGACACCTGAAGCAGCGTTGCACTTCCGCACGCTGTCTGATCCTACATTGGATCCAGCCGATGGGACTTTTTCCTTTTTTGAGCAGTTGGCTTCCGGGACCTTCGTCCACTTCGACAACAGCCTTCTTTTGCTCTCTCTGATTTACGGCGAAAAGAGAGATACGGATTTGGCCTGAGCTTTCTCCGATCTCTCTTCGAACGGCCTCTTGTATTTCCTCAGCCGTCAGTCCATGCCCAATACCTCTAGCTTTATACGCTTAGAGATTTGTTGTGCATCGCCAACTTCTCCTACCGCGCTACCAATGGCTTCTCTAAAGGCCGGTTGGTCGTTGCACTGCGCCGTTTCTATTAGTACGCTACCAGCCTTGGTCTTGCGCACTGACCGTATCACCGTTCCGGTTTCGGCAGGCCGGAGCTGACCTCGGATTGCCCCTAGAACTTCGGCGTAGCTTTTGCCTTCTGCGGGTTACACCAGAAACGTTACGGCTCTGCTGTTCCTCTTGTTCTTTTTGACTGCCTTCGGGGCTTGAGCAGGCGGCTTCTTTTTTGCTTTAGGACGCTCTTGCCGTCTCCGACCTACTACTTTACACCAAGGCTCTTCGGACTGGGTATTCTCCGATTCCTCGTCCCTTTTCTTCTTGGCTTCCGAGTCTATGAGCTGAGGGACGGAGTTCGTCCGAGCCCTCTTATTTGATGGGCCCGGTTCGTCACCCTCTTCTTTATTTGGGCTCAATGAGCTCATATAGCTCAACACCTCTTCGAGAAGAGCCATTCCGTTTTTTATGTCCATGGACACGGTCTTCTGTCTCTGTGCGGCTGTTTGCATTGTACGCAGCACCGTTAGCGCATGGTCCAAGCACTGACCTTGGGTTTTCTCTTAAGGCTAAAAAGTGTCATTGCGCTTTATAAGGGGGTTGCCTTCTTGTGGGTGGGATCTAGCTTCCCGCCGGTAGCAGTGGGTGTTGACTGGCCGGGCGTTTTGGTGCCGAATCCCACTGGTGTGTTTCGTGCCGGTCCAGAGCCTCGCGAAGGCATAACTGGAGTGGCCACTCTAGCCGGGGTTTTTAGAACCGGCGATCTTAGCAGTTTACTGCTTTTTCTGAATACGACCTCGTCGCCGCTTTCGTTCTCGATTCTTTCTTCGTTGTTTTGATTTTGTGTATTCATTTCTATTGGGTCTCCGCTTCAAGCCGCTATTTCAGCACGATGTGCAGTCGCCGTTATTGATTCCCGTGGTTATCTATGCGCTTGCAGGGAGGCCACGCTAAGGTTGACACAGGTCCTTATGAGAGTCTGTGTTCAGTGCCAGAATCCAGCATTAGTCAGGAGTTGTCTCAACTAAGCCTGCACCACCAACTTAAGGACTACGTGCTTCGAACGTACTTGAAGACCTGCTAGGGTTTTAACGAGACGGAGACGATGCCGATATTAACCTACCAGCCATTTCGCCAAGGTGTCACCCTTGGTTACTGAGGTGGCAGACTACCGGCCTCGCCAGCCCGTAACATACTTTTCCTAATCATGTTTCCAGTTTCGGTCTTCAGGATCTTACTGGACTCAATCCTGAGGATGCTTAGTTAGAGTTTAAGGGCCGCATCCACTCGCCCTTTATTCATTTTGGTTCGCCCTGAGTATTTCATTTCCTCAGTGCCACCCATTTCTGGGAAGCGTTCCTATATCCACCACCCGAGGAGGCGCCCGGTAGGGGAACCGATACCCCTTATACATATACATACCCATACTTGTAAATAATATATTATGAATTTACAAAAAAACCTGAATCGAGTCGTTAGCTTTTTCTGGACAAATTGGGCAATTAAAGTTTTGAAGTCCTTCGTCAATACACTTTGAGCTTGCAATTGTAGAACACAACCATTGCAGATTTTCAAATGTTTGCGGCATATTGGGCTTAGCAACCTGACAACCAAATCACGTATAGAATTTGAGAGCGCGATATTTGGGCGCACTGTCTTCTTCTTCTTGGTTCACCTCCTCGTATTTAAGATACCAGTGATCTCCAAAAATATCCTCTTCTGGCTCTATGTGCATAGCATTTTGTTCACTTATTTATTTATTTGTCAAAATAAAAAATACTAGAAAAACCTAGTAACAGTAACACGAAATTAACATAAGGTTGTAATTGTACATATTCTTATATAAAAAAAGTAAGGAAGTCTAAGTTCCGGTGGAACCGAACATTATATACATATTAGTGATCTATTATGGTATACCAATTTACGCAGGTCTATTTTAATACTTTTACGTTCGTATTATAAGACCAGCTAATTGTTTTCAATAAAAACATTTCTGTTATGAGTTTTGAGGGGTAAATTAATTTTAAAAAATATAAATGTATGGCGCGATATACAACAGGTACATATATCATCATAAACCTCCTAAGAAATTTTTGCGCCGAGCTTCCCTTCCAATTTGTGGTGTGCCGTTTGAATTTTTTTCTACAAATTGGCGGGACCTGCAGAGTCGAACGTTATCTACAAAGGAGATGAACCACTGCAGAGGGGCGACTTTTGATGTTACCTGTCCCAGGACTCGGACCTTGGACCTTCGGTGTGGTAGGCCGGCAACACTACCGCCACAATTTATTTGTATATAAATAGCTTCCCTACCTAACTGCTAACCACATTTATTCAAAATACCAATCCATGCACACTTTATGTTTGAAAAATGTGCGTTCAAATAGACAGACGGACAGACAGACAGAAGGACGGTGAGACGGACATGGCTAAAGCGACTCAGCCCATCGCCCTTATTATTTCAGTTTACTTATTGATGGGCCCATCTCTTCTTCTTCTCATACTTACAAGCATTTCATGTTGATTAATGGTATGAAAATCAAAAAAAAGGTATATAACTTCCCTCTTGCAGTGGGGTATTAATAGCTTGCTCGGATATTTTACTTGTGTTTTATCCGATTTGCCTAATTTTTGGCAGGAGTATATTACATACTATTGAAAAACAGCTGATCAATTTTGATTGAAATATGTAGCTGAAACTACATGCAATCGCCTTTGCAGGATTAGCAGAAATGTTATACTGAAAAGTGGACGGCGCCACGCCTGCTTCTCCAAAATCTACAAATTTTTTTTCGCCCGAGCTGTGCTTAAAAACGTATTATGTGTGCAAAGTCTTATTGATATCGCTTGCATGGTTATAGAAATATCGCGTTTTACATTTTACAAACAAATTTTTCATGTTAAAAAACTGGGCTTAACCGATTTCGCCCTTTTTTGGAAACAACAGTTACCTTTATATATCCAATATTGTCCCCAAATATCTTTTGGCTATATCAAGGGGCGGGGCCACTCCCATTTTCAGAAATTTATATTTTTCGACTTTCTTCGTTCACGCACACTTTTCAGAATCTTTCTCATAAAAGTGGGCGTGGACCTTAACCGATTTCACCCATTTTCACAACAAACATATACCTTTATATATTCAACCTTTTCGCCAAATATCGTTTCGATAAATCAATTTTTGCCGGAGTTATGGCATAAAAAGTTTTGTGGAATAATCCATCATAAATGGGGCGGGGCCACGCCCATTTTCGAAAATTTATATATTTCGAATTTCTTCGTCCATTTTTGCCCATTTTTTTTTCGGAACAATTCCTCTATTAATATAAATGTGTGTGCTAAATTTCGTTTCGATATCTTGAACGGTTTTTGATTTATGATTGATATTACTTCTAAATTTGACTTAATCATAAGTAGGCGGTACCACGCCCATTTTCATAAATTTCTTGAAAAATTTATTTTTTGCCTTAACGTTAATGTACACCGCAAAATTTTATCCTTATAAGTGTATTATGTACTAAATAATCTTTTTTTTGTATTTTCGAAAATATTCTATATATAAAAGGTGGGTGTGGCTATCATCCGATTTCGCACATTTAAAATAGCCCTCGGAGATGAGTGCCAAGGCACCTGCATATCAAAATTTACTCAAGCTATCGTGTTAACAGACGGAGGGACGGACGGACCGGCGGATGGACGAACATGGCTTAATGAATTTCTTTTTTCCTCCTGAGCATTTACATGCATTTACAGCCGTTACATACCACCGTTAGGCAACTAAAGTTAATATACCTTGTATGCGTAGCACTGCTAGGTATAAAAACGACATGGTGATAGGAATTATTTCATTTGCCAGTCATTTCGTTTGGAAAAAATTTTTTTTTTTTTTTGAGGTTTAAGTTACTCTCGCGCCGTTGTAGGTTGGAGAGGACTCATATACAAAGATATGAGATTATTTGGCCCAATCAAAAGATTATAGCGCCATCACCAATTACGCACCATATGTAGTGTATTCTAAAATATTTTTAGTAAATAATAGGGTCGGAAAAAAGTTGGCAAAATAGATCCGCTGTACCCTACTTTATTTATATTGGATAGAATAAAGTCCCGACGACCTGCAGGAAATCAGAAAACTGAGTCATTAATCACTGGAATTAGCTGAATGTGACGTGGCATATTGAAACTTATGAAATTAAGTTCCTTTTTATATCTTTATCGATGATTCCGATATTTGATTTACAAGAAGATCAACCAATTCTGAGATTTAAAAATTAGTGTCTGATAAATGTTGGAATTCATTCATTAACTCAGGTATATGTTTGTAAATATAAAATTGACAAAGTTTATACCCGTCAAATATATAGTTAAAAGACACAAGTGAAACTCGCTTATCAGAAAGAACTACCTTCGAGCTTTATAAAATCATTTATTGATTGCTTTTTGTTCGAATCCTTTCAATTAGTTGAGCTAATTTGACTGCTTAAAGATAAATTCGTTACGTTTATTCATAATTATGTCAAAATGGTGTTTTATATTACTGACTTTCATTGCAATTTGGATTTTGAGCTTTCGGACATGATCGCCCACCCTCAACTAGAGACCTGTATCCGCCCCTGATTCTGGGGATTACTCTGTAAAAGAAATTCCATTCACATCGCATTACAAAGTAACCTCAATGTTTTTTCAACTTTTTTTATTTTCGACATGCCTACTTCATCCATGCGTGCCCTCATTTGTAAAGAAATTTTTTATAAACACTAAGTTTTAAAACAATACAAATTATATATTTATGTATTATCTCTAAGGAGATAAACATAATTAATAATAAAAGATTTGTAATACATTAATAAAACGAATTATTATAAATACATTTTCCTTGCTTTTGCTGAAGCAAATTTATCAATAATATCGTCAAAGTTAATCATTTCAAATTTTTCTTTTTCAACATTTAAAACCCCTAGGTCACTTGGGCGACATTGTCCATTGGTTTATTGTAGATATTTTTTAAAAATAAATTTTAATATTAAGCAAACGTTCGGAACTGGCTGTTGATACCTAGATAGTTAGAAGTATTTCAAGCGCCACTCTCAGATTTGTAAAAACATCACAATCATCAACAAACAAATGTGTAAATTTCCCGAGCCATATGCAATCAATTGTGAATAACGAGCCGTTAGTGGTTTTTTTTTTCGGATATTTTTTCAGGGATTGTACTTAAAAGAAATAAAAATAGTGTAAAAGCGGGCCTAGTGTTCCCTTTTTATTTATGTACTAGAAAACCGGGCCACACTTCGCGGCGTCTCAGAACTTATAATAGACTAAGTTCGATTTTAATCATTATATCTCCGAAACTATTTGAGATATTGAAATTAATCGTTCATTGCAGCACTCATTGGCACCTTTCTTATGATACCCATAATGTACTAACACATTTTGGGTCACCGTGGTCTACATGTTTGTCTATAACTTCGAAATCAGTTCAGTTACCGAAATAAGGTATACCTAGTATTGAAACAGACAGACAAACATAAAAAATTCTAAAAACTGTTGCTTTCGATTCTATTGGCTTAGTAATTATCCCTCCTATAAATTTGTACAGACATCCTATTACTGGGACCCTGGGACTAAATTTAAAATCAAATTGAATTAATAAATTATAATAGAAATAGAAACCAATTAGCCGTTTATTGTTTTAGGGACCATTTGGCGGCCCTTTGTTAGTAACGCCCGTGCATGATGACAACGTCGATGGATTCGCCTCCGTCTCTCACCCTCTAGATTACGACGACGCACGCGATATAGCCTGATTCCACCTAGGCATACGCCTTAAGTCCCAGCGTGACTATTTCTCCTCCTTCGCACTTTCGTGCCCTGCAGCGAAACTGCAACGGCCTAGTAAAATAGGCAAGGTTAGTAAAATAGTAAACTTTATGAAGCGGCAAAATATTAAGATTTCTGCGTTACAGGAGACATAGCTCGGTGCTCGGTTGACCTGTGTAGGCTATATCATCCATCGGTGTGACCGTGCGAGAGGACTTGGGGGTGGAATTTCCTCCATCACTCACCAATCTGTGCAATATGGCCATTTGAGCCTGATGTCGACCCGAGGTACAGCACCTTAGAACGTCAAGACATGGTTGTCCGGTCGGGCGAGGTCGATCTTGGGACAATTAACATTTATAAACCTCCTGTCACCTGCTGTTCGAGTGAGTATCGCCCTGACACTAGTGCCTTACTCAGAGGCTAGAATCGCGTAATCCTCGGAGATTTTAACGCACGCCATGACCTCTGGCACTCAAGTCTACCGGTCGATGGAAGGGAACAGGAGTTTGCAGAGCACATAGATAATTCGACGTTTTGCACTGTGAACGGGGATACCCCCACAAGAGTCGCGGTAAATTGTTCAAGTTCGCCAGACCTTATCATTGCTAGCGCAGGCCTTATAAAGTGCGTAGACAAGCGACCGATCATTTACCGATTGTCCTCACATCGATCGCCCTGCTGACTTTATCTCTTCTGAACTACACTGACTTCAACAAAGCTAACTGGGTCGGTTTTCGTAACTTCATTTGATCATGTGTAACGACGCTTGGACCCTACGGATCCTCAAAAAGGATCTCAACATGGAAATTAGACGGCTGGTTGATCAACACTAACGCGCCAAGTGGGAGGAGCCCCTAAGGGCATGCAACCTCTCTGCTGGTGTTGCCAAATTATGGTGCACTGTCAAATCCAATCCAACTAAACCTAACGACAAAATATCCATGTTTTTGTTGTTGTAACGACAAAAACACTCCCCGAAGGTTTTGGGGAGTATTCTCGAATTGACAGTCCTTGGCCGGATATGAACCCGGTAAGCTCAGGTACTCCCTTGGTGGTACTGCCCGACTGTTGTGGTATCGATTTGGCATGACCAGTGTAACCTTGTAGGTCATGTGACCCCTCCTTCCGGAAGGAAGGATAAGATGGGTAATGAGAGGTGAGAGGCATAGATCAACCATCGAGTTGCACGTAGATCAACCATCGAGTTGCACGTCATTACCTTTGTGCATATTAGTCGCCTCTTACTACCGGTATGCCTACTTAGGGCATATTCTAAGCCCCTAGCCGTTGCAACAACAATAACAAAATATCCATCGCCTTCGGCGATAAGGTTCAGTCGAAATCGAAGATATGTGCGAGCCGGCAATTTGCATTGCATCCTCCGGTGGCGAGTAGTGAGGACCTTGGAGACAGTCTTGCTCCTTTACTACACCGCCGAACATCAGCATGGTTTCTGCAAAATGCGTAGCACGATCAACGGCATCACCACTTAAATAAATGTCGGTCTCAACCAAAATCGTCCTTTGCTGGTTGCGCTTGACCTGTCTTTAGACAAGGAAAATCACGCGCAACTTATTAACGGCCTTGAAGAGTCAACACATCTTAGGGATAATGTTTGAATACATGCTCAACTATGGTGCTCATGCAGCCGCGATTGCAACCAAAGTACAAAGCCGCAACAAAATTCTCAAATCACTAGCTGGGAGCATTTCGAGAAAAGGCAAAGAAACGAGGTTGCAGGCCTGTCAAAACACCGCACTCAGAACTGCTACGGGATGTCTCCTTTTGTCACTTGAACATCACCTTCACAGTGAGGCAAAAAGGCCCGGACTTAAAGAGCATAGTGAGATATTGACCAATCAATACCAGTTCAACTGTTACAAACCACAACATCCGAACAGGCGCCTGCTCGACGAAAATCCGCCTCCCAGGAAAAAAATTTGTCGTGAAGCACCATGATGAAATCCGGCACATCATATTTTCACCGTTTAACCTAGTACTGTGTTCAAGCGTTTTGATAAATAAAGTAGAGCGAGGGCTTCTTTACGAATTACAGTCATTAGCAAACATATTCACGCCGTAAAAAGAACTGGAAATGATGGGAACGGATGCCAGAAACACATTTTTTATTCGAAAAATTGGGAATGTAATTTCAAATGGTTTCTAGACAACTTAACCATTTTTCACGTGGAACACAGTACTACGCTTTTGATGCAAAGGTACATGGTCTGTATACGCTCAACCTCATCCACACAGAGTCGGTAAACTCCTTTGTCAGCTCTCCACCAGAATGCGAACTGCCAAGGGAAGCAAGAGTCATGCTGGCCCAACTTCGTTCTGGATTTTGTAACAGATTCAACTCTTACCTATCGCATCGCTAACACGTCAACAACATACTGGTTGGTGAATAAATGTCTTGTATCATTTTAGTTATTATTAAATTTATGCCTATGTATGTTTAATAATTCGTTCTTATATTTTAGCTATGTATATACATACATATATTGACATCTCAAATGTATATTCATATGCATCTGCCTTTGTACAGCTCTTTCATGTTCGTTATCGTATTTTTGTTATATTACTTGTAACATGTTATTACAGGTTCTATTGCTAAAACTCCGAAAAAGTTCTGAATAAAGTCTACGTACGTATACTTAGTGTGTGAAATAATAAAAATTTACTATTTCTAAAATCCAATTGACAATTCTTAAATCTAATTGACGCTTTTTAAAACCAATTGGTGATTCTAAAAGCCAATTGACGCTTTCTAAAATACAACTGAAAATGGTGTAGTTTAGCCCGTGTCAAGGCTGATGATTTTAAATGTCGGCAGCATACGCCAGAAATAGCACGCTTAAAAAATATTGTTTAAACAGGTCACGCTATCTGAAACCTCGCTTAGGGTCGAGCTGTACCTCCTAGCTCCACATTGCCTCCCCTTTAGTATTGCAGCACCAAGCGAGTTATTATTAGGCTGATCCTTGCTGGTCATAGCTGGCTCAAGCCCCCAATATGTCAATAAACGTTTTAGGTCTTTTGAAGGCGAATTAAGCAGAAATTAACGTCCCTAATATGCTGTTCTTCTGTCAATGAAATTTAAATCACCCTATAGATGTGAGTGGTGATAGCCTGCTATATATTCCGGTGTAGATTCCAACAGGATTCTTTAGAGTGCTAATAACGATGCTATTACCTCCCATAAATACCTTTTGGAGTCGCACAGCTGCCGGGAGGTACTTAATGTTTCCTCCATATGAAATTATACTATTTCTGTACGAGTAGCGTTAACTCTATTAAACCACTTTCTAGCTTGTCATCTTAATTGTGCACCAAGGCGCATTACGTTGAACGTCGTTTTTATACCTAGTAGTGCTACGCATACAAGGTATATTAACTTTAGTCGCCTAACGGCAGTACGTAACGGTATTAACGGATAGAGCGTCCGTCCCGTCCGTCCGTCCGTTTGTGAACACGATAACTTGAGTAAATTTTGAGATATCTTAATGAAATTTGGTATGCGGGTTCCTCGGCACTCATCTCCGAGCGCTATTTAAAATGGGCGAAATCGGATGATAGCCACGCCCAATTTTTATATATATAATATTTTCGAAAACACAAAAAAAGTGATTACTCAGTACATAATACACCTGTAAGGATAAACTTTGGTGAATACATTGAGATTGAGGCATCAAATAAATTCTTGAAGAAATTTTTGAAAATGGGAGTGGCACCGCCCACTTGTGATTAAGTCAAATTTAGAAATAATATTAATCATAAATCAAAAACCGTTCAAGATATCGAAACGAAATTCAGCACGCAGGTTTCCAGGTGTGCAAGGAATGTTCCAGGGAAAAATGGGCGGGATCGGTTAAGGTCTACGCCCACTTTTATATGAAAGATTTTGAAAAGGATCGTAGATATATTAAATAGGCCATAACTTTGCGTAAAATAGCCTTACATCATTTATATGTCACTTTTAAAATTTCCGTAAACAAAGAAATCCAAAAAAGGGTGTGGCCCCGCCCTTTTTATAGTGGCCTATTCCACAAAAATTTGTATGCCATAACTCCGGCAAAAATTGATTTGTCGAAACGAAATTTGGTGATAATGTTCTATACATAAAGGTAACTGTTTGTTGTAAAATTGGGCGAAATCGGTTAATGTCCACGCCCAGTTTTTTAACATAGTTCTGAAAATTTTTTTGGGAAAATTTAAAAAGCGATATTTAATTAAGCAAGTTATATCAATTAAATTTTGCACACATAATAAGCTTTTTAAGAAAAACTCGGCCGCAAACAAATTTTGTCAATTTTGAAGAAGTAGGCGTGGCGCCGCCCACTTTTCAGCATAAAATTTCTGCTATTTTCAAAGGCAATCGCTTATAATTTAATCTTGCAATGCAAATTGGTCAGCTTCTCCTTGGTAGTATGTATTATACTCCTGCCAAAAATGAGCCAAATCGGGAAACACACAAGCAAAATATTCGGGCACGTATTAATAGCCCACTGCAATAGCGAAGTTATATATCTTTTTTGATTTTCATAAATTTCATAAACATTAAATGTATCTAAGTATGAGAAGAAGAAGAGAACAGTTCACTTAAATGATCAGCACGATGAGCGGAGTCAACTTAGCCATGTCCGTCTCTCCGTCCGTCTGTCTGTCTGTCCGTCTGTCTATTTGAACGCAAACTAGTCTCTCAGTTTTACAAAAGAATGCTGAAATTCGTTGTTTGCTTTCACCATTTTATAATATACTAGTAAACCCGGTCGACGTTGTTTTGATGTTTTAATACATAGAACACATCTACGAGTATAAGTAAAATGTCATTAACTTGAACCAAATAAACTCCTAACTATACCGAACTGCAGCTTTATATAACCTGGAGGCTTTTCCAAAAGCTATATACAGACTGTGTCGTGCCCAGCGAACCCCTGAACCTATCGTGAAAGTTAGAGAGCAAAACATAACACAAAATATGTGGGCGTGGCACCGCCCACTTTTGAAAAATTATGTAGATATTGACTAAGTGACACATATATCCAAATTTCATTAATTTAGACCAAAAAAGTTCGGAGTTATGACGAATTGAAACTTTATATAGCCTGCGGGCGTGGCTACGCCTACTTTTCCAAAACTATATATTGTCTATGCTGTACTCAGTGAACCCAAGTACATATTGTGAAAATTTCATAATGATCGGTTGAGTTCTTTGGCGCCTATGAAAGACACAATTTTTTATATCTATTTTTGTTACGCACACAAGGTAAATTACTTCATTCGGCATAAACGAATCGGGATATATATTTATTAATGTATATCAGAACGTTCA
Source organism: Merzomyia westermanni (assembly GCA_949987695.1). Lineage (NCBI taxonomy): Eukaryota > Metazoa > Arthropoda > Insecta > Diptera > Tephritidae > Merzomyia > Merzomyia westermanni. The sequence goes on along the minus strand of OX465288.1, from coordinate 123,090,477 downwards.
GGATGAAAAGTAAAATATCCGGGCAAGTAGTTAATACCCCACTGCAAAAGCGAAGTTGTATATCATTTTTGATTTTCATAGAAAAAGAGATAGTCCCATCAAAAAGTATACTGAAATGATCAGGAGGATGAGCTGAGTCGATGTAGCCATGTCCGTCTCTCGATACGTCTTTCTGTCTATCCGTCTGTCTATTTGACCGCAAATACGAACTGAAAGTATTAAAACAGACCTGCGTTCGGTTCCACCCGAACTTAGACTTCCTTACTTGTTTTTCGTGTATTTGTTCTATCCCCCATTTGGTTTAATTTATATATATCAAGGCTTCCCCCTCCACCTGAAGGATGTCCTACGCTGACGACTGTGCTATTATGGCTTTGGGCAAGAACACCCTCCATTGACCTACTCTATATGAGGATCAATAATTATCTCCAGGACCTTTCCATTTTATTTTTGGTCGAAATTTTTCCCTATCTCAGACTAAATCGAAGGCTATACTCTTTACTACTTGGAATGCGCAAATGAGGCAAGAGGTAAACATCCACGTCGATGGCATTGCATCGTACTGTTATTCACAATAAAATCTTGCGTGTGGGGTTTGACAACAGCGTTACCTTTACTTTTGCTACCGTAGCCGCAGTAAGATCTTCAAGCCACTTTCCAGCAGCACTTGGGGAAAAAACAAAGAAATATTGCTATATACTCGTATGTATTATTGGCCACGCTGCGCAAAAGCACAAAGGTAATTGCGTGCAACTCGATGGTTGATCTACGGATATGATACCTCTAATTACCCATCTTCTCCTTCCTTATGGAAGGGGGAGTGACATAACCTAGAAGGTTGCACTGGTCATACCAAATCGCTACCAAGACAGTCGGGCAGTACCGCGAGGGAGTACCGGAGCATGCCGGGCTTATGCCCGACAAAGGGCTATCACTTTCTCCCCCTTCGTCAGTGAACAACTATATTTTTTACTTTCGATTGAAAAATACAATACCATTTTATGCTTCTGATTTTTAATTTCCTTGTTTTACTAATGACAAAGGGCAGTTTTATGAATATATGAAATTATCGGTTAGTGGATTATGCGTTTGAATATTAAGTGTTTGAATATTAAGCCTATATACATATAGTCTTCTTTTCAGACCTTCTACAAAATTTACAAGGCTTTCAAGACGATAAAACCGGTTTCGAGGTATACGTACACATTGGTTCTGGTAGTAATAAAATAACAGATCGAAAAAATACCGTAATTTTCGAGGTCTGATATTGCTGAGCTAAAACTCTACTTCCTTATCTCTCACATCTTTAAAAATCCGAATTCAGGCGGTCTGAAAATACCAGAGTAGGCAGTCTCAATAATTTAATCAGATCACACAACGACTGAAAAATAGATAGGAACGAGAATTGTTTACACGTATAGCCGTTTATCCAATAAAAAACATTTAAGAATAAATTTCAAACTTTGTTCAAAACTAAGGAAAACTTAACCAAGTTTTATCAAAATTCTACGCTTTTTAATCCGAATTTTTATAAAAAAAATTGGATTTGCAGTTTTATGACCTATTACATTTTAGTATTTATAAGAAAGTTTCAGGGTGAAGTTGGCAAAAAATTGTGCAATTATGGGCATTTATTGATAAATTATGGTGTGAGCTTTGTTATGCGAAAGGTTCAAAATTTAAAAAAATTCAACATTTTCTCTATTGCTTAGTATTAGGTATAAAATTCTTAGGTCTTTTAAATAATAAACGCAGTCTTTTTGCATCTTTGTTAACACAATGCGTTCTGCCTTTGTGTAATAAACATCAACCAATAAAGATAGACTTAGGGACTTCTAGTGGATTTCGCAAAAGACTTAGGGCCGGTTTCACCATTTAACTTAACTAAGTCACAACAGCTGACTTATTCTCGACTAAGTTAGTGTTGCTGGCGTTCAAAACCTAAATGTCAGTAATGCTCCAAATTTGTTTTGTACAATGTCCCAGCCGGAAAATTCGTCAAGCATGACTTTAACGCCGTATGCGTAGATGCATGTGAACGCTTGTTTTCTAGCATGCAACCATTACGAAACTATCGTTTTCAATTAAGCGCTAAATTTAAGTACCTTCCAACTTAAGAGAAATGGGTGGAAGATCAATACATTCCTTCGTGTATGGCCACACATGCCCATTTCGCACTGGGGTATTGGGATGCGCAGAGTTGTCTGGTATGAAAAAATACTACTATGCATAAAACAGCTGATCGGGTTGTTGCGTTCACAATTATTTAAGTCGCTCGGTTGGTGAAACCCAAAATTAAGTTAGTCTCGAATCTGTGATAACTTAAGTCACGACTTAGTTTTAGTCTTAGTCGCGTTGGTGAAACCGGTCCTTAGCACTGGAGTTACGACGCAATCGTTCCGACGAACATGACTTTGAAAAATTGTTCAGAACTTGACATGGATATTGAAATCAAATAGAACCGATTCAAATTTAGTCAAAGTCTGCAAGCATGTAACCGAGATGTTTATTTCAAGATTTCTGTTTTTTATCCATTCATGCATTGATCATATAATAATGGAAATAGATAGTCGATTCACTCAAGATAAAACGATCTTCAGAGATTTCGCTCCAGTTTTTCAACAAACCACAGAGAAGAAAATGACAAAAATTTATTAAAGCTTGTTGAATTTTATGAACCACTTGTTAAAAACCGAGATTTTTATTTCATGATTTCTGTTTTTTATCCATTCATGCATTGATCATATAATAATGGAAATAGATAGTCGATTCACTCAACATAAAACGATCTTCAGAGATTTCGCTCCAGTTTTTCAACAAACCACAGAGAAGAAAATGACAAAAATTTATTAAAGCTTGTTGAATTTTATGAACCACTTGTTCAAAACCAAAATATAGTGGCCGAAACCAATTTATGGAGAAGCTTCTTAAAGTGACATAATCTTCCACAAAAACTGCATTTTACGCACTTCAGAGCTGCGACAAAACGTCATTTCATAACTTATACAAATTGCTAAAAATTTGCAACTCTCCCCGTTTCCACTTCTACAGTAGAACTCCCCTCTTCAACCCTTCTTCTTTAAATTCCGGCCGATTCTAGCCCTTTACCATAGCTAGCCACTCGTTACGTCTTTTTGCCAATTGGAAACACCGCGGGGTCACAAATTTGTCTCCACTTCGTCCTTCCATCGGAGTGGTGGTCTCCCTCTGCTACCATCGGTGGGTGCCGATAAGAATACCTTCTGGGCCGGAACATCTTCATTCATTCGCACAACATGGTCTAGCCAATTAAGACGTTGGGTTTTAATTCGTTGGGCTAAGTCGGGGTCTGCCTATAGCTTATACAGCTCATCATTAAATCTTCTTTGGTACTCGCCGTCGCCAACGCGTAAGGGTCCGTAAATCTTTCGAAGAATCTTTCCCTCGAATACTCCCAGAGACGCCTCATGACATGTTGTCAGTGCAAGCTTCTGCACCATAAACCAGGACGGGTACGATTATTTATTTTCGTTCTTCGAGAGAGGACTTTACTTCTCAATGGTCAACTCAGTCAGAAGTAGCACTTGTTTGCGTGAGTGATTCTTCGTTAGATTTCTAGGCTGACATTATTGGTGGTGTTAATGCTGGTTCCCAGGTTAAAAACCCTTATATTTGCTTTGCGATTTCTCTATTTTCCTCAATACAAGGTTATTACTTTTACATGAAAGAAAACACTTCAGCTCTTCGGAAAGAAATTGCAAAAAATCAGAAAAATGTTGTCACGACTTTTAGATTGATAAATTGTTGCATTAAAATTTAATCAACTACGAAACTGCATAATCCAAAAAATTCGCAAAATTGTGTAAAAAAAAATTTAAAATTTTGATAAAATTTCTTTGAATTTTCGCGAATTTTGCGTACATTTTTAAAACAAAATTTCTTGTGCCTCAAATTTCAAGTTTCGAAAATAAAAAATTTCATCCCCCCTTTAGTGGTAACCTTATAAAACAGCTCTTTTAACCAACCTTATGAGAAACAATGCAATCGATTCTTGGTGCTGTATCGTAATTCCCTATCCGTATCATAACCTTACCGACCAATTGCACTTTGGTTTTTTTGGCACCAATGTTTTGATCGGCATGCTCATTTTAATAGAAGCACTTTCAGCTAACTCAGAAGCGCTTGTACTAGCTCCAAAATTTTAGTTATGGGTTTCCGCATTTTATGTAATGTTCCTTCGATTGCATTTTTCTCGCTACCGGCTCAATAATAACATAATATTTGGAAATTATGCAAAAAACATAAAATAAAGACAGATTTACATGACGGGCCGTGCAACTGATACGCGTGCTTTCTAGTGGCTACGTTTCCCTCTATACTTAATTTTTCAAGAGCAGTAACTATTTGAACAAAGTTTTTTAAAATTGCTCATACTGACATAATTTTCTGGCTATCGCGTTTTACTAAACGAATGGATATTGGGAACGTACTATCTGCGTATAGGAGATTCTTTTAATAAATTGATTATTTCACAAAATAGTATAACAAGATACGAAAATTTCCTTTACATAATAATTTTAAACTTTACCCAGACGTCAACATAGTTCAGCGAATTAAAACACAGCGGCTTCGCTGGCTAGGCCACGTAGTGCGAATGAGCGAAGATGCTCCAGCCCAGAAGGTATTCTTATCGGCACCCGCCGGTGGAAGCAGAGGAAGAGGGAGACCACCACTCCGATGGAAGGACCAAGTGGATACCGATTTGCGATCCCGCGGTGTTTCCAATTGGCGCCAGTTGGCGCACCGAAGAAACGACTGGCGAGCTATGTTGGACGGTCGAAATCGCCCAGGCGGTTAGATGACCGAAGAAGAATAATTTTAAACTAAAACTGTTTTTTACATTTTCTCAACATTTCCCCTTATGTGACTTGACCGGTTTATGCATAGGACCCTACGCGGTTTATGCAAAGTATTAAAGTGTTTGCCACCATTTATACACTCCAGTTTCCACGTTTTAAATATTAGAGGGCTGGTTTGAACAGTCGAATATATTATATAAATGGCCTGGGGACTTCCTTGAAGCGTACTGAAGTCGTCATAACTGATATGACTAGCCATAAATTCCTAAGACACCTACGAGGCGTGGTACCTCTTTTCGTTCTACAGGTAGGTTCCTGATTCAGATTTTATCACATCGCTAACTTATAAAACCTATAATTCAGCCATAACCACATCGTGGGGAACTATGTTGCATTTGTGGCAACAGATGGCGATTCGATTCTAACCATAAGGTCGGAGATGAAGCTACCTTTTGTGAGCTATTCAGGTCCGGATTTAACTTTTATATTTATTTGAACACCACACCACAAGCTGCTTATAATTTTCCCTACATTTTCAGGCTGACTCCAAACGGTATTGGACAAGGTAGAGGATTTTCTTCTGAGAAGCATGACAGAATTAAAATTGCAATTCTTTTCTACTGTAAAAGAAGAAAAATACGTTTGCTTGGAAAATAATTTATTATTTTTTTTTTACTAATGAAACAGTGTGTCGAAAGTTTTCCTCAATTTCAGAAAAGTAATAAGCATTTGTAAATTAAGATCAAAATTCGATTATTAAAAGTTGTAGGTCATTCCTAAAATTTATCAACTACGGATGGATGATTTGTACAACAACAATATAAATGCTCTCTCTCTCTCTATGGCGCGATATACAACAGGTATATCATCATAAACCTCCTAAGAGATTTTTGCGCCAAGCTTCTCTTCCAATTTGTGGTGTGCCGATTTGAATTTTCCCTACAAATTGGTGGGACCTACAGTTTTTTGCCGACTCCGAACGGCATCTACAAAGGAGACGAATTTTTTGCTGAGAAGCCTGTCATGGCAGAAATACACTCGGAGAGTTTGCCAAACCACTGCCGAGGGGCGACCCCGTTTTGAAAAACTTTTTTCAAATCACTTTTGATGTTACCTGTACCAGGGCTCGAACCATGGACCTTCGGTGTGGTAGGCCGGCAACACTACCTTCACACCACGGCGGCCGCCCAGATAAACATATACCAGGCGCGTATTCAGGGGGGGTTTTGGGGGTTCAAACCACCCCCTCCCCACCCGAAATATCCGAAAATTAAAAAATATAAGTATGTATAGGGTGTTTTTTTTACAGGTTTGTTTTTCGAATAGAGATAAAACTGGCATTTTGTGGTCAAATCTGGCAACTCTAATGTCATTTATGTTCAGTTTGGTTTGCCATTTCATCATGAACAGGTTGACAAAAGAACAACGCTTGCAAATCGTGTAAATTTATTTCGAAAATAATGGTTCAGTTCGCGAAGTTTACCGTGAGCTCCGTCCATTTTATGGTCGACATAATCGTCCATCAGAGCAATTAATTCGGTTAACCATGGATCGTTTTCGCACTACGTTTACTCTATGTGATAATACGCATCCGCAGAGACGTCGAACAGTGCGCACCGAAGAAACAATTGCCGCTGTAGAGCAAAGTGTTGAAGAGGACCCGAATGAATCGATTCGCCACCGTGCACAGCAATTGGAGCTTTGTCCATCAACTTTATGGAAGATTTTGCGCAAAGATCTTGGCTTGCGACCTTACAAGATCCAGCTTGTGCAAGAATTAAAGCCGCGAGACCATGCAATGCGTCGTGATTTTGGTGTATGGGCCGAAAATGAGATTGATTTCGATGCTGATTTTCATCGCAAAATTTTGTTCAGTGATGAGGCTCATTTTTGGTTGAATGGCTACGTCAACAAGCAAAATTGCCGCATTTGGAGTGAAGAGAATCCACATGAGACCCTTGAAACGCCATTACATCCACAAAAACTGACTGTTTGGTGTGCTCTATGGGCTGGTGGAGTCATTGGGCCATACTTCTTCCGCAATAATGCTGGAGAGGCAGCTACCGTTAATGGAGACCGGTATAGAGCCATGATAACCGACTATTTTGTTCCCGAATTGGATGGCACGAATGTGGATGAGTTGTGGTTCCAACAAGACGGCGCTACATGCCACACAGCGCACGTCACAATCGATTTATTGAAGGAAACATTCGATGAGCGCATAATTTCGCGGAATGGACCTGTCAATTGGCCACCAAGGTCGTGTGATTTGACACCATTGGATTATTTTCTTTGGGGATATGTGAAGTCGCTCGTCTACACCAACAAACCAGAAACGTTAGGGGAATTGGAAGCCAACATTCGTGGCGTTATTGCCGACATACGGCCCCATATGCTCGAAAAAGTGGTTGAAAATTAGACCTGTAGAATTGGCTTTATTCGAGCCAGCCGCGGCGGCCACATGCCCGAAATCATATTTAAACAATAATGGCATAAAATTATCCTTCCAATAAAGCCAAATTGATGGACCTTAAAACGATTTTCTTGTGTTTTATTTCAATTCGAAGTTCTATACCCCTAAAAAAAACACCCTATACTAGAATAATTACTCTATTCATTTTTAAAACCCCTGTTAAGAAAAAAGCATTAATAGCAATAATGAAAATGCGAAAGAATAAAATTAAATAGTCTGAGAGGTCACAACTAAACACCTTCAAGGGTTCACTCATTTGGCGCTTTAAGAAATTCGTGCAAAACTATCCGACTTGCTCTGCATAAGATCAACTTAACATCTCAACTACATAGCAGGTTAACAACAGCAAGAGTGATTCGAACTCAAGGCTGTTGAAATTCAAATTAACTGCTTTTCGAGTTATGAATACAGCGGGCAAAAATCGTAAAAATTAGTGTGTCTCGTTATGGTATTGTATTTTGACTCGAGTTGATTTGGTTTTGAAATCAAGCACTGAAGATGGCGGTTCGCCGAAACCGGTTTGTTACAAAACCAAAATTGACAAGGGATGACGAAAATTCGTTCCAATATAAATCCAGTATTTTGACTCATTCTTGCTGTTGTTACGAATGAGCCGCAAGTTTTTCGTGTTAGTTCGCTCATGACTCGAAAGGAAATGAAAATTTGGAGCTCAACGCTCAAAAGAGAATAGCGCGCTGTATTTCCTCTCAGCTCTTGCTAACATTTAATGCCGAATGAATCAAATCACTTACTAAACCAACTCAAACCTCACTTATGGGTGAATCTAACAGTTAGATTCTAACTAATTATTTGAGTAGAGTTAAAAAAAAATGAGTTGCACATATAATTTTTGTTTGACGGCCATTCTATTGTTCCGCCATAACTTACATTATTAATTTTTAGTGAGTGCGTAGCTTTTGACGAGTTTAGTTAATATAACGTATGCGATAATGGATATTCGTAAATTTTTTGCGAAAAAACCTAGATTAGAAAATGAAGAAGTGAGTAAAAATTTCAATTAATCTCATATTGAATAATACGAGTGTAAAAATATAAAATTTTTTATTCAGGAAATCCCAACAATCTGATAAGCAGCGATTAGAGCAACCAGATACAGCAAATTTACCCCAGCCCAAACTTGTACAGAAGAGAGATTTATCGTTGTGCCGTTCAGTTTCTGTAAGTTGATTCAGGGAATTTTCGTTTTGCTAGTGAAAAGGACTAGCTCCGTTTTTATGGGATTAGGTTAGGTTAGGTCAAGAGGGCGTGAGTGGGAGCAACACACGCATCCACTCGGAGTCATTGTGACCATTGTGAATATCCTCGATGAGTGCCGGGTGGGGCACATTCGTCCTACCAGATCATTACCTAATTAGTCTTCCACAAACCATTTGCTTTCCCTTATAAACTTTAGTAGAAGCGAAAGATCCACCTTCCGGAGAATAAACGGAACCATCGGCCATTATGATAAAATCCTAGATGGAAATTTTACTTTTAATCAAAATTGTTGCAGGTTTCTTCTAAAGACGTAGCAACCTACTGCCGGAAAAACCTCAACAACAATGAAAAATATGAACTTGTGGTTAATACGTGGGTCCCAGATGAAACTTTCAAGTTTCCAATTTCAAGCTATCGAAATTTGAAATTTCAATTGTCCTGGCTGCGATCTTTTCAATGGATGACTTACTCGGCTGAAGAAGATGGAGTTTATTGTAAATATTGTGTTTTATTCGCAATCGAATCTGCTGGGAAGGGAAATCATCAAATCTTGAAAACTTTTGTGGGTGCACCGTTCAGAAACTGGAAAAAAGCCCTAGAAACTTTTAGAGAGCATCAAGAAAAACTGTATCACAAGGATGCCTTTATCGATGCAAAGAATTTTCGATCTACTTTCGAAAACACAAAAGACGACATTTTGAACGAGATCGACACGAGTCGAAAGAAAATACAACTCAAAAATAGACGGAAATTGACTCTAATTATCCGAACTGTCCTTCTGTGTGGCAGACAGGGGATCGCACTGAGAGGTCATCGTGATTGCGGTCCAATATCCATGACATGCGTTTTGCTTTAGAAAGTGGCGATACAGATATACAAAGACATTTGGACACTGCTTCTGCCAACGCCACATATACGAGCCCATCTATTCAAAATGAAATAATAAATGCTGCTGGGGAAACGATGACAGAAAAACTTGTGGAGCGCGTTAACAAGTCAAAATGTTTTGTGGCAATCGCTGATGAAACCATGGACGTTAGCGGAATTGAACAATTTTCAATCTGTGTACGGTACATCGAAAATTCAGAAGAGGAGTATCGACTTCAAGAAGATTTTTTGTGTTTTACACCCGTAAAAGATGTAACCGGGAAAGGGCGTGGCAATGCACTTCTTGCGACTCTAAAAGAGCTGAAAATTGAGTCTTCTTACATGGTTGGACAAGGTGAATATCAATAATGAGTAGAAGTAGAAGAACTTTAATTAGTACATTGTAGAGAAAGCAGAAATGTTAATTTTCGAAAATATATCTATACGAGGTGTGTTCAAAAAGTATCGCGAATTTTGTGTTTTTTCAAAAATTATTTATTTATTCATGAATATCTATTTTGTCCCCTTCAAAGTAATCCCCATGAGATATTATACACTTGTGCCAACGGTTTTTCCAATCATCGAAGCACTTCAAAAATCATTTTTTTGTATCTTGTTCAGCTCCTCCTTCGATGCCGTCTTTATCTCGTCAAGAGAAGCGTAACGTCGTCCTTTCATGGGCCTCTTCAGTTTAGGGAACAAGAAAAAGTCACAGGGGGCCAGATCTGGGGAATACGGTGGCTGCGGCATCATTAGTGTGTTGTTTTTGGCCAAAAAGTCGCGCACAAGCAACGATGCGTGAGCAGGGGCGTTATCGTGGTGCAAAAGCCAATTTTTGTTCTTCCACAAATCCGGGCGTTTCTGGCGGATTGCTTCGCGCAAATTGCGCATAACTTGCAGGTAATATACTTTATTGACCGTTCTTCCCTGTGGCAAGAACTCATGATGCACCACGCCCCTGCAATCGAAGAAAACTGTCAGCAAAACTTTCACATTCGACCGAACTTGGCGCGCTTTTTTCGGTCTTGGTTCGTGCGGCAGCTTCCATTGAGATGATTGAGCTTTGGTTTCCACGTCATAACCATAAACCCACGATTCGTCACCAGTTATGACCCTCTGGAGCAAATTTGGGTCGTCGCGGACAGAGTTTAACATCTCATTAGCAATGTTCATGCGATGCTGTTTTTGGTCACAATTGAGCAATTTTGGTACGAATTTCGCGTAAAAATCGAAGACGATCCAAAACACGTGCAGCTGTCAACAATTAACTGAACATTCAAAATGGCCGAGCTTGTCGGCATAAGTGAGAGACATGAGTACCAACATAACGCCACAAAAAATTCGAAATTCGAATATAATACGTAACCAGCGAAAATTCAAAATTCGCGATACTTTTTGAACACACCTCGTAAGTGTACCAAAATTTTTATTCACAAGGTTATGACGAAGCGCGTGCAATGAGTGGCATAGTTAAAGGGTGCGCCGTTGAAGTTCAAAAATCCCATCCACAAGCCATTTACCTTCATTGTGCCAATCACTGTTTAAATTTGGTCATCACACATGCATGCGACGTTCCACCAATCAGAAATTGTATCGGGACAATCAAAACAATAGTTAATTTTTTCCGTCAATCACGTAAAGCTGGGGACACGTTGGAGACTCTTATTAAGACCGACGTTTCCGATGCAAAGTGCACTAAAATTTTGTGAAACCCGATGGGTCGAGCATCTTGATTCTTTGCAATTGTTTCACGATGTTTATGAATATGTTTGTCTGGCACTCGAAAAACTTGATGAAACTGTCACAAAAGTTGAAGGAGTTCAACCCAATGCACTCCTTACATCCATACAAAAACCTCAGTTTATAATTGCTCTGACAGTTTTGGAACCTATTTTTCGATTGACGAAAAATCTCAGTTTGAGTTTACAAAAGAAAGACTGCGATCTGAGTATTTGTGTAAAATATGCAGATAAATTGTTGGAGGAGGTTCAAGATATTAAAACAAATGCAAACGTCGCATTTGAAGAAATTTTTGCAGCAGCAACGGAAACTGCTACAAAAGTAGGAGTTTCATTAAGTATTCCTCGTGTTGTTGGACGACAGGCAAATAGAGACAACTATACTGGTACCCCACAAGAATACTACCGACGGTCTATTTTAATCCCATTTTTGGAACACTATTGCGAAGAATTGGAGACTAGATTTATCAAACACCGTGAACTCCTTTCAAAACTTCAAACGATATTGCCATCAAAATGTAAGGAACTGGATTCCGATAAGATCAAGTCAACGGTAGAATGCTTTGAGACTCAATGGCCAAATACACACTCTTCGACCGAAGAATTTCAAGTTGAAATGAAGATGTCGCAAAGGTAATTAAGTTTCTGTTTAGTTAAGTTTATTTTCTGACAGCACAATTATCCTTTTAAAATATTGAATTTTGCATTATTTTCATGCTCAGTCATCTTATTTTCGTATGTTTCACCTGAGTCAGAACCGCCAATGTAATTTCATTGGTCTCTGGGACTTCAACAAAGACTGCAAAGATATGTAGGAAATGTCGATACAAAAATACACTTGAGCGATTTTTCGAAATTCCGCTTCGTTTGCAAGATACAGTGTTTAAAAAAAATAAAGAATATTTTAATGAAAAGTTAGTAGCTCACAGGCTTTTTGCAATAAATCCATGAAATTTTTTTTTAAAGTAGGCAAATGTTTTGTCTACAAAAAGTACATACAAGCGAGTTATTAACTCTTCACTAAAATGTTCCTTGCAAACGAAGAGGAATCTCGAAAAGTGTAATTTTGTATCGACATTACCTATACATTATTGCTTCGTTGTTGAAATTCTAGAGATTAATTAAAAAAACATGTGCGGTTTTGACGCGACTTTACCCACCTCTCAATAAAAATGCAATGAAAGAAATCTCCCATCAAGTACTAAATCAAATGAAAATATGATCAAGAATATTTTTTTGTATTACGCCATAATAAAAAACATAGCAAAACTTTTTCAGGCATTGTTTTACAATCCCAAAGGAGGAGCGACCAAGCACGTTCATTGCTGCATTAAATAATTGTTCCGTGTCTTTTTTCCCTACGGTACATCGATATATAAAAATTGCTGCGACGCTTCCAGTTTCCGTTGCTCCTAGCGAACGCTCTTTCTCTTCTCTTCTAAAAACTTATCTAAGAAGTACTACGGGCCAGGAGAGGATGAATGGGCTGGCTCTACTCAACATCCCTACTACAAGGTGGCGCAAAAGTAAGCTTCCGATGTTCAGCATATCGGTTGTGGCACGTGCAGTGTGTGCTGTTGCACCGTCTTGTTGGAACCACATGTTTTCCAATCCCAATTCATCAAGTTGCGGCAAAAAGAACTCGTTGATCATTGCTCTGTAGCGCTCACCATTCACAGTAACCGTTTGGCCCTGACCGATTATTGGTCAAATAAATAGTCAGCAATATTCCGCGTTTTGGAGCAATGTAGCGTAACATTGTTTACTAACGTGTATTTCGCATGTGTTTACTACACAAATGTCAAAACAGAACTGACTTTAGGGGCCAATCGCAAAATTTATAGCATTTTCTGATAGGAGGATTACTTTTGCGCAGTAACCGTTTTTCACCGACCGATTATTGGTCAAATAAATAGTCAGCAATATTCCGCGTTCTGGAGCAGTGTAGCGTAACATTGTTTATTAACGTGTATTTCGCATGTGTTTACTACACAAATGTCAAAACAGAACTGACTTTAGGGGCCAATCGCCAAATTTATAGCATTTTCTGATAGGAGGATTACTTTTGCGCCACCTTGTACTATTGAAGTAACTTCCGAAGAGATCCTAAAGAAAATGGCAAAACAACCAAGAAAAATAAATATTGTTTTGTAGAAAGAAAGAAACATTTCAAATGAATAAAGGTATAAATATGTAATATGTAAAAATATAAATATGTGTATATTTATAGGTAATTATTATTTACTGACACTTTGGCCAAAACCCCCCCCGAAATTTTTTTCTGGCTACGCGCCTGACATATACACATGTATTTGTTAATATATTTATATGAATTAAGCGTTTTCCAAAATCGGTCTTACCAACGAGTTCTCAACCCCTGCAAAAAGTTGTGCGTTAATCTCTAAAGGGAGTTGTCCGCGATTAATACCTAGAAAAAAAGAAGTCTGACAATCGGCCGTTTAAGTTAAAAAGATCGATTTCAAATAATAATAATAATAGCTGGCGCGATATCTTTCCCCGTGGAGATGAAGGCCGAGCTTCTCTTCCAATTTGTGGTGTGCTGCTTCTAATTTTTCTTACAATTCGCGGGACCTACAGTTTATTCCGATTCCGAACGGCATCTGTCAAGCAGATGAATTTTTGCAGAGAAGACTGATCGTTGATGACACTAAAAATTAAAATTATAGTGTTAAGCTTCATTTTCACTACAAAACTTTTTACACTTATACTTTTTATCAAGACCGGACTGTCTTCCTTTTTTTTAAACTGTGTAATCCTCGTTTTAGTGTCATCAACGATCACTTCTAATATAAAACAGAATAAAACATTATTATTTCTACTTAGAAACTGGTAAAAACTCTTTTTTCATAAAAATTGTTAAAAAAAATTGTAAAATTGTACCGCAGCGCCACCTATCGTAAGATTTATTAAAATATTAATGTCAAAAATGAGTTGCTCGACCCTAAAAACATTACTTTAACACACATTTCGTAAGCAATTGCTACTATTTCTACTTAAAAACTATTAAAATACTATTTTTACATGAAAAATGGTTAAAAAATTTGAAAAATTGTACCACAGCGCCATCTATCGTAAGTTTTATGTAAAAATAAACATCAAAAATTAATTCCTTGCCCCAAAAAACATTAATTTAGCCACTATTTTGTAACCAATTGCTTCATTTTATCAAGTTTTCCTCACTTAACCCCTATACATAGGGTTAAAAACTTTAAACTCAAATTAAAAAAAACCAGACCTATAGGCCAAAAACCTGGTATGAGGTTTTGATACGAGAGGGATAGAGCTTCAGATTTTGTTGGTTTCATCAATTACTAAAAATCTTGTTGTACAGTGTTATAAACAATATCGGAGCAAGTACTCAGCCTTGCGGTAGCCCAATGTTAACATCAACAACCGATGAAACTGCGTCTCCAATTATCGTCCTCTGCTTTCTGTTACTCAGGTAACTACGGAACCATTCCAAAACTACTGGCGAGAGGAATGATATCGGTCGATATGACTCCCCCACGTTGGCCGGCTTGCCGGGTAATGTATTAATCGGTCGCAGCTCATCAGGTTTCATTGTATTTTTCACATTTTCCACTGGTATTATTGTGGATATCTTCCAGGAGCTCGGAACAATGCCGCCATCAAACGATTCGTTTACAATGCCCTTATATAATTGACCAATGTACACTATAGAGTCCTTGATAACACCCTCTGACAAGAGATTTTTACCGCCATATTTGTTTTTAAATGATTTTGTGATGTTCATTATATTTTCAAGCTCGATACTGGTGAGCTCAAATGTTGCCATCGAGTTGGTTGCTTCAATTTCATCAACAAGTTGAATCTTTTCAATACTATCATTAATTTGGATTATGCTCTGAACAAAATAACAATTTAGGACATTAGCTATATCGTAGCTGTTCTCTAGACATTAACCGTTAAATATTATTTTTTTAATATGCTCTTTATTGTCAGTCATTTCCACAGCATATTTCAAACATTTCTACATGGATTTCATATTTCCTTTATTAATAAGCACTTGATCTTCCATTTATTTCTTCTTTTTGAGTATTATGGTTTTTTATATATTTTTTTAACGGCATTATAATCGTCCCAATTATCTGTGGTAATCGCATTTTTATAAAATTAAAATTTTCTTTTATGTAGTACTGTCAGTTCACGGTCATACCACTTATTTCGCAATTGTTTGCTGATCCTCTTCTGGTATGTTAACGTTTGCATGTCTTCAGACAAAATATCATTCACAGCCTGAACCCTATTTTCTATTACTATATTTGATATAGAACATATTCGTATAACCGCAGTAGATTTATCAGGCTCTCCGCGCTATAGTTCTCCCAACAGACGGTATTAACATATTTTCTCATTTTGTAATATTTTGTAGTTGGTATTTGAAAACAAATTGTCTCATGATCAGAGATTTTATATTCGCTAGCACATTTAATTTTGATCTGGTCATTATTGGCAAATAGTAAGTCAATTTTTGTAGCTGAGTGCTCCGTTATTCTCGTGTTAAAATCAATTTTTTGTATCACACTTGTGAGCTGATTCGAGTACGTGGATGATATATTCATGTTTATATTAAAGTCACCAATAATTAGATTATTAACAGAATCTTTCAGGTACTCCGTCACGACCTCATTTAGATATTTCACAAAATCTGCATCGCTGCTACTAGGTGAATGAAAAATTACTCAAATTTGCCACTTTAGAGCACATTTTTTAATTTTTATAATAATAATTCATGTCGAAAGACTTATTGCATATAGTATTGAATTCTATTTGTTCATGTATATACAATAACACACCACCCGTGTGCCTACTGTGCGAATCACAGCGGATTAATTTATACTACAAAACGCCCAGTGGTTGGAATTCAACCACTAAACTTTATTTTATTTTCATTATTTGCTGTACTTTTCATCTCCTTTTTCCCTTCCTTTCTCTGTCGTTCCTTTCCTCTAATATATTTTCGTTTTCCTTGATTTCTTCTTTTACGCTCTGCAGTCTCTATTTTGAATTTATTTTATTCTTCCCTTTCCGTACCCTTCCTTTCCTTTTCCTTCCCTTCCCTTCCATTCCCCTCCTTTCCTTTACTTTTCTTTACTTTCCTTTCCATTCCCTTTCTTTTCTTTCCTTACCATTACTGTCTTTCCCTTCACTTTATTTTAATAAACTTTGTTTTATTTTTTTTTAATCTTATTTAATTTATTTTATTTTACTTTATTTCAATTTACACAAACCCAACCCCACAAATACAAATCAAGCTTCGGTGTTTAATACTCTTTATGAGTAATCATTTATTTTGTTTTTGTTAACCCTGTTTCTAGGTAGCAGCAATGAAGTTTACATATTTGCTCATATTTGAAATTGCTTGTTTATGTCTCCAACAAAGCAACTTTTCGTGCTCTCAGGAGAGCCGCCGTCACTGGGTAGCGTAGCCAGTGATCAATGCAATAAAAACAACTAAAGCTGCCTGGCGACATCAACGAAAGCCGACAACAAGTACGTGTGAGCACGACTACCCGTCGTTCGCGCCGATTACGCACACAACCACCCGTTGCTATGGCTACCAGCAGCATATGCTTGCGTGTCGCCAGGCAGCTTAAAGCAAAAATGCAGGACACGTTTACTTACACAACAGCTGCGCTGTAGTGCGAATGCTTGTTATTCATTGGTCCACTACCAACTCTTCGCATTCACAGTGAGAGCCGATCACACGAGTAATACAAAGTCGTGCGTGACATATTTACTCACACAACAGCGGCTCTATAGTGTGAATAAGTGAATGTGAAGTGGTGTGACTTTTATGTTAAATTTTTTATATTAAAATGATTTTTAAAATTTTTTTTATTTACGGATAAAAGTACACCTCAAAATTTCCTATCTATACATATATAATTTGTATACCTTAGAATTATAGTTTAGCAGAAAACGGTTGATATCATTGGCCTTAACAACCGCGCCGTAACTTCTGCTTACTCCAAATTAGAAAAAGAAGCGGAGAAAATGGGATTGGTGGTGAACGAGGGCAAAACGAAGTACCTTCTGTCATCATGCAAAGAGTCAGCGCATTCGCGCCTTGGCAACCAAGCCACTGTTGGCAGCAATAATTTCGAAATAGTAAAGGACTTCGTTTACCTGGGAACCAGCATTAATACCAACAATAATGTTAGCCTAGAAATCCGACGAAGAATCACTCTTGCAAACAAATGCTACTTCGGACTGAGTAGGCAATTGAAAAGTAAAGTCCTCTCTCGACGAACGAAAATAACACTCTACAAGTCACTCATCGCACCCGTCCTGCTATATGGTGCAGAAGCGTGGACACTAACAACATCTGATGAGGCGGCTCTGGGAGTATTCGAGAGAAAGGTTCTTCGAAAGATTTGTGGACCTCTACGCGTTGGCGACGGCGAGTACCGAAGAAGATTTAATGATGAGCTGTATGAACTTTACGCAGACTCCGACATAGTTCAGCGAATTAAAACACAGCGGCTTCGCTGGCTAGGCCACGTAGTGCGAATGAGCGAAGATGCTCCAGCCCAGAAGGTATTCTTATCGGCACCCGCCGGTGGAAGCAGAGGAAGAGGGAGACCACCACTCCGATGGAAGGACCAAGTGGAGACCGATTTGCGATCCCGCGGTGTTTCCAATTGGCGCCAGTTGGCGCAACGAAGAAACGACTGGCGAGCTATGTTGGACGGTCAAAATCGCCCAGGCGGTTAGATGACCATTTAAAGAAGAAGAAGAAAACGGTTCCACATTGCATTCATCTTGTCTATTTATATATAAGATGTAGAAATATTTAACTCGGAGTCCATTATATTATCCGTTGTGCAAGTTTCGGAGCAGACTACTAGGGCTGGTTGTTTAACTTCGATAAGACGTTCGAGTTCCACTTTTTTTGTTACAATGCTATTAATATTAAGATATATGCACTGCATGTTACAGACTTCTTTATTACGTGTAGTGTATGCCTTAGTTTTTCGTGATATAGTCACACTATTTTTGGTTTGTTGCTAGTATCCCATATGTCTTTTCCTTACATTCAACTTCTGCTGATATACAGGGCACAATCTGTCCAAAGTATCATAGTTCATTATTTGCCCTAATGCAGTTGATGCATTTATTAATTGCTGTCTTGCCCATGACATTTAGTGCACACTTCCGTTGCATTGCAGTCTTTAGCTTTATGATTGAAGCCTTTAAACTTGAAACAACACAAAACCTGCACTGCATCGTAGACTTTGCAACGTTCCCATCCTACATTAAGCCTTTCCTCAGCTAATATCTTCGCAAATACTTCGACCTCCACTTCTAGTATTGCATTGTAGTAAATATTTCCATTTTTATTCACTTGGTATGACTTTGTAATTTTTATGTCGGTTTGGCTTAAGGAATTATTTTGTCTTTTAATTTTTTGAGCGAGCTCCTCATTCTCATATTTATAACTTATTCCGGTTATAAGCACAGATGGGTTTATTTTTTTAGGGATCCTCACCTCATAATTATTTCCAATATTAGTTTCAATTGCATTTCTTATTTTTTCTCTCTCTACATTATTTGCACCTTCTACGATTACCACTCCACTTTTGCTGCTTACTATGTTCAATTTTTGTAACTCTTTGGGATCAACTTTTGAGTTAAGATCGCTTTTAGTTTTTTCAGCTTCTGTTTGGTACTTGGCTTGATTATTAGAGGAAGTACCTTTCTTAACTCTGGCAACTCTTCTTTTTTTGATTTGGCACTTTTTGTTACGTTGGCATATGAATCTCTGGCATTCACATTTGTATTTTTCTTTATTTCTGCCACATTTTCTCATTTTCTTTAGTTTTTGCTTCAACCATTTTTTTGTTATCTTCTCTGTTGTTTACAATTTCCTTACATACCTGTTCGTTACTTTGCTTTAAACAATCGGCTATATCACGGAGATTATTTACTTCTTTAACACTTTTCTCACATGTCTCTTGAGCTATTTTTTTGCCTTAATTCTTTCAGCATGTTTAGGCGAGATGCCTAAAGTCTTAAAAAATGGGCCACCCTAATGTAACTTTAGCGCCCTTACAATCACTCACACCAACCCACCCACCTGTGTGGGCATGCATGCATATTCGTGTTTTGTCAGCACACATATAAAGGGTGTTTTTTTAGGGGTATAGAACTTCGAATTGAAATAAAACACAAGAAAATCGTTTTAAGGTCCATCAATTTGGCTTTATTGGAAGGATAATTTTATGCCATTAATGTTTAAATATGATTTCGGGCATGTGGCCGCCGCGGCTGGCTCGAATAAAGCCAATTCTACAGGTCCAATTTTCAACCACTTTTTCGAGCATATGGGGCCGTATGTCGGCAATAACGCCACGAATGTTGGCTCCAAATTCCCCTAACGTTTCTGGTTTGTTGGTGTAGACGAGCGACTTCACATATCCCCAAAGAAAATAATCCAATGGTGTCAAATCACACGACCTTGGTGGCCAATTGACAGGTCCATTCCGCGAAATTATGCGCTCATCGAATGTTTCCTTCAATAAATCGATTGTGACGTGTGCTGTGTGGCATGTAGCGCCGTCTTGTTGGAACCACAACTCATCCACATTCATGCCATCCAATTCGGGAACAAAATAGTCGGTTATCATGGCTCTATACCGGTCTCCATTAACGGTAGCTGCCTCTCCAGCATAATTGCGGAAGAAGTATGGCCCAATGACTCCACCAGCTTATAGAGCACACCAAACAATCAGTTTTTGTGGATGTAATGGCGTTTCAAGGGTCTCATGTGGATTCTCTTCACTCCAAATGCGGCAATTTTGCTTGTTGACGTAGCCATTCAACCAAAAATTAGCCTCATCACTGAACAAAATTTTGCGATGAAAATCAGCATCGAAATCAATCTCATTTTCGGCCCATACACCAAAATCACGACGCATTGCATGGTCTCGCGGCTTTAATTCTTGCACAAGCTGGATCTTGTAAGGTCGCAAGCCAAGATCTTTGCGCAAAATCTTCCATAAAGTTGATGGACAAAGCTCCAATTGCTGTGCACGGTGGCGAATCGATTCATTCGGGTCCTCCTCAACACTTTGCTCTACAGCGGCAATTGTTTCTTCGGTGCGCACTGTTCGACGTCTCTGCGGATGCGTATTATCACATAGAGTAAACGTAGTGCGAAAACGATCCATGGTTAACCGAATTAATTGCTCTGATGGACGATTATGTCGACCATAAAATGGACGGAGCTCACGGTAAACTTCGCGAACTGAACCATTATTTTCGAAATAAATTTGCACGATTTGCAAGCGTTGTTCTTTTGTCAACCTGTTCATGATGAAATGGCAAAAGATTTTGTTTTACATTTTTGCGTTTGTAGCAAACAAATATTCGTCAGACAAATCGGCCAAGTCTGCAATATAATTCAAAAATTAACGATAAATAAAAATAATTGAATTAAATTATACATTAATTGAGTTTATTACAATTTTATTGAGGTTGTTTTGATTTTCCTGGGTAAAATACTGCCTTTACCTTTTCTATTCAGCATCTTTCTTGTACGGTTGAGCATTTCATCGTACCTTCAGCTTTATTTTTTCGGTTTTGTTTTGATTCTACAGATCCTCTAAGTCCAAAATATGGAAAGTTTCATTAGGCTGGCTGATTCGATTTTTGAATTCGAATCAGACTACAATGAATTAGAGGATTCAGTCCACAGCAAGTACACTCTTGGGCTTCAACAAGAGGACTTGAAGGCAATGTGGAGAAAAACCAGAACGGCTTATGACGACTTACTTAATTCAGATAAGTTAGAGGCCACTGGTATAGTTTCTGTCAAACAGAAATATAACAGATCATATGCAGTATATTTACGCTGCATGTCAGACATGGCTACACGCCAAGCGACATACAACAAACCAGAAAACAAATCTGAAGAAAAGCCCGAATTTGAACACAGTATCCGCCTGCCTCCATGTGATACTGAAGTTTTCAAGGGCGATTATCTGTCATGGCCAACATTTCGTGACATGTTCACGGCCATATATATCTTAAATAAACGCCTAACACCAGTGGAGAAATTGTTCCATCTGAACAATAAGACACAAGGTGAGGCAAAAGATATTGTGAAAAAATGTCCGCTCACGAATGAGGGATTTGATAGGGCCTGGAGAAATTTATGCGAGAGATACGAAAACAAACGTATCCTAGTAAACTCGCAACTCCAAATTTTATTCAACTTGAAAAAGGTAGAGAGTGAATGTGGTAGCGCGATTAAAACACTTCAGCGCGAAATAAATAATTGCCTTTCGTCCCTGCGAAGTCATAAAATTGACACTTCGAACTGGGATGCAATTATAACGTATTTGTGTTCGACGAAATTGCCGGAGAGTACGCTTGGTCTATGGGAGCAAAGCATAGACCACAAAGTGGAAATATCCAAGCGGGAGGATATGGACAAATTTTTGTCCAACCGCTTCCAGACACTCGAAACAGTGTCTGGGTTCATAGGGAGTTCTTCGAAAGTGCAAAAGCCGCAAAGTACGCGGATTGCCAACGAAACCCCTGCAAAAAGACTTGGTACATACCAAGCAAACGTGACTAAACTACTGTGCACAAAGTGCAAATCGAATGCCCACAGATTGCGAAACTGTCCCCGTTTTCTCAAATTAACTCCGGTGGAGAGAATTAACTTTGTCAAATCCACCAAGGGCTGTTTGAATTGCCTATCCCCAGGACATACTGTGTCGAAGTGTACCAGTTCTTATGACTGCAACAAATGCCACTCTCGACATAATACGCTCCTGCATGCGGAGTCTCTTCAGACGCAGGCAACCACCAGCCCTAATCAGTATCATGCTGATAATGCTGCCTCAACTTCAAAACAGGCACAAGAGAGACGGGAAGCTGAAAAATCTGTTTCGGCCATAAACAGAAACGTTAAATCCTGCCATGTGCAGTCAAGCGCAGGTGTGCTGCTAGGGACAGCTCGAGTAAACATTCACCATAATGGTACAGACTTCCCAGCAAGAGCACTGATTGATTCTGGTTCAGAGTGCTCGTTTATGACAGAACGACTCAAACGCAGAATCAATTTACCGGCAAAAAGGATGCATGCTCAAGTTTCGGGCATCACTAATGCCGTGTCCGCTCAAGTCAAGGAGGCCTCCAATATTGAACTCCGTTCACCAGTGGACCCTTGCTTCAGCTTAACAACATCAGTTCTAATTCTAGCCAAACTAACTGGGAATCTGCCATCCTGCCATATCGATGCTACGACTATGCAGGCTTTCCCAGACTTAGTCTTGGCAGATAAGCGATTCTACATCAACGAGGAAGTTGATATTATACTCGGCGGAGACGTATATCCGCAAATTATATTGAGTGGGCTGAAAAAGAATGTACTTAGTACACTTCTCGCCCAAGAAACGGTGTTCGGTTGGATATTAACCGGGCGCATAGAAGCACCGAATCCAACCAGAAATATAGTGTCCTTTTACAGCGAAGTTGCTTTGGACAAACAGCTGACCGCATTCTGGGAGTTGGAAAATCTTCCAAGAAATAAAAGCCCAAACGCGGATGACAAGTACTGCGAAGATTTATATAGAGAAACTACGAGTCGTAGATAGGATGGAAGATATGTCGTCTCTCTTCCATTCAGACAGGACTACCCAGATCAGATAAACATAGGAGGGTCTCTTAGGCGGGCGTGTTCACAATTTTTTAGAAATGAGACGCGGTTAGCAAAGAACCCGGAATTAGGGAAAGAATATATAAGGGTCCTGTCGGAATACGAGACATTAGGGCATATGCGAAAAGTTACTGCCATTGTACCAGCCGATGCGGCGGACAATTACTTTTTGCCCCATCACGCCGTAGTAAAGGCGGAGAGTACCACCACTAAAGTACGCGTCGTTTTTAATGCATCAAGCCCGACGGCAAATGGTACAAGTTTAAACGACATTCTCCTGCCAGGCCCAGTACTACAATCAGATCTTCCAGTACTTATACTGCGATGGAGACTGTATCGGTACGTTTTCAATAGTGACATCGAAAAGATGTATAGGCAAATTTGGATGAACGATGATCACATAAAATTCCAACGGATTATTTATCGAACACCGCCTCAAGAACCAATAAACCTTTACGAGTTGAAAACGGTCACTTTCGGGGTTAATTGTTCGCCTTATCTGGCAATTAGAACCCTTTTACAACTAGCAGATGAAGTAGAGAGTTCTCACCCTACAGCATCTAGCATATTAAGGGAAGGCATGTACGTAGATGACGTACTAGCGGGGGGACACACACTCGCATCGGCCATTAACGCGAGGAATGAGATTCGACAAGTCTTACTCTCCGCGGGCTTCCCACTACGAAAATGGACTTCGAATGCTGAGGAAATTCTCAACGACATCCCAATATCGGATCGGCTGACCGAGGACTTTCTGGCATTCGAAGATACCAGCACCGTTAAGGCATTGGGCATAAGATGGAATGCCCATTCAGACCTGTTTTACTTTAAAGCAGGGTCACTAGAAGAAAGTGAAAAGTTAACAAAGCGAGCGATTCTATCCGCCATCGCCAGACTCTTCGACCCTTTAGGATGGCTTGCACCAATGGTCATTGTGGCAAAAATTTTGATGCAGAACATCTGGTTAGAGGGCACCGATTGGGATGAACCAGTTTCGTCCAATACATTGGAACGATGGCAAAACTTCAGACATCAATACCACGAAATCGACAACATAAAGATACCACGATGGGTAAACTTTTCACCAGAAGATGATGTCGAAATACATGGATTCTGCGATGCTTCGGAAAAGGCATACGCTGCAGCTGTCTACATGCGAGTCAAAAGGAATGATGATATCTTCGTGAATCTACTCCTTGCCAAAACCAGAGTAGCCAGTACAAGAAAAGGAGTATAGTACATCCGTGGAGGAAAAGAGAGAGCAGGCCTACGCAATATCAACGCAAAAAGAGATCGAGGTTCTTGACCGGTTTTCGAATTTACCGAGGGCTTTGAGGGTACTATCATATATTATGAGATTCTTTCGAAGAACTCATCCCAAGACAAAAGCTTCCTTTCAGGAAAAATCGTGCCTAATCTCATCCGGTGAGGTCAAGACCACGACGGAACTCTTGATTAAACTCTATCAGAAGCAACATTGTAAGGAGGAATATGTAAACTTGAAGAAGGGACAGGTAATCGATAGGAAAAGCGAGATATTGCCACTCAACCCATTCATCGACAAAGATGATATTATTAGGGCGGGTGGTCGTCTTGGAGCGTCTCAAGACCTCGCTTATAACGAGCGCCACCCAATCATACTGCCATACAATTGTAGGTTGACGCGTCTGACTGTACAAATGATACATCAAATCTTCATGGGGAAAACCAACTGATGCTCCGTCTCATCCGCACCCAATATTGGATTCCGAATGTCAAGAACATGATTAGGGCCACCATCCATAACTGTAAGGTCTGCACCATTTATAAAAAAAGAGCGCAAACCCAACTTATGGCTACCCTTCCTTGCGAACGCACTACGTTCACCCGCGCGTTTACCAATACCGGGGTGGACTTTGCCGGGCCTTTCGACATTAAAAGTTACCGCGGTAGAGGATGTCGATTATCAAAGGGCTATGTTTGCCTCTTTGTTTGTTTCACGACTAAAGCGATCCATCTGGAAGCGACCAGTGATCTTAGCACCCCATCCTTTCTAGCAGCGTTTTCACGTTTTATCGCTAGACGAGGATGTCCGAGAAACATTTACTCGGACAATGGTACCAACTTTGTCGGCGCTTCACGATCTTTGAGATCTGAATTTAAAGCATTTATCTCGGAAGCCCGAGACAAGGCTATCTCCAAGTATAGCCATCAAGCCATGACATGGCATTTCATTCCGGCCGGGGCTCCACATATGGGGGGACTCTGGGAGGCGGGAGTGAAGAGCTTCAAAAGCCACTTCAAGAAGTTAGCCTCGCCTCATAAATTCACGCATGAGGAATTCCATACGCTATTGTGCCGGATTGAGGCATGCCTCAACTCGCGGCCACTTAGTCCAGCCACAAATGAGCCCGCGGACCTGGAACCCTTGACCCCTGGGCACTTCCTGACTGGAAGTCATCTCCTGGCTCCGCCAGAACCCGAGGTGAATGAGAGCCCTGCCTCCATTATTAATAGGTGGCAGAAGCTCAAGGCTCTTCATCAAACCTTCTGCAGGCGATGGAAAGTGGAATACTTATCCGATTCTGCTCCCTATGGAGGGAATGGCTGGCGAGAGGCCCGGGGCCTCATCTTAACCATCCCCTTCCATGACCTCCCAACCGTTTGGACCTCCCCTTTCCCAAAATTCCACCCTTCACTCGCTACCCTTAACGAGGACACCAGAAAGCCTACCGCAGAAGGGCGATCCATTCTGCCACAGAAATCGCGATTTCACTCGATATCGAGGCCAAAGAAAACCTAGCGCAGAAAGGCGGACCAATCTGCCACTGAAAATCTATCCATCTGCCACGACAAGTTGGTAGCAGATGGTCCCCCCCTCGTATACATATACATATATTTTTGTTTGTTTTTTTCAAATATACATATGCAATTTCTCACCCCTATCCTGGGAATCTCGAATACAGCTCTAATCCCATATTGTCTAGTGGCGCGCTGGAGGCTTACCGTTCACCGTCACCGCCATACCGCACTTGTTCACGGACCTGAAAATAGGACAGACATTAGGATGTTTCAAGAGGTATAGACATCCATATAAAAAGCAAAACATATACTTTGAAATGAATAAATAACCGACAAAATCGTTGGTAAACCAAGAGATGGCGAACGTGAAGTGAATTTTGGCAATTGTTACCTTGGAGAGACAACTACTAAAACACGTCCGAAATTATCGGGAAAGGTATCAAAGACTCGTCTTGACCTCGGTAACAATAATCCGGAAGCGGACTTTCGAGTTTTTGTCTCAGTGAAGAGATATTTGAAATGGAATTTGGAAACTTTCTGTCATTTCATGTGGTTGTTGTAATCACAGATTAGGGTGTAGTGAAAGGTGCAAAAGGTGTTCTGCGCAGAAATACCGTGGACCGTGTTGGACCGACTAAGGGTTATTTTTTTGAAGCGCGACAAGGTTCTTTCTATTTCACCCACGCCTACAAACTACAATTTAATGGTCAATTATCACGCTGCTGCGAACTTAGCTTTGCCATCACTACTCTCCACAATTACCATCATTTTGATTTTCAATTAAAATTAAGCAACTTACTTTGTTCGAGATTGCAGAAGTGTAAGACAATCCTTAGCAAGATGAAATAATACTTTAAGGAAAATGTCTTAAATGTTAACAGACGGCCATTGCTGAATTTTTATTAATTTATTATTATTCAAGTATGTAAGTATTCGTCCAATCAGTTTGTTTAATTTTTTGAAATGCTTGGTACAATTCTTATTGATTTTGTGACGCTTGCTCCACCAAAGCATCACAGTTACACGACCATGAACTGTCTCGCTTTTGGACAAGCACTGGATTTTGTCCATTTTGAGAAATTCAATCGGATAATCCTAAAATTGTACTATTCTCCGATGAAATGCAAATAAACATTTCACACATCGCATCGCTTCCAAATGGTGCACTAACACACTTAAGGAGTCATTGGTTACTTAAACTTATTAAATTTATTCAATATACCCCAGCGGTTGTGCCCGTTTACGACTTTACCCATTTAGATGCATTCATAATAAATATAGATGACTTGAAGCTGCGTCCGGTTATTGAGTTTCGGACGGATCTTGATGGATAATCCTGGTATTGAGCTCTTCTTATAAGATTTTAGCTTTCAAGTGACCAGGCGCTATCTAAGTTTAGTTGGAGCGAAAAAGCTTTTGAAGTGGCGATTTGAGACTTGGAATGAACCAGACGTCGTTAATTACAATCGATTGGATTTGACAGTTGAAGGTTTCCTCAAATATGTAATCGCATTGCGCAAAGGTCTAACAACAGCTGGTCACAAGTCCAACAACTCATTGAATTTATGTTACGTGGCCCAGCAGGTTTGTGCAAATCGAAAAAAAAAAAAATAAACAAAATTCATCCATTATGTTGAGCGTTACAACAATTCTGTAACTCGAATGTTAATCAATGTCCAATAGAAGTTCTAAGTTATCACCGAAAGGGGCAAGGTCTCGCGACGCAAGTTTTAGAAACTCCAAGGCAGTTTTTAAAGAAAGCTTATGAGCAATATGCCAACATTAGATCAATCCCTATCTCTAACGATGAAGCAGATCCTATAGCCGGATGGTCTACACCCCAAGACTATCACGAGGATGTGCAGCAAAACTAATGTACATCATATTTTTGCACTGGCATGCCAAGTTAAAGAATTCAAAATGCGGTTATCAGTTATCATCCTTATGAATTTTCGCAACGAATACTTTTGGCGCATTTTCGTATGAACAACTCACAGCCGGTGCATTCGCAATTCATTCAAGAACGGTATATACAGCGTTGGGCACGTTATCTAAGCTTGGTCCACTTGCAACCGATGTTGAGTCACTTTGTTTAAATGGCTCCGAAAATGTCATATGGATTCTGAAAACATTATCCGCTGATGACAAACCCTTCTACTTAAGTTGGCTGATTTTACCAAAGGAAAGTACAAACTTCAATTGCATACTATCTTACAACAATAGATGAGACACTGAAAAGGCATTATCACTGTTCACGCTGCATTGGTTCCTGAAACTGTTCGCCAATGTTGTTGGGACTGGTTCTCCTATGACGGCAGTATAGTGCTGTTTCAACTTAAATTGGGTATGCTAAAATTAAAGGAAAAAGATTTACAAAATCTTGAAAAGTTAGGTCAAATGTTCAATTCACTATCAGACATACCAGGTGAAGTCGTCGATGTGGAGATACTATTCCGTTGCATTCGCGGTATTCCGGTACCATTACGATTGTTAAAGCAGGCATTTGTTGGCAATATACGTAACAGATCTTTTTCTATCATAAGTTGATCATTTCCGGAAGCTTTGACTACGTCGTGGTAACTTGATTCACTCTTCTGGTTTTTCGCCAGAGTTCCCGATACGCGCATCCACATTTGTGCCCGTAGCGACTGTGGTATACCCTCCCTTACCATATTTCTCAGCTTTTCAGTTCGTGGTAGCATTTTGTCTACATTCTCCCAAGTCAATTCAGTAGTCTCTGCTTCAGGTTGCCCTAATTCAATAACGCACAACTCTTCCACCACTGGGTGTAGTTCATCGAGATTATCATCCTCTGAATTGTCGGCCTGCAACTTTTTAATATGTTCTTCCCGCCCCACGTATCCATCGTGCCGACTGCCGAACAAGCTTTCCATTGTTTTACTAAATTATTCCTGTCGTTAGCAAACACTTTTAATTAGAGTAAATAGTTTTCTTATCCATGCATTCAATTAAGTTCTGGATAAAGTGCAATTGCTCTTCTCTCGATAATAAATGGGAGAAGGTAAAATGGGCTGTGGACAGCGATTCTTCTTAAACTGCAACGAAAAGAAAGAAGGAAAACCATTAGAATTTGCATAGAACTATATGAACATATAGGTATATACATACAAAATGTGTCTCAAAGCATGCGCCGGCCGCCACAGCGTGTGAGACACATTTTTTTTGGTTCCTATAATTTGCGCTGCTACCGAAACGATACAGCGTTTCGGGCAGCGCTAACAAATACTTACCTTCTCCAGATACTTATGCCCATGCGCCGGCCAGGCGATCTTCCACAGCCGCATCTCCATTTGTCCATGTGCACCTGAAAATAAAAGACAAAATTAGATTTAATACATTTTACAATTAAAATTTACAATTTTTACTTACCTTGCAGAGCTGCTGACCCACGCGTGCCGGAAACAAGAAAATTATGAATTGTTCCAATTCAATGAATTTTCTTTGTTTCTTTTTTACGATTTTGCAAGGCGTGAGTACGCACATATATGTATGTGTGCAAGTCTTCAACCATCACGCCATGCGAGCTCTCATTTACTCGCAAAAAATTTGCCAGCAAATGTATATATGTATATATGCATAATTTTACCATCACGTTAGTGATGCGATATTTTAGTCACCGGGTACCGAAATCCCGATCTGCCAAAATCGGTACCATTCACTGCGGGATCAATAGGGTAACGAAATCTACGTTCGTACCTGATCGGCGAAGATCCCGCTTCTAGTAAAATAGGAGCTAACCTATAAATAATAAATTTTCACACAAAAATTTGGAAAATTGGTTTTTTCGAACTACGAAAATTTTTTTGTTTGTTTTTTGTTATTCATTTTTTCTCGGGGTTTTGTTTTTGTTTTGTTGTTTTCGGAGGGGGCAGGACTGTTTTGCCCACAAAACAACAAAAAATAAACCCTAACAGTCACCACATTCTCACTCTCTACCCAGTTCGGTACCGAAACCAAGTACCGAAAAAAGCGAAAATGTCGCTGTGTGCACGGCACTGACGCCACTTATGACGGCGACCATGCAAGTAAGAATAAATCTCTGCATGAGGGCCAGTGGCGAATCGAAATACAAGGTGATCAACGTAATCAACTTGTCGCTACCGTGCCGTGTGGGAAAAAATAACCAATTCCCATGTACGGGTAATATGCATTGTAATTCTAAAATTTCATCATAGATCAGAATCATGCCACATTATATGGCATTGATAAACCCCGAACGAGGTCGCTCGCCACCCACGTATATGGGCGTCCATACAAATATACAAATATTCAAGGGGATTTTTCTGTTTCTTTCTTTCTTTTTCGGTCATATGCAGTATGACTCGCTACGCATCCTTGCGCAAGAGGGCCGAACGCCTAGCCGCCCGGTACCCAAAGCCATGCCCGCTGTGTGGCGATAGCCACCCACTACGTGCGTGCACCCGATACCAGGGGATGGAACCTCTGCAGCGCCTCAAGGAGGTTATCCGGGCGGGCTACTGCGACAACTGTTTGTCGATGGTCCATATTGCCAGGGACTGCACAAGCGACGTCAGGTGCCGACGATGTGGTGGAAAACACCACACCACCCTCCATCTGCCCATGGACGATCAAGCACGCGAGCCTACGCCCTATAAAAGCTGGGCCCAACAAGTAGAAGAGGCCGAACTGGAAGCAGCTACACTGGACGCGATGGAAGAGGAGATGCTGTCACTCCACGCATCAGAGACAGCCTGGTCGCCAGAAGAAGGCGAGATCACCGAGCCGGTACCGGAACCACGGCCGTTCCGACCGGCCGAAGGGGTATCGGACTCACTGCCGTTCCGGCCCCTTCTAGGCCACGAGCGGCGCGCCTTCCAACGGCATACCCTGCGCTCACCACAACGCAACACCAGTGATGCCGGACATCACAGCAACACATCCAACCGGACCCCACGACGCGCCCACCGAAATAGCGGCAAACGTCGACTGGCCACTCAGCCGCGCCAGCGACTGCCCATCAATCATCGCCGCCCAAATACAGACGAGCGTAGACTGGCCTCCCAGCCACGCCAGCTACGCATCAACGCGAATTTCGACGGTAGACTGGCCCTTCAGCCGCGCCAGCTACCACGGGTTTCCGGCTTCCGCGACGGTCTCAGCCGTGTCCTTTCCCAGGTGGGCCCTCCGTTGCGCCCCATGACCACTCTCTCGCCTACTGCGATTGTGAAGCTAGAAGTCGGTGGGGGATTGCTCCGCATCCGGGCGATCATTGATGCCTGCTCCCCCCGCACAGTGATCGATCGCAGCTTGGCGGAAGAGTTAGGGCTGCATACGACCCACTCGGGCGGAGAACGCGGCTGCTTCCTCCGAGTCCGCGGGAACCATGGAAACCCGAAAAGAATAACGGCGCACGCGTTATGCGTGTCCAACCTGCAGCGGATCAGCCCAGCCCAGAACGTCGACGCCCGAGTCGCCGCTCCTTATGAGCATATTCGGCTGGCTGATCCGCAGTTTTTTATTTCAACGCCGATCCACCTCGTACTAGGTGGGGACGTCTATGCCGACGTCATAACAGCGGGCACTCTTCCACCGTCGTTTGGGCCACTGCTTGCCCAAAGCACGATTTTTGGATTTGTGCTATCGGGAGCCGTTAGCATGTAAGGCTAGATTTAAGCAAAAATAACATTTTTTTTTCTTTTTCTTGTTTTTATTTTAAAATAAATAAAACCAATTATGTCCTGGCAAGAAATATACAGCGTTCTTATTTTCTAAAGTTTCTTTCTCCTATCTCTTAGCTCTAGGTGCGATACGATGGAGCCGCCAAACTTCAAACGGCATTTCGGAGGCATACGACTGGGACAGCGCCAGCCGGCACTCACTAGGATAGTTTAAGTCCTTAGCTTAAGAGGATGCGCGGTGGGAAATCCTGGGGCGGGGTAAGATGTTGCGTATCGCAAGGGGGCCGGCATGTTTAGGCGAGATGCCTAAAGTCTTAAAAAATGGGCCACCCTAATGTAACTTTAGCGCCCTTCCAATCACTCACACCAACCCACCCACATGTGTGGGCATGCATGCATATTCGTGTTTTGTCAGCACACATATACATGCATGGGGGTGTGCATGTGTGGGTTCACCTCCCCTTAAAACCGGAGGATGATTTTCAGGTTCAACGGTTGTCCTCGATTGAAAAACCGTCTACTTTTCCAGAGACAGTCGACACGACCACATCACGGCCAGCCCAGGATTTTTCGCCCGCACCAAGGTAAACTAATTGTTCATCATTATATTTATATAAAAACACGGCCACCTTTTTATAACGAGAATTCTCGTTTCTTGTTTATTTTCTATTTCGAGCACAAATTCGACCGCCGTGCTTTTGAGCCACCGCCGCTCCCAGTTAGCACCACGCTCGAATTTACACAGCAAATGCTGTTTCTACCGCCTTAAGTACTTGCTTAATTTCGTCTTCATTTTTCTTCAGAGAAATATCGAACTCATTTCTATATTCTGCAAGCTTTTGCCCATTTTGCTTCACAACCATTTGCATATCTATGAGGATGTCATCAACTTTACTTATGTACTGTAAACAATCATCGCACATAAACCTAAGCATCTCAATCTCACTCAACTTATCTATGCCCCATTGGTCCAGGCCAGCGCATTTATTAGTTAAGTGGTAATATTTCGCCACTTCTGCCCGAATACACTCGGAGAGTTTGGCAAACCACTGCCGAGGGGCGACACTGTTTTGAGTAAACTTTTTCAAACCACTTTTGATGTTACCTGTCCCAGGGCTCGAACCTTGGACCTTCAGTGTCGTAGGCCAGCAACACTACCGACGGCGGTCGCCATTTC
The DNA here is from genome assembly GCA_949987695.1 of Merzomyia westermanni. Lineage (NCBI taxonomy): Eukaryota > Metazoa > Arthropoda > Insecta > Diptera > Tephritidae > Merzomyia > Merzomyia westermanni. Next base: position 123,058,011 of record OX465288.1, on the reverse strand, counting down.
AAATGCTGTTTGTAAATTTACTCGTATTTCTATTTCGATGTCCAATTTGATATATACAGGTACATTTGGGGTTATCCTTGTTCTGGATCTTATCAGAAAAATCCTTAGTAATGGTTTGGGAAATAATTATCCTCGATATTCTACTATTGTACTTTTATCGAAATATATTACTATCTTTCATTTTTCGACGTCATGTCCGGATTGGAAATTGTCTAAATTATTAACTCTAAACTTTATGGAAATCGAACATTGGACCTTTCGTGCACACTACGGATTACAACACGACTGTTTGTGATGGTGGTCTTGTAACAATTAAATAAAATTAAGCTTCAGCGTATATTGGAAACTGATTTAGTATGGTTTTGGAATGCATTGAATTCTCCCCAATTAAACAAAAACATTTTATATATTTTTATGATTCCAACTTTATTTGTTTGGGAAAGTACGTTTATTTTAACAGACACCTTGGGTTTTCAGTCATATTTGATGAAAATATTTATACGCGGTGTTGCATTTGTGCCGTTATTTGGCATATTTGCAATCAAAAATGGTTACTCAATGAATGAGAATGCGTGGATTGGATTCCGAGATGAATTCATTAATTTACAGTGACATGTAAACGTGTTAATTTATGCATTAATCTCGATATTCCTGGAGGAGCAGTAGCTAGATGTATCTTGCGTTGGCTTGCCACTTAAGCTAGATGTGGCCCAATAAACAAATCGAAGACGCTAATTCTGTTTATGCAAGGCCTAAGTAAGAATATTCATGTTGGGAAAAAATAGCTAATTTATACATATGTAAAAGCTCCAAATTAGGACTGCATTGCGAATCTATTATGTATGCACTTCAGCCTAATAACTCATATATTATAGCAATAACTCCAGCACAATATTAGTTCCAAGTTGTTATGGTAACGCAACAAAATGGAGCAGTAAGGAAGGCGGTCGGCACGATATGAGGTCGCACTGTGGCTAGTCATTGTCGGCTGGGGTGGGTTCTTGCCAACCTTACCGTCCTGCGCCATAAACAGAGAAAAGGTCAGATCGTGCCTTTTGAAATACGCGGGGAAATGCAAAACCGCGCAAAACAACTTTTAAAACAACATCCGGTTAAAACACCGGATGCCACGGACAGACCGTTGACATTCAAAATACAAAAACTCAAATAAAACGGAAAATCAAATAAATTCAATAGAAACGGGCAACTAAAATATTTAAAATGAAAATCAAAATTCAAAAATAACCAAAAGCGAAACTAACTCAAATATAAATTTAAAAATAACCGAAAATGAAAACGAAATTAAAACTGAAATAACGAACGGAAAAAGGAAAACAAAGATAAATTTAAATTAATCGGAAAAGAAACCCTGAAAATTAAAAAAAACGAACCGGAAATGACCGGTTAAAATGCTGAAAAAAAGGAATAATAAAAAAAAAAGAGGCCGAACATTATAAGGGGGCGCCGCGGGTGTTGTTGCGACGCCCGGTGCTTGGCCCACCCTCATCCATGGCCATCGACGCACCTGGTTTCGATGGCCCCTTACCTGTAAACCTATATGCCTTCTAATGAATGAGGAACGTCAACATTCCCACTTTATAACAATTTATTCAAGGTTCATTACATTAACAAAATATCTCAACGTAACTTATTTTATAACTACCCTCACATAAGTCACACCTTTTGGTTTACTATTCTAGAAAAATCCCCATTTTAATTTTATTTTATTTGTTTCTTATTTCTTCTTCTTATCTTGTCAATCAATTGTTATTAACATCTTTTACCTTTCTTTTATCTCATTATGATTATTGTACTTATTTATTTACATGCTTTGTGTTTAGAGGTTCATTTAGTGTAGAGTATATTGTTATTGTTATATTATATTGTTATTTTATTAGTTATTTGGGGCCTTTAGTGTTTTATCATTTATATTAAGTTTACGTTATTAAGTTATATTGATTAAGTAGCTTGTTTTATATTATTTAATTTTACTTTACTTTACTTGATATTGTTTTATTGGACTTCATTTCCAGATAGTTTATATGATTTAGCTTATTTTATTTTAATTAATAATTTTTTTTTTGTTTTCTTATTTGTTATAATAATATTTATTAATACATTTCTTAAATTTTTTTTTTTTGTTTCTTATTAATTCAACTGGCATATTTTTGTTTTTAAATTCAACGCAAATTTAGTATTTAAAACAAGCCAATCAAAATTAATAATAAACGAACATTATTTTAGTAAATGTATTTTTGCTGAAAATTTAAAAGATCGTATGCTTTTACGTTACTATATTGTAAAAATAAGTCATTTATGCAGTAGATATATATATATATGAATGTGTAAAAAATTATGCATTGAGCTTATAAATGTGGAGGCTTTCAATATGCTTATTTACACATAGGTATACAAACATTTAGGTGCATTTGAAAAATTGTGTAAATGCATAAAGTAATTATTCAAGCAAATAGAGTTTAAGAAATATTTATGCTTGTACATACATTTAAGTGGAAGGGCTTTCAAAGTAACATAAATTTTAATTCGTAAATCAATTAATAAACAAAAATCAAATTACACTTTCCCTCCTTAATTTATTAAAAAAAAACTTTTCTTTATGTTTTCTTGGTTTAAGTTTTAGTATAGTCTACCTTTCATTTTTCCTCCTTTTAGAGGACTATATAAAAAAAAACTACTACTGCTAAAACTACATCTATATTAGGTTGATCTCACCCATTTGTTGCAGTAGGCCGTTGGTGGGGCTCTACTGTTGTTGTTGTCTCTGCTGGTGTTGTTGTTGCCGATGTGGGCGGCGGGCCTAAGATAGGGCGGCCCCCGCTGTTGTCGATGCTGGATGTCGTCGTGCGGTGGGCCTATATGAGGGCGGCCCCCGCTGTAATTACTGCTTCTGATTGTTGCGCGCCCTGATGCTTGTTGTTGCTTGTTGTTGCTGTTGCGGTTTATGGTGGTGGGCCTATGTGAAGGCGGCCCCCGCTGTTGTTGTTGCTGGATATCCAGGAATATTGTTGTGGCTGCTGCTACTGCTGCTAATGATGTGGTTGTTGTTGTGATTTCTTTGACTGTTGTTTTGTGAACTTCTTCTGTTTGTTGGTTTGTTTGTTTTAGCTATTTATTATCGCCAAGTTGTTATTTTTGTTGTGGTTTTTGTAGTTTAATTTTGTAGCTTTATTTTGTTTTTATATTTTTTTTTTTTGTTTATTTATTTTGTTATCTATGTTTATGCTTTACTAGCAAGTCTTTTACAGCACCGCACGCTATGCACTTTTAATTATAAATTTGATTAAGGTGGTAAGCTTTTTGTAGTTCGCTAAGCAAGACAATTTTTGAATGAGCAGAATCGCTTTGCTCTTGGTTAAACATCTTGTAGGCATACTGACTTTAAAAATGCATCATAACTTTAGATTTATATTAATTTCTTAAAGGTTGTTGTTAACGGTTTGAAGACAAGTCGGTTCATAGTTTACAGATTTTTTTTTTTTTAAATAGGTTTTAGGCCGAATGCTAAAACTATTCAGATTCAATGGCAATTCTATACGACAGCATTCAACCGCCAATATACGTTCAAAAACCTCGGGAAAGGCATCAATCGACGCGTTCCGATCTCTGCACCAACAATCCGAAGGCGGGAATCAAATAATTTGTCTCAGTGAAAAGCCATTAGCAAAAAACTCAAAATGCGCTAGGTCCGATCCCAAATAGGCGGCTTCATCCAAGGTATTTATGTGCACAACACCTTTTCGCGTAGGCGGCCTTTGGCCGCCTTTGAAAAGAATAACCCTTAGCCGGTCCAACCCCCGGCTACGCGGTCCACAATATTTTTGAGCAGGACACACTTTTTGCACTTTTTGGTACACCCTAATCTGTGATTACAACAACCACATGAAAATGACGAAAAATTTTCAACTTTGATTGCAAATATCTCTAAACAGACACAAAATATAGAACTTCCGCCCCCGGACCATCGACATGAAGGTCAAAACCCGTCGCCCGATACACCCCCCGAGACTCTCGGACGCACATCAGCAGCACGTGCCGTCGTACAGAATTGCCGATTCCATAGCTCAATTTAAACTTGATTCAGAATGCTTTCATAAAAGTGAGCTGCGTATTTAATTCGAAAAGAAGTAATTTTCTAAACGAGTTACAGTATCAAAAAACTATACAAACTAGATAACGTTTTTGTGAAATTATTGTTAAAAATACCCCCTTCCCAAGTTCTTAAATGCCAAAATAGCAAGGCCAAATCCATTTAATGAAAAGATTTCACTTTATATAATGATTTTATAAGTCAGGGTGCCACTACAAACATTTTTCTCACAGGATTTTTCTCCAACCTTTTTTTGCCAAAAAGATTAAGCAAATATCACTCTTATGGGGTATTTTTGCCTCCTAAATAGGTTGCTTTGATTGTTAAAAAAAAAGTGCAACGCCTTTACAAAGATTTGGCAGAACAAATATGTTGAAACCACTTGTTCTTTATGAATTTTGCTTTTCTCCTTTATTTTTGCTACACGACACACAATCTCAACGACGAGACACACACGTACGCAAGCGATTTTAGAGTTTCCTCGAGAATATTTAACAATTTAATTGTACACGTATTTCGGTAGCGATAGTAATCGTCACTGTATTTTTAGGATAAATCTTAAATATTTTCTTTTCAACGCAAGTTGATTATTTTATGCAGAAACAAAAGCCGCTACGTTTCGTTTCAGCATTGACACATTCGCGAATTTTTTATTTTTTTTTTTGTTTTACGCGCACGACCGCTCGGTTCAAATCAGGTATACTTTTTGAATTGGTCGAATGCCGGTGACGCTGCTATGCCCAAAATTATTCACTTAACGCGACTGCGCAATGGAAATGTTCCGTTGCCCGTTGACGTGGCGTGATTATTGCCAGGTGGAACATTCTGATTGGTCGTTACCTTCAGATGATTGCTATGAACGGATTGAACCATTTGGTGCTGCCACCTCAGCAAAAATCACGCACTTTCCCGTAGCTAAACGTCAAACCGGAAGGTGAATCAAAACTGTCACCCAACCAACCGCATTGAACCAAATAACAATTACTATCAATTGAAAGTAAACCATAACAGGCCTGCTTCGCTTCGAAGACCGGTCGATGAAGCGAACAGGAAAAAGGTTTACTTGCAAGGAAGCCATTTCTGGGTAAAAAACGTGGGGCACGACTCACCCCTAGATAAGAGTATCTAGTTCTACCACGAGCTAGCCGGGCAAGAAGATCCGCCAGTAAAGGAAAATTTTTGAAGTATTTTGTTTCATAGTTTAGTAGGCTTTGCGGCAAATGGAATTCGATATAGTGGTTTTGCCCCCACAGAAATAGGCTAGAGAAAAAACGGAGAAGTTTTTGTTTCCTAGTTAAACGCTTTGCGGCTATAGACATTTTGATATCGGAGAACGCGTCAAAACTCCGAGGCAAACGGAGAATTTATTTTGGGTTCCTAGTTACAATGCTTCGCGGCTGTAGACATTTTAATAAAGGAGAACTCGTCAAAACTCCGAAAATTTTTGATTCTAGTGGTTTCACCCCCACAAAAAGGTTTAGCAAAAAATAGCCGGAGAAGCTTGTTCCATGAAAAAAAACTTTTCACCCGGTAGACATTTTAATTAAGGAGAACTCGTCAAAACTCCGAAAGACAATCCGCATAACCGAGGATTGCCAGGTTATCCACTACTTCCGATGGAAGCGTATGTAAATACCCTATTAAGTCAATGCTCGGGGAGGATACTGGGCGAGTTGTCCCCGACCGCCAAAACGCCCAGGTACGGTTCCAAATGTCAAAATGTATATATGTAAAAAAAAAATCAAAATTGTTATTGCGGGCGAATATCCGAAGCGTGAAAGCGACCTATCAGTTTCCCTGTCAGGTCCTCTAGATCGTACAACGCATTGCCTACTTTTCGACGAACTCGGCACTTGAGGTATTTTTGCAAGAATTTGGCGTTTATACCTTGTTTGAAGTTACTCAAAGCAAAATTTTTCCTAAAAACCTCCTGACCTTCCCTATAGTTAACTTGCCTAGAGCGTTGGTTATAAACGTTGTTTCCCCTATCCTTCGCCTGATCTGAATTCTTACGAATTTGCTCGCGAATATTTGACAACTTGTCAGCCTTAGCTACTATTGGGATTTCATCTTGCTTAAGAGTGCCGAGTTTATTTAATAAGTTATATGCCGATGCATGCTGAATCATGTTCTGACCATATAATGCAAAGTATGGAGAGCACTGAATTGCGGTATGAAAGTCACTTCTTAAAACTGCTAAAATTTCGGGTATATGTTTGTCCCAGTCAGTATGGTCCTGTTTATCCTTCAGAAAAACTCTTATTTTTGAAACAATTTCTCGGTTTACTCGCTCCGACGCGTTAGCCTGCGGGGAGTATAGCCCTGTCTTAATGTGGGTTACACCGTAACTATCTAGAAATTGCTTCATCTCCTTTGAGATAAACTGTTTACCGTTATCGCTGTGGATATACTGCGGGACCCCTACCGCTGAAAAAATTTCAGAAGTGAAGTAATTTATAACGTTTACCGTCGTCGCTCTCTGCATGGGCTTCAACCATACATACTTTTTAAAATGGTCCAATATAATAAAAAGAAATTGATTTCGTCGCTTCGATCTTGGATAAGGTCCAAGGAAGTCGCAATAAAACCGCTGAAATGGCCTTTCCGAGGTGAAGGTATTCGCTATAGGTGGTCTTGCCTGTTGATTTGTTGCCTTCACGGCTTTGCAAATGTCGCACCTGCTTACGTACTGCCGGACGTCCTTAGCTTGGTTTGGCCAGAAGTATTTCTGTCGTACACGCTCCAAAGTTTTCTGCCACCCGCCGTGGTAGCTCCTATTCGCATCATGCGCACGTCGTATCGCCTCCTCGATTATTCCGCCCGGTAGCCACAAACGCCCTAGCGAATCCTCCTCATCCTCCACACCTTTACGAAATTTGACCCTTTTTAACACTATGCCTTCGCTTACACGCAAATCCGGTAGTGCCTCTTCGTTATCTAATATAGTTCGGATTAGATCCGAGTATTCGGCACTTCTAAATTCAGATGACTCTAAGTCTATTTCACGAGGTGTGTTCGGATAGGTCAGTGCGTCTACATCAAAGCGCGATAAGGCATCCGGTACGATATTCAAGGTCCCCTTGCGATGTTCCATTTTAAAGTTATATCTTTGGAGCAGAAGCGACCTTGTTTCTTATTTCTTCTTCTTATCTTGTCAATCAATTGTTATTAACATCTTTTACCTTTCTTTTATCTCATTATGATTATTGTACTTATTTATTTACATGCTTTGTGTTTAGAGGTTCATTTAGTGTAGAGTATATTGTTATTGTTATATTATATTGTTATTTTATTAGTTATTTGGGGCCTTTAGTGTTTTATCATTTATATTAAGTTTACGTTATTAAGTTATATTGATTAAGTAGCTTGTTTTATATTATTTAATTTTACTTTACTTTACTTGATATTGTTTTATTGGATTTCATTTCCAGATAGTTTATATGATTTAGCTTATTTTATTTTAATTAATAATTTTTTTTTTGTTTTCTTATTTGTTATAATAATATTTATTAATACATTTCTTAAATTTTTTTTTTTTTGTTTCTTATTAATTCAACTGGCATATTTTTGTTTTTAAATTCAACGCAAATTTAGTATTTAAAACAAGCCAATCAAAATTAATAATAAACGAACATTATTTTAGTAAATGTATTTTTGCTGAAAATTTAAAAGATCGTATGCTTTTACGTTACTATATTGTAAAAATAAGTCATTTATGCAGTAGATATATATATATATGAATGTGTAAAAAATTATGCATTGAGCTTATAAATGTGGAGGCTTTCAATATGCTTATTTACACATAGGTATACAAACATTTAGGTGCATTTGAAAAATTGTGTAAATGCATAAAGTAATTATTCAAGCAAATAGAGTTTAAGAAATATTTATGCTTGTACATACATTTAAGTGGAAGGGCTTTCAAAGTAACATACATTTTAATTCGTAAATCAATTAATAAACAAAAATCAAATTACACTTTCCCTCCTTAATTTATTAAAAAAAAACTTTTCTTTATGTTTTCTTGGTTTAAGTTTTAGTATAGTCTACCTTTCATTTTTCCTCCTTTTAGAGGACTATATAAAAAAAAACTACTACTGCTAAAACTACATCTATATTAGGTTGATCTCACCCATTTGTTGCAGTAGGCCGTTGGTGGGGCTCTACTGTTGTTGTTGTCTCTGCTGGTGTTGTTGTTGCCGATGTGGGCGGCGGGCCTAAGATAGGGCGGCCCCCGCTGTTGTCGATGCTGGATGTCGTCGTGCGGTGGGCCTATATGAGGGCGGCCCCCGCTGTAATTACTGCTTCTGATTGTTGCGCGCCCTGATGCTTGTTGTTGCTTGTTGTTGCTGTTGCGGTTTATGGTGGTGGGCCTATGTGAAGGCGGCCCCCGCTGTTGTTGTTGCTGGATATCCAGGAATATTGTTGTGGCTGCTGCTACTGCTGCTAATGATGTGGTTGTTGTTGTGATTTCTTTGACTGTTGTTTTGTGAACTTCTTCTGTTTGTTGGTTTGTTTGTTTTCGCTATTTATTATCGCCAAGTTGTTATTTTTGTTGTGGTTTTTGTAGTTTAATTTTGTAGCTTTATTTTGTTTTTATATTTTTTTTTTTTTGTTTATTTATTTTGTTATCTATGTTTATGCTTTACTAGCAAGTCTTTTACAGCACCGCACGCTATGCACTTTTAATTATAAATTTGATTAAGGTGGTAAGCTTTTTGTAGTTCGCTAAGCAAGACAATTTTTGAATGAGCAGAATCGCTTTGCTCTTGGTTAAACATCTTGTAGGCATACTGACTTTAAAAATGCATCATAACTTTAGATTTATATTAATTTCTTAAAGGTTGTTGTTAACGGTTTGAAGACAAGTCGGTTCATAGTTTACAGATTTTTTTTTTTTTAAATAGGTTTTAGGCCGAATGCTAAAACTATTCAGATTCAATGGCAATTCTATACGACAGCATTCAACCGCCAATATACGTTCAAAAACCTCGGGAAAGGCATCAATCGACGCGTTCCGATCTCTGCACCAACAATCCGAAGGCGGGAATCAAATAATTTGTCTCAGTGAAAAGCCATTAGCAAAAAACTCAAAATGCGCTAGGTCCGATCCCAAATAGGCGGCTTCATCCAAGGTATTTATGTGCACAACACCTTTTCGCGTAGGCGGCCTTTGGCCGCCTTTGAAAAGAATAACCCTTAGCCGGTCCAACCCCCGGCTACGCGGTCCACAATATTTTTGAGCAGGACACACTTTTTGCACTTTTTGGTACACCCTAATCTGTGATTACAACAACCACATGAAAATGACGAAAAATTTTCAACTTTGATTGCAAATATCTCTAAACAGACACAAAATATAGAACTTCCGCCCCCGGACCATCGACATGAAGGTCAAAACCCGTCGCCCGATACACCCCCCGAGACTCTCGGACGCACATCAGCAGCACGTGCCGTCGTACAGAATTGCCGATTCCATAGCTCAATTTAAACTTGATTCAGAATGCTTTCATAAAAGTGAGCTGCGTATTTAATTCGAAAAGAAGTAATTTTCTAAACGAGTTACAGTATCAAAAAACTATACAAACTAGATAACGTTTTTGTGAAATTATTGTTAAAAATACCCCCTTCCCAAGTTCTTAAATGCCAAAATAGCAAGGCCAAATCCATTTAATGAAAAGATTTCACTTTATATAATGATTTTATAAGTCAGGGTGCCACTACAAACATTTTTCTCACAGGATTTTTCTCCAACCTTTTTTTGCCAAAAAGATTAAGCAAATATCACTCTTATGGGGTATTTTTGCCTCCTAAATAGGTTGCTTTGATTGTTAAAAAAAAAGTGCAACGCCTTTACAAAGATTTGGCAGAACAAATATGTTGAAACCACTTGTTCTTTATGAATTTTGCTTTTCTCCTTTATTTTTGCTACACGACACACAATCTCAACGACGAGACACACACGTACGCAAGCGATTTTAGAGTTTCCTCGAGAATATTTAACAATTTAATTGTACACGTATTTCGGTAGCGATAGTAATCGTCACTGTATTTTTAGGATAAATCTTAAATATTTTCTTTTCAACGCAAGTTGATTATTTTATGCAGAAACAAAAGCCGCTACGTTTCGTTTCAGCATTGACACATTCGCGAATTTTTAATTTTTTTTTTGTTTTACGCGCACGACCGCTCGGTTCAAATCAGGTATACTTTTTGAATTGGTCGAATGCCGGTGACGCTGCTATGCCCAAAATTATTCACTTAACGCGACTGCGCAATGGAAAAGTTCCGTTGCCCGTTGACGTGGCGTGATTATTGCCAGGTGGAACATTCTGATTGGTCGTTACCTTCAGATGATTGCTATGAACGGATTGAACCATTTGGTGCTGCCACCTCAGCAAAAATCACGCACTTTCCCGTAGCTAAACGTCAAACCGGAAGGTGAATCAAAACTGTCACCCAACCAACCGCATTGAACCAAATAACAATTACTATCAATTGAAAGTAAACCATAACAGGCCTGCTTCGCTTCGAAGACCGGTCGATGAAGCGAACAGGAAAAAGGTTTACTTGCAAGGAAGCCATTTCTGGGTAAAAAACGTGGGGCACGACTCACCCCTAGATAAGAGTATCTAGTTCTACCACGAGCTAGCCGGGCAAGAAGATCCGCCAGTAAAGGAAAATTTTTGAAGTATTTTGTTTCATAGTTTAGTAGGCTTTGCGGCAAATGGAATTCGATATAGTGGTTTTGCCCCCACAGAAATAGGCTAGAGAAAAAACGGAGAAGTTTTTGTTTCCTAGTTAAACGCTTTGCGGCTATAGACATTTTGATATCGGAGAACGCGTCAAAACTCCGAGGCAAACGGAGAATTTATTTTGGGTTCCTAGTTACAATGCTTCGCGGCTGTAGACATTTTAATAAAGGAGAACTCGTCAAAACTCCGAAAATTTTTGATTCTAGTGGTTTCACCCCCACAAAAAGGTTTAGCAAAAAATAGCCGGAGAAGCTTGTTCCATGAAAAAAAACTTTTCACCCGGTAGACATTTTAATTAAGGAGAACTCGTCAAAACTCCGAAAGACAATCCGCATAACCGAGGATTGCCAGGTTATCCACTACTTCCGATGGAAGCGTATGTAAATACCCTATTAAGTCAATGCTCGGGGAGGATACTGGGCGAGTTGTCCCCGACCGCCAAAACGCCCAGGTACGGTTCCAAATGTCAAAATGTATATATGTAAAAAAAAAATCAAAATTGTTATTGCGGGCGAATATCCGAAGCGTGAAAGCGACCTATCAGTTTCCCTGTCAGGTCCTCTAGATCGTACAACGCATTGCCTACTTTTCGACGAACTCGGCACTTGAGGTATTTTTGCAAGAATTTGGCGTTTATACCTTGTTTGAAGTTACTCAAAGCAAAATTTTTCCTAAAAACCTCCTGACCTTCCCTATAGTTAACTTGCCTAGAGCGTTGGTTATAAACGTTGTTTCCCCTATCCTTCGCCTGATCTGAATTCTTACGAATTTGCTCGCGAATATTTGACAACTTGTCAGCCTTAGCTACTATTGGGATTTCATCTTGCTTAAGAGTGCCGAGTTTATTTAATAAGTTATATGCCGATGCATGCTGAATCATGTTCTGACCATATAATGCAAAGTATGGAGAGCACTGAATTGCGGTATGAAAGTCACTTCTTAAAACTGCTAAAATTTCGGGTATATGTTTGTCCCAGTCAGTATGGTCCTGTTTATCCTTCAGAAAAACTCTTATTTTTGAAACAATTTCTCGGTTTACTCGCTCCGACGCGTTAGCCTGCGGGGAGTATAGCCCTGTCTTAATGTGGGTTACACCGTAACTATCTAGAAATTGCTTCATCTCCTTTGAGATAAACTGTTTACCGTTATCGCTGTGGATATACTGCGGGACCCCTACCGCTGAAAAAATTTCAGAAGTGAAGTAATTTATAACGTTTACCGTCGTCGCTCTCTGCATGGGCTTCAACCATACATACTTTTTAAAATGGTCCAATATAATAAAAAGAAATTGATTTCGTCGCTTCGATCTTGGATAAGGTCCAAGGAAGTCGCAATAAAACCGCTGAAATGGCCTTTCCGAGGTGAAGGTATTCGCTATAGGTGGTCTTGCCTGTTGATTTGTTGCCTTCACGGCTTTGCAAATGTCGCACCTGCTTACGTACTGCCGGACGTCCTTAGCTTGGTTTGGCCAGAAGTATTTCTGTCGTACACGCTCCAAAGTTTTCTGCCACCCGCCGTGGTAGCTCCTATTCGCATCATGCGCACGTCGTATCGCCTCCTCGATTATTCCGCCCGGTAGCCACAAACGCCCTAGCGAATCCTCCTCATCCTCCACACCTTTACGAAATTTGACCCTTTTTAACACTATGCCTTCGCTTACACGCAAATCCGGTAGTGCCTCTTCGTTATCTAATATAGTTCGGATTAGATCCGAGTATTCGGCACTTCTAAATTCAGATGACTCTAAGTCTATTTCACGAGGTGTGTTCGGATAGGTCAGTGCGTCTACATCAAAGCGCGATAAGGCATCCGGTACGATATTCAAGGTCCCCTTGCGATGTTCCATTTTAAAGTTATATCTTTGGAGCAGAAGCGACCACCTAGCCAACCTACCACTCAAATCTTTCTGAGTCATCAACCACTTGAGACTCGAATGGTCTGTAATGATTCGAAAACGTTTGACACTGACTATGGCTGCTAGGCATTCCAGCTCGGTCACGGTATAATTGCGCTGAGCATTGTTTAGTTTCTTTGAAACGAACGCTATTGGATGCTCAGCGCCCTCGTCGTCGACCTGGAATAGTACCCCACCCACGCCTATTTTGGACGCATCGCACTGAATGGCAAATTCCCTAGAAAAATCGGGTTGGGCCAAGACAGGAGCGGAGCTCAAGGCTACCTTCAGCTTTTCAAAGGCCTCTATTGCCTCTGGGGTAAGTTTGAATGGTCCTGGCTTTTTACGGAGGCAATCGGTCAAAGGGCCTGCTAAATCAGCAAAATTTGTAATAAACGCCCTATGCCAATTCGCCATACCCACAAACCTACGCACCTGCCGAGGAGACTTCGGGATTGGAAAGGTTTTAACTGCCTCAATCTTCCCTGGGTCTACCTTCAAACACCCGCTACCTATCAAGTATCCCAAAAAGCGAATCTCCTTCTGGCAAAACTTGTTCTTCTTCACGTTGATTGTCAGGCACGCATCCCTCAAACAATTCGCAACTTCCGCCAGCAACTTTAGGTGGTCTTCAAAGTTAGTGCTGCATACCATTAGATCATCCAGGTAGACGAAGACATTCTCACGCAACCGCGAGGGAATTGCCTTGTCCATCAGGCGGCTCATTGTCTGCGGTCCATTGCATAGCCCAAACGGCATCACTTTAAAGTGGTACAGAGGCTTTCCCGGAACTGCGAAGGCTGTCTTCTCCTTTGAAGACTCAGTCAGCTTGATCTGAAAAAACGCATCCTTCAGGTCAATACCACTAATAAAGTGAGTGTCCTTTAACCTGCTCAATAAACCGTTGATGTGGGGCAGCGGGTAGGAATCCTTTTTAGTTGCCGCGTTGACCTTCCTGGAATCTATGCAGAGCCTGACCTTCCCTGGCTTCCGAACTAGAACAACTGGACTACACCAAGGCGAGTTTGACTCTTCTATAACTCCCATTTCGAGCAGCCTATCTATTCCGCTAAAAGCTTCGGCTTGCCTCGGTGGCGAAAGAGGAAAATGTTTACTTTTGATTGGGACTGCATCACCAGTATCAATGTGATGTTCAACTAGCTTTGTTTGCCCCAGACCTATCTTCTCAAACGACGGGAACATATCTACTACCCTCTGCAGTTTGGCCTTCTGGGTTTGTGTCAACTCATGGAAGTTATGTCCCTCCTCCTTTTCATCGATACCCTCTAGACATGCTATACTCGGAAATATTTCGGGAGCTAACGCAAACGCTCTCCAGAAGTCAACTCCGAAATAGGCTTCTTGAATAAGGGAAGGAACAAGATAAAACCGAATAGTTTTGGTAGTATTTTTAAAAGTCACTGGTAAGGAGATAGAACCTACTATTTTCTGTTTTCCACCGCCCGCAGTATACACGAAAGCCTGTAGTGGGTGGTACTTAAGCCCATTTGCATCCAAAAACTTTTGACAATCCTTGCCGAGAATAGAAACATTCGCACCCGAGTCCAGCAATCCTACCAGAAAACTATTTTCAATTTGCACTCGCACCAGAGGCCTTTCATCCTCCGTAAGAACTAACGTGGTGCTTTGTAAAAGTTTACGCTCCTGTACTCGGCTGTTATATCTCTTCCTACATTTCAAAATATCTTCCGATACAAATGACTCTGGGTTATGAAAAATTCTCGACCTAACTAGCTCGTAATTGGTTACCCTTTGATCCAAACTAGGTGAGAGACTGGCCTGACACGCAAAATCTCTTTTCAAAGCTTTCAAAACTTTTATTGGTTTGGAAATTGCCGTTGATGACCTCGGACTATCGGAATCAGAACCGTCTGTACTGTCAGGAAAAGTTACAACAGAGTGCCACTGCTCCTTGGAAGCTCAACACTGCCTTGGAACTCCCCGCTCGCGAGGGACCTACCACTTGGTTCAGTACTCGAGGCGACTCCTTGAGCACTGGCTGATATGGGGGCTATGGCACCGAACGAGTTTCCCCCATCTTCTCGCTCGGATATTGGTTTCCCTGCCGGCGATGGTCCTTTGGACATTTTGGGGTAAACACGCCTCTATGCCCGCACTTATAGCAGAAGGGACTCCTAATGGGTTCCTCACAATAAATATACGAATGCCCCATGGCCTGACAATTCCAACATTGAATTCCGGAATAATCCGGTTTTCTATTGCGCCGGTACTCCAACGCCTCTATCTGCGGGTCAGCTTCGCAATCCTCGCCTTCCATCCTCATGTCCGGTGTTATCGTGCGGGCCTCGTTGACCTGACGTCCATGGTAAGTGGCTCCCAATATTTTGCTTTCTTTCAGAACTTGTTCTCCTTTTCGTGCTATGTCGCGTAAATCATGCAATGTCCTGGCATCCGCATTGAAGAGCATTAGCTTAAGGCTACTGTTGACGTTTCTCTTTATAATGTCAATCAGGAGGACCTCTGACATCGGCTCTCTAAGGCGCGCGTTTAGTGCTACTATGTCAGTGTGGAACACGTCGTATGACTCACTCAGCTTCTGCTTACGCATTGAGATTTCCATCATAATCTCGTGGTCACTTTTCAATGTTCCAAACTCACGCTTCAGGGAATAGCACAAAAAGGGATAATTCGCGGTTGGATTCTGCTTTGTGAACAGCCAATACCATTCTTCCGCCCGTCCTGACAAAAAGAGATGAAAACTCGCCATAAGTTGGTCGCTAGAGCATTGAGTCCGCTCACATAGGGTGTCCAACTTAAACAAAAAATCAGCAACGCTTCCAGTACCATCGAAGGAAATCTTCCAATCCTGTGGTTTCACTGCCACGCTATTCGAAACGATGTTGGCCTGGTTACTAACGAATGTCGGGGCTTGGTTCCTTTCCTCCCTATTGGTGTTCCTGGTATAGGTCGCACTACCCTGCGACGATGTTACTGCGGCGTTGAGTAAGTCCATGTTCTCCCTGATCGTCCTCATTTCGTTCCGCATCTCCTCCTGCGATGTCCTGAACAGCTGATGCAGCACGTTCACCCACGAATCTACAGGAGGGACCTCGGCATTGTTCCTTTGCGTAGTGATCCTATCACCTAAAGTGTCAGGAGGTATACGGTCTTGAACCGAAGCTCTAGCTTCCCCCTGTATACCTGTTAACACGCCAGTTGAAGGGTCAAAAATATTTTGCATTGGATCTGCTGCCATGGACGAGTCAAGGATATTAGTACTAGCTGGTCTATCCATTTTATGGTTGGAAGCAGGATTCAACACTATCCTGGTCGGATCTCCCTCGCCCGGACTACCTATTGGAGAATGCAGTACCAGAGGCCGATTGGTGGGTTGCTTCGGAAGCGCCCCTCTACCCTGACCTCTAGGCTTGCCCCCACTTCCTCGTACAGAGTTCCTAGTAGTCATGCGTTCAGCCGACTGATCCATATTGAGAAAAAAACAAAAATCCCCCAACCACGTTAGATTAACAAGAAAAATATCAAAAAAGTATTCGGTTACAAGGGGCGGTTGGAAGGTATAACAAGTCAAGATTCACTCCCCCCACCCTATAATACCGACGATTGAAAAGCTTTGAAAAATAAAAATTGAATTAATGCAAATTTTCCTAACCGATATTTGCATCAACTGATTACCGCGGATATGTCAAAAAAAATAAATATATACATATAAATATACATATGCTGAAAGAAATAGATTATTAGTATATACACGTGTTTAAATGTAATATGTAAAAAGCAAAAACGGTATAAAGTTTGGCAAAAGCTAGTTGTGTATTTATATATTGAATGGGAATGCTGACATCCCATCATTAGAAGGCATAGGCATAACAAAAAAACCGAAATAACACTAGACAAGGACATTCTTCCAGGTACACCTACCGCAATGCAGGGGTGGTTGTAAGACACCTCGCCCTGAGACATGTTGGTGTACCGTGGCGAAAATTGGCAAAATTTTTAAACTTATTTGGACTCCAGTACTCCGGACCGCAATGCAGGGGCTGCTAATGGCTGCCTCCCTGAGAGTGGTCGGAGCGCTGGACACCAGCGATCAAAACGTCAAAACTTTATTTAAATTTTTTTTTGAAACACCCCTCCTCAACCACGCCGCAATGAAAGGATGCGGTTGGGTACCGCTTTTCCCCAGACTTGCGCAGTTTAAAAGGGGTGGATATGGGGTCCCTACTCCTCCTCCCGCAATGCAGGGGCTGCTAAGGGCTGCCTCCCTGAGACTGGTTGGAGAAGTAAGGATCACTACAAAAAAAAATGCATACAACAAAAAAACGAAGACAAAACAAAACATCACGTTCGGCAAAAACATAAATATGAATAATCCCAAAAGAAAACTAAACCCCACTTAGCGGACATATTATTTTTCCCGAAGCCGACATCGGACAACAGACCCGGGACAAAAAAAAAATGTACATTACAAAAAAAACTAAGTGCGTTTAGCACTACCTCACCGGGTGAAATGAAAACTTCCGGTGGACATGACGTTCAGTCTCGTGGAGCCCTTGGCTACCGAACACGAAGACCCATCCGGACAACGCGGGGAAATGCAAAACCGCGCAAAACAACTTTTAAAACAACATCCGGTTAAAACACCGGATGCCACGGACAGACCGTTGACATTCAAAATACAAAAACTCAAATAAAACGGAAAATCAAATAAATTCAAAAGAAACGGGCAACTAAAATATTTAAAATGAAAATCAAAATTCAAAAATAACCAAAAGCGAAACTAACTCAAATATAAATTTAAAAATAACCGAAAATGAAAACGAAATTAAAACTGAAATTACGAACGGAAAAAGGAAAACAAAGATAAATTTAAATTAATCGGAAAAGAAACCCTGAAAATTAAAAAAAACGAACCGGAAATGACCGGTTAAAATGCTGAAAAAAAGGAATAATAAAAAAAAAAGAGGCCGAACATTATAAGGGGGCGCCGCGGGTGTTGTTGCGACGCCCGGTGCTTGGCCCACCCTCATCCATGGCCATCGACGCACCTGGTTTCGATGGCCCCTTACCTGTAAACCTATATGCCTTCTAATGAATGAGGAACGTCAACATTCCCACTTTATAACAATTTATTCAAGGTTCATTACATTAACAAAATATCTCAACGTAACTTATTTTATAACTACCCTTACATAAGTCACACCTTTTGGTTTACTATTCTAGAAAAATCCCCATTTTAATTTTATTTTATTTGTTTCTTATTTCTTCTTCTTATCTTGTCAATCAATTGTTATTAACATCTTTTACCTTTCTTTTATTTCATTATGATTATTGTACTTATTTATTTACATGCTTTGTGTTTAGAGGTTCATTTAGTGTAGAGTATATTGTTATTGTTATATTATATTGTTATTTTATTAGTTATTTGGGGCCTTTAGTGTTTTATCATTTATATTAAGTTTACGTTATTAAGTTATATTGATTAAGTAGCTTGTTTTATATTATTTAATTTTACTTTACTTTACTTGATATTGTTTTATTGGATTTCATTTCCAGATAGTTTATATGATTTAGCTTATTTTATTTTAATTAATAATTTTTTTTTTGTTTTCTTATTTGTTATAATAATATTTATTAATACATTTCTTAAATTTTTTTTTTTTGTTTCTTATTAATTCAACTGGCATATTTTTGTTTTTAAATTCAACGCAAATTTAGTATTTAAAACAAGCCAATCAAAATTAATAATAAACAAACATTATTTTAGTAAATGTATTTTTGCTTAAAATATAAAAGATCGTATGCTTTTACGTTACTATATTGTAAAAATAAGTCATTTATGCAGTAGATATATATATATATGAATGTGTAAAAAATTATGCATTGAGCTTATAAATGTGGAGGCTTTGAATATGCTTATTTACACATAGGTATACAAACATTTAGGTGCATTTGAAAAATTGTGTAAATGCATAAAGTAATTATTCAAGCAAATAGAGTTTAAGAAATATTTATGCTTGTACATACATTTAAGTGGAAGGGCTTTCAAAGTAACATACATTTTAATTCGTAAATCAATTAATAAACAAAAATCAAATTACACTTTCCCTCCTTAATTTATTAAAAAAAAACTTTTCTTTATGTTTTCTTGGTTTAAGTTTTAGTATAGTCTACCTTTCATTTTTCCTCCTTTTAGAGGACTATATAAAAAAAAACTACTACTGCTAAAACTACATCTATATTAGGTTGATCTCACCCATTTGTTGCAGTAGGCCGTTGGTGGGGCTCTACTGTTGTTGTTGTCTCTGCTGGTGTTGTTGTTGCCGATGTGGGCGGCGGGCCTAAGATAGGGCGGCCCCCGCTGTTGTCGATGCTGGATGTCGTCGTGCGGTGGGCCTATATGAGGGCGGCCCCCGCTGTAATTACTGCTGCTGATTGTTGCGCGCCCTGATGCGCGTTGTTGCTGTTGCGGTTTATGGTGGTGGGCCTATGTGAAGGCGGCCCCCGCTGTTGTTGTTGCTGGATATCCAGGAATATTGTTGTGGCTGCTGCTACTGCTGCTAATGATGTGGTTGTTGTTGTGATTTCTTTGACTGTTGTTTTGTGAACTTCTTCTGTTTGTTTTAGCTATTTATTATGGCCAAGTTGTTATTTTTGTTGTGGTTTTTGTAGTTTAATTTTGTAGCTTTATTTTGTTTTTATATTTTTTATTTTTTTTTTTTATTTATTTTGTTATCTATGTCTATGCTTTACTAGCAAGTCTTTTACAGCACCGCACGCTATGCACTTTTAATTATAAATTTGATTAAGGTGGTAAGCTTTTTGTAGTTCGCTAAGCAAGACAATTTTTGAATGAGCAGAATCGCTTTGCTCTTTGTTAAACATCTTGTAGGCATACTGACTTTAAAAATGCATCATAACTTTAGATTTATATTAATTTCTTAAAGGTTGTTGTTTACGGTTTGAAGACAAGTCGGTTCATAGTTTACATAGTTTACAGATTTTTTTTTTTTAAA
Source organism: Merzomyia westermanni (assembly GCA_949987695.1). Lineage (NCBI taxonomy): Eukaryota > Metazoa > Arthropoda > Insecta > Diptera > Tephritidae > Merzomyia > Merzomyia westermanni. Next base: position 123,038,238 of record OX465288.1, on the reverse strand, counting down.
ATAGGTTTTAGGCCGAATGCTAAAACTATTCAGATTCAATGGCAATTCTATACGACAGCATTCAACCGCCAATATACGTTCAAAAATCTCGGGAAAGGCATCAATCGACGCGTTCCGATCTCTGCACCAACAATCCGAAGGCGGGAATCAAATAATTTGTCTCAGTGAAAAGCCATTAGCAAAAAACTCAAAATGCGCTAGGTCCGATCCCACATAGGCGGCTTCATCCAAGGTATTTATGTGCACAACACCTTTTCGCGTAGGCGGCCTTTGGCCGCCTTTGAAAAGAATAACCCTTAGCCGGTCCAACCCCCGGCTACGCGGTCCACAATATTTTTGAGCAGGACACACTTTTTGCACTTTTTGGTACACCCTAATCTGTGATTACAACAACCACATGAAAATGACGAAAAATTTTCAACTTTGATTGCAAATATCTCTAAACAGACACAAAATATAGAACTTCCGCCCCCGGACCATCGACATGAAGGTCAAAACCCGTCGCCCGATACACCCCCCGAGACTCTCGGACGCACATCAGCAGCACGTGCCGTCGTACAGAATTGCCGATTCCATAGCTCAATTTAAACTTGATTCAGAATGCTTTCATAAAAGTGAGCTGCGTATTTAATTCGAAAAGAAGTAATTTTCTAAACGAGTTACAGTATCAAAAAACTATACAAACTAGATAACGTTTTTGTGAAATTATTGTTAAAAATACCCCCTTCCCAAGTTCTTAAATGCCAAAATAGCAAGGCCAAATCCATTTAATGAAAAGATTTCACTTTATATAATGATTTTATAAGTCAGGGTGCCACTACAAACATTTTTCTCACAGGATTTTTCTCCAACCGTTTTTTGCCAAAAACGAGACACACACGTACGCAAGCGATTTTAGAGTTTCCTCGAGAATATTTAACAATTCAATTGTACACGTATTTCGGTAGCGATAGTAATCGTCACTGTATTTTTAGGATAAATCTTAAATATTTTCTTTTCAACGCAAGTTGATCATTTTATGCAGAAACAAAAGCCGCTACGTTTCGTTTCAGCATTGACACATTCGCGAATTTTTTATTTTTTTTTTGTTTAACGCGCACGACCGCTCGGTTCAAATCAGGTATACTTTTTGAATTGGTCGAATGCCGGTGACGCTGCTATGCCCAAAATTATTCACTTAACGCGACTGCGCAATGGAAAAGTTCCGTTGCCCGTTGACGTGGCGTGATTATTGCCAGGTGGAACATTCTGATTGGTCGTTACCTTCAGATGATTGCTATGAACGGATTGAACCATTTGGTGCTGCCACCTCAGCAAAAATCACGCACTTTCCCGTAGCTAAACGTCAAACCGGAAGGTGAATCAAAACTGTCACCCAACCAACCGCATTGAACCAAATAACAATTACTATCAATTGAAAGTAAACCATAACAAAGTACATACATCCAGCAACGAGATTTTCTCGAATTTTTAATGATTCTCTCACGCTGAGAGATGAATGCAAATTTTTACACTTACGCTAAATTTTGCAAAAAGTGGCAAGCTTGAGCGTCAGCTGATCACCACAGTGCAGCAGACAAACAAAATTGCAATATTGTGAGCATGATACAATAATACAGGTCGTGTTAATGGACCAGCTGATTTTTACTTTTGGCTCGAATTTTGACATTACACTCATTTCTCAGTACGATTTTGACGTTAAACTCACAAATTACAAAAACAAAATATATGGAAAATTCTTGTGTGTTTGTATGTTTGTCGAGCTGCTACGACCTTTTGTAGTTCGATCATGATTGTGAGAATAAAATTATTTTTTGCATTTTAGAGTGCTATATTTTAACTAAACTATGCACAAAAATTAGAAACATACGCAAATTATCCAGCAAGAATTCGTAACTTCTCCCAAAATCAAATGTCATATTGCTCTCTCAATTTCCTCTCACTTGCAATTTTTTTAGACATCACAAAATCGATAAAGAGACAAATCATGATCATTCGTAACAATTTGTAACAATTATTTGCATCACGAACGGACCTATTCTAACTAAGACAGTGAACTTAATGCTAGCATTTTAGCGTTGAAAATACGGCGGCAATTCGACGTGATGTGCAACTTGAAGACTATGTTACGGATAGGATATGACGCTTTTCAGAGCTCAAGTTTCAAATATCCTAGTCCTCTTTACTTCAAGTAAATTCTTTTGAGGAACAGTTAAGTAATTGGGGACGAGCCGAAGGGTTTCTAGTGATAGTGCCAGATCGCAGTGGACCCATATTCGGCAAAGGATTGTAACCAACGGTTATTCCACAACGACAGCTGGTTCTACGTATCATGATGTTGATACGAGAGTGAGGAGCAAGCCATCTACTCAGACGATGACAACATTTAATAAGTAAGGAAGTCTAAGTTCGGGTGGAACCGAACATTATATACCTAGTAGTGATCCATTATGGCATCCCAATTTACGTAAGCCTATTTTAATACTTTTCAGTTTGTATTATAAAGCCAGCCACACCAAATTTTATCGTTATAGGTGTATTATGTACTGAATAATCATTTTTATACCTAGTAGTGCTACGCACACAAGGTATATTAACTTCATTCGCCAAACGGTAGTATGTTACGGTATAAACGGATCGAGATAGATATTGACTTATATATATCAAAATGTTCAGGAAAAAAAAAATTTACTGACTAAGCCATCTACGTCCGTCCGTCTGTCAATACAAATTTGGTATGCTGGTTCCTTGGCACCCATCTCCGAGCGCTATTTAAAATAGGCAAAATCGGATGATAGCCACGGCCACTTTTTATACATAGAATATTTCGAAAATACAAAAAAAGGGATTATTGAGTACATAGTACACTTATAAGGATAAACTTTGGTGTGTACATTAACGTTAAGGCAGAAAATAAGTTAAGTGCCACGCCCAATTTTATGCGAAAGATATTGAAAAGAATCATAGATATATTTAATAGGCAATAACTTTGCGTACAATAATTTTATATCATTTCTATTTCACTTCCAAAGTGTCCGTGAACGAAGAAAGTCAAAAAAAGATATATTATCGAAAATGGGCCAGGCCCCCCCCCTTTTATAGTGGATTATTCCGCAAAACTTTTGATGCCATAACTACGGCAAAAATTGATTTATCGAAACGATATTTGGCAAAAATGTATAATATATATCGTGTTATAACGGTTAATTAGCGGAGTGCAAAAATCAGCTTTTCAATAATCCGAAAAGGTTTTACAGTTTTGTTAACTCAAAAACCTTGGGATTTCCATCTTCTTTCTCTTTTGTATGTAAGAATGCCAACTCAGATCACGATATTGCAGAATTCTTCAAGTCTGCCTATTCATCTAAAAGTTATCAAGCTGGTCCATATCCCTATAATTTGGAAGGTTCTAACTGCGTCCTCACTCCTGTTTTGGATAAAAATACTGTTCTTCAAAGCCTTCTCACACTGAAACCCACTTATTCCCCAGGCTCTGACGGTGTTCCGAGCTGCGTACTGAAGTACTGTGCTATAGATTTATCTGAACCAATCTTAAATATATATTTAAGCTATCTCTTGAATCTTCGAAATTTCCAACAATTTGGAAGCAATCGTTTATCATACCAATTCATAAAAAAGGTAGTAGGTCGAATATTGAGAACTACAGGGCATTGCTAAGCTGTCAGCTATTCCTAAAACCGTTGAGCAAATAATCACACACCACCTTCAATATCTTTGTACTTCTGTAATATCACCTTGTCAGCATGGTTTCGTGCGTCGAAGGTCAACTTACATGAGTTCACCTCACTTGTTATGAATGGATTTTTAGTTGGTAAACAAACCGATGTGATCTACACGGATTTCAGCACAGCCTTCGACTCTGTCAACCATGAACTTCTAATTCATAAGCTTGACTTACTAGGTTTTCCGAAGCTCTTATTAATATGGATTGAAAATTATATTGTAAACAGAACTCAGTAGGTTTTGTTTAAAAACACTCTTTCTAATTCGATAGAGATAATATCTGGTGAGCCCCGGGTTAGTCACTTGGGTCCTTTACTTTTTACCCTGTTCATCAATCTCCCTCTATCTCTATGGCGCGATATACAACAGGTATATCATCATAAACCTCCTAAGAGATTTTTGCGCCAAGCTTCTCTTCCAATTTGTGGTGTGCCGATTTGAATTTTCCCTACAAATTGGTGGGACCTACAGTTTTTTGCCGACTCCGAACGGCATCTACAAAGGAGACGAATTTTTGCTGAGAAGCCTGTCATGGCAGAAATACACTCGGAGAGTTTGCCAAACCACTGCCGAGGGGCGACCCCGTTTTGAAAAACTTTTTTCAAATCACTTTTGATGTTACCTGTACCAGGGCTCGAACCATGGACCTTCGGTGTGGTAGGCCGGCAACACTACCTTCACACCACGGCGGCCGCCTGTTCATCAATGACTCACCTCAAATTAGCTCTCATTCTCGAACTCTTATGTACGCGGATGCCGTGAAAGTTTATCTTATTCACCAACCATCTAGTTGGGATCTCCTACATGCCGACTTGGACTCATTTCTGGGCTGGTGTCGCCCGATACACCCCCCGAGACTCTCGGACGCACATCAGCAGCACGTGCCGTCGTACAGAATTGCCGATTCCATAGCTCAATTTAAACTTGATTCAGAATGCTTTCATAAAAGTGAGCTGCGTATTTAATTCGAAAAGAAGTAATTTTCTAAACGAGTTACAGTATCAAAAAACTATACAAACTAGATAACGTTTTTGTGAAATTATTGTTAAAAATACCCCCTTCCCAAGTTCTTAAATGCCAAAATAGCAAGGCCAAATCCATTTAATGAAAAGATTTCACTTTATATAATGATTTTATAAGTCAGGGTGCCACTACAAACATTTTTCTCACAGGATTTTTCTCCAACCGTTTTTTGCCAAAAACGAGACACACACGTACGCAAGCGATTTTAGAGTTTCCTCGAGAATATTTAACAATTCAATTGTACACGTATTTCGGTAGCGATAGTAATCGTCACTGTATTTTTAGGATAAATCTTAAATATTTTCTTTTCAACGCAAGTTGATCATTTTATGCAGAAACAAAAGCCGCTACGTTTCGTTTCAGCATTGACACATTCGCGAATTTTTTACTTTTTTTTTGTTTAACGCGCACGACCGCTCGGTTCAAATCAGGTATACTTTTTGAATTGGTCGAATGCCGGTGACGCTGCTATGCCCAAAATTATTCACTTAACGCGACTGCGCAATGGAAAAGTTCCGTTGCCCGTTGACGTGGCGTGATTATTGCCAGGTGGAACATTCTGATTGGTCGTTACCTTCAGATGATTGCTATGAACGGATTGAACCATTTGGTGCTGCCACCTCAGCAAAAATCACGCACTTTCCCGTAGCTAAACGTCAAACCGGAAGGTGAATCAAAACTGTCACCCAACCAACCGCATTGAACCAAATAACAATTACTATCAATTGAAAGTAAACCATAACAAAGTACATACATCCAGCAACGAGATTTTCTCGAATTTTTAATGATTCTCTCACGCTGAGAGATGAATGCAAATTTTTACACTTACGCTAAATTTTGCAAAAAGTGGCAAGCTTGAGCGTCAGCTGATCACCACAGTGCAGCAGACAAACAAAATTGCAATATTGTGAGCATGATACAATAATACAGGTCGTGTTAATGGACCAGCTGATTTTTACTTTTGGCTCGAATTTTGACATTACACTCATTTCTCAGTACGATTTTGACGTTAAACTCACAAATTACAAAAACAAAATATATGGAAAATTCTTGTGTGTTTGTATGTTTGTCGAGCTGCTACGACCTTTTGTAGTTCGATCATGATTGTGAGAATAAAATTATTTTTTGCATTTTAGAGTGCTATATTTTAACTAAACTATGCACAAAAATTAGAAACATACGCAAATTATCCAGCAAGAATTCGTAACTTCTCCCAAAATCAAATGTCATATTGCTCTCTCAATTTCCTCTCACTTGCAATTTTTTTAGACATCACAAAATCGATAAAGAGACAAATCATGATCATTCGTAACAATTTGTAACAATTATTTGCATCACGAACGGACCTATTCTAACTAAGACAGTGAACTTAATGCTAGCATTTTAGCGTTGAAAATACGGCGGCAATTCGACGTGATGTGCAACTTGAAGACTATGTTACGGATAGGATATGACGCTTTTCAGAGCTCAAGTTTCAAATATCCTAGTCCTCTTTACTTCAAGTAAATTCTTTTGAGGAACAGTTAAGTAATTGGGGACGAGCCGAAGGGTTTCTAGTGATAGTGCCAGATCGCAGTGGACCCATATTCGGCAAAGGATTGTAACCAACGGTTATTCCACAACGACAGCTGGTTCTACGTATCATGATGTTGATACGAGAGTGAGGAGCAAGCCATCTACTCAGACGATGACAACATTTAATAAGTAAGGAAGTCTAAGTTCGGGTGGAACCGAACATTATATACCTAGTAGTGATCCATTATGGCATCCCAATTTACGTAAGCCTATTTTAATACTTTTCAGTTTGTATTATAAAGCCAGCCACACCAAATTTTATCGTTATAGGTGTATTAGGTACTGAATAATCATTTTTATACCTAGTAGTGCTACGCACACAAGGTATATTAACTTCATTCGCCAAACGGTAGTATGTTACGGTATAAACGGATCGAGATAGATATTGACTTATATATATCAAAATGTTCAGGAAAAAAAAAATTTACTGACTAAGCCATCTACGTCCGTCCGTCTGTCAATACAAATTTGGTATGCAGGTTCCTTGGCACCCATCTCCGAGCGCTATTTAAAATAGGCAAAATCGGATGATAGCCACGGCCACTTTTTATATATAGAATATTTCGAAAATACAAAAAAAGGGATTATTGAGTACATAGTACACTTATAAGGATAAACTTTGGTGTGTACATTAACGTTAAGGCAGAAAATAAGTTAAGTGCCACGCCCAATTTTATGCGAAAGATATTGAAAAGAATCATAGATATATTTAATAGGCAATAACTTTGCGTACAATAATTTTATATCATTTCTATTTCACTTCCAAAGTGTCCGTGAACGAAGAAAGTCAAAAAAAGATATATTATCGAAAATGGGCCAGGCCCCCCCCCTTTTATAGTGGATTATTCCGCAAAACTTTTGATGCCATAACTACGGCAAAAATTGATTTATCGAAACGATATTTGGCAAAAATGTATAATATATATCGTGTTATAACGGTTAATTAGCGGAGTGCAAAAATCAGCTTTTCAATAATCCGAAAAGGTTTTACAGTTTTGTTAACTCAAAAACCTTGGGATTTCCATCTTCTTTCTCTTTTGTATGTAAGAATGCCAACTCAGATCACGATATTGCAGAATTCTTCAAGTCTGCCTATTCATCTAAAAGTTATCAAGCTGGTCCATATCCCTATAATTTGGAAGGTTCTAACTGCGTCCTCACTCCTGTTTTGGATAAAAATACTGTTCTTCAAAGCCTTCTCACACTGAAACCCACTTATTCCCCAGGCTCTGACGGTGTTCCGAGCTGCGTACTGAAGTACTGTGCTATAGATTTATCTGAACCAATCTTAAATATATATTTAAGCTATCTCTTGAATCTTCGAAATTTCCAACAATTTGGAAGCAATCGTTTATCATACCAATTCATAAAAAAGGTAGTAGGTCGAATATTGAGAACTACAGGGCATTGCTAAGCTGTCAGCTATTCCTAAAACCGTTGAGCAAATAATCACACACCACCTTCAATATCTTTGTACTTCTGTAATATCACCTTGTCAGCATGGTTTCGTGCGTCGAAGGTCAACTTACATGAGTTCACCTCACTTGTTATGAATGGATTTTTAGTTGGTAAACAAACCGATGTGATCTACACGGATTTCAGCACAGCCTTCGACTCTGTCAACCATGAACTTCTAATTCATAAGCTTGACTTACTAGGTTTTCCGAAGCTCTTATTAATATGGATTGAAAATTATATTGTAAACAGAACTCAGTAGGTTTTGTTTAAAAACACTCTTTCTAATTCGATAGAGATAATATCTGGTGAGCCCCGGGTTAGTCACTTGGGTCCTTTACTTTTTACCCTGTTCATCAATGACTCACCTCAAATTAGCTCTCATTCTCGAACTCTTATGTACGCGGATGCCGTGAAAGTTTATCTTATTCACCAACCATCTAGTTGGGATCTCCTACATGCCGACTTGGACTCATTTCTGGGCTGGTGCGCAGTCAATTTATTAATTTTAAACTGTTCTAAATGCAAGCTTACGACTTTCCACCAAGTGATCCCTGTCTTTGCTTCTTATTCACTAAATGGCACTCGCTTGGAACGTTTATCCACCATGTTTGATCTGGGTGTTCTTTTTGATCCTAAATTAAGTTTTTATTTGCACATTTCCTCGACCGCCAATAATGCCACGGGTGTGCTTGGGTTTGTCAAACGGTGGGCTAAGGAATTTGATGATCCGTATCTCACAAAAGTCCTATACACATCGTTGGTCCGCCCAATACTTGCTCGGGTGTTTGGTGCCCTGTGTATCAAGAGCACATAAAACGGATTGAATCTGTTCAAAAGCAATTCTTGATTTTTGCTCTACGAGGTCTTAATTGGAACACAAATATTCAGCTGCCTCCATACAGATATAGGGGTTCTCCTCATTAGTTGCCTTCTCTAGAAAATCGTAAAATTTCACTAGGCGTAATGTTCCTCCATAAGCTGATTGTCGGCCAAATTGCCACCTCTGACGTTGTTAGCCGAATAAATTTTTCCATTCCTGCCAGGACCTCCAGGCACTATGTGCCTTTTCAGTTACCTATTTGTCGTCAAAACTTTACCAAAAACAATTCTATGAATGTGTGGTGGTCGTATTATAACGACTTATATAGAGTTATCAGCTTCGAATGTTCTTTTGCATCGTCACATAACGCAATTCTGGCATGTCTTCAATTTGGCGATTTATTTTCAATATGAGGTTCACCCGTTGTTTGTGTCGCTTGAATCGTTCGAAAGAGAGGGCGGATTGAAGATATGGCCTATCTAACCATCCAGTCAGTCCTAAATATTTTAACAACGCTAAATGAATACATCGACCGAGTGAGGAGGTGGATTGGAGACACTGCCTCTCTAACCATTCCAGCGAATACCCAAAATTTCTGAGCTCAACTTTCAATAAATAAATCGAGTGAATGTTAGGGTGGATTGGAGACACGACCTCTCCAGCCATCCAGTGAATTTTCTGACATTAAATATTTCTAAGTACAACTTTAAAGGAATATATCGATCGTTTTAAAAGGTGGAAATAGGCGAAATCGCTCCACGGCCAAACCCAGTTCTTTACCATAGTTCTGAAAAATTTGTTTGTAAAATGTAGAACGCGATATTTCTATAACTATACAAGCTATATCAATAAGATCTTGCACACATAATAAGCTTTTTAAGCAAAGCTCTACCGCAAACAAATTTTGTGGATTTTGGGGAAGTAGGAGTGGCGCCGCCTACTTTTCAGCATAAAAGTTCTGCTATTTTCAAAGCCGATTGCTTGTAATTTCAACTAGATATTTCAATGAAAATTGGTTAGGTCTCAATAGTATGAAGTATACTCCTGCCAAAAATTAATCAAATCGGATAACACACAAGCAAAATGCCTCACTGCAAGGAAGAAGAGATGAGCCCATCAATAAGTATACTGAAATAATTAGGACTATGTGCTGAGTCGGTTTAGCAGGGTAGTCTAAGGAACCTTTTTATATACGAATAAATTAATTTACCACTCAGACCTTATAACAGAATTTTTTTTATTGAAAACAATCAGCTGGCTTTATAATACGAACTGAAAAGTATTAAAAAAGACCTGCAAAAATTGGGATGTCATAATAGATCATTTAATGTTCGGTTCCACCCGAACTTAGACTTCCTTACTTGTTTATTTTGTGTTTTCCAAAATATTCTATATATAAAAAGCAAGCGTGGCTATCATTCGATTTCGCACAATTAAATAGCGCTACGAGATGAGTGCCAAGGAACCTGCATTTCATTAAGATATCTCAAGTTATCATGTCTTTTTCTCCTGAACATTTTGATTTATATAAGTCAATATCTATCTCGATTCATGTATACCGTTACATACTACCGTTATTTAATTTAATTTGTTAACATATTTTTTCTGTTTGGCATTATTATGTTAATCCGATTGAGAGAAATGTCAAATTCTTCACACATTGTTGAATACTTTTGTGGGGTTTTGTTTACAACCGATTATCCTTCGAATCGATTAGCCGAATAGGAAATTTTGCACTGTTTGAATATACTCGTAGAATAGGTAATATTCGAATTTTTCTTGTACATACATATGTATTTCAAAGAATGCGTGAATGAACAAGTGAAGTGTAAAATATTCATCATGCCAACTCCTATGCTTCTCCCTGGTCCACATGTTCTCCTTGAGGGATCTGTTAGAGTTTCGTGGTCTGAAATTCCAATTCATAACAACTCGTCAGCTATCAAAAGCTCTACGAATTGCAGAATCACATTTCAGTGCAATTTGAGAACAAACTTTTTCTCAATTTGAGAAAGAGTATTTTTTGCCATACAAAAAATGCCCTTTTTGTTGAGAACGCTTTGATTCCGAAGTTAAGAAGGTGTTGAGAATCAGCCCTTGAGATTTGAAAATTACCTCAAATTGTGACCTAATGTAGCTCAAGCTTAAAGGTTTATTGGGTTAGTGTTTACGGACGAAAGTTTATTTCATTGACTCAACTTTCATTTCAATAAATTACACCGGCAAGTATTATTCGTATTTAATTCAGCTCATTTCCAACCAACACATTTCATTCCCACAGCCTTTTAAATGCCTTTATTTAGTGCACTTGCCTAAGAACGATTTTAATTGTTAATCCTGGCTAAACCACAAATTCAAAATTCACAATTAGATGCTCCAAGAGCAGCGACTCGTCATTCATGGTAGGCCATTAGGCCGCTGACGCTTTCAGCGATTAGCAAAGAAAATTATAGATTCAATCTAATTAGAAAACACTCTTGATTTGCAAAGCTCAATAGCATTGGTTCAGTTGGATTGTACTTTCTCGTCCTGCTTGTGTGCGGTGGCTTGCTGTAAGCTTTATAGGTTTAATTTCGGTAGGTTGTGGTTATGTTGCGCGGCAAGATAAAATAAACCAGCTAAGTTTAGATATACTCTTTCATTGCAGAAAGTATAGCGGCAAGTGAATATTTAATTTAATTAACAACAAAACCCATTTAAATTTCTTGGCCGAGCTGGCTGTTCATTACTATGGTTGCAGCAGCATTTGGAATTTATTGTTATTGCTGTTCGCGACTAAAAATTGTCATCGCAACAGTTTGAAAGAATTGTAGGCAATTGAATGCAAATTCTAAGTTTGTTTGCATTTATTTACTAGTTTGTACTATACATACGTAGGTACCCATTTTTTAGTCTAAAGTTTAAACTTTTATATACTACATAAATGATCAAATTTGTATTCAAGTTCAATATTTTCACTGACATATTCTATATAAAATATAATAAGTTAAGGGCCGCTTACTCAATGTGTGATTAACCGCTTAACCGTACTTTATCAGAGGTTGGCCCAAAAACCGTTTACTCAATGTCTGATTACCGACCATGAGCTGATTATCTTCTGATAAAAGTTATCAAAAGGTGGACCTCTGATTATGTGCTTATCAAAAAAAAAAGGGACAGCTGAAAATAAAGTTCTGATTTTGTGATAAATTGTTTAGCTAACAAACTCTGCGGGTAATAGAGTTTAAAAATGTAATAATATCCATATAAAGACGTATCACAATCGAAATTTGTACGCCTGAGACTGTACCAAGGTAATGCCGTGCAACTTGATGGTTGATCTATGCATATGATGCCTCACATTAAATATCTTCTTCTTCCTTAAAGAAGAAGAGTTGCACTGGTCATACCATATCGCTCCCGCATCAGTCGGGCATGTACCGCAAGGGAACACCGGAGTGTACCGGGTTCATATTCGGCAAAGGTCTGGCACTGAACTGCCACTTTCGACAACACTCCCCAACACCTTCAGAGAGCGTTTTTGTCGTGAAAGCAACAACAAAACGTGGCAACCATTTGCGGCAACATTCAAAATTTGTAGTTCAATTTTTTTTTAATTGTTTTTATTTTGTCACAAAAAACCTAACGAAATACAAACTGGCTCATTTGTTTTTATCAGCCTATTTTGTATTTTGGTTGTTTTTCGTTCGTTTTTTTTTACATACATAGCTTGTCAGTTTTCACCAATTCGAAAACTGTATGTGACTATCTCTTTTGCGTAAAAACAGCTAAAAATACAAGAAAAATACGTAGTGTCATACGGGGATAAGAGATTTTTTGTGCAAAGCATCAGATTTACACCGTTAGATGTAGATGTGGGGGAACGGTACAGTTTTTTGAAAAGGGTTGCCATCTGGTGTGCTCAAAGTATACTGATTTAGATTTCTGATTAAGGTTCTGGGTCTATTTGGCAATGTATCGTGATGAGCAGCTGCGATTGCATACCAAACAGAATGTTAAGAAATGTTGCAAATACTGCATATAATCATGACCTTTTGTTTGACTATTATGCAAGAAAGTTACAGCTAATTGCAAAGAAAAACAAGGATAAGCCTTTTCTAATTGCTAAAACAGTAATATAGTGAAATTGTTTAATTTTCCAATTTCATAGAGGAGTGGTGTATGTAGCATGAATGGACGTGTTTGAGTGACGAAAAAATAACAAATAAAAATTTATTTTTTATTCAAAAAAATTTGAGTGATGATTGAAATATTATTGGTTATTCAAAAAAAATTTTAATAAAAAATAAAATTTCAATTTTTATTCAAGCTTTTGAAGTGAAAAATAACACATCAAGATAGAGCAAAATTATACCCGTATGTGCATATAGCCACAATATGTATTTATAAAGACTTTCTCGGTTATTTCTGTATAAATTGAGAGTCACTGATTTGAGTTCGGGACCATTGCTGGACAAAATAAGGCTTTTGGCGGGATTTTTTCGATGTTTTCGGGATAGTTTTAGGAACCACCGAAGTCATTTTGGTGTTGTTTCGGGACTACTTTGGAATCATTACGAGACTTTTTTGGAGTAATTCTTTTAGTAGAAGATACAAGGCTATGGTTTACAGATCGATAATTGAACCTCATTTTATATACTGTCCTACTATTTTTTTTATTATGAGAGATAGTCAAATTTACAAACTGCAAAAGCAACAAAACCGAGCTATGAGATTCATTCTTAAGAAACACACCTGTCAGAGATATGCTTGCTGATCTTAACTGGCTAAGCATTAAACAGCAACTGTTTTATTATACAATGAAATTTATTAAAAATATTATTGAGGGTACCTTGCCAGATTACTTGAGAAGTAATATAAAATATGTAAGAAATATACATTCAGTAAACACACGAAGCAAAAATAACTTTAACTTGCCCTCCTACAAAACTGAAGCAGATAAATGTAATTTATATTATAAAGGTCTAAAATGCTTCAATGAACTGCCAAATGATGTTAAATTAAGTAACGCTAAGGAATTTAAAACCAAATTGTATAATTATTGTAAAACAATGCCATTAAAGTGATGGTAGGGCTGGCTTTCTAGACATCAACGGTAGTACATGCGTGTCGAGAACTCTGCAATGCAGCGCCCACGTAGTCGAAAAGTCGCCGAAGCCTCATACTGCCACGCAGCACTCGATCAAGTCAGTGCATCGCCGTTCAGATATTGCTTATGCACTTGAAATGCGTTAACGGCCTCTAAGCACCTACATCCGGCACCTTACATGCCTTGGTAGATATGGGAGGCCAGTCCAACGCCAGCACTACATTTTGGCACTCCATAATGTTGGTACATTTATAGTCTATGTTAGATTATATAAATATTTTTAAATAGATATAAGCTAGGCTTAGAATAAGCTGTAAAAAATAAATAAATAAAAAAAAAGTCCCACAAAGATCCCTAAAATAATTCAAATATGTATCCATAAAGTCTTAATATAATCCATCAATCAATTACGAAATGGTGCTGAAAAAATCGCAAAATTATCCCTAACACTTTCCCGAAATCACCCTGAAAACCACCTAGTAGAGTCTAAGTAGCCTTATGTTGTGCAGCAATGATCCCGAAATTGAATCAAATAAACTCAGTGCATCTCAATTTATACAGAAATAACCAAAAAAATCTTTACAAATATGCATTATATCTATATGCACATAAAGATAAAATTTTGCTGTATCTCGATGTGTTATTTTTCATTTTCAAAAGTTCCATTAAGTTCAACAATTTTTGAAGCTCCTCGGGTTTAATAGCACTAAGCTCCGAGTTTCTCCCAAATCAGGCTTTCCCAGAAATTTCATTCTGCTATGGCCGTGCGCTGCACAATCGCATAGCAGGTGCTCCACCGTCTCTTCCGCCTCCGGAAGGTTGCAGCTGCTGCACGAGGTGTTGTGTTTCGGAACCATCCACTGAAAAATTCTCTTCTATTTACCCTCAGAAGGTCAAAAATCGTGTAGGAAAGGAGACTTCATTGTAGGAGAGGAGACTTCTTGACACTCTTCAGCACTGCAAAAGCTTCCACCTATTATTAGCTAAGCCAGTACCGGAGCTGCAAGCACCTCCTTCGCCTCCAAGACATCAATAGCCGATCCACGCCATGCCAGGACATCGGCGATCTCGCTTCCCTGTATGTTCAAATACCCTGACACTCATATTAGGGAACCGATATGTCGATTTACCAGATTCATGGTCCATTCTCTGCAGTGACCAACGAGGGTCGATGTAATAGTTCCTGACCTGACCTGAGCTGCCTCGCTGTCAGAGAAAATTTCTATCCTATTACAGGACCGCACATAGTAGCCTGAATCTCCCCTGGATACCGTAGATTTTAGATTGAAAAACGCTCGCTTAGTCAGGTAGAATTTCTGAGTGAATGACTCCTCTTTGCAGTCCTTACTCGAAGGGAATATAATCTTAAAGTTTGCATCAAAGACTGACCTGTAGTACATTTTAGGTTGGATATAGGTAGAAGTCGTTAACATTCAACAATATACGGCTGCCTTTCCAGAGTCTAAACTCCCGAAGCTTTAGTGCAGCTTCGGATGCTTTTTCTTTGATAAAGAGATCGAGCAGTGGCATGTTGGTTATCACGTTCAGGGCCTCTGTGGGCTATGATCCCCGATGATCTCAGCTCGCTGAACTTTCATTTTTACCTCTTGACTCATGTATGTAGTTTACCTCGACTGCTTTCCACCACACTATTGCTAAGATCGGTAGAGTAACTGCTTTGTACATACATGCTGTGAGTTCTGGGCCAAGATCCCACTGTCCACCTAACATTCGTTTACAGGTGTACACGGTTGTATTAAGCTTCTAGTTCAGCTTAGGTATCAAAAGGACACCTAGGTATTTCGCACTATAAGAAAGATGCAGCTCTTGCCCATTAAGAGATAGTAGGTTGAAACTTGGTATTTTCATCCTATTAGTGAATAGCACTAGCTCTGTCTTTGAGGGATTCACCTTGAGCTCAGCGGTCTCTGCCCATTAACTCAGTGCTCCCTGTATGATCCCACTGCTCATTTTAGGGTGCGGCCAAGATACTAGTATTCCTACGTATTCGGCGTAGTCGACCACTTTAACTCCATTCCTTTTGATTTAACGCAGTATGTTGTTTTTGACACAAAGACATAGCTGTGGAGACAGAACACCACCCTTAGGAGTCCCTCTCCACAGGTTTGGTGTGACCTCACTGGCTCCCACCTTAGCGCTTATCACCGCAGTGCCTCCCATATTCAATTTACTATGGGGTATTTGATCCCAATGAGAAAAGAATGCTAGTCATAAAACATTTTTTTAATACAGTTACGTGAACATAAAGTGTCCAAATTTTTAAAATCTCCCTTGCATACTAAAATGAATCGGGATTTTTTGGACCGCTTAAAACTTGTTAGTTTTACTTGCAGTTTTAGAAAACGAAACGAAAAGTCGAAAATATTAAGGGAACATCGCAGCTCCAATCATCATCATCCTTTATTCTGGCCGTTCCGTATCAAAGCACGCCAGTCATCCCTTTTCATCGATAATTGGCAAACGCGAAGCAGTTGAAGTCTTCTTCCACCAGTTTTTCCAACTCAGTCGAGGCTCTCCCTTCCTCTGCTGCCGAATACGGGTGTCGAGAGAAAAACCTCTCGGGCTGGAGCTTCTTTGTCCATCCGCATAACATAACCCAGCCAGGGGACTGCCTAGGCTTTAATTCGCTACGGTCAGATCTGGTACAGGTTATAATGAAATTTCCTTCGATACCCGCCGTTAGCATCACGGAAAGGACCATATATTTTCCGGAGAACTTTTCTCTCGAATACCAAGGGCCATCTCATCTTCTCTCGACACTGTCCATGATTCCGAGCCGTACAAGAGGACAGGTATGCTGAGAGACTTATAGATCGTGATCTTTTTCTTGCTTCTTTTTTTTCCAGGACAGAGCCGGAAGAACTTAAGGCGCGGTTGTTAAGGCCAATGATATCATTATATTCAGCATATGGCAGTAATTGCAGGCTTGAATAAATCGCACTGTCAAAAGCGACTTTAAAATCGACAAAGATATGGTCCGTGTCGATTCTCTTATCATGTGTCTTCTCCAGAATTTGTCGTATCGTGAAGATCTGGTGGATGGTAGACTTACTAGATCTGAAGCCATTCTGGTAAAGTAAAATCAGCTTGTCTACGATGGACAATACGCTGGATAGAACCTTATATGCGATAATAAGGAAATTGATTCCGCGGTAGTTGGTGTGCTTAGCGGAATCACCTTTTTGAGCTGATGTATGCTTTCCAGCAGCTCTTCACCTCCGTGTTTGAAAAGTTCGGCAAGTAGTCTATCCCTTCCAGGCGTTTTGTTATTTTTCAGCCGGGATAAAGCCATGCTCACTGCATTATGATGCAGTGGTGGGACTTTTTTCCATCGTCAGAGATTGAAGTATCAGGTCTGTCGTTTCCCTTAGCAATGTTACCAGGTCGCCATTATTGCCATTCCTGCCCCTGCAGGGAGTTGCAACGGTCTTGGAACCTTCCATCATTAGCAGGTTCTTCAGATAAGCCAGCATCTCAAGCACATCACACTCACGCCTTTTGGCCTCACGTTACTTTTTCCTAGAAAGGCATCAATGTTCCTCCCTTGCCTCACGATAAAGCTCCCATACACTGCAGATTGCACCGGTTGGCAGCGTCCTTCTTGTCCGAGGCGTAGCGACATTCCGCGTACCAATTGTTCTTCCAGGCTCGCTAGAAGCATATAGTTTCCTCAGCGGTGGTACTAAATGAGTCAGAGATATGCTCCCAGTGCTCGGTTAGATGGTTGTGTCGACGATTGCTCGCGAGCAGCTGTGAGAGTCGAGTGGAGAAATTACCAGCTGTCTGTGTCGTACGCAGTTTCTTGACGTCAATATTTCCTTCCATTGTTGTGCACACTTTCTTCGCTGCACAGACGCGGAAGTATCTTGGCTGCCACTAGATGATGGTTTGAGTCGATATTGGGACCACGTAGTGTACGAACATCTAGAATGGTGGAGCTATGTGCCGTGTATCATGTTGGGTCCTTTTCTTTGATCAGGGGAGAGTCTAGCGGTCTGGTGCATTTCTTTGTGGTGGAAACTGGTACTACTGTTAAAGTTTACTGATGACCATATTGCGAGCAGCGACGATGTCAATCAACGTAGTCCTGCTGGGAGATGTTACATCATGGAGACTAAATTTTCCAAATGTAGGACCAAAAACTCATTTCTCGCCCACCCTGGCGTTAAAGTCGCCAAAGACGATTTTGATACCATGTTGTTATATGTCTGTTCAAGTTTATCATAGGAGGAGTCCTTCTCTACGTGGTTCCTCTCCTCAATCGGTCCGTAGGAGCAGATAGATGTTCTGTTGAAGAACCTCACTCCGATGTGGATGGCAGCGAGACGGTCGTCCACGGGGTTGAACGCTAATACTTGGTGACACAGTCTCTTTCATACCATGAACCCAACACCACAACTTCAATTGTCCTTCCTCCTTGTCTGCCCACTGTAGTAGACGTCACACGGTCCGATGGCCCTCTTTCCTTGCCCCGTTTATCGCATTTTCTGTAGAGCGAGAATGTTAGCCTATGCACTAACGAGGGCATCAAGCATTCGCCCAGAGGTACACTCCCTTAAAAGGGTCGGGATTCTAGGTATATTCCCTTATATCATTGTCCTTAAATCGTTTAGCCCAGCGCCAAACCCTTCTACGGGGTCTTGAAACAATATGTAAATATTTACATAGCTAGCCGCTTGATCCAAGGCAGACGCCCGCTTGCAGCCGCACCTCGTGGTGAACAGACGTTGCGAAAAATACCTTAGTGAGCCCTTAAAACGAATATGTCACTCTACTCCCAACACAAACTTAAGTTTTGAAACTGAATATATCCAGAATTGTTCATGGTGCTAAACAGTTTTGGAAGTATTTGTGGGAGAATAACGAAACTTGGTGGACGGTATACGAAGTTTTGACGAAGATGCAAGTTATTGCAAATTAGGGAGTAGAGCCTCCCAAACGTTACGAGCACCATTCTCATTGATGCTATTGGAAGAGCACAGTGTGAAATATATGGCATCAATGAGAAATTAAGACGCGTTTCATAAAAACTGAATTTTTGAAGCTCCATATAGACACAAATCTGGTATGGAGATCAACGAATGTGGGAGCGTTCCAAACATTATGAAGCTCTTAGCTACACAATTCAAGTTGAACCGCCGCCTATCTCAGATACAGTCTCCACGACTGTTAAATTAGGTCGACTAGGTCCGACCAAACCTAACGACAAAATATCCATCACCTTCGGTGATAAGGTACAGTCGAAACCGAGGAGATGCGCGAGCGCTTTCTGCCGGCAATTTGTACGGCATCCTCCGGTCTACAAGGAAATTAGACGTGCCATCAGGGAAGCGCACAAACGGAAAAATAGCCAAGCGTCCATTGCCATCACCACCACCGAGGTTCGAGAGGCCATACAGGGCCAAAAACTCCAAATCGATAGGCCCAGACGGTATATCCATGCCAGAACGCTTTCAACAAGGTCAATCATGCGCAACTCATTAACGACCTTGAGGATTCAGCTCTGCCCCCCTGTCTAAAGCGTTGGACCGCCAACCATATGAGTGGCTGGCAGTCATCGGTTAAATTTGAAGGCGAAAGATCAAAACCACATATAATTAAACAAGGGCTGCCACAGGGTGGTGTCCTATCCCCGCCTTTGTTTAATTACTACATATCGAGGCTCCCTTCCCCACCAGAGGGTGTCTCGATCGTTTCCTACGCCGATGGCTGCACGATCCTGGCGACGGGCCTCTCTACAGACGAGCTCTGCTCAAGAATTAACTCATACCTCCCACCCCTGTTCGGTTTTTTCAATGGACGAGGTCTGACACTGTCACCGACCAAGTCCTCGGCCACCTTATTTACGACGTGGACAGCGCAGGTGAACATGGAATTAGACGTCTACGTCGATGGCATTAAGCTTCCGACTGTCACACACCCCAAAATCTAAGGGGTCACGATTGATAACATCCTCAACTACGATGCTCACGTAGCTGCGATTGCCACCAAAGTACAAAGCTGCAAGTCACTAGCTGGCAATCGGCCAGCCGGTTCTGAGCTACGCGTCGCCTATATGGTCGCCGGGGCTAGCAGACACACACTGGAGGAGGTTGCAAGCCTGCCAAAACACCGCACTCAGAACTGCCACGGGGTGCCTCCTTATGTCTCCTGAGCATCACCTTCACAGTGAGCCTACATTGCTCGCTGTAAAAGAGCATAGCGAGATATTGACCAGGCAATTTCTGTTCAACTGCAAAAAACCGCAGCATCCGAACGGGAACCTGCTCAACGATCCGCCTCCCTGGAGAATAAGAAGTCACCTCCGTAAGCACTATGACGAGATCCGGCATCACTTTTTTTCGCCGTTTGATCCAAAGCCCTCAATCTCATCCACACAGAGTCGGTGAACTCCTTTGTCAGTTTTCGTTCAGTGAATGCAGTCCTACAGGCACAAGCTCCACCTATTGCCGATGATGAACGCGAACTGTGTAGGGAGACAAGAGTCATGCTAGCCCAACTTCGTTCTGGATACTGTAACAGACTAAACTCTTACCTATCCAGACTGAACCCTGACATGCCAAATGTCTGCCCGGCATGCAGCGTGTCTCCCCATGATACTAACCATCTGTTCATCTGCTCAACCGAGCCTACTCTTCTAACAGAAATTTCACTCTGGTCCACCCCTGTTGAAGCCGCGAGGTTTCTGGGACGTCCGTTAGAAGAGATTGATGACAATGTTGGATATGAGGTGATACTTTAGGCAGGTTAAGTAGTCGCTAATAAAACAACAGCAACTGCTAAATTAACTATTGCCTAGAAAGTTACATATATGCGCCTGCGCCATCGGTCAAATGCTGCTCTTGTCTTGGCCTTTTCAATTGCTCATATGCTATGAACTAGGCAATGTAAATCTGAGGACTGGTACGCTGTCCGCTCAGGCGGTGTTGATCTCTGCTAGCCGAGGATACCGCCGTGATATTACTGCGATATTCAGGGGTGATAATCACGTTATCGTACGAGATTTCAGCCCAAACCACGGTCTTTGGAATGGTAGGAGACAGGAGCTAGTGAAGCAGCTGCGTTGCCTGGCAGGATACGTCTCCATGTTGAATAAAAAACATTTAATATGGCTTGAATAACATAAATATCGGAAATCGTTGTTTTGCTAATATTCGATTTTATTTGATTAGTTGGGTTTATTGCGAAACGATTAACCACACCCTTCAAACAAAACTCACATCTATATTCATTACATTGATTTCCAACTTCCCATTCATACGCGAACATATGTATGTATATAGACACAAAAAAAATGCACCTTATATAGGGCTTATATGTCATTTGGAAAAAAATATGGTCTGAAATTCTTTTGGAATTTAAAAATAACTCGCAGTTCAACAAAATCAAATTTAGTTAGATATAAGTTATTACTCTAGTTATGAATTTCGTAGTGTGGAAAATTGGCAGCTGACCACTACATTTCTAACTTTTTTGGGCGGACTATTAAAGATGAATGAATAACTCGAGTAATAAGATCTATGAAGTAAAACCTACGAGGTGTGTTCAAAAAGTATCGCGAATTTTGTGTTTTTTCAAAAATTATTCATTTATTCAAAGTAATCCCCATGAGATATTATACACTTGTGCCAACGGTGTTTCCAATCTTCGAAGCACTTCAAAAAATCATTTTTTTGTATCTTGTTCAGCTCCTCCTTCGATGCCGTCTTTATCTCGTCAATAGAAGCGAAACGTCGTCCTTTCATGGGCCTCTTCAGTTTAGGGAACAAGAAAAAGTCACAGGGGGCCAGATCTGGGAATACGGTGGCTGCGGCATCATTAGTGTGTTGTTTTTGGCCAAAAAGTCGCGCACAAGCAACGATGCGTGAGCAGGGGCGTTATCGTGGTGCACAAGCCAATTTTTGTTCTTCCACAAAGCCGGGCGTTTCTGGCGGATTGCTTCGCGCAAATTGCGCATAACTTGCAGGTAATATTCCTTATTGACCGTTCTTCCCTGTGGCAAGAACTGATAATGCACCACGCCCCTGCAATCGAAGAAAACTGTCAGCAAAACTTTCACATTCGACCGAACTTGGCGCGCTTTTTTCGGTCTTGGTTCGTGCGGCAGCTTCCATTGAGATGATTGAGCTTTGGTTTCCACGTCATAACCATAAACCCACGATTCGTCACCAGTTATGACCCTCTGGAGCAAATTTGGGTCGTCGCGGACAGAGTTTAACATCTCATTAGCAATGTTCATGCGATGCTGTTTTTGGTCACAATTGAGCAATTTTCGTACGAATTTCGCGTAAAAATCGAAGACGATCCAAAACACGTGCAAGCAAAGCAGCTGTCAACAATTAACTGAACATTCAAAATGGCCGAGCTTGTCGGCATAAGTGAGAGACATGAGTACCAACATAACGCCACAAAAAATTCGAAATTCGAATATACGTAACCAGCGAAAATTCAAAATTCGCGATACTTTTTGAACATACCTCGTATACCTTCCTCATTTGATAACTCATTGCGATACAGTTGGTCGTGATCGGGCGTATGTATACAGGGTGACTAGTGCTTTCCCTGTGTGGAAAATATCTAGTTCTGAACTCGTGCGCTTCTAGTATGTTACGAACCCCTTACTGGTTCGCCTTCAATCGCTTTTAATGTAAACAACTGCCGGTGGAAATTATCCCCCGCGGCATTACCTTTTCGACAGTTCCGAGCTGGTTAAAAATTCGAAAGTTTGGATGTACTTTGGTTTTTGCTAATATTGCTCTAGTTCAGAACCATTCCCAAAATCTGCAGTTTGGATGTAGTTATTTTAAAATTTAAATATTTTGAGAAGCCTTCCATGGAAGAAATACAAACGGAGAGTCTGCCAATGACTACCGACGGGCGACCCGGCTTTGAAAAACTTGTTTAAACCACCTTTGATTAAACTGTCGCAGGACTCGGACCTTGGGCCTCCGGGGTGGTAGTCCAGCAACACTACCGCCACATCATGGCTGTTAGTTTATGCACGGCGAATAATTTGAGCTAAAATTTTAAACCGTTCATTTATAAGGTAAACAAATGTATACTTTTCTCACACTATTCATGCGTGCGCCGTAGCTCAGTGGGTAGAGCACTAGAATTTAAGAGGGGCCCGTCGGTTCGAATCCTACCAACTGATACATTATTTTTTTTTATGGTTTAAAATTAAACACATTTTCTAAAAAACATTATAAGAACAAAACCTTTTTCCTACTGAGAATCCCAATGCCTTTTACTGCTTACACAACTGCCGGTTTCGTACTAGTGAAAATTTAGTTTATATCGCAATAGTTCTTATTAGCCCCTTTATCCCTAGTTCTGATGATCCTCTAGCAAGCATTTATAACGCTGTTTTTTTTCTGTTGCTTTAAAAATTTTTAATCTAATTGATGTTGATCACTAAATCAAGGACGATAAAAAATAAGAAACCACCATCATTTAACTGAAGTATCTTTAATATTCATCTACTATTTAATTTTCCTTTGCAATCACCTGCGTGCAGATGATAATTTAAGCCAATTGAACTTGAAAGTAAGAAAACTTCTTAAATTGGAAGTAAGTTGGATACGTATAAATTGATTTGTAAAGTAATAAACAAATGTTTACGTGTTCGATGGAGCAGATCCTTCTAACACGAATTTTACTTTGGTTCAACCCTATTTCAACTGTCAGATAACTGGGACTTTCGATAGAAGAAATTGATGCCCAATCTAGGTAACGAGCGTGCCGTTACGTAATATTGTAATGCGACATCAAGCGAGCTGCAACAACCATTCACAACATTTGAGCAAAATATTGAGTATAGTAGGATAATACTATATACAGGGTGTTTTTTTTACAGGTTTGTTTTTCGAATAGAGATAAAACTGGCATTTTGTGGTCAAATCTGGCAACTCTAATGTCATTTATGTTCAGTTTGGTTTGCCATTTCATCATGAACAGGTTGACAAAAGAACAACGCTTGCAAATCGTGCAAATTTATTTCGAAAATAATGGTTCAGTTCGCGAAGTTTACCGTGAGCTCCGTCCATTTTATGGTCGACATAATCGTCCATCAGAGCAATTAATTCGGTTAACCATGGATCGTTTTCGCACTACGTTTACTCTATGTGATAATACGCATCCGCAGAGACGTCGAACAGTGCGCACCGAAGAAACAATTGCCGCTGTAGAGCAAAGTGTTGAAGAGGACCCGAATGAATCGATTCGCCACCGTGCACAGCAATTGGAGCTTTGTCCATCAACTTTATGGAAGATTTTGCGCAAAGATCTTGGCTTGCGACCTTACAAGATCCAGCTTGTGCAAGAATTAAAGCCGCGAGACCATGCAATGCGTCGTGATTTTGGTGTATGGGCCGAAAATGAGATTGATTTCGATGCTGATTTTCATCGCAAAATTTTGTTCAGTGATGAGGCTCATTTTTGGTTGAATGGCTACGTCAACAAGCAAAATTGCCGCATTTGGAGTGAAGAGAATCCACATGAGACCCTTGAAACGCCATTACATCCACAAAAACTGACTGTTTGGTGTGCTCTATGGGCTGGTGGAGTCATTGGGCCATACTTCTTCCGCAATAATGCTGGAGAGGCAGCTACCGTTAATGGAGACCGGTATGGAGCCATGATAACCGACTATTTTGTTCCCGAATTGGATGGCATGAATGTGGATGAGTTGTGGTTCCAACAAGACGGCGCTACATGCCACACAGCGCACGTCACAATCGATTAATTTCGCGGAATGGACCTGTCAATTGGCCACCACGGTCGTGTGATTTGACACCATTGGATTATTTTCTTTGGGGATATGTGAAGTCGCTCGTCTACACCAACAAACCAGAAACGTTAGGGGAATTGGAAGCCAACATTCGTGGCGTTATTGCCGACATACGGCCCCATATGCTCGAAAAAGTGGTTGAAAATTGGACCTGTAGAATTGGCTTTATTCGAGCCAGCCGCGGCGGCCACATGCCCGAAATCATATTTAAACATTAATGGCATAAAATTATCCTTCCAATAAAGCCAAATTGATGGACCTTAAAACGATTTTCTTGTGTTTTATTTCAATTCGAAGTTCTATACCCCTAAAAAAAACACCCTTTACTATCAAATATGCAAAAGTTTTACAAGAAAATGTAGATAACGGAGAATCAACCAATGAATTAAAACTGTGGAATAATATCGAATCTTGAACAATAAAAGTTGGCGTATTGATGATATAAAGAATGTATATAACCATTCGCATTGAGCTCTATATACAGCCTTACGTTTAAGGTTTATTGGCTGTGTAAATAATTATTAAAAACGGCATCATTATAGGACACATGATTTATTCCTTATTTCCTACAACCAGTAACAGCATTTTTTGCTGGGTATGTGTATGTGTGTAAACCTGCGAGTACTTTTTTTCTTACGTGCGGTCTTCCGCTTGCTCGGTTAGTTTACAGCAGTACTCGCACTGCTCTTCCGGTATAATTTTTGTTACACTCTCTACACCCACGGGACCAGCACATTTTCGAAAATGTCAACAATCTGTTTAAATATGCCACATACAAGCAAAATATTCTTAGCTTACGAAATAAGCGTACAATGCGTCCACCTATTCCATACATGCCCCGCAGTAAAATTGCGAAACAGTCTCCAAAAAGACAGTCTTGAGCTAAACACTCGTTCTGGGTTTATGGCAGTTCAGTAAAAACTGTCTGCTTAACAGTTCCGCGTCCTCTGAGCATTTTAGTCTCTTGATGGAGGTGAGACTAAGATGGCATAAGAAAACATCCCATGGCGGTTCTGGTCGCCGTGTTTTGGCAAACTTTTAGCTTCTTTGTGTTGGCAATGTTAGGGGACCATAAGGGAGCAACGTTATCAACAACCGGTCGGCCAATAGCATTATATGTAGCACGCAAAGCTTCATTATCTTTCTTCCTGGAGCTGCCAGCAAGTGACTTGAGGATCATGTTGCGGCTTTGTACCTTTGAGGCAAATGCGGTGATGATTAGCAAAGGTGATATTTGCACAGAGGTCGATTTTGATGATGATGTACAGCGTAGTGTCGTTGTTGTTGTTGTGAACCCGGTACGCTCCGGTACTCCCTTGCGGTACTGCCCGACTGTCGTGGTAGCGATTTATGACTAGTGAAACCTTCTAGGTCATGTCACCCCTCCGTAAGGGAGGATAAGATGGGCAATGGGGATGAGAGGCATCATATCCGTAGATCAGCCATCGAGTTGCACGTCATTACCTTTGTGCATATTAGTCGCCTCTTACGACCGGTATGCCTACCTCGGGCATATTCTAAACCCCTAACCCGCACGGGCCAATAACAGCGCTTCGCCCTGCCTAATAGGCACGATCACTCTGACAACAGTCATCAAGCTCTTATGACGGAAGTCCGAGAAAACGCGCAGTTTCAACAGGGTTGTACTAGAATTATATTGGTGTAAGAAGAGTACGTTCAACTGAACAGGTAAAGAGATGCTTAGTATCGTGAGGGGGCATACCATATGCAGGGCAAGTATTTAGTATGGTGGGGTTGAGTCTGGATAAGTAAGAGTTTACCTGAGTAGTGTCGTTAAATGGCCTAGCTCTAGGATAGTTATAAACTAGTCCAATTTTCTGCAGGGTTTGTACTAAATACATATGTATGTACCTAGTTAGGAGTGGGTGTGAACATTTTACCATCTATGCTTCCTAGAGCAGGAAAGAATATTTAACCGTACTTAGACAGTGGCTGTCTGAATGTGTGTATATACTTATGTATTTATTTATACACTACTAGAGTGAACATTTACTTAACCGCGTAGAGTTTCCGAATTCTCTCAAGGGACAGCAATTTGCCACAAGGGTTAGCTGCAGGATCATTTCTTTGAGCATGTTGCGACTACCGGCCTGGCTGCTACAACCCCACCCCATGTGTGAAAACGACAGCATGCTGAGAATACTTCGACACTTGTAAGTAGTGCATAAGTGCCGTAAAACAGCCATAAATCAAGTGAATGTTGTCGCTTCGTTTAGCTAGCGAATTTGCGGTTTAAGAAATGGTCAACAGAAGCCTTGAGATTCCAAAGAACATTTATTTGGGTGAATATAGACATATGTACGTACATACTTCCTATGAGGATTTGTAAAGGTATGTTTGCCTTTGCTACGCTTTGTATTTGCGGTTGACACTTTTACTTGGTTAATATTAAATAAAACAGAATGAATGCTTTTCTAAGTGGACCCACAAGAGGATAAAATAGCTTTGACTTTTCCTTATTGGGCTTTGTAAAAAATTGACCTCGAGCAGCAAAATAGCAATCCACAAGTTAAATAAAAATATTGTTCTACGTAAAAACATCGTGTATGTAGGCCGTTTCGGAAAAAAATTTATTCTCCCTCGGAACCACAAAAGTTTTGTTTAGCCGGTCGATTCTGAGCGGAACCGGTAATTTTGTACATGGAAGATTATTTAACCGATAATCGTAACCGTCGGTAAGCAGTTCATGTAACCGCGATTCTGGCGTACATGAAAAAAAAACGATAAGAACTAGAATTAATTAACCTTTGACTTTGAATGAGTCTTAAAGTAACTTTAAACTTGAATAACTTTTTAACAAATTTATTCTCTGCAGAAACATGAATCGTGGTTTATTCGTCACGAAATTGAATACTTCCTTTTAGGGGGTTTGTTTGTAATTTATACGCGCAAGTTTAGGAAAAAAACACGAAAATATTAAGGGGTGTGGCACCTTTCATACAAACTTGATTTTACAGACGTAATATTTCCAAAAGGGTTCATAGTAAATCAGTTTGGAAATATACGATATCAATATTATTTTTGATGCAGAATCAATAAAACACTTGATACTAATATTTTTGACTATTTATTAATATTGACAATTCATCAAGAACACAGAATCGGGGGTTTAATCTATACACAATTGAAATTGGGAACAATCGCTATTATTCGATTGAAAAAAATGTTTGTGTAATTCAGAATTTTTTAAATGGACTCAATAAAAAATCTATTTTAGACAGAACGAAATTTGCCGGGTCAGCTAGACTCATAAAAATAAAACTTTTGAGGGACGCTCCTAGGAAAAAGAAAAAAAAAATTTGTGAAACTCCCTAATGTACATATACACTGGGTTTAGAGGAACTTGCACGAAGGAAAGTTATGGTTTGAGCTCAAAGTTAGTTTAAAAATTAAGTACTAGAAAACCCGGTCACGCTTCGCTGCGTCTCATAACTTATAATAGATTGACCCCGATTTCAATCATATTATGTCTCGTAAAACAATTTAAGATATGGAACTTAATTACATGGCACCTTTCGATTGATCTCCATATTTTACTAAAAAATTCTAGGCCACTCCTGGTCCACACATTTGTTGATAACTCCGGAACCGGCCTAGTTATCGATGTAAAGGATATCTTAAATTTTTAGTTAGACGTCTACTAATGCAACGGTGAAAGTTCCACTTTATTCACATACAGACATCTACAAAAACTCTGAAAACTGTTAATCTGGATTCTTTTGGCTTAATAATGGGCCCTCCCATACATTTTTTTTTTAATATCACATATAATAAATGTTTTCGCCGATTTGTGTCACCCATCTGAAAAAGAAGTGGAATATACAAACGCTTCCTGCCCTTCTATATGTCTGCCTATTGAATCAAAGCTATCGGGTCAAAAAGTTGTCTAGTAGTATTAGCATCTATTATGGTCGGTGATTGTGATTGCGATTTATTTTTGGTCAAAAAAATAAATAATTGATTATTGTTATTTTTAATGTTTCGAGTAAATATTTTCAATTATCTATAGCCAGAGCAAACGAGTTTGCCGAAATCGGATTATTAGGAAACAATTAACAGTTTTGTATGATTCGATTATTTTTGTACAATTTCTCAATCATTCTTTCATGCTTGCCCTACAACTCGCAACTGACTGAATTCTAAAGTACATATTTAGGTTTGATTATACCCTTAAGTTGTCGCTTTTCAACCCAGAGATACCACTATCGATATTGAAATAAAAAAACTTTAGAGCTTACTCCACTACTTACAGTTAGAGTAAGTTAGAGGATTGTGATGTAGGCATACCTTTTTAGGCTGCTATTCAACATTTTAATAAGTAGACATGTAGAAAATCATACAATTAGATAGATTCCAGTATTATGAAGCACATTCCAAGACAAGATCGATTTATCTTAGGTATTCCCGAAGATATTTATTCAAACCCAGAAAAAGTCAAAATAGGGGGGTAATGTGATATACTATACCACATACTGGGCTCTTCTATGAAAGATGTGTTAACCGCATGAAATAATCAAGCCACATTGTAAAAATGGTAATTTTCATCCATTCAGATATGTGACACGCTGATTCGGAACCAGGAAGAGCATGTTCCATCAAAAGTGGAGAAGGTTTGCCTTTTTCTGCTGATCTTATGCACCAAATTTGGTTCTCTGTTATACATAACTAACATTTTCGGATGCTTTCTTGGCATTATAGACACTCCTGTGTCATCAACGTTCCAAATCCTAGTTAGAGGAAATTTATACTTTTCATACTCCTGTTCCACATTGAACTACTTTTACCATATCGCATTACCCAAACTAGAGCATTGAAGGAAGGAATAATTTTTTCACCAAAATTAATTTAAAACAAGTAAGGACGGCGCTGTCTTCGGCTGTGCCGAAGGCTTTATACCTTTCATGAATACGTGCAAACTTAAATACGCATTGTTTAAAGTTCTCTAAAAAATAATATCTGACCAAGTTTCAAGTTTTAATCTTTTAAAATGAGGGAGAAATGGCCATAATCCTCTTATCTGAACGATCGGTTGTATGGGATATATACTATATATAGCTCCGATCTTGGTGATTTTTTTACGAAATCATTTGCTATCCATAAGAAAATATCTCACCAAGTTTCAAGTTTTAATCTTTAAAAATGAGGGAGAAATGGTCATAATCCTCTTATTTGAACGATCGGTTGTAGGGGAGATATATGCAAAGTGATCCGATTATACCGGATCCGACAAATGTCTAATATAATACAAAAATACATCCGTGTGCCAAATTTCATCGAGATATCTCAAAAATTGAGGGACTAGTTTGTGTTCAAACAGACGGACGGACGGACGGACGGACGGACGGACGGACGGACGGACGGACAGACGGACATGGCTGTATCAACTCAGTTCATCGTCCTGATCAATTTGGTATACTTAATGGTGGATCTATCTCTTATATTCCTAAACGTTACAAACATCGGACCAAAGTTAATATCAGAGCTGGGGAGGTTAGGATTACGATTACGTTTTGATTACTTATGATTACGATTACTGTAATTGTAATTATAAAAATTTTACGACTATGATTTCTGTAATCGTAATCCAAAATTTGCATGATTACGATTACTGTAATTTTAATCTTAAAAAATGTAAGGATTACGATTACTGTAATCGTAATCGTATGAATGTAGGGATTACAATTACAGTCGTCGTAATTGGAATGTAATCGTAATCCTAAGTTTCCCAGCTCTGGTTAATATACCATATATATATGTAGTATTATTAAGTAACCACCTGAAATATTGGTGCCTATATTTACCAAAAAATAAAATAAAATAAAGGTTGACAATCTAAGAAAATTTCGGAATAATCCTTGTTTAAAGAGTGCTCGAAATTATTAACGACCGCACGATGGAAAATGCTTTTTCACACTGATAGCAACCTAGTTGACCAATGCCAGCCATTGCTTTGCCATTACCATTATAGTAAAGAATATATTCTTGCCCAGACATGAATAATTTAGGAAATACGCAGGTATATCACTTTACCAATCCATATCACAATACCCTAACTTACTCTAATTTGGAGTCAACGGGACTGCGTTTTCTGGGATCGTGCAATTGAAGCTAGTGGGTTAGATATTCCCAGGAGATGACCGAGGGGCTGCAGATGACATAATTTATTTCAAACACATATGTATGCAATTGAATCAGATTCAAATCCAATGAATATAACTGTGAGAAAAAACGTTGCAGAAGTTTAATTATTGGAAAGTAAGCAACTATAAAAAAAAATTAGAAATACGATAAAGGATCACAGTGCTTTAGCATGGCCATAATCAAAGGCTATTTTCAATCAGGTGATTTTCAATCTTAACAAGTAAGGGAGTCAAAGTTAGGGTGGAACCAAACATTATATACCTATTAGTGGTCCATTATGGCATACCAATTTACGTAGGTCTGTTTTAATACTTTTCAGTTCGTTTTATAAAGCCATCCGATTCCTTTCAATAAAAACACCTCTGTTATGAGTTTTGAGGGGTAAATTAATTTAAAAACAAGTAAGGAAGTCTAAGTTCGAGGGGAACAGAACATTAAATATCCAGCTGTGTTAAAGTGGTCGTGGTAAATTGGTAAATTGTTGTGAAGTTATTACCTATAGAGGTTTTAAACTTTTTCTACTAATTCAGGCCAACCATCATGACTTACTTAATTTACTGATAAAATCCTGTTAGTTTTAAGTACTTATTTATTTATTTTTATATTTTTTCTTGCTTTTTTTTCACTTTCATATTTTGTATTTATGGTTTTATCGTGTTTTTTTTATTATACTTTGTGTTGTACTACAAAAGATGTTAAATCTCGTTGTACTAATTTTTATATGTTTTAAATAAAATGAAATTAAATGA
The DNA here is from genome assembly GCA_949987695.1 of Merzomyia westermanni. Lineage (NCBI taxonomy): Eukaryota > Metazoa > Arthropoda > Insecta > Diptera > Tephritidae > Merzomyia > Merzomyia westermanni. Next base: position 123,006,808 of record OX465288.1, on the reverse strand, counting down.
AATGTGGACAATCTTATAAATAAAAATTAATGTGTGTCTGGCGTTCAAAGTACTTAACCGATCTTTCACAGTAGACTCTTCGATTCACTGGTTACAGTATAGGCTGTATATAATTTTGAAAAAGGGAGCGGTACCACGCCCCATGCTATATAAAATTTCAATCTTGTATAGGGCCCGAAGGTACTCAACCGATCTTCATGAAATTTGCACAGTAGATTCTTGGGTTTACTGGTTACAGTATAGGCTATATATAATTTTGAAAAGCGTAGATAGTATACCTCGTATCATGTTTCGCAATTTTATTTAACACAGTTCTGAAGTTAATAGTAGCTGAAATTTGGCAATTTGTTCATTTATATGTGGGTGGTACCACGCCCATTTTCCAAAATTTAAAAAAAATCATTAATAAGATCATCAGGTCATTGTAACTACCAAATTCTAGCATTCTATCTGCATCAGTGAAGTAGATATGGCATGTTCCGGTTTCCTACCTCTCTTTTAGAAAACTTTGGTCCAAAATTGGCCGAGGTCGTCCACCGATTTTGCTTATTTTCCGTGGGCGTACTCTACATGTCTATAGTATACCTAGTATTAAGTTTCGTAATTCCATCTTGCACCGTTCTGAAGTTATTCGTCGTTAGAGTCGAACTGGCATCGCCCACTTTCCAAATGTGCCAGAGATCGTGATGTGCGTTAAAGTCACCAGGGAATAAACGGTTATCACCCCTTAGAGACGCACTTATGTCTGGGTGATATTCCCTCGGCCACCATGTTGCAGGGGGAATGTAGAGGTTAATAATTTGCAGATCGACTTCGCTTGACCGGTCCACTATACCTTGGCATTCTAGGGTAGAATCCCTCGGGTCGATGTCGGGAACAAATAGATTATATTATGCAGTGTGGTGTGATATAAACGCGAGACCATCCCCATTACCGCTGGGACCCATCACAAGTTCGCAGGTCTGATTTTGTGGTCAGTTTGGTCTCTTGAATCGCAGCGATTTTGATATTGTTTAGCTTTATAAATTCAATTATCTCCGCGATCTTTCCAGCTAATCCGTTACAATATAGCTGTGCAGTTTTGAAGTGCGCTGGAGGTGAGGTTGGGGTCATACTAGGCGTGAGGGACGGATGCGTTTGCCTGGGTGGTGGTAGGCTATGGCCTAGGTTGTGTCGCAGTCTAAAAGGTAATGAACCTTGAAAATTTTATGGTGAGGCCAGATTATCTGGCGTAGAACGCTGCGGCGTGTTGCAGCAATGTGCTATAAACGTATCCGTCTAGAGGTTTCTGTTCGCGAGCCCAGAGCATATAAGAACGTGGCATAGGCAAGACCATTGTTGCATTTGACCGATGACGCAGGCGTCAATAGTCTTTGCCGACAAACAGTGCACATTGTGAAAGGCACGAGGAGATGGTGGTCCTGACCAATGTGCGTGCTGGCAGTAGGAGGGACATTGGGGGCAGAGACCGAGGGGACTGACGCTCGGCAGTGCTCGTTGACCTATTTCGGAGGGGTTAGAAGTGATGAGCGGCTGTGCGAGGTGGAGACGCTGAGAAAGAAAGTACGGGGTCTGTGGGTGGCAGGGTTAAGCTCTGAGCTTCCAGATCTGTTAAGCCATCTCTTACACTTGACGCATTGAACAGAATGCGACCGTTTAACATAATCCAATCTCTTGGCCCGAGGTTGTGTTCGACCCTAGCCCGTAACAAGAGACAATGGAGCTACCCCGCTGCAAAGGTTTGCTCCGAGGATGACAATTTGAGAGTGGGACGTAACAGATTAGACAGGGTTGCACTGAAATAACCGCCCTTGGCCGGGTAAAAAAAACCCGGGTCATTCTGGTAAGATAAAACCGGCTTTTGTGGGAATGAAAACCGGGTGTTTTGGAGCTTCGGAGTAAGTAGCGCTACTTGCAGACATATACTCTGGCTAGGAAGGCCAGAAACACTATATTATTTATATATATAAAAACTCATCGTAGAAAACTTGGTAGACGGCGACATGAAAAATGTCGAGAGGGGTACTCAGGGCCATAGTATATGGAGTACCTTCATCCACTGCCTTCCACTCCGATTCGCAAAAGAAGATGTCAAACTAGTAGGAGTAAACAATGCCCAGGAGTCTTGGCAAACAAAATGCATATCCCTACACAATTATCGACAAAGTTAAACAAAAACCTAATATTCGCATTCGCGTTCGCGAATATTCTAAAAGTGACATTCGTTACATCTCTGGTTAATATACATTGTGTGCGTAGCGCTACTAGGTATAAAAAGTGGAGTGCATCAGTGTGTGTATTGAAATCGAAATAAAATTTTTCATTGTGCACTGTTTGAAAAGAATATGATTGTTGAAGCCAAAACGCCTTTAACGTTTGGGAAACAGTGTACCATTTTTGGCACAGCTATACGCGGCAAGGATACATCGCAAACCAAAGTCAACCGGGGTTTTCTCTTACGATATTAGACAACTATAAAGGGACGTGGGTACATACTGTAGTTAGTTCCTTTAAGTTCTACTATCGTTCCGCGAACATTGATTTCAGCATTATCGAGTGAGGTGTCAAGTTAGTGACAGGTAATTAACGTTCTGTGTAAAGCTACTAGAATATGCGTTGAAATAAATAAAGTGACCTAGGACTATCGAATTAATTAGGTGTGTTTATTTTTCGATTCATTTCATATTTCGAAGGCAAGATTTCTCTTGCGAATTCATACCGGCACTTATCTAAACGTGTCGTCTTTTGAATAGTAATAGCACAGAAATTAGTCGCAGTGCTCACTTCTGCATGAATTTAAACAAACTATATTGAGCTAACTTTTAAATCACTTTTTTTAATTTGGCTTCAAATAGTTTGTGGTTACTTTGACAGGCTTAAGGCTACTACTATGGCTTAGCTTACAATCCAACCTCTTTCAACAGCTTTACCATCAACTCAAATCCACATTAAAAAGTGTTAACAACTTTTTTATGTACTTTCCCAGTTTGAATTATTTTGAATAAAATAATGTTCAAATATACACATATGAAAGTATCAATATTATCTATGTACAACGAAAAGGTATATCTAATATTTCTAAATGAAATCTAAGCTTTGTTTTTATTTTTAATATTTTTTCTTAGCCTCTAATTACTTCAAATCCGTTTTTTTTTTTCTTTTCATTCCTTTTCTTTTCTTTTCTTTTCTTTTCTTTTCTTTTCTTTTCTTTTCTTTTCTTTTCTTTTCTTTCCTTAAGGAAATGGAAATATGCCCAGCGCAAAGGCTCAATTATGGCGTATAAAACGTAATAGTATTTAATAATAGAGCAATGGTAAATGTTGGCAATTAGTTCATATGATTGCACGACAAAAACTGCATTGTGCATGTTACTGTATACTTACCAGGCGGCAAGGAAGCTTGTAATGCGATTTATGTATTACAATCTCATTTTTGAAGACGTGCATGGATGAAAGTTCGATGTTGATGTTTCAGGTTGGGGTTTCGCTATTTAACATACGGATAGACATTTTATTCGTTTTCATGAAAAGTACAGACGAAATTTTTTTTTGTGAGTATTAACGTTCACACGTTGTGTATTCAAATTAAAAACTGATCTAAATTTTTTATTCATATTATTTCTTGGATTTCCGCAATCCTGGAGTTTTCGGGCTATGACTTTAGATTCCACGGTTTTGTGTTTATTCCCTATTCTACCACTGTGACTGTGCGATACATATTAAATAATTGGTTTCTCAATACATGATTTTATTTGTAAAGATAATTATTCCATTAATAATCGTAAATCATATAGGTATCCACATTTTTATACCCAGCGTGTACTAGTACACAGGGTATTATAGTTTTGGGCATATAACGGTGGTTTGTAAGGGGTACAAAATAATGAAGATAGATATAGAATCCATTAAGACATGTCCGTCAGTCCGTCCGTGGGCACGATAACTTGAGTAAAATTTGAGATTGAAATTGGCTTACTTTGGTTGCTATATCGAAAATTTCGAAAAACGTTTAAAAAAAATAGTTCAATAATAAAAGCAGCTACAATAATGAAATTTAGTGAATTTATTAAGTTGGTCGCCCTTTTGACAATTTGACAAAATTTTTGGAAAATGGGCGTGGTACAGCCCACATATGAGTGAACAAATTTTCCAACTTCGACTGTTAATAACTACAGAACCGTTTACGCTAGAATAACGAAATTTGGTAGTAGGTATACTATGGTTGTGGTATATACACCCGCAGAAAACAAGCGAAATCTCTTTACGACCACGCCTACTTTTTCATTAAAGCTATATGGAAAGGAGGTAGAAATATTGAACTGCCCATATCTAATTAACTGATACAGGTATAATAATATTATTTGGTATTTACCTCAATTTTGTTATTCTTTATACGATTTTTGGAAAGTTGGGGTGGCACCGCCCACTTATGAGTCAAGAAAATTTTAAATTCGACTGTTAACAACTTCAGAACGGTGTAAGATGGAATTACGAAACTTAATACGAGGTATTCTATAGACATGTAGAGTACGCCGACGGATAATAAGCAAAATCGGTGGACGACCACGCCCCCTTTTGGATCAAAGTTTTCTAAAAGAGAGGTAGGAAACCGGAGCATGCCATATCTCCTTCACTGATGCAGATAGAATGCTAGAATTTGGTAGTTACAATGACCTGATGATTTTATTAAAGATTTTTTTTTGGAAAATGGGTCTGGTACCACCCACATATAAATGAAAAATTGTCAAATTTCAGCTTTTATTGATTTCAGAGACATGTTAAATAAAATTTCGAAACATGATACGAGGTATACTATCAACGTTTATCAAACTTATATATAGCCTATGCTGTAACCAGTGAATGCAAGAATCTACTGTGCTAATTTTTTAAAGATCGGTTGAGTACCTTGGACGTCTGTACAAGATTAAAATCTTATATAGCATGCGGGCGTGGCACCTCTCACTTTTACAAAATTATATATAGCGTGTAGTGTAACTAGTGAACCCAGAAATCTACTGTGAAAATTTCATAAAGATCGGTTAAGTACTTTGGACGCCAGACACACATTCATTTTTATACCTAGTATTGCTACGCACAAAAGGTATATTAACTTTAGTCGCCTAACGGCAGTACGTTACGGCATAAACGGATCGAGATAGATATTGACTTATGCAGATCAAAATGTTCAGGACAAAAAGAAAAATTGATTAAGCCATGTCCGTCCGTCCGTCCGTCCGTCTGTGAACACGATAACTTGAGTAAATTTTGAGATACCTTAATGAAATTTGGTATGCGGGTTCCTTGGCACTCATCTCCGAGCGCTATTTAGACCGGACGATAGTCACGCCCACTTTTTATACATAGAATATTTTTGAAAACACAAAAAAAGTGATTACTCAGTAATACTATATAATAATAATAATACACGTATAAGGATAAAATTTGGTGAATAACTACATTGAGATTGAGGCATAAAATAAGTTTTTGAAGAAATTTTTGAAAATGGGAGTGGCACCGCCCACTTTGGATAAGTAAAATTTAGAAATAATATTACTCATAAATCAAAAACCGTTCAAGATATCGAAACGAAATTCAGCACGCAGGTTTCCAGGTATGCAAGGAATGTTCCAGGCGGGATTGGTTAAGGTATACGCCCACTTTAATATGAAAGATTTTGAAGAGGATCGTAGATATATTAAATAGGCAATAACTTTGCGTATAATAGCTTTACATCATTTATATTTTCTTTTAAAGTTTTCGTAAACAAAGAAATCCAAAAACTTAAAATTTTCGGAAATGGGCGTAGGCCCGCCAAAACTTGATTTGTCGAAACGAAATTTGGTGATAGTGTTCTATATATAAAGGTAACTGTTTGCTGTTTGCGAAATCGTTTAATGTCCATGCCCAGTTTTTAACATACTTCTGAAAAATTTTTTTGTAAAATTTAAAAAGCGATATTTCTACAACTAAGCAATTATGGCGTATAAAACGTAATGGTATTTAATAATAGAGCAATGGTAAATGTTGGCAATTAGTTGATATGTATGATTGCACGACAAAAACTGCATTGTGCATGTTACTGTACACTTACCAGGCGGCAAGGAAGCTTGTAATACGATTTATGTATTACAATCTCATTTTTGAAGACGTGCATGGATGAAAGTTCAATGTTGATGTTTCAGGTTGGGGTTTCGCTATTTAACATACGGATAGACATTTTCTACAACTAAGCAAGTTATATCAATCAATTTTCAATTTTGAAGAAGTAGGCGTGGCGCCGCCCACTTTTCAGCATAATATTTCTGCTATTTTCAAAGGCAATCGCTTATAATTCAATATTGATATTCTAATGAAAATTGGTCAGCTGCTTCTCAGTAGTATCTTATTACTTTAAACGAGCTATTCTTGTATATTTGTATATCTAGACTATCTCGAAAACGGCTCAAACGATTTGGATGAAATTTGGTATGTAGATAGTGTACTGCATTCTAAGAATTTTTACCTAGGTGTTGCCACATAGGTTATTTTTTTGGGGTTGCCACTTATCTGAATAATATATGCCAATATGGATATCATACGAAACATATTTTCATTCGTATTTCAAAAAAAGTATTTCGAAGTGAAATTGCCACTTATTGAGGTTTTTCTATACACTTTTTGTTTAGGGTAACTACTTAACAACTATCTCGAAAACCGCTCAACCGATTTCGATGAAATTTTGTATGTATATAGTGTGATGCAGGGTAAGTTATATGCGGCGTTTCAAGAGCTAAGTGACCAAATACATTTAAAGTAATGTTTCCGGGAAAATCTTTCTCGATTATTTGATAACAATCGACAGCTGCTAACCATACAATTCAGCAAGGAATCTTGTAAAGACTTGTCGAAAATGTGTTTGAGCAGCCACCAAGGAGTAATTATGTGTATTCAAGCTTTGTTACCAATAAAAAATTTTTAACATATTTTTATTATCAAGATATGTCTTTAGAACGCTTCACTGCTGGTAAGTAAAACTATTCATACAAACAACCAAAATATCTTTATTGATGATTATCTAAATAAACTAAATTGTATGACAACCTATGCCTATAAATGCCGAGCAAAGCTCGGTCGCCCACATGGAAGTAGAAAAAGTTTTAAACCTCTATAGGTCATAACTCCACAACAATTTACTAATTTACCACGACCACTTCCACAGAGGTGGGTATTTAATGTTCTGTTCCACCCGAACTTAAACTTCCTTACTGGTTTTCTCACCGTTTTGAATTTTTAAAGTGTATTGTTAATTAAAGGCTGTTTACATTAGTCAATTTCCCAGTCAACTTCCTGTTGATACATGCAAGTTGCATGGTGAAAACAGGTCGTGCAACAATTGCATGTAATAAGTTGGTAGGCAGCCAACTTTCAATCTACATCTCGTGCAACTGAAATTGATTCCACAGTTGACTAATATACAATTTTTGAAAGAGATCAAATTGGTAACCTCAATTTTGTACAAAAAAATGTGTTTATCACGTCGAGAAATTTATAATTTACGTGAGAAAATGTCACTTTTAGCCGCATTAACTGAGTTTTTTTTATAGATATGATACAATTATGTATATTAAAAAATCGGATATGGAATAAATGGAATATGTTCGTTATCGGAAGCGGTAGGCCCTCAGTTACTTGTTAGTTTATAGAAAGGTTTATCCTACATTAAGTCAAAAATATAAGATTTCAAAAAAAAAAAATGTTAATTATTTTCATAAATAAATCAGCCGTTCTGCTACCACTGCCCCTGCCATGGCATCAAACCTTTGCTTGGCTAATTTAATGCCAGTTCAGGTATCTAAGGTGCCTTTGGCCTCAAAGTTGAAAAGTTCAGTCTCCGATGAAGTATCGCTTATAGATAAATGGCGGCAGTGGCGTAGCCGCCGTTGTGATAGACGGACGGCATGCTTCCAGCGTTTTAGATGTTCGCACAATACGAGGACCTAAAATCGAGTCTGATCACTACCTAGTAGCAGCCAAGATTCGTACCCGCCTCTGTACGACAAAACAGGTGCAACAAAAAACGCAGGGAAAGCTGGACGTCGAAAAGCTGCAATCGCAACAGACCGCCAATTATTTCGCAGATCGCCTCTCACACCTGCTCTCCGAAAGCACAATTCAACCTAGTGGAATGCATGAGCAGTGGGATCATATCTCAAGAGCACTCCGTACCGCAGCCGAAGAAGTAATTGGATTCCGTCGAACGCGAAGAAACAACTGGTATGGTGATGAAGAGTGCCGCGCTGCAACGAAAAGAAAGGACGAAGCCTACAAGGCAACGCTGAGATCGAATGCAACGAAGAGTGGGTGTGAACACTACCGCGAGTTGAAGAGGGAAGCGAGGCGGCTTTTCCGGGCGAAAAAAAAGAGAGGCAGAAAAGCGTGAAATAAACGAGCTTGAGATGCTGGCCAACGGGAATAATGCCCGAAAATTCTATCAAAAAATTCGGCGAATGACAGAAGGTTTTAAACCCGGGGCAAACTCCTGTAAGAATGAGAACGGCGACCTGGTGGCCGATATTCAGAGAGCACTCAGAATATGGAGGGATCACTTCTCTGCCCTTTTAAATGGAGAAACTGAGCAAGAAACCAGAGAAGATGCCGAACCCGGGCCCACAATCGAAGATGATGGAATTGACGTTCCACAACCCGACTATAATGAAGTGCGAATAGCAATATCCCGATTGAAAAACAATAAAGCAGCTGGCGCTGATGGTTTGCCTGCTGAGCTATTAAAACACGGAATCGAGGAGCTGGTAAGGCGCATGCCTCAGCTTCTATGCAGAATATGGTTGGATTAATGCATGCCTGAAGATTGGAATCTAAGTGTTCTCTGCCCAATCCACAAGAAGGGCGATCCTGCAAACTGCGCCCACTATCGCGGAATCAGCCTTTTGAATATCGCATATAAGGTCCTATCAAGCGTATTGTGCGAAAAACTGAAGCCTGATGTGAACAGACTGATTGGACCTTATCATTGTGGCTTCAGACTTGGTAAATCTACCATCGACCAGATTTTTACAATACGCCAAATCTTGGAAAAAAACCGTGAAAAAAGAATCGACACACATCATCTCTTTGTTGATTTTAAAGCCGCTTTCGATAGCACGAAAAGGAGCTGCCTATATGCCGCTATGTCTGAATTTGGTTTCCCCGCAAAACTTATACGGCTCCGTCAGAATTGGGAAGTACCTCTCCGAACCGTTCGAAACTAAACGAAGTTTTGAGACATGGTGACCCCCTATCGTGCGATTTCTTTAATTTAATGCTGGAGAAAATAATACAAGCTGCAGAACTTAATCGCGCTGGAACAATATCTTATAAAAGCGTGCAACTGTTGGTATATGCTGACGATATTGATATCATTGGCCTTAACAACCGCGCCATAACTTCTGCTTACTCCAAATTAGAAAAAAGAAGCGGAGAAAATGGGATTGGTGGTGAACGAGGGCAAAACGAAGTACCTTCTGTCATCATGCAAAGAGTCAGCGCATTCGCGCCTTGGCAACCAAGCTACTGTTGGCAGCAATAATTTCGAAATAGTAAAGGACTTCGTTTACCTGGGAACCAGCATTAACACCAACAATAATGTTAGCCTAGAAATCCGACGAAGAATTACTCTTGCAAAAAAAAATGCTACTTCGGACTGAGTAGGCAATTGAAAAGTAAAGTCCTCTCTCGACGAACGAAAATAAGACTCTACAAGTCACTCATCGCACCCGTCCTGCTATATGGTGCAGAAGCGTGGACACTAACAACATCTGATGAGGCGGCTCTGGGAGTATTCGAGAGAAAGGTTCTTCGAAAGATTTGTGGACCTCTACGCGTTGGCGTCGGCGAGTACCGAAGAAGATTTAATGATGAGCTGTATGAACTTTATGCAGACGCCGACATAGTTCAGCGAATTAAAACACAGCGGCTTCGCTGGCTAGGCCACGTAGTGCGAATGAGCGAAGATGCTCCAGCCCAGAAGGTATTCTTATCGGCACCCACCGGTGGAAGCAGAGGAAGAGGGAGACCACCACTCCGATGGAAGGACCAAGTGGAGACCGATTTGCGATCCCGCGGTGTATCCAATTGGCGCCAGTTGGCGCAACGAAGAAACGACTGGCGAGCTATGTTGGACGGTCAAAATCGCCCAGGCGGTTAGATGACCATTTAAAAAAGAAGTGGCGTAGCCGGGAGAGGATTGGGGCAATAGATCCCTCCCCTTCGTCGCGAACTATTACTTTTTACTTTTGATTTATTAACGCAATACCATTTTATGCCTTCGATTAAGAATTTTCTCGTTTTATATAAAATTGTCGCTTATTAGATTATGCGTTTGAATGTAAAGCCTATATCATATACTGGTCTTTTCACTAGCCTTTCAAGACGATAAAACCGATTTAGAGGTATGCGTACACATTGGTTCTGATAGTAATAGAATAACAGACCGAAATAATACCTTAATTCTGAGTGGAACCGGTATTTTGTACCTGGAAGATTATTTAATCGAAAATCGTAATCATGTAACCGCGATTCTGGCGTACATGAAAAAAAAACGTTAAGAACTAGAATTAATTTACCTTTGACTTTGAATGAGTCTTAAAGTAACTTTAAACTTGAATAACTTTTTAACAAATTTATTCTCTGCAGAAACATGAATCGTGGTTTATTCGTCACGAAATTGAATACTTCCTTTTAGGGGGTTTGTTTGTAATTTATACGCGCAAGTTTAGGAAAAAAACACGAAAATATTAAGGGGTGTGGCACCTTCCATACAAACTTGATTTTACAGACGTAATATTTCCAAAAGGGTTCATAGTAAATCAGTTTGGAAATATACGATATCAATATTATTTTTGATGCAGAATCAATAAAACACTTGATACTAATATTTTTTCCTTGACTATTTATTAATATTGACAATTCATCAAGAACACAGAATCGGGGGTTTAATCTATACACAATTGAAATTGGGAACAATCGCTATTTTTCGATTGAAATAAATGTGTGTGTAATTCAGAATTTTTTAAATGGACTCAATAAAAAATGTATTTTAGACAGAACGAAATTTGCCGGGTCAGCTAGACTCATAAAAATAAAACTTTTGAGGGACGCTCCTAGGAAAAAGAAAAAAAAAATTTGTGAAACTCCCTAATGTACATATACACTGGGTTTAGAGGAACTTGCACGAAGGAAAGTTATGGTTTGAGCGCAAAGTTAGTTTAAAAATTAAGTACTAGAAAACCCGGTCACGCCTCGCTGCGTCCCATAACTTATAATAGATTGACCCCGATTTCAATCATATTATGTCTCGTAAAACAATTTAAGATATGGAACTTAATTACATGGCACCTTTCGATTGATCCCCATATTGTACTAAAACATTCTAGGCCACTCCTGGTCCACACATTTGTTGATAACTCCGAAACCGGCCTAGTTATCGATATAAAGGATATCTTAAATTTTAAGTTAGACGTCTAGTAATGCAACGGTGAAAGTTCCACTTTATTCACATACAGACATATCTACAAAAACTCTGAAAACTGTTAATTTGGATTCTTTTGGCTTAATAATGAGCCGTCCCATACATTTTTTTTTAATATCTTCAATGATATCCACACTATCTCAGTAACGGCTTAACAGATTTGGATGAAATTTGGTATGTAGATAGTGTACTACATTCTTAGAATTTTACCAAGGTGTTGCCACTCATCATGCTTTTGTGGAGTTGGCACTTATTTGATTTTTTGAAGACATATAATAAATGTTTTTACCGATTTGTCACCTATCTGCAAAAAAAGTGGAAAATACAAACGCTTTCTGCCCCCCTATATGCCTGTCTATGCCCCCCTTGTGAATAAATAATCAAATAATCAACAGGGGAAATTTTGACCACGGATTCGTCTTCAGCATGAAAGATAATTTGGCTAAATTTTTTTTAAAAGCATAGTTTTCGTCGATTTATGTAAGTAATAGAAACCGTCTTAAGGTGAGATATTTCGCGAAAACGGGCGCGTAAACGTAGTTAGATTCTCTGGATATTCACTCATTCTCATTTTTTTGTTTAAACTTTTTCATGCAGCAGAAGAACATTTATCTCAAATTACTATCATTTTGTGAGTTTTTTGAAAGAAGTCAAAAGAGAACTATTAAGTTTTGATTTTCCTTTTTAGGTCAAAAATAATAATTAAAATTTGAATTTGATTATAAAAGACAAACATAAAAGTTCCAAAAAAATTCATTAAGCCTCGCGTTGAATCAAAGCTATCGAGTCAAAAAGTTGTCTAGCAGTATCTAGCATCTATTATGGTCGGTGATTGTTATTGCGATTTTTTTTTGCTCAAAAAATAAATAATTGATTGTTTTAATTTTTTATGTTTCGAGTAAATATTTTTAACTATCTAAATCCAGAGCCGTAGAGGGTGCCGAAATCGGATTATTAGGAAACAATTAACAGTTTTGTATGATTCGATTATTTTTGTACAATATTTCTCAATTATTCGTTCATACTTGCCCTACAACTCGCAACTGACTGAATTCTAAAGTACATATTTAAGTTTGATTATACCCTCAAGTCTTCGATTTTCAACCCCGAGATATCACTATCAATATTGAAATAAAAAAAACTTAAGAGCTCACTCCATTATTTACAGTGAATTCGGAATCAACGGGACTGCATTTTCTGGGATCGTGCGACTGAAGCTTCTGGGTTAGATATTCCCAGGAGATGACCGAGGGGATGTACAAGATATAATTTACTTCAAACACACATACTCGTATATGCAATTGAATCGGGGTTTTCTCTTACGATATTAGACCCCTATAAAGGGACTTGGGTACATACTGTAGTTAGTTCCTTTAAGTTCTACTATCGTCCCGCGAACATTGATTTCAGCATTAACGGGGGAGGAGTCAAGTTAGTGACAGGTAATCTACATTCTTGAGTAAAACTACTAGAATATGCGTTGAAATAAATAAAGTGACCTAGTACTATCGAATTAATTAGGTGTGTTTATTTTTCCATTCCCATTTCATATTTCGAAGGCAAGATTTCTCTTGCGAATTCATACCGGCACTTATCTAAAGGTGTCGCCTTTTGAATAGTAATAGCACAGAAATTAGTCGCAGTGCTCACTTCTGCATGAATTTAAGCAAATTATATTGAGCTAATTTTTAAATCACTTCTTTTAATTTAGCTTCAAAGAGTTTGTGGTTACTTTGACAGGCTTAAGGCTATTTCAACAGCTTTACCATCAACTCAAGTCCACCTTAAAAAGTGTTAACAACTTTTTTATGTAATGTTAATTGTTAATTTGATTTGTTTTTGTTTACATTAAAAAATTAAATTGAAAGGGTAACATTCATATCTCTGTTAAAAAAAAATATTTTGTTTTGCCACTTTCGGCTTCAAGAAATCCATTCAATATGCCTTCATGTGATGTGATCTGATTTTGTGCCACGTCAACTGGCTTGATCTGACAATACATAATCTGTATCTGATTTAGTATATAAACTAAGTGGAACATATATCTTATAACTTTAAACGAGTTATTCTTGTATATTTGTATAGTTTATATTTGTATATTTGTATATCCACTACTATCTCAGGAACGACTTAACCGATTTGGATGAAATTTGGTATATGGGTAGTATCCTTTGTTTTAAGATTTTTTACTTTGGTGTTGCCAATTGGGGTGGTTCACAGGGTTGCCACCTATATCAATTTTTGTTTAAATATTAAGCAATATATGGGAATATGGATATCAAATGAAAGGTATTTTAGGCCGTATACCAACCAAAGTATTTTATAGTAGGGTTGCCACCTAGGGTTGCCACCTGACCGCATGTTATTTATTCCTTCAGATATCGACCGCTATCTCGGGAACGGCTAAACCGATTTCGATGAAATTTGGTAGATGGATAGTATGCTTCCTTCTAAGATTTTCTACTTGGATGTTGCCACTAAAGGAAGCTTAGAGGGTTGCCACCTTTCCGATTTTTTTTTTAAATATTAATCAATATATGGCAATATGGGTATATATGGGTATTGAGGCCGTATTATTTTTTAAGTAGGATTGCCACCTAGGGTTGCCACCTAACTGCATTTTAATTATTCCTTCTTATATCGACCACTATCTCGGGAACGGTTTAACCGATTTGGATGAAATTTGGAGTGCGCATGTGGACATAATTTCGTGGCATCTCGAGGTACTTGAATAAAGGAAAATACCTTTCGTTTGAAACCCCTATTGGCATATTTCATTTCTTTTAAAAAAAAATGAGATGGGTAGCAACTTCGTAAAAACTCCTTTCGTTCTCGATATAAGAAGGAACTCCTTTCGTTTCGAAAGGTATTTTCCTAAATTTAAAACAGAAAATTTTTGTCGAATCATCGAGCCCTAACCGCCAAACAGGCTTAAGTGACTTTTTGTGGTTAGTGTTCGATATTTTGGAAATCTTTTTTGGAAATTTATGCTCTTGGTAAGTAAGATTATGCGACAAATTCGAAAAATATCGACCAAGGCTCGGTCACCCAGGTACTAAGTATAATACGGGGTGGCTGATGAATTTTGCTACATTAAGAAACTCAAATAATTTTTTTTTCAGTGTATGGAATTCATTTTTCTTTTATTCATGTTAAAGCTCATTAAATTTTATTAAATATAGCTTAATTAGTTTTAAAAATAATGGAATTTAAATGCCCCCCCTGCTCGTCGATGCATGTGCGGCATCTTACCAAAAAGTTGTTCATTACTGCTTGGAGAGTTAAGACAGGAATAGCCGCAATTGTTTCTCGAATGGATTGCCTTAGTTCATTCAAATTTGTTGGTTTTGCTTTGAAGACTTCCTGTTTGCAATAACCCCACAAGAAAAAGTCAGGTGCAGTAAGGTCAGGCGACCTGGGTGGCCAACGGAATGTGGAGTTTCTGGATATCAGCTTATTGGGAAATTTTCGTCGCAATTCTGTCATAACAGGTTGGGCTATATGAGGAGCTGCACCATCTTGCTGAAACCACACAGAGTTGAAAGAAATTTTCATTCGGCGTAATTCTGGATAGAAACTCTCTCAACATGCTCAAGTAACGGTCTCCAGTAACCGTAACGGTGTGACCGTTTTCTTCGAAGAAGTAGGGCCCGACAATGCAGCGTGATGAAACTGCACACCACACTGTGACACGAAGTGGATGCAATTCCGTCTCATGGAGTATCTGTGGGTTGGAAGCACTCCATATTCGACAATTTTGTTGGTTTATGTTGCCGTTTAAATCGAAATGGGCCTCGTCAGACATGAAAAGACAGTTCAACATGTTTCCATCCTCTTCCACCATTTGAAGCATCTTCTGGCAAAATTCCAAGCGAATCGGCAAGTCTGCAGCGTTCAGTTTGTTGGCCATTTGAATTTTATATGGGAATAACTGTCTGCTTACACCCATTTGAGCAGATAAGCTTCTTGTCGAAACACGTGGATTGTTTTGTATGGCAGCAGCTACAGCAGCGATTGTTTCCTCCGTTCGAACTGAAGGGTTTCGATGGTAAGGTCTTCTGTTGACTGTCCCATGCTCGGCAAAATTGTTTACAAGTCTTATTATGGTCCATCTGCTCGGAGGATTGCCGCCAAACGTGCGCCTATACTCTCTTTGAACCGAAACTACGGACTCGAGTGCGTGATAGCGGCGGACAATCCAAATTCTTGTTTCAGTGTCCCAGTTATCCATTTTTGTTAAATGTAAAAGTCAATCTGCAAAATAAAAAATTAACCAGATTCATTAAATAGAAAAAAAGTTATTTAATTTTTTTTTGGTAGCGGCTTTCATCAGCCACCCTGTATGTAGTTTTCTCCCCTTATGCTGAAAAACAGATTGAATTCCATCCATATGGCAGTCCCTGACCCAAGCCTATCTGATGTGACATAAGTTGCGTCTATCATCTAACTTATCCCTTTGGAACACATTTAATCTGATCTGATTTATTGTTTTACAACAAATGATCCATTGTTTTTTACGATTTGTTAGGCTTTTCATCTTTTCCATCGAACGAGGTTTGAGAAAATTTTATATTTTATTTCATTTGAGTCAGTAACATAATTTTTACAGCTTAGGTTGGATAAAATAAAATATCATTATAATGTATGATGCGATTTGATGTGACGGGATATCAAAGTAAATAATCGAATTAGCGCTGGAAGTTGTCTAAATCACTGATTTACACATTCCACACACTATAGCGTTCTCATGGTCCAGTTCCATCTGTTCGGCTACCTCACGCAAGGCAGTCTTTTCATCCAAAGCGAGCTTTTGCTCTTGTAAGCGTATTGCATTTTTTTTGTCGCATATCAGAAATTGACTCAAGCAATTGACGCATAACAGCTTGTTCCGGGAAGAGTAAGACATGGAATCGCCGCTGCTGGGTGGAACTGGTGGACTCATCAGTATGCACTCTATTACTCCTAGATGCAAAAAAAATTCTTGAAAGTTTTCTTGCGAACTGGACTGACCCCTCTAAGTTCTAAGGAATGCATTTATGTCGGAATGCAGACCATGCATTCCCATTCACTGCATAACAATTTTAGATTGCAGCCTTTAT
The DNA here is from genome assembly GCA_949987695.1 of Merzomyia westermanni. Classification (NCBI taxonomy): domain Eukaryota; kingdom Metazoa; phylum Arthropoda; class Insecta; order Diptera; family Tephritidae; genus Merzomyia; species Merzomyia westermanni. The sequence goes on along the minus strand of OX465288.1, from coordinate 122,990,204 downwards.
TCCGTTTTTTGGAATAAGGAATGCAAATTTGCAGTCCTCATTCCTTCTTACGGAATAAAAATAATTTTAAAGCATTCCGCATGTAAATAATGAAGTTGGAAAGCGTTCTTTAGGTGAAAGGCATGTTTCTAAGCAGTTTTGAATTGACATATGTCTTACACTAATAGCCAAAATGCTGAATCTCTAGATTTTCTATTTTTGATTTAAAGTATAGGATTGATTGAGTTTCCGCTAGGTTTAGGATTTCGGTTACATGATTTTACTTTCAGATATTTTTTAAAGTTTATTAGTCGATGCAGTAGATCTACTGCAACTGCAGTATAGTCCCAACCCTGGCTTTCGCGTTTCAGATAAATTTTGGCTCTCGCAAGTTATAATCGGTTAAAATTGATGTCATTTTTCGGACGGGGTTCGGTGGAAAACGAAAGTGGGTGGCGCAGCGAGGCCAATCTCTGACAGGATTGCGTTAGTAACTAGAAACCAATTATTAAAAGCACAATTAGACAAAAAACACCTAACCATAGTTAATACATAGTTTGCAAAGGAATGCGGAAAGCATTCCTTTCGGTATGCAATCCAATGAATACAATCCAGTGAATGAAAGGAAAGAAATAAAAGATAGGAATAATTATTCCGGAATACAAAAATAATAAGGACTGCAAATTTTGCATTCTTTATTCCATAAAATGGAATAAAGGCTACAATAAAAAGTTTTGCAATCCAAGGAATAATTATTCCAAAAGGAATGCATTCTTTAACAACTCTTCTACTGTACGCAGTACCAATATCTAAGTGGGTGCACAACACTATTAAAAGTTGAATAAAGGAGCCAAGCGCCTTTTCCGAAAGCAAACAGTGGAGACATAAGGGCTGGAGTGCGAAGGGTCGTATCTATATAGCCGCCAACAACAAAATGGGTTTGGATGCCGTCTTGATGGTGTATCTATGAATAGAACGCCTTTAACTGCATACTATCCACCTCTTGCTATCCTTTACGTTAGGGGGCACTGGACTTAAAAATATCTAGGAATCCAAGTGCTCTCAAAAAATCCGTGCCTATATGTATCTAAGTCTAAATTTAGTTTATGAGCACAAAGTATAGGGCAGTGCACTTAAAATCGGTAAAGGCTTCCCGAAGTGATTCGAAACTGAAATAGGTTATAGACAGAGTGTCTTCCGGGAAGTAAAAAAAACGATACATGCCTAGACGTAAGATGACTTCTTATTATAAGACGAATATGGGAGAAAAAGCTTCCTCGAAACATTTATGCATATTTGTGTGTAAGTATTTTGCGAATTTTAAACGTCGTGCAGAAATTTTCACCAATAAACGCTATAATACTTTTTACTTGGAACGTCAAAGAAAATAATAATAATAAGCAAACAAAAAAATCACTCAACGAAGTGTTATGTATGTACCTGCATAAATATGTGCAAAGCTATTCAATAGCAACAGATGCCAAGAACTACTCTGGTCTCCACCTCTTTAGAAATAAACTGATAACTTTTGGAAAAAATAGCAACAGTTCGAAAACTGCGCCAGCAACATCTAAACACCGTTGTGGAGGAAAACCAAAAGGCTGCAAAAACCAATGTAGTGCAAAGGTGTTCTGAATAACGCTAAAAAGCTACTTGGCATTCCCTCCGCTAAAAGTCACATCATGTATGTGCTTAAGTGATATTTGTCCACGCGTATATTTCGAAAATGTGCTGCTGAATACGTAATCACAATGCCGGCTAACAACCTTACACTAAAGGGTCGTGTCGTGCATGCCGAGCCAGTGAAACAACAAGGCAAAAGGCGTTAGTAGTCATGATAAAACTAAGGCCCAATAAGGGTTGCTTCATTTAAATTGCATTTATATATATATATATATAACTATAAATATGTCTATATATATCTGTATTAGGGATATCTATTACGATATGTGAAAGCATCACAATCATTGGATATAAATGTCATAGGATATATTTTTTATGAAATACATTGACGTACTAGGGTCCCGCATATAACATTATGAAAGTAGCTAAAAATTCTTCTTCAAAAAACGATTTAGCGGCACAGTTCGTGTGAAATAGATGGTGATCGAAATCAACGTTCATACATCAACGTATAGATTGAACATTGCTCTGCGCAATCCATAAGAAAGAGATACCGCAAACCACGACAACTTCAGCGAAATCAGTATGCATATTATCGCACCAAAATGTTATATATTCTCGCTGAGGAAAGGGTGAAAATTTAAGACCTTAGTTCTGAAGCAATTAGAAATGTTGCTGCCATAAAGGCGTGAGAAAAATCTTTCTGAAGATATTAGGAAGATTAAGAAAGGTTGCTGGCAACATACAAAGCAACAGGTTAGGGACTATCTGCGGTAGGTATGGATGGTAGTATTACTATCCTATCACACGGAAGTTCCAGCTTCAAGTGAAGGAACAGATAACATCAAAAATGTTTGGAAAAGTTTTTTCAGTTTCAGATTTCCTTTTTTCAGTTTCAGAAATCTTCCGTTGAACTTTCAAGTGCTATCTCATATTCTTTCGACACTATTATTGATTCCGAGACGTGCAACAGGAAAGGTATGACAAGATATTTAAAAAGTTTGATCTTTGAAAAAAATAAATAAAATTTTAATAATGACAGTTTGTGGCGTTTTCCACCTATGTACATTTGTATGCTCAATCCGAACGCCACCTGATAGATCAAACCTAATTTTGATAGCATGTTTTTCATGGTAGAATTACGCCCTGAAAGTATTTTTATAGCTCTTTACCAGGGATTTTATTTTATCAAACCACAGCTTCAATGTTGATCAAGTATTATTGAGAATATTGGAATATTATGAATTCCCTGGTCTTGGTACTAAAATAACGCAAAGAAAAAATTTAAAATATTGGCATTCCTAATTTGTATGTACAGCTTTCAACATAAAAGAAAAATAAAAAAATTATTGCTCACACTTACGTTTAGCCAACATTTGTACCTATGTTGCTGTTTTGTTGCCTCACGTGGCAGTCTGACAGGTGTTGCACATGTGGAAGCCCTTGCAAAATTTATTTTAAGGCCAAGTATGTGTGAGGAAATGTCATAACGCTTAAACGTGTCGAAATTTTGAATGTGCCTTAATGTCACAACAAACGATTTTAAAAATTTGAACGAATCGAACAACTACTTTTGAATCTGTTGAGCTTGTATTTCCACGCTTTAAAACGTAGCAATTTTCCTATTCGTATTTCGAGCAACTCATTAAAAGTTTATTTGATTTTATTTCACAGGATTCTTTACCCTTTCTATTCACTATCTACATAGATAACTAGATATGTAAGCAAATTTCAAGTGCGTATATATTTGTATGTACATATATATATACACACATGTGTCACCAAAGGCTTTGTGTGGATAAGTGTAAACAAAAATAACTCTTTTGCTTTTATATCACAAATACAATTCAATCAAACATCCAGCCGCTTAACCTTCCACCACACCGAATACAAAATCTCGCATACATTCCCCCACATCCACATTACAATTTACATGTCGTATGACCGTCAGTTGGCGAAATCCCTACGCTTGTCGTCCACCCGTTTTCATTTCAAGACAAACACAATTTCATGGCGGTAATCAATCTTCTTCTACGCATAGAATACTGACAGCTCAGTGGTGTAGAGTCAAATTGCGAGTCTTGTGGCATTCTCTAACATTGTTCTTTCCTGCGGCAATACTACATCCCTCCACGGACCACGCCTTATTCCCTGCAAAAAATTCGATTAGTCTAGCATGTTTCCGGGATGAGTTCCAAAGGAGAATGCGACTAATGTCAGTTCCAATCAATTTGTATAGACTGGGCAGTCCACATTTGTTTGAGCATGTCCTATTAAGAGACCAATTGTACCCTTTTATACCCGAACGGGTACGAAAGGACTAATCCACTTTCTACCCAAACGGGTACTTTCAACTCCTATGAGTATGCTAAAAAGCTAGAATAGAATTACACCCCTATGAGTATGCTACGCAAATAAAAATGTACTTATGTTTATGGAATTATAGCCCACTGTGGAGTAAAGGTATTACTCGCGGACAACTCTCTTGAGAGATTAATCGCACAATTTTTTGCAGGGTTATTACACATTTTACATGCATGCACCCTTATAAACGTGTGTAGTTCTGCTGAGAATAGGGATGTTCAGAATGTTCGGTACCGATAGTAGGTGATGAACATAGATTATTGGTTGCAGTCCCATTCAAAGATGTGGACACTAAGCTACTTAGGAGAGTGGACCTATACATTGCAAAAAAAATATCCTATTTTCTGAAATTAAGTGGTGATCCTATTTTCTCAAAGGAAGAGCAAAATTGTGGTAAATGACTTCATAAATGATAATGCCGTAGCCGATCTCTTACAGTATAGAGCTTCTTAGAAGAATCAGTTGTGTAATCAAAATTTAAAGTTCCACTTATATAACTTAGAAACAAATACAGGGAAACCTCTTTAAACGGGCAGATTGATCAGACCAAGTTTGAAGTACAAGTCGGGCTTACTCTTGGCGAGGAAGGTCAATTGATATTAAATTGTACCAAAAACTTCTTTAAGGCGCCCGAACCCCTTGTGGCCGGACAAAGAGATTTCTTTTCATAACAAACCTCAAACAGAGACTGATCTTAGGCGGACGAGAGCTCCTCCTAAACGGGCAAGATATGGGTTTACCTCTTAATGTAAAACGAGTCAACGATGTATGATGGCTGTGTAAATACTATATCCATACGAGTTTCTCTAAGGGATCGTAGCGGTTATGACTTTTATAAAACAGTTTATCATTTAATATTTATTTTTTACTTATCATAAAGGTAAAAAAATACTAGTTAAAAATGGTTTTTATTTGAAAGTAAAATTTTCCTTCACTTTTTGATGAAGTTTAAACATTACCTTTAACTTTTATAATAAAAGTCATATTTAACTATTATTGTTGACTTAAAAAATTTAAGTAAATTCAAACAAATGTTTTCCAGCTCTCAGTCAATACTCTGGCTTGTGTCTTCAAATATGAAACATAGGTATTCTTCATGACTCTATAAAAAGAAGGTTAGCTTTGACACTTCCATTTTCTACATTTGTACGGATTTTTTTTGCAAACTAAAAAAAGTAGGAGTATTTTTTCATTTGTCGAGGAAAAGATAGTACAAAAATCAAAAAAGTAGGAAGTTAGTAGTAACACATTTTGCAAAGTCAACTAAATACAGCATCAAAACATGTCATCCCATACCAAAACTGTATAAATAATTGTAAATTTTCTCTAATATCAATTAAAAACAATAAAAAACGGTCACTGCTCCAACAAAAATTTAAGTAAATATATATGTGCATTCTATCTACAATCAAAATACAGTCCATAACTCGAACGGAAACGGTTGGCAGTATTAGTATTCAGGTTTCACCAACGCGACTAAGGCTAAAACTAAGTCGTGACTTAAGTTAGCACTGATTCGAGACTAACTTAATTTTGGGTTTCACCAACTGAGCGACTTAAATAATATTGAACACAACAACCCGATCAGCTGTTTTATGCATAGTAGTATTTTTTCATACCAGACAACTCTGCGCATCCCAATACCCCAGTGCGAAATGGACATGTATGGCCATACACGAAGGAATGTATTGATCTTACACCCAGTTCTCTTTAGTTGGAAGGTACTTAGATTAGCGTTTAATTGAAAACGATAGTTTCGTAATGGTTGCATGCAAGAAGACAAGCGTCATGCTTGACGAATTTTCCTGGGACATTGTACAAAACAAATTAGAAGCATTACTGACATTTAGGTTTTGAAGGACAGCAATACTGACTTAGTCGAGAATAACTAAGTTAAGTCGAGCTGGTGAAACCCGCCCTATGTATTATATACCTAGTATTGATCTATTGTGTCTTAAAAATTTACGCAGGTATATTTGAATACTTTTCAGTTCGTATTATAAAGCCAGCTGATTGTTTGCAATAAATACTTTTCTGTTATGAGTTTTGAGGGATAAATTAATTTTAAAAAAATATAAATGTATGGCGCGATATACAATAGGTATATCATTATAAACCTCCTAAGAGATTTTTGCGCCGAGCTTCTTTCCAATTTGTGGTGTGTAGTTTTAAATTTTTCCCTACAAATTGGCGGAACCTAGATATTTTTGCGTACTTCGAACGTTATCTACAAAGGAGATGAATTTTTGCTGAGAAGCCTTCCATGGCAGAAAGACACTCAGAGAGTTTGCCAAACCACTGCAGAGGGGCGACCCCGTTTTGAAAATCTTTTTCACACCACGGCGGCCACCATTAATTTATTTGTATATAAATAGCTTCCCACCAACAACTGCTAACCACATTTTTTCAAAATATCAATACATATACAAAGAGGACACAAAAGACATTGCAGCTAGTTATGCGCTTTGTTTATAAAAACACTTTTAGTATGACAAGTGTACCTAAGTCAGCTGGTACCAAATATACCGACATGCACACATATATACATGTGCGATAAAAAATTTTAATTGTATTTATACTTATTGCGATAATTTTTAGAAAAATTTATATCACAAATTGTTTTTATTTGTGTAAGTGTTTTTATTTAAAATTATTTTAAACCAAATAATTCATTTTTTGTTGTCTTCCTAAATAAAGATTTACTCCTGAAGAAACTACAAATCGGTAGCGAAACGTTGAGTCCGAAGTGAAGTTAACTAATGTAGTTTTAACTTGCACTATGCACCACTAGATCCATTAGCCTAATAAAATCGTTTAAAGTATAATTACCGGATCAGCAAAATCAAAACACATTTTATGTTTGAAAAATGTGCGTTCAAATAGACAGACGGACAGACAGACATAAGGACGGGGAGACGGACATGGCTAAATCGACTCAGCTCAACGTCCTTATTATTTCAGTTTGCTTATTGATGGGCCCATCTCTTCTTCTTCTCATACTTGCAAACATTTCATGTTCATGAAAGGTATAAAAATCAAAAAAGATATATAACTTGCCTTTTGCAGTGGGGTATTAACAACTTGCCCGGATATTATCTGATTTGCGTGTTATCCGATTTGCTCAATTTTGGCAGGAGTATGTTACATACAATTCAGAAGCAGCTGACCAATTTTGATTGAAATATCTAGTTCAAACTACAAGCAATCCCCTTTGAACGTAGCAGAATTTTTATTCTGAAAATTGGGCGGCTCCACGCCTACTTAACCAAAATCCACACAACTTTTTTGCGATCGAGTTTTGCTTAAAAAGCTTGTTATGTGTGCAAGATCTTATTGATATAGCTTGCATGCTTAAAAAAATATCGTGTTTTACATTTTACAAACAAATTTTTCTGAACTATGTTAAAAAACTGGGCGTGTCCGTTGACCAATTTCGCCCATTTCTACAACAAAGAGTTACCTTCCCATATTCAACATTTTCGCCAAATATTGTTTCGATAAATAAATTTTTTCCGGAGCTATGGCATAGAAAGTTTTGTGAAAGAATCCACTATCAAAGGGGCGGGGCCATTCCCATTTTCAAAAATTTATATTTTTCGACTTTTTTCATTAGCGGACACTTTGAAAGTGAAATAGAAATGATATAAAGCTTTCGTACGCAAAGTTATTACCTATTAAATATATCTATGTTCCTTTTCAAAATATTTCGTACAAAAGTGGGCGTGGCCCTTAACCGATTTCGCCCATTTTCCCGAAACATACCTTCTAATAATATAAAGATGTGTGCTAAACTTTGTTTCGATATCTTGAACGGTTTTTGATTTATGATTAATGTTATTTCTAAATTTGACTTAATCAAAAGTAGGCGGTGGCATGCCTTAACATTAATGTACACACCAAATTTTACCCTTATACGAGGTGTGTTCAAAAAGTATCGCGAATTTTGAATTTTCGCTGGTTACGTATATTCGAATTTCGAATTTTTTGTGGCGTTATGTTGGTACTCATGTCTCTCACTTATGCCGACAAGCTCGGCCATTTTGAATGTTCAGTTAATTGTTGACAGCTGCTTTGCTTGCACGTGTTTTGGATCGTCTTCGATTTTTACGCGCAATTCGTACCAAAATTGCTCAATTGTGACCAAAAACAGCATCGCATGAACATTGCTAATGAGATGTTAAACTCTGTCCGCGACGACCCAAATTTGCTCCAGAGGGTCATAACTGGTGACGAATCGTGGGTTTATGGTTATGACGTGGAAACCAAAGCTCAATCATCTCAATGGAAGCTGCCGCACGAACCAAGACCGAAAAAAGCGCGCCAAGTTCGGTCGAATGTGAAAGTTTTGCTGACAGTTTTCTTCGATTGCAGGGGCGTGGTGCATCATGAGTTCTTGCCACAGGGAAGAACGGTCAATAAGGAATATTACCTGCAAGTTATGCGCAATTTGCGCGAAGCAATCCGCCAGAAACGCCCGGATTTGTGGAAGAACAAAAATTGGCTTTTGCACCACGATAACGCCCCTGCTCACGCATCGTTGCTTGTGCGCGACTTTTTGGCCAAAAACAACACACTAATGATGCCGCAGCCACCGTATTCCCGAGATCTGGCCCCCTGTGACTTTTTCTTGTTCCCTAAACTGAAGAGGCCCATGAAAGGACGACGTTACGCTTCTCTTGACGAGATAAAGACGGCATCGAAGGAGGAGCTGAACAAGATACAAAAAAGTGATTTTTTGAAGTGCTTCGAAGATTGGAAAAACCGTTGGCACAAGTGTATAATATCTCATGGGGATTACTTTGAAGGGGAGTAAATAGATATTCATGAATAAATAAATAATTTTTGAAAAAACAGAAAATTCGCGATACTTTTTGAACACACCTCGTACGTGTATTATGTTCGAAAATATTCTATGTATATATAAAATCATCCGATTTCGCCCATTTTAAATACAGTGCTAAGGAACCTGCATACCAAATTTCATTAGGATATCTCAAAATTTACTCAGGTTATCCTATTAAGAGACGGACGGACGGACGGACTTGGCTTAATCAATTTCTTTTTTCCTCCTGAACATCTTGATATATATAAGTCAATATCTGTTGATGCGTTTATGCCGTTACATACCACCGTTACGCGACTAAAGTTAATATACCTTGTGTGCGCAGCACTAGGTATAAAAATACTATTCATTATTGAAGAAATGTGTGCAATTGACTTTTTTTACTAAAACGAGAAAGTTCTATAACTCGAATTCTCCGTAAGTCGAACTTGTTTTTGGGATAATAACGAGTCGAGTTATGAAAGTTTCACTGTATGTACGTATCTTCACTCTCTTGCCAAGAGCATGAATATGCTAAAATGAAAAGGTTGGTAATACAAGATTAAAAGTTTGATTTCCGGCTCACTAAAACTTATCAGCTCAAACTGGGAATAATTGCACATTAGTACTTCTGACTGGAAGGCGACGTTTTTTAATAATAATGACAAATTGACAAGATGCATATTTGTTGGAAACTTTTCAGGTCATAAAGGCAAACGGACATAGTCTACCAAGTGGATAGTAAAGTGATAAGTTTCACTTAGATAAGATTGGCTTAAAACTGTTACTTTATACATAAGTTAAGCCAGAACTCATTATCAAACCCAGAGTATAGTAGTCAAGTTTGGTCAAAAATAACAGATTTTAAATCACATAAGGAAACTTTAAGACAACCGTTGCTACATAGCGGAATGTCTCGAGTTTTAATAGACTCCCAAAAGCCGATCTAAATAATAGTGCAAATTAATCCATTTTCTGAAACCAACCTATTTAAAATTTGTATATAATATTACATTTTTAACTACTTTTTTAATAAAAGGCAAACCAGAATGTAAATGAAAAATTTGTAGGCAGCAAGACGGTTACAATTGTCAAAATATATCACTAGAGAGCTTACCTTCTAGTGATTGAATCATGGGTATTCTTTTTATCTGCCGGCGAGGTGTGTGTTGCTGGCCTACCACACCTAAGGTCTAAGTTTAGAGGTAACATCAAAAGTGGTTTGAAAAGGTTTTTTCAAAACGGGGTCGCCCCTCGGCAGTGGTTTGGCAAACTATCCTAGATTTCTGCCATGGAAGTCTTCTCAGCAAAAATTCTACATAAATTTTTTATTTTTTTGAATTTAAATTTCGTAAATGACTGTTAAATAATGAAGTATTATTCCGATTGCGCTGCTCCCAAATTGTAATTGATAAAACGTTTGATTTGGCTAAATAAACACAATTACCTAAATAGGAATTAGTGTGGAAATCGTACCTTTCAAGCTTATTTATTTAAGAATAAATGGTGGAAATTGTCTAAATAAATAATACGAAATGATAAAGGGATTACTAATAGCTTGTAATGAGATTACTAAGTCCATAAATCTTTCGAAAACCTTTCTCTAGAATACTCCCAAAGCCGCCTCACCAGATGTTGTCAGTGTCTAAGCTTCTGCACAATAAAGCAGCACGGGTACGATAAGTAAGTATAGAGTATTATTTTTTTTCAGTCCGAAGTAGCACTTGTTTGCAAGAAAGATTCTTCTTTGCTTGATACAGCGAGGGCCGCGGAGAGGGGGGGGGGGGGGCAGTCAGGGCAATTTCCCTGAGGCCCGGAAGGTTTTTGGGGGACCGGCAAGGCAAAGCAGTATTGACAGTACTCTAATCAGGATTTCAAAGAGAAAGAAACGCGAACTGTCCTCGGGGCCCGGATCGACTCTCTGCGGCCCTGGATACAGCATGCATTTCGTTTGGCGCTCGTCCATCACCAAACCCATTTTCCGTTTCTCTTTCTAGTTTGGAGTACGCAGAAGTTATAACGGGCTTATTAAGGCCAATGATGTCAATGTCGTCGGCATAGGAAAAAATGAGGTGAACAGATTTTTTTGGTATAAAACATGGCAAATACAATATTTTTAAAAGGCATGCAATGGCTTTTTAAACACAATAGAAAATCTGTTCACCTCATTTTTCCTCTGAGTAAAATGTTTCCGATTTGCATGCAGTCGAAATATTTGTAATAAAAATTTCTAGAAGAATGTTTACCAGGAACGTTAATATCGAGTTTTGTAAAAAACTCATTTATATACCTCACTGTTCGTGTATCTAAGCTTTAGCAGCTGGCATAGTGGAAATAAATTGATATCATCATATCAAAAGTCAGTTCGACAATGCTGTACAATGTAAGTATGTATGTACATGCAACGTATGTCAAAAGTATTTTCATGAAGAAACTCATAAGGCATACGAATTTCCACATCTCTCAAAATTTTGATATTCACCAATCATTTGATACCATATTGTAGTGATTTCATATCTACTCATCACCAGATGTTTACTACAAATCACAAGTCATTCCCTTTATGGTATTAAATGACAAATTCTATTAGATGTATGCTATTGTTGGAAATGAACAAAAAAACTTTTTCATTAATGTTTTCTTAGAAACTATAAGGTAAATTACGCTAGAATAGAATATGTGGATAATATTGAACAAGGATGGTTAGCCTTTTAAAAATGAAATCTAATAGGTATAGCCACTATAGAAATTAGAGCGAACTCCCATTTTCATATTAAAAGCAGAACTTTTGAAATATTATAATAAGTAATTCGCACCTGGGCAAAAGATGGTAACGTGTCATAATGTCAATGGAATTAATGTCAGTGATATTAATTCGCATTTCAAAAACGAATTAATGCCAAATTATTTTGAGAATTTACGTCATTGACATTAAATCTCTTTGCAAAGCGAATTAATGTCAGAAACGCTATATATCATAAAAGCTTTACTAATTCCTATAATAACAACGCAACTGCTATTTCACGTGCAGTTGCATAGATAATGGACTAAGCAGGTTTTACTCCAAATTTTCATTCATTCATTAATTGTATACCTCTATATGTATATAAAATAAAAAAAATTGTTTTAAATCAACTTTCATGGTTTTATTTCATAAAAATACATACATATATAAGGTATAAAATGAAAATGTGGAATATAAAATCGCGCGATTTTTTATTCAAAATTTTCTTAAGAGAATTAATTCCATTGACATTATGACACGTCACCCAAAAGATCGCCATTTCAATGCTAGATCCTTGTCAAGTTCAAGTCAAATCGACCAACAAAGTCGTTTATATGAAATACAATAGGTCACTAAGCTACATTGATATATTATGAAATTTCCGAGGCTTTTTTAAAAAAGTTTGGAGAATTTCGTCCTCAGTTAAATCAATGTGATTGTGAATGCTAAAGAAGAACTCCTAAGATCCTTTCGACGTTTTCGCTTTCATTAACCATCTGGAAATTTGGTATACAGGCTCCTTGGCACATATCTCAGAGCACTATTTAAAATGAGCGAAATCGGATAATAGCCACGCCCGCTTTTTATACATAGAATATTTTGGAAAATACAAAAAAAGTGATTATTCAGTACACAATAAAACCTATAAGGATAAAATTTGGTGTGTACATTTACATTTAGGCAGAAAACAAATGTTTGCAGAAATTTTTGAAAATGGGCATGGCACCGCCCACTTTTGATTAAGTCAAATTTTGAAATATTATTAATCATAAATCAAAAACCGTTCAAGATAAGGAAACGAAATTTGGTACACATATTTCCATGAATATAAGGAATGCCCTGGAAAAAGATTTTGAAAAGGATCAAAGATATATTTAACAGGCAATAACTTTGCCTAAAATATCTTTATATCATTTATATTTCACTTTCAAAGTGTCCGTGAACGAAGAACTCCGAAAAATATAAATTTTCGAAAATGGGAGTGGCCCCGCCCCTTTTATAATGGATCATTCCACAAAACTTTTCATGCCATAACATAAAATTGATTTGTCGAAACGAAATTTGGCGAAAATGTTGAATATGTAAAGGTAACTGTTTGCTGTAAAAATGGGCGAAATCGGTTTAGGGCCCCGCCCAGATTTTTAACATAGTTCTGAAAAATTTTTTTTTTTTGTAAAATTTAAAACGCGATATTGCTATAACTATGCAAGCTATATCAATAAAATCTTGCACACATAATAAGCTTTTTAAGAAAAACTCGACCGCAATCAAACTTTGTCAATTTTGAAGAAGTAGGCGTGGCGCCGCCCACTTTTCAGCATAAAAGTTCTGCTATTTTCAAAGGCAATTGCTTATAATTAAATCTTAATATTTCAATGAAAATTTGTTTTTTCCTAACATTCTGCAATTATTTGCTGTCAACAGCGATTGCTTAGCTCTTTCTTCGATAAAAATGTATTCAGGGTCAAATTATTACACGTCTGTCCTGTTTAATGTGGAGTTGTTTACCACGTTAAACCGGACAGACGTGTAATAATTTGACCCTGAAGACGATTACCGTAGGTAGTCGAAATATATTGGTAAAAGCAATATTTTTGGTTTCAATTTTTGAAAAAGCACAGACCTCAAGCCAGCAAGAAGAAGGAATTAGAAAACAAAAAGGTCGCGAAAACGGATAATAGTAGTTATTATATTTATAACAAGCGGACCCAGCAGACGTTCTTCTGTCTAAAATTTTTTTTGTCTACATTTAAAACATTGTACTTTTTTCCCTCCCCACTTGCCTCATTTTCTACATTTATCCGTGTATCTTCCTTTTTCCCCAACCCCACATACTGTTACTCTTCTTTGTCTCCTTAATTTTTCTCTAGCACCACCTATATTTCAAATTTCTATTCCTACTTCCCTTCTTCTCCCATTTCCTCTATGGGTACTGATATGGCCATAGCTTCGAAGATATATCGAATTAACGTTTATTTGCTTCTGGTGCCGCTTTCCGTTGCCAGGGTTTTTTTGATGTATAGAACAGGTATCTATATATAAAATATCACTAACTTGAACCAAATAGATTAATAGCTATGCCGAATTGCTACTTAAAATATCCTGATCCCAAAAATATACTGTGAAAATTTCATAAAAATCGGTTGAGTACTTTGGACACATAAGATAAATTACATTTTTTTGGATTTCCGTTTGATAAATTGTTGTCGAATAGAATTTTGTAATTTTCGACCATTTCGGCGTATGTTTTCGAAATAGAGACTACCAAAATTTTAAAAATCGAAAGGGGTATAATTCAAAGCCGAAGTCAACAGAATTGAACTCAAACAACGGGGGAGCTCTACTCACAGAGTACGAATCACCCGAAAGCGAACAAACTTTCTTTCGAATAGCCCAGTTTCGAACTTCCTCTTTTCAAATCTTTCTGTGAGATACGCATTTACCTGAAGACTTAGCTGCTTCCTACAATTGTGGTTTTTGTAGCAATGCGTCGCCTCAATTTTTCTTACCCAGCATTGTCGCCAAAATCATCTCGCGCCTTTATTAAGGTTGGAACAGAGTGAGATTGGTGTTAGGAGTGTTGGCTCAGTTGAGCAGATGAATAGATAGTTGGTATTATGGGTAGACACACCGCATACCGGGCAGACATTTGGCATGTCAGGATTCAGCGTGAAAAGGTAAGAATTTAATCTATAACAATATCCAGAACGAAGTTGGGTCAGCATGACTCTTGTCTCCCTAGGCAACAGGTAGGGCTTGTGCCTGAATGGCGGTGTTCACTGGGCGGCAGCAGACAAAGGAGTTTGCCTACTTTATGTGGATGTTGTTGAGGCATCTTCGAATCAAACGGCGAAAATATGTGGTGCCGGATTCCATCATGGTGCTTACGGAGAAATTTCCTCATTTTCCTAGGAGGCGGATTTTCGTCGAGCAGGCGCCTGTTCCGATGTTGTGGTTGGTAACAGTTGAACAGGTATTGATTGTCAATATCTTACTATGCTCTTTAACTCCGAGCATTTTTGCCTCATTGTGAAGGTGATATTCCGGTGATATAAGGAGACATGAAGTGGCAGTTCTGAGAGCAGTGTTTTGACAGGCCTGCAACCTCCTCCAGTGTGTGTCTGGTAGCCCTGGCAGAACCGGCTGGCTTGTGGAGCAGCAACAGATGGAACGTGTGCCCGTAGGACGGCGTTCACCGGACGAGAGCTGAAAGGGCCAGTTGCCTTGTACGTTGCCAGTAACGTTTCTTTATCTTTTCCCCAAGTGAATGCCACCTAGTGACTTGAGAATTTTGTTGCAACTTTGAACTTTGGTGGTAATCGCGGCTGCATGGGCACCATAGTTGAGCATGTTATCAAACGTGATAACTAAGATTTTAGGATGTGTCACAGCCGTAAGCTTGATGCCGGCGACATTTAAATCAATTTTCACCTGCGTTATCCACGTCGTAAATAAGGTGTCCGAGGATTTAGTCGGACACCACCCTGTGGCATCCCCTGCTTAGCTATACGTCGTTTTGATCGTTCATTTCTGAATTTCACCGATCACTGCTGAACACTCAGATAATTGGCGGTGCAACGCTTTAGAAAAGGGGGCTATTTCACAGATTTATGACTGATGAAAGCAAGTCCTCTCGCACGGTCACGCCGATGGATGTTGTAGCCGTCACAGGTCCGAAGATCCGAGCTTTGTCTCCGCTAACGCAGCAATCTTAATATTTGGCCGCTTCATAAAGTTTACTATTTCACTAACCTTGCCGGTTAGGCCATTGCAGTTTAGCTGCAGGACACGAAAGTGGAAAGGGGGAAAAATAGTCACGCTGGGAGTCAAGGTCTGGTGCATATGCCCAGGTGGAAGCAAGGTAAGGGATCCCGACCACCCGGCTGCGCAGCTTAAAAACATGGCGCAACGTACGTATCAGTCCCTAAATTCCTGTTTCCATAATCTCAACCGACAAACAGTGCACGTGGTGTAGAAGAAGGGGAAATTGTGAGAGGGTTAGGGGTGGGCTGTCGCTCAGCATTGCTCACATCCAAGAGGGAGGTGCTACTCCCCCTGCGGGCTAGCGGTTTAGAATATGCCCGAGGTAGGCATACCAGTCGTAAGAGGCGACTAATATGCACTAAGGTAATGACGTGCAACTCGATGGTTGATCTACGGATATGATGAATCTCACCTCTCATTACCCTTTTTCTCCTTTTTTACGGAAGGAGGGTTGACATGACTTAGAAGGTTGCACTGGTCATACCAAATCGCTACCACGACACTCAGGCAGTACCGCAAGGGAGTAACGGAGTGTACCGGGCTCATATCCGACAAAGGAATGTCACTTTCGACAACACTCCCCACTCTTATTGAGGTATTCAGCAACCCTGTTGCAAGGAGCTGCTCGGAGGATGACAGTTTTAGGAGGAAATGTGAAAAGTTAGACAGGGTTACATCGGAATAACAGCCCTAGGTCGGTAAAACCCGAGTCATTCCGGAACGATAGAATCGCGCTGTTGGGCGGATGTAATTTTCTTCTTCTTCAACATCAATATTTTTTCTGTTGTTTTGTTGTTTGTTTTTTTTTTTTACTTAGTACACAAAAATTATAATTTATTAATAATTTTTGTATTCTTTTGTAACGACAAAAGCACTCCCAGAAAGTTTTGGGGAGGGTTGTAAAAAGTGACAGTCATTTGCCGGATATGAACCGGTACGCTCCGGTACTGCCCTGGGGTACATGCCCGACTGTCGTGGAAACAAGTTGTTATGATCGGTGCAACTTTGTAGGTCATGTCACTCCTCCTTCAGTAAGGAAATAGAAGATGGGTAATGAGAGGTACATTTTAGTCGCCTCTTACGACAGGATTGCTAACCTCGGGCATATTCTAACCCCTTAGCCCGTAGGGGTCTTTTCTTCTTCTTCCGCTGTGTATCAATCACTATGCATAATCAAATATCAAAGTTTCTTGGCTGCTAGTTTCTAATTCATGCTCAAGAACATCACGAATACATACAAGTGGCGAATGTGTAACAGAAACATTCACAATATATTTGCTTGTTTGTAGATTTATGGTAGTTCCATTTACGTATTAAAATGGAAGACTTATTTGCTCGGCTTTCTAGAAGCTATAACGCCATGGCTAATACTTTATCGTTTTGTTATTCAATAGGTTTTGCTATCTTCACAGTTCCATTATTCTCACAAATTTTCAATGTTCCGTTATCTTCACAAAATCAAGTTTTTTTTCTTTTACAAATTAATTATTCACTCTTCTCGCTCTTGCTTTGCGGGGAGTACAAAAGCTGCCCTTAAGACTAGCTCGAAGAAGCATTCGACATCTCAAGTTCACGAAAAGGTGCAAGAGCTGACCAGCCAATGACACAAACAGAAAGCATTCACAATAGATAACAAATGCTATCGCCGGAACGCAGAGTTGCATTTGGTAGTTCAAAAAGTCAATTAAATTCGTACGTCAAATTAAGGAATGCCAGGCACAAATATAAATATGGTTAAATTAGAATATACGTAAAGCCTGCATACTTTTAGTCACTTGTTGTTTCCACACGAATTTCATAACTCTGTAGATAACAAGTATAACAAATAGATTAGTCCTTTCGTACCCGTTCAGGTATAAATGGGCACAACTGGTCTCTCTTCATCAAATAAACGTGAACAGTCCAGTCCATACAAAATGATCAGAACTGCCATTAGTCGCATCCTCCTTTGCGGCTCATCCCAGGCGCAACCTAGACTAATCAAATTTTTGTAGGGTAGGAATCTGAGTTTCACAACGGTTAGCCTGGTTGGTATGGTGCTTATACCATGCAAACCGGAAAATACTCCGTTCTGCCTTTTAAAGAATACTCCTCAATGAGTATCGGAGTAGTTCACAACTTATCCTTATTCACATAAAGAAGGTGATCTAATTTACATGGCGATACTCTAGGAGCGGATCACCTACTCCTTTTTGAACTAATTTCTTTGCTTCTTATTACTTCATAGAATACCTATGGGAGAGTACTTTTCAAAAGCTTGTTACGTGCTGGCCTATGGGCGGGAGCGGCAATCTTACCCTGCGCCCCCTCACCCTTTCACCCTTGCGTCGTAGCCCCTGCATATATGCTTGCTAATGCGCGAACTAGCTCGCCTTCCCCTACTTGGCCACAGATGTTATTCGCCAGCAACTCGATACCCACCCTTCCATGGTCGGCAGTGGCAAAGAATTATTGCCGACCCCAAAACGAACCCCCTCAGAGCTCTCCTCCTCCATGGTCATCGTCCCGTCCATCTGTCTACACCGCATCTGGAATGAAAGAAGACTTATTTTCTATTAAATTAAAGATACATGATATTTATTCAAACGATATTCAAAATTCCTGAGAGTATGCTATCTAATATTCTTACGAAATTATAATAAATGGAAAAAATATGTGAAAGTACAAAAAAAAAACAGATATACAGCCGATAGCAAGTTTACATCAGCTGGCTGCGTCTGAATCCCCTCTTACTGTGTCTGGTGGTACCATCATTGGGACAATCTCCCTTTTTTATACTCCCCCCTGTCTACAAGACGTCTTGGGTCAAGGGTTAAAGGACGTAATATACGAGCCAATTTTTGTTCTTCCACAAATCCGGGCGTTTCTGGCGGATTGCTTCGCGCAAATTTCGCATAACTTGCAGGTAATATTCCTTATTGACCGTTCTTCCCTGTGGCAAGAACTCATGATGCACCACGCCCCTGCAATCGAAGAAAACTGTCAGCAAAACTTTCACATTCGACCGAACTTGGCGCGCTTTTTTCGGTCTTGGTTCGTGCGGCAGCTACCATTGAGATGATTGAGCTTTGGTTTCCACGTCATAACCATAAACCCACGATTCGTCACCAGTTATGACCCTCTGGAGCAAATTTGGGTCGTCGCGGACAGAGTTTAACATCTCATTAGCAATGTTCATGCGATGCTGTTTTTGGTCACAATTGAGCAATTTTGGTACGAATTTCGCGGCGACCCGTCTCATGCCAAATCATTGATAAAAATCGAATGGCACTAGCCAATCGATATGTTAAGGTCCTCAGCAACTTCTCTAACGGTGATTCGACGATTGGCCAATACCATTTTCTCCACTTCATTAATTTTTTCGTCTGTTGTTGAAGTGCTCGGGCGGGCACGCTCTTCGTCGTTCACATCTTCTCGGCCTTCTGAGAACATTTTCTACCACCGATAAACGTTGCTTCGGTCCAAGGTAGCTTCTCCGTATGCCACAGTCAACATTCGGAATGCATCCGCGCACTTAATTTCGTTTTTCACACAAAATTTGATACAGGTTCTTTGATCCATTTTTTTGAATAGGTAAAAATGGAAGACGATCCAAAACACGTGCAAGCAAAGCACCTGTCAACAATTAACTGAACATTCAAAATGGCCGAGCTTGTCGGCATAAGTGAGAAACATGAGTACCAACATAACGCGACAAAAAATTCGAAATTCGAATATACGTAACCAGCGAAAATTCAAAATTCGCGATACTTTTTGAACACACATTTGATCAGGTGGCTATGCCACCGTTGCTTTTCCGGGCCTAAAGCCTCCGAAGCCAATTCAAAAAGAAAAACTCTAATAGTGGGAGGATGTGAGACGACGCCGTCGGCTCTATTTGTGTCTCACCAGTCTTAGCAAAGCGTACGCATGAGTGGCCCTAACCTTAGACCCTTTGTCCAGCTGTGCTGGATACTATTTGAATGGTGCCTACCTGCGGCTGTGCTTATAGCACATCAACGCTTGGTTAACACACAATCAATAACTTACTACCTTAAACGAGCTGCCGATGTTATGGCCTTCCCGCCCTTTAGGGTGCAAAATATGTAATTGAGTTTACCCCTTTATTGCATGCATAGTTGGGCGCTCACGCGCGGCCCTCTAACCACTCGGCGCCGAACAGCACTAACTAATTGGCCCTAACTTATGCTATGAAACCTGGTTAGCTTGCTCCTGGACTCCTTCTTGTGGACCTCTTTCTTCCTTTCTGTCGGCTTGTTGCAGTGGTTGGATGATTTCAGTACAGTGGTTGTGATGGTGACTACGCTGATGTATGGCGCGATGGTCTATGTGGCCCTGCTTCACGTGCTGGTAGTTATGTTACTGCGCCGCCTGGTGCTTTGCATTGGTGGCTGTGGTATTGGGAGTAACTTGGCACCTCGCAATAGTGCTATAGCGGTCGTGGTGGCGCACTGATGTATGACTTGGTGGCTCTGGTTGCACTGCGCAACGTGATGCTTTTGCTGTGCTAACTGTAGTGGCAGTAGCTATCACATGTGGCGCGGTGACCGTGGCGGTGATATCAGTGGGCGACCTACAGCTTTATAATGGTGGTTGCGGCGGTGGTACACTAACGTAATGGGGCGCTTTTGCTGTAGTGGTGGTTGCACCGATGTACGACGTGACGGTTTCGGAGATCGTAGCACTGCGCACTTGGCACTTTTGCTGTGCCCGTGATCAAGATAGCTGACGTGGTGCCTGTAGCCGATGCTCGCCGTAATGGTGGCCCTGTGCAACTGGCGCTTTATACTGGTGGCTGTGGCGAAGGTGCACTGACGCAATGTGGGGCTTCTGCTACTGTGGTTGTGCGCTCTCCGCGAGGACCGCTGGAAACTTACTCGGAGGTTTGTGGCGGCAGTTTTATGGCTCAATGTGGCAATCCAGCTTCCGTGAAGATACTGCTTCTCACACACTTGTACCTACTTACCCCTTGTTTTCCGCTTCTAAAGATAAGTAAGATACTTCCGGGAATTAGTTCACTCAATTCGCCCAGTTATCCGAGATATGCGACGGAGGCAGCAGGTCTGATTCCTCCCACGATGATTTGAGATACTTCCGCTGTCAATTTTTCGCTGGTGGTCGCTTCGGCTGGCGGTGATGGGACCGCAACAAGCTTCAAAACAGTTACGAAGTCCCACTAACCTAGAAAGATTTTCTCCAGTGTTTTTAAAAATATTTCTGAGTCTATCTCTTTTCCGTTGTCCCTACTATTGTTGACTTGGGAAGGGTATTTTCCTCGACTGCTGAAAACTTTGTTCAATCTCGCCAATACTTAAGCCAGGTGATCGGAACAAAATCACAAACTATAGGCCTATTGTAAAGCAAGGTACATTTGCCAAAATATTTGATAATATCTTGAATATTCAACTTTTTCAGCACTTTAAAGACAGTTTTAGCCAATTTCAGAATAAGTTTCTTCCAGGTAGATCCACATGTACCAATCTCTTAATTATCACCAATCAAATAGTTAAGGCTCTAGAGCGGAAATATCAGTTGGATGTCATATGCTCGTACACTGACTTTTCTAAGGTGTTCGATAAAGTCAACCGTTCTGTTCTACTACCAAAGCTCTCCCTATACACGGGCACTCTTTTGAAGTTCCTCGAGTGTTTTTTTGGTGGGCCGTACGCTTTTAGTCAAGATTAGTCTGACGAAATCTGACCGCGTTGTGAATGCATGGTCTGAAATACCTCAGGGCACTCACTGCGGGCCGCTACTGTTTATAAACGACTTACCTCAGCATTTTAAGTTCTAAATATCTCATTTTTGCCGATCATGTCAAAGTTTATATGCCGACATGTAATCTAATTAATTGCATTAATCAACAATCCGAACTTATGGTGTTCCAGCAGTGGTGTACCTCTAATAATTTGTTCCTTAACACGGGAAATTGAATTGTGGTTTCATACTCCAAAGCTCTTGTCTTCATTACATTTGACATTTCATGTATAATGTCAAATTAAGTCGTTTAGAGGAAATTAAAGATTTTGAAGTGTTTTCGACATGAAGCTTACTTTCAACAGACATGTAGATGTTATTCTTTCTAAGCACTTTGCATGCTGGGATTCATAAGAAGAAACTCGAAAGAGTTTAAAGATCCTTACATTGAAGTCGCTTTATATTTCTTCAGTAAGGAGCCACATGGACTATTTTTGTCTTGTATGGAATCCGTACTATTCGTCGCACATTAATAGAAAGAGTTCAAAGAACCGTTACTAAATTTTCTCTTTTAAAATTAAACTGCCCTACGAAAGTAGGCGGAAAATTCTTGGCTTACAATCCTTAAAAGATCGGAGAACTTACTTTGCGCTAATGTTTGTCTACAACTTAGTTACCCACGGCGATTGCGATGAACTACGCGGTTTAATTAATTTTAATACCTCATCTCGTAAGTTAAGATACCATCGGTTGCTTGTCGAAACGTCCCGTAGAACTAATTATGGCTATAATGAAGCAATTGTGTATACTTTTGTTATAATTATGAGCATTTAACAGATTTCAATGCCACTGTATTAAGCTTTAAATTAAATATGTATATTCACTGTTCTGAATTAATAATAGTCGGTAAGGATAACCTGTGGACTGAACAAATAAATAAATAACATACACCATGTTTTAAATCCTTTTTCTCCTCTACCTTCTTTCTAATATAATACTTATACACATACCAGCATAAATGTGCTTAAAACCCTTAGCTATATATGCATGTTCTATATAGAAAATCGATTTTACTGCTTTCTTATTTCCTTCAATATCTCCTTTATCCTCATCAATATATGTATATTGGTCCTAAAAAGGAATTTATAAAGCGAAGTGGGGTGAGGGCGATATCGCTGGAGGACCCGATATAGACACCCTGTTCTTTTCAATAAAACAGGACTCCACGCCATAGTTGCCTTTACTGATTAGGCTCGTTGAGACGGCTGACTTTCTGACCAGGATGGTATAACGAGTACGCCTAATCAGTAGGTCACACGCAGCTTCTGTCAGTTAAAAATCTGTTTTAAATGTAGATAAAGTTGATCAGAAAATGGAGATTTAAATTAAATTGTACTAGAATCAATACAATTACTGCAGCTAAGTAAATATTACTCAATTTCGTATTTCAGTCTTAAGTATTTTTATTCATAAGAAATTTCAAAATTTTCTATGCTATTTAAGTAGTGTTAAGTTACTAGTTTGGTATGCGTAATAGTACTTAATGTACAAACATAAATACATACATATGTACATGAATGAGCATTTATTATCTATTCTTTTAATAATTTAATGGTTCACCCCATGAATAGTGGGAGCTGGGTTTAAGAATTGATATGGACTGAGATGTTGAAAGCCATTCGTTGGATATAGTACTTTCGTATTGAAGCGGACGTGGCGGTTCTTTTGCTCTTCCCATTTCTCTTACATCGTCAGTCTGGCTTTCAAATCAGTTCGACGACTGAGGATCGTTTGGCTGTATTGCATCAATGGTTTGGCTCAGATGCTGCAATATCTCACCAAGATCACTAGGTGAAATAGACATTTGCACATCACTAAAATTTTCCATTGATATGTTTTGTATTTTAGGCTGCTTTGCAGCAGAAATTTTATCTGCACTCGAAATATGTACATTGTAGGCTCCACCAGCCCTACCCAGGCGGCCTCTGACCGTTGGATCAATAGAATACGACATAAGTCGCTGCACTATGCCTCTGTGCGCTAGTTGCTCTTTTAGCGTTTGGGAGTCTTTAACTTTGTCCATGGAATTTTTGTGCTTTGAATCTTTCTTTTGCTTCATGCGGCGATTTTGAAACCATATTTTGACTTGTCTTTCACGTAAAGCTAAACGTTTGGCGATTTCTATACGCCGAGCACGATAAAGGTAGACATTCTTTTGGAACTCACATTCCAATTCAAAAATTTGATTTCTTGTGAATGCTGTACGAGTGCGTCTTCTTTTACTTGCTAAAGCTAAACTTTCTTCATTTGAGCTATTCCTTGAGTGATCCATTATGTGAGATTGCGTTATGCCTGACTGTTCATGGATGCCCCTATCATGCAAAACTGTAAGTTGATTGTGGGTTGCATATTCGTTGATCTGCAATACATAGTAAATTGGTGCAATATTTTGTTTTAGTTTCTAACATTTTGCTCATTAAGTTAACTTTTTTAATATTTTGTAAGTCTTCTTACTCTGTCATAAGTAGGGCTTGTTAATGAGTTAAACGTTGTTCCTCTTAACGGATATGTTGGTAAATTTTGTACTGCCGAAGACATCTTAAGCTGCACATGGATTCAATGGTGTTACCTCTTCGAAGTCTCTGTCTGTTTTAAAAACTCTTCTATATGGTTGTCTGCTTTTATATCACCATTGTCATCAGCCTCATACGTATACATACAAACTAATATATAGAAGGTTGAACATTCTTGAATATACCTACATACGTATAGCTGTCGACTGTGCAAGGACATGAATTCCTCTAATCGTGGTTGGCACCGCTGAGACGAGCCTTGTAGTTCAAAAATACAAAAGAATATCGGGCTATGGAGCCTTAGCAACAGGTAGAATTACAGAATTGGCCACGGTCGAGCTTATGCCAAAATTAAGTCGCAATCTTCTAGTAAACGAACAAACTTACAAGAGCATGTTAACAGACGGTCGCGACTGACCGTCGAAAAATTATTCGTTTGGTTAATGGAAACAATACCATAAAAAATGAGCATTCTTCAGAAAATTGCAAAAACATTCACGTCTAGTCTCGTAGGCGGGTGGCGATAAACAATCAACAATGCAGGCATGGCGACTAACGCGACAGAATGCAATAACTGCCATTCAAATGCGAACAATGATCAACCTTGAATAATTGTTTGTCTCTTAGTTGCCACCAACAAAAACCATTCATTACATTTAGCTATTTATGTACATATTCTGTAGTCATTCAAACCAAAATGGTATTTAGCTGCCGAAAGGACCTAAAACACAGTTTGGTAAATAAAGTGGCAACTCACAAGAATATATATTTTTGTTTTGTTTGCCTAAGTTTCGTTATAAAACCTTTGACACCTGTTGAACACAAGACAGAAGCTGGCAGACAAGTGTTATACATATAGATACATATGTGTGTAGCAACAGGAGAGAAATGATTAGCATACATATCTACAGGGTGGCGCAAAAGTAATCCTCCTATCAGAAAATGCTATAAATTTTGTGATTGGCCCCTAAAGTCAGTTCTGTTTTGACATTTGTGTAGTAAACACATGCGAAATACACGTTAATAAACAATGTTACGCTACACTGCTCCAGAACGCGGAATATTGCTGACTATTTATTTGACCAATAATCGGTCGGGGCCAAACGGTTACTGTGAATGGTGAGCGCTACAGAGCCATGATCAACGAGTTCTTTTTGCCGCAGCTTGATGAATTGGGATTGGAAAACATGTGGTTCCAACAAGACGGTGCAACAGCACACACTGCACGTGCCACAACCGATATGCTGAACATCGAAGAAATTGTTCTATGACATGGCTTTAAAATGGATCGAGGTTTATGGTTTTTATAAAGTTTTTCAATGAAATATTTCTAGGGTAACTGCGCTAGTTTGCGGACAGCGCTAGTGTATGAAAAGTAAGTGCCTAAACAAGGATTTATTAACTTATTATAATAAAATTTAATTATATTTGTTTGAAACAGGGTTTGAATTGCTGGCTGAAAAATAGCAAAAGCTGGAAATTTTTAGCTTAGCTAGAAATGAGTTTTTTGTCAGACTCAAAAATTTGCTTGTAGCCTACATTTATAGTTCAAAAATATTTCAGCAACTAAAAATAAGCAAAGTAAAAAAAAAAATTTTTTAAATATTTATTTTTATTAACAATCACATGAAACGAATAGATATATGTTATATAGTCCACAAAATTAACTCTTTTAGCATTTATAGGTTAGCGCTTAAATATATATGTTATTTGAAGAGGAACCCTTCTAGATTTCAGATGGGCAAAATCGCCAATCACTTCTTCAAAATCATTGCTTTTTAGCACATCAGATTCTATGGACATCAGCGAAAAGCTGGTTAATCTCTCTTGAAGCATTGTACTTAAGAAATGTTACTTTTTCCAGGATTCCCAAATTTTTTTAAGTGAACTGCTATAAATGGATCGAATTCACTCAATAATTCTACACATCCCAAATAATTTTCTTTATTAAGAGATCTTAGGTTTTCATTGTCACCGCGAAATGAAAGCCCTCTCGATGTCAAAAATTTTACAATAAGTATAATCCGTTTAAGTTCATTTCTATAATAATCCATTGCTCTTCAATTTGTGAATAATCACTTCTTTGTTTAAATACCTACATAGTTACTGATTTATTACCATCTTTGTAGGTTCTGGATGTATCGGAAAAGTCAATTTATTTATATTTAAAATATGCTGGTCCCTTACGAATCAATATTTCACATTTTTTTAAGTAAAGTTTTCGGCAAGATCGTGTGATATTTATTCCGGGTTGGAAAACTGTTGTTGTTCTACTGACACAGTTGTCGCAACTTGTGAAATCCCCGAATTTGTTGCTCTTCCGTTATAGGGACGGTCGCTTTCTAATTCAATGTACTTTTCAAAGTTTATGGAAATTGTTGAAGAACATGAGGATTCAGAAATTCCCGCAATTTGTGAACGACACGACTAATCATTTGGAAGATTTTTGGTTTGGTTGCTACTTTCAGAAGTTTCTCCAGTAGTCGTAGTAAAATATGATGTTAATTTTTGTAACTTCTCAATTACTTCCTTCTGATGTACAGATTTTATCCTTTTTCAGATCCATTACGATATTACCTTTTCGCTAACACGAAAAGAAACAAGCAAACGATGACTTAATTAAAGAATACCTTAGAACACAATCAATAGTTGTGATCCCGTACGAGTCAGAAATGGCGGAGTGCAATAACACCCAAGGAAATAGCGCCCACGGGTGTTATTTCCTCAAAAAAGGATACAAAGCCTACCGGCGTCGCAAAAGTGCATGCGACCAATGCCAGTGTTGATCCCTTTGTATGGGTTGAACTGATCCCTTTTGTTTGAGCATGTCCTATGAAGAGACCAGTTGTACCCTTTATGGCCAAACGGGTAGTGTCGGACACATCCCCTTTATTCCTTTACGGGTACAGTTGGACAAGTTTGCTTTCAACTCCTATAAGCATGCTACACAAATTAAAACTGAATTATGCCAACTATGCCCTTATGGGACGAGTTGAGATCAATTATAGCCCACTGTAGACGAAAGGGATGAATCGCGGCCAACTCCCTTTAGAGATTAGTGCACGATTTTTTGCAGGGGTAGGCCAACACACTACCTCTATACCACGGTGGTTTTATTATGCGAGGCTCAGTTGGAAGAAGTTTTTATATTTCGAATACAAAGCCTAGCGTAATATCTGTTATACAGGGAATAAGACTTCGTTTGTTACTCGTCTTACTTTTGTTTTTCCATATACACATCCCACATATGTCTTTCGGATGTAAGTATAGCAAAAAGGCATATAACAATCGAAGGAATTGCACCAGTACGATCAGAACATCGTATAATTATTTGAATTTCCCTATGAAATTTTGAAATAGCTGCTGAAATAAAGCAAAAAAATTTTAGTTTTACTATCTTTCAGTCAGCAATTCGAAACATAAATTCGGCTGTGAAAAAACTGAAACATATGAAAAATTAAAAAACTTAAATATAAAAAGCTAATAGCTTAAAGCCTCAGCAAAACTCTCAAGTTTTTTTTTCTGCTGATTGCTGAAGCTCGTTTCCGTTCAACTTACTGCTGAAGTAAAATGAAAAAAAATTTTTTTTACTTTGCTTATTTTTAGTTCCTGAATCATTTTCAAAACTAGAGTAAAAGCAATTTTGAAATACTTGAAAATAGTTAAGCATTTTCAAACCCTGGTTTGAAATAATAATAAACTTTCATTTTATAAATAAAAAAATTGACTTAATTCACTTTTCCATCCATTCAAAACGCAAAGTAGCACCTCAGCACGGCGGGTCATCACACGCGTTGGTTGAATCTTGATGAAAGATGCTCGTTGAATTGCATGAAGAGCCGATCTATGCTTCTGCAGCTTTAATATGCAAAATAAATGTTTTACATCTGCTGAAAAAAATTTTGTTTCATATTTGTATTAGTTTATATTTTTTAAGTTGACGTGAGATTTTCGATCAAGTCAACTTAAAAAATCCAAAATTTTAGAGTTTAGCTAATCAACGCCGGCAGAGAGGACCGCCGAGTGCACTAACACTTAAAAATTCTCAGTCAAGCCTGCAATATAATCACGGGTCCCTATTAAGTGTCCTTTTCTTAACTATTTACCAATGTTTACAATTTGTCAAGTCCACAGAAACGGGGTGTTAATATACATATGTACATTAATTAAAGTATATTAGGCTGGAACCGAAACTCGATTTGCTAGTTACAAATAATGCATTCGACCAAATATGTTTTTAATATTAATGGTATATAATTCTAAACACTTCACTGCACTTTGTACTTTCACTGCACTCACCTCGGAACGGAACTTGCTCAATAAAACGCAAAAAAAAAAGGATTTAGGCTTAAATTTGACAATAATTATTTATTCGCTTTGGTTCAGGCGATATGCGACTGTTTTGCACAAAAGTTTACGAACTGTTTGTTCTATATAGAAAGGATCGGATTTATCATATATTGCAATTTTATCGTTTGGGTTGCTGAAAACGTTCCGGAGCGTGTTGCCGTATGTAAAGGTTATCTTCACCCTTTCTTTGTCGTACAGATTTGAGTGTTATCCTTTCTTAGGTATGTATTTATTTATAAAAGTTCATCGGTTCAAACAAATAAATAATTAAATACTGGATTTTCAAGATGTAAAATCAAAGGCTATGCATATGAAAGAAGTTATATAGTTTTCTCTAAGGATTTTCTTCATAAAATGTCTTTCAATGTGCAAAATCTTCCTGACTGGAGTCTCATCATGCGGGATGCACTTTGGAAGGCATTTTACAAGAAAATCCTTTGAGAAAACCATATACAAGCTTTAAAATAAAATCAAATTGGCGCAAATGAAGAAATATTCGGTGTAAGCAGTTTTTTATTTTAAAAATCTTTTTTATTTTTTTACTTGCGAACTGCATTTACTCCCTTATGGCAGAACTAACTCTTAATGACTTGGCATATGTAACAGTGATGTAACGTATGTTATTTTTCAACTTTCGCGAATGCGAATATCCAACTACATTTGCGTATGAGAATATTCAGTATTTGATTAAATTTGTCGCCAATTGGGTAAGGGTATGCAATCTCGTTCGAGCGAGGTGCGATTCGTTTACAATATTTTGTTTGTTTGTTTAGATTACATATATTTACAGTTTATCGTTCAAGAATATCGTTTTAGTTTGATTATATGATGTTAGTTAAGTTAGTTTTTCATGAATTAAAAATAAATTATTTCATTCTTTTATAAAGTTATAGTATCTTCAAATTGTGTTTTTTTTATATTCATAGTATAAGCGCGGGATTGGCTTTCTCATTTTTGCTGTGAAAACCCCCCATTTGGGATTGCAAAACACTAACTATATCTTTGGAATATTTCATAAGCTGGTTGCGAATTAAAATAGCATGGAATGCGAATGAAATAAACGAAAGAAATAATTACAGCTTATGTCGCTTAAACATACTCGCCCCCCTAGACGGCTTAGTCGTCAAGTGATATCAAGTGATACCATATGTAAGCATTATGGTGGGCGAGTAGCATGCTCATCGCCATTTTAATTTTCGCTCTAGGCTTCTGTGAAAGAGATCACCCAGCCAATTTTTCCTCAATAACTGTAGGAAATGGAATGCTCTGCAAAAAAGGTTCGCTCAAGGAACGTATAACCAAAAAAAGGTTCAGCGCGATGAATTGTGGGAAACACCAAAGAACGTAAAACTAAGAATTTGTCGAAAATAAAAATATTTTCCTACGCCAAACGAGGTATTTCCAAAATCAGTAATTCTTGTTTCTTCTATTACCGAGAAGATCATATTTTATAAACGAAAGTGGTTTGTTTCCTGGAATGAAAAGGGGTTTTGTTTGGTACTTATGACAAAATTTAGTCCTTAATAAACGTATTCCATTAATTTGAAGTAATGTTAAATTCTAAGCCAATTGGTTGAAGAACTATCCAACATCGGTCACGAAAGTTCAATTTAGATTCTACGAAAAACGGAATAACAATAGACTAAGGGCGAGTTTATGTCAAGCACAGCATTTTTGACATTTATTTGGCCTTTGCATATTTTCAATTATATACAAGCCGATTTATTTTGTCATATATTTATATGAATATTTAAGGAAGTATTGTAAAAGTATTAGTATTAGAGGAAGTAGTAGTAGAAAATCGTACTAATGCACATTTCTCATGCAATCGTGTGAAAACGAAATTCTCCCCAAAGTTTTTGGCAGTGTTGCCGCGTGCTAGAAGAAAATAGGGGGATTCATATAAGCCTATAAAAGCCGTAAAGCTTATAAACCAGATAAAGTTCGAAACTTGGATGAAAAGTGACATATACTTAATAAACTTATGAGTTTACACGTTTCATCAGGCATTTATAAGGTTAAATGAATCCCCTTAATATATTAGGCTCTAAAGAGCGGTACGCAGATCACAAGTAATTGTTCAAAAAAAATTTTGCTATTTTTCTTGCCTGAAAAATAGTGGTAGGGAAGTAATTTGATGTCTAAAAATCCATGGTAAATAGTGAAACAAACGAGAAGAAGAACACATAAACAAAAGAAAAGTAACTAAAATAAGGAATGGTAATTGTTTCCTTTAGGAGACAACTGCTAAAACACTTCCAAACATGTCGGGAGGGGTATCAAAATACGCGTTTTGACCTTGGTATCAATATTCCGAATTCGGATTTTTTCTTTCAGTGAAAAGTAATTGGTAAAAAACCAAAACTTCGGCCTAGCTTCAAAAAAATAAGCCTTGGCAGGTTTTTTTCCAATAACTTTTCACTGAAACAAAAAATCGAAAATCCGCATTCGGATTATTAATACTGAGATCAAAGTGCGTCTTTTGATACCTCTCCCGACGTGCTTTAGCAGTGATCTCCTAAAGGAAACAATTACCACTGAAGTGAACCCAGGTCTGATTTACTGCATTTTTATAAGAATGTATTGGATCAGACGTGTCCCAGAACCTGGGCCACTCTTTCAATCCCTTAAGCATGGTATACAGATCACAAGTAAAGCAAAAACTCCATATAAAAAAAAGCTTAAGAAATGCTCAAGAAAATTTCTTGTGCTCAGTTTTCTTGAGGTAGTACGCAGTTCTTATGAAATACTTTTCTACTATTTTATCGTGAAATTTGAGTACGGCAACATAGGTTTCCGCAAGACATATATCAAGTGGCATATATTTCTTGAAGGAAACAGTAATTTGGTAATACTTTGCATTCAACGCCAACTGCTAAAACAAGTCCAAAGATATCGCGAGAGGTATCAAAAGACGCGTGTTTACCTCGGTATCAATAATCCGAAACGGAGCAGTTGGTGGAGAAATTTTTCGAAGTCATAGTGTCCAGTGCGAAACATTAACCCCTCAAAACACAGATACACCAAATGAATTCAGTGTATATAAGGTACAGCTGTTAGAAAAAGAGATCGAGTTGCTTTAGTTAAAGGAAATGGAAAAGGCCAGCACATCTCGTAACACAAAAAGTGATGTGCCGGTGATGGTTTTGATGTGTGGTGTTCTCAACTACGCCATTTTCAACGAGTACTCAAAATTGACGACGAAGCCTTAAATTTAGTGGTTGGGCTCAAATTAAAGGCACTGCACTGACTTCGTACACCTCAAACCAAATGCTTACAAAAAGTATCGATGAAATTCTCCAAGAGATGACTGCACTGTTCGCAACAAAGCAAAAAGAGAGTGAGAGTTTCGCAAGCTATGCAAATGAAAAGCGTTTACTGAGCGCCACCTTAAATCTCGGTGAAATCGAGCTTGTCGAAACGTAGTAGATGGTATTCCCGATACCCAACTTCGAGTGCAAGCAACAATACAAAGTTTTAAGTCGGTCAACGAGTTATAGTCCAATTACCCACCGACGCACGTACGTAGTATGTGTCAGCTGACACAACCTGTCTTATGAGAGTGCCATGTAAACGAACACTCACTGACGTTCAATTTTTCCGTATACGTAGAACGTTGATTTTTTCCGTAAGAACGTGTCAGCTGATTGCTCTCTCATATGACAATGTTGCCTATTCAGTGTTGTGTATGCTGGTTATGGATCGTTTGCAGTTGCTTTACAAAAATACCTCAAAATACCTTTTAAATTTTCGTAATAATGTTGAAAGAACCTGAAATTACGATATTAAGTTGTTGCTTTTAAATAAATTGCCTGGCAGAAATTGCTGATTTCTTCGTTGGCGCCACGGGCATAAGATTCCCTCAAACGTACGTACGGACGGGATGCGTAAACGTACGTTACACACGTCGGCGGGTAATTGGACTATTATTCATGGCATTCCGCACGATAGAACTACCACAACACGCTGCAGCCAAACCAACACCAGAGCAGGGTTGCCAGTATATTTTTAAAAGATGTCGCCAAATTCTCCCTTAAATGACGCCAGAATCGCCAAACTTTTCTTACATGTCGCCAAATAAGTCGCCAATAAAATTTCCATCAAAACAAAACCTATAAAGCTTACCGACGAATTACCTCCACTCACCCCCCCTCTACATTATTTTAATTTCATTTCATAAGACAAGTATTTATTTTTCAAATTAAATATAAAACTTTAATATGAACTACTTTTAATTTTTTTTTCTAACTTATATTAATTTTGTATTAATTACTTATACAAATACAGGGGAAATCAATAGTTGCTACGGTTTTATACTTCTTTTTCTTTAGTTTCTTACTCATTTGCATTTATCCTCGGATATATAAAGTCGTACTTCTTCTAATTCTTAATCATCGTTTTCGGTCGTTGGAACGTTGCATAGAATATATTTCTTTCATAGAAAAAAGGCATCTACGTAGCAAAGATTTAGGCATTTCGATTTGCAATTTATTCCTTGATTTAGGTTTGATTGCATTTAACACCGCGAATGTTCTTTCTACGTGGGCATTGCTGTTGGTTAAACGGTTTAACTTAAACCCAAAATTTGTAAAACATACTCCCTTAATATCGGCTAAAAATCGTAGCTGCTCTGATAGCTAGTTAACTCATTCGGAACATTAGTTCGGTTACCTGCCAATAACTTATTCCACTGATTTTCAATTCTACTCAAAGCCAGTTTTGATTTAAACAAATTTTTGGATACAAAATCTGAATTTTCTTAAAATTTTTCAAACTTAGATAAGAGTAATAATCCTGCGTACCTATTGATCTGCTTCAAGCTTTCGTTTTCTTTCTACTTCATTTTCTCGTAAGGTTTATAGATGAAAACCGAGTTAAAATTATGTTTAAAAATTTACTCAAGCTTCGTAATATTTGGATAGTCGCCAAAAAAGTCGCCATCGCCAACTTTCATAATTTGGTCGCCAAAGTTTGTAAAAAGTCGCCAATACTGGCAAGCCTGCACCAGAGAGAATGAAATGTTACAACAAGTCGAATGAATGCAGAAAACGTGATCCAGGAACGTGCTTCGCATGTGGTGAGCGAGGTCATTTCGCGCTAAACTGCAAACTTTATAAAAAGTCGTCGTCCGGCAACAAGCTTGTAAGTAATTTTAGAATAGATATTTTAGCACACCCTAATGTTAATATTGTTATAGAATGCCTAATCGATTCCGGGAGTCCACTCAGTCTAATGAAAAATAGCCTCGTGCCCAAAGGAATATATTCAAGAAAAATTAATACAAAATATTTGGAATTATTAATACAATGTTAAATACTACTATCTCTATCTCTATGGCGCGATATACAACAGGTATATCATCATAAACCTCCTAAGAGATTTTTGCGCCAAGCTTCTCTTCCAATTTGTGGTGTGCCGATTTGAATTTTCCCTACAAATTGGTGGGACCTACAGTTTTTTGCCGACTCCGAACGGCATCTACAAAGGAGACGAATTTTTGCTGAGAAGCCTGTCATGGCAGAAATACACTCGGAGAGTTTGCCAAACCACTGCCGAGGGGCGACCCCGTTTTGAAAAACTTGTTTCAAATCACTTTTGATGTTACCTGTACCAGGGCTCGAACCATGGACCTTCGGTGTGGTAGGCCGGCAACACTACCTTCACACCACGGCGGCCGCCTACTGAAAGTATAAATTATTTGGTTAAAGTTATTAAAAAAAAGATATTAACTGAAGTTATAACTATCCCTGATGAAACGATTAGTTATTTTAGGCAGAAATTTTATAGAATCAAGTCGAGCAAAGCTCCAAATTGACGTATAGTGAAAAGGCTGAGCTGCAAAAGATTATAGATGATTATCTGATTCGGAGTTTGTATCCCCCATAGTGCTAGTGAAAAAGAAAACAGGAGAATTCCGAATAAGTGTAGATTATAGAAAGCTTAATAAAATGACTACAAAATACCAATACCACTCATCGATTACTTGCTCGATAGGTTAGTAAACAAAAAGCTGTTCACCAAGTTAGACTTGAGGAATGAATACTTCCATGTGTTTGTTGAAAAGCAGTCTGTAAAATATACCTCCTTTACAATGCCGTGGGGACAATTCGAGTTTCTAAGGATGCCGTTCGGGTTAAGAAAAACCTCGGCTACTTTTCAGAAGTTTATAAAAAACAAACGCAAATTCCCTACAAAGGCATTTGGTCAATAGAAAATTTAAAGCCGTGGCTTAATTGTAAAAATGTAAAAACAAATATACATAACAAAAGAAAAATATATATATTGTTGTTAATTACGATGTTGTGAAAAATATTAATAATAATATATTACATGTAAGAATTGTATGTGCTTTTTTGTTACGGAATATATATGTACTTCATTGTTCACTCGGCGTAGAATCAGGCGAGTCTATTTTATCAGAATGGCCGAGTTGTAGTAGTGTATACGTATGTTTTGGTGTAACACAAGGGTTAAGTCATGAACTAAGTGCGGATGGAAACGCTGTATAGAGAATAACTACTACTTATAAGTCCTAACTTAAGAAACTATTCGTGCAAAGAAAAGAGAAGAATAAAGTAATTCGGTTGCTGGGTGTGGTTGATCCAACTCCAATGCTTGCCGACGCCATTTCTCCGACGAAATGATAGTGGGAGGGACCCTTAAAAAGTGCGCTGTTCCGAACCTTGGTTTAAGACTATATTCACCCTCAGTGTCAGCTTATAGGTCAAATATCTCTAGTGAGAGCAGGGGTAGTTTAACGAATAAAGAAAATATAATTCAATTGGGTATAGAAGATTTTGCGCCGATACTTTCACCGTTAGAAACTGTAGAAAGAGCCTCGACTTCAAGTATTAACCCTTTCATCATTTAGATCATACATATTCTCCCCCTTTAGGTACATCAAATTTAATTAAAAAAGCCCTGGAGCTTAAAAGCTGTGGCTTCAAATACGCCTAGATATATGCGTCAATATGTTGTGACGAAATGTCTCTTAAAACCCATGCTCAGTATGAGCGGAGCAGGAATTCAATTATAGGACTGGACGACTAGGGTGATGAAAATCGCACCTCCAGTGTTTTAACACTATTGGTCAAAGGTTTTAGTGAGGGACTATTTGTTGTGTCCATAAAACATGCAAAGGAGATTAATTGAAAAAATATATATTCGAAGCCATTGAACAGCTCCAGGGACCAAATTTTTGTGTTTCGGCCTTTTAAATTCCTAAGCATCAGCCTAATTTCTCAATACGGACAAAGATAGTACTTTTCTTATAAATTATTTAATACTTTCATTAGCGTTGTTTTTGGAGCAACGGGAAGTTTTAAGGAGCCTTTCACAGCATCTGCTGATCAACTAAAACTCCTTGAAAAGGCTGAACAATTCCTTAATTCCCTGAAAGTTTATCGCACCGATGGTCGTAATATCAGGAATAAATTTAGTTTTATTAAAGGGTGGCTCCTAAATATTAGTGGCTTACGACATTTTTGGCGGTTCTGGTCACTTGAGGGCTTCAAACATTTGATGAACCGAAAATTATGCCAAGACTAAATAGACAATTTTTTCGGGCACATTCGTAGAGGTGGATCTTTTCGTCCAAAAATATCGGGGCAGAGTTTTTCGTATCTGTTTAGACAAGCCTGGGGTATAGGATATATTAGATGTGTTGATAAAGGCAATGGCGAAGTGTTGCCTGATGACCTGGGATAATCAATTTCCGCCAACACCATTCAGCAAGCATGCAATGATGATTTGGTCAGAGACACCTACCCGCAAACATACTTTTTAATTACCCATTTTAATAAGAAAGCGAATGAACCTAATTTTAACAAGTAAGAAAGTCTAAGTTTGGGTGGAACCGAACATTATATACCTAGTATTGATCTATTATGTCATCCCAATTTACGCAGGTCTATTTTAATACTTTCAGTTCGTATTTGTGTTCAAATAGACCGACGAACAGACAGACAGACGTATCGAAAGACGGATGGCTACATCGACTCAGCTCATCCTCCTGATCATTTCAGTATACGTACAAAAATTTCATGTTCATGAAAGGAATGAATATCATAAAAGATATACAACTTCGCTTTTGCAGTGGGTATTAACTACTTGCACGGATGTTTTACTTTTCATCCCGAAGGTTTTGATATACATAATAAATATATATCTCGATTCGTTTATGCCGAATAAAGTAATATACCTTATGTGCGTAACAAAAAT
Organism: Merzomyia westermanni; assembly: GCA_949987695.1. NCBI lineage: Eukaryota > Metazoa > Arthropoda > Insecta > Diptera > Tephritidae > Merzomyia > Merzomyia westermanni. The sequence continues at coordinate 122,953,807 of OX465288.1, read as the reverse complement.
ATATATAAAAAAGGGTGTCTTTTATAGGCGCCAAAGAACTCAACCGATCTTTATGAAATTTTCACAATATATACTTGGGTTCACTGGGTACAGCATAGACAATATATAGTATTGGAAAAGTAGGCGGATCCACGCCCCCAGGTTATATAAAGTTTCAATTCGTCATAATTCCGAACTTTTTTGGTCTAAATTAATGAAATTTGGATATATGTGTCACTTAGTCAATACGAGGTGTGTTCAAAAAGTATCGCGAATTTTGAATTTTCGCTGGTTACGTATATTCGAATTTCGAATTTTTTGTGGCGTTATGTTGGTACTCATGTCTCTCACTTATGCCGACAAGCTCGGCTATTTTGAATGTTCAGTTAATTGTTGACAGATGCTTTGCTTGCACGTGTTTTGGATCGTCTTCGATTTTTACCTATTTTTTTACCAAAATTGCTCAATTGTGACCAAAAACAGCATCGCATGAACATTGCTAATGAGATGTTAAACTCTGTCCGCGACGACCCAAATTTGCTCCAGAGGGTCATAACTGGTGACGAATCGTGGGTTTATGGTTATGACGTGGAAACCAAAGCTCAATCATCTCAATGGAAGCTGCCGCACGAACCAAGACCGAAAAAAGGGCGGCTAGTTCGGTCGAGTGTGAAAGTTTTGCTGACAGTTTTCTTCGATTGCAGGGGCGTGGTGCATCATGAGTTCTTGCCACAGGGAAGAACGGTCAATAAGGAATATTACCTGCAAGTTATGCGCAATTTGCGCGAAGCAATCCGCCAGAAACGCCCGGATTTGTGGAAGAACAAAAATTGGCTTTTGCACCATGATAACGCCCCTGCTCACGCATCGTTGCTTGTGCGCGACTTTTTGGCCAAAAACAACACACTAATGATGCCGCAGCCACCGTATTCCCCAGATCTGGCCCCCTGTGACTTTTTCTTGTTCCCTAAACTGAAGAGGCCCATGAAAGGACGACGTTACGCTTCTCTTGACGAGATAAAGACGGCATCGAAGGAGGAGCTGATCAAGATACAAAAAAATGTATTTTTGAAGTGCTTCGAAGATTGGAAAAACCGTTGGCACAAGTGTATAATATCTCATGGGGATTACTTTGAAGGGGACAAAATAGATATTCATGAATAAATAAATAATTTTTGAAAAAACACAAAATTCGCGATACTTTTTGAACACACCTCGTATATACATAATTTTTCAAAAGTGGGCGGTGCCATGCCCACATATTTTGTGTTTTGTTTTGCTCTTGAACTTTCACGATAAGTTCAGGAGTTCGCTGGGCACGACACAGTCTGTATATAGCTTTTGGAAAATCCCCCAGGTCATATAAAGCTGCAGTTCGGTATAGTTAGGAGTTTATTTGGTTCAAGTGAATGAAATTTTATATATAGATGTGTTCTATATATCAAAACGTCAAAACAACGTCTATCCGGTTTGCTAGTATATTATAAAACGCCCAAAGCAAACCACGAATTTCAGCATTCTTTTGTAAGACGGACAGACAGACAGACGGGCATGGCTAAATCGACTCCGCTCATCGTGTTGATCATTTTAGTGAACTTTTCTCTTCTTGTTCTCATACTTACATACATTTAATGTTTATGAAAGGTATGAAAAGAAAAAAAGATATATAACTTCGCTATTGCAGTGAGCTATGAACTACGTGCCCGAATATTTCAATTGTGTGTTTCCCGATTTGGCTAATTTTTGGCGGGAGTATAATACATACTACTGAGAAGCAGCTGACCAATTTTCATTGAAATATCACAATCGAATTATAAGCGATTGCCTTTGAAAATAGCAGAAATTTTATGCTGAAAAGAAGGCGGCGCCACGCCTACTTCTTCGAAATTGAAAAAATTTTTTTGCGGCCGAGTTTTTCTTAAAAAGCTTATTATGTGCGCAAAATCTAATTGATATAACTTGCTTAGCTGTAGAAATATCGCGCTTTAAATGTTACAAAAAAATTTTCAGAACTATGTTAAAAAACTGGGCGTGGACATTAACCGATTTCGCCCAATTTTATAGCAAACAGTTACCTTTATATATAGAACATTATCACCAAATTTCGTTTCCACAAATCAATTTTTGGCGGAGTTGTGGCATAAAAAGTTTTGTGGAATAGTCCACTATAAAAAGGGCGGGGCCACGCCCATTTTCGAAAATTTTAAGTTTTTGGATTTCTTTCTCTACGGAAACTTTAAAACTGAAATATAAATGATGTAAAGCTATTTTACGCAAAGTTATCGCCTATTTAATATATCTACGATCCTTTTCAAAATCTTTCATATAAAAGTGGGCGTAGACCTTAACCGATCCCGCCCATTTTTTCCTAGAACATTCCTTGCATACCTGAAAACCTGTGTGCTGAATTTCGTTTCGATATCTTGAACGTTGCCACGCCCATTTTAAAAAATTTCTTGAAAATTTTATTTTATGCCTGAATCTCAATGTATTCACCAAATTTTATCCTTAAAGGTGTATTATGTACTGAGTAATCACTTTTTTTGTTTTCGAAAATATTATATATATTTCGCCCATTTTAAATAGCGCTCGGGGATGAGTGTCAAGGAACCCGCATACCAAATTTCATTAAGATATCTCAAAATTTACTCAAGTTATCGTATTCACAGACGGACGGACGGTCGGACGGACGGAAATGGCTTAATCAATTTCTCTTTTCGTCCTGAACATTTTGATATATATATGTAAGTCAATATCTATCTCGATCCGTTTATGCCGTTACGCACTGCCGTTACGCGACTAAAGTTAATATACCTTGTGTGCGAAGCACTACTAGGTATGAAAATGTGGAATTTTTACGTACAGCATACCGATAGTCAATGCTTTTTGTCTGAATGTCTGTCCGCCAACGTCTGAAGTTTTCCGAGTGTCTGTCAGCCATAGCCCGATTTTCTTCTAGTCTGAGTGTCTGAGCTTGGCATACACCATGCCCACACAAAATGAAAACAAGAAATGAGCATGCGCATTTTGGGAGGCAATTTCAATAAGATATGCTGTAAATGCAGAACGAAACTATGCATTGAAAATGGCAGAACGCCGAAACCGGGTTGCCACAAAACCAAACTTTAAACAATAATCTGCGGCAACTACTTTCTCTTATTTATTTATGTATTACATGTTTCGATAACAACACCTACTGTTTGTCTGCTTCCAATGAGTACGTCTCTGCGTTGAATAGCCTCTTAATGACAAGCTCTTCACACGGTGGGCACAGATGTGGACGAACAGCTGATACATAACTTGTAGACCTTTACAATGCATATAATAGTTGCCACGAGAAATGTGCTCTTTGGTTGTTCTAAAAATTATTCAAGTACTTCTTAGAATATTTCATAAAGTATATATGTATTTAAAATAATTAATTTATATTTATTAAATTGACCATTGATTAACTTCTCCACCTTTTAAAATCGATACGTCCTCGCTTCGACAAATACTAAAATAATCTTTAAAAATTAAATGATTAATATCTAAACATGTGTATAATCAATATTGTAATTAGTTTATAAATTTTTCAAGTTTTAAGTAAACTATTATCAACGAAAAATATCTTCCTGCATTTTACGGTAATTAAAACTGTTGTTCCAAGATCTTTTTATACAACATTTTGTTTATATACCTTATTCAGTTTATTACCTAAACGTTTATTTCTACGTGCGAAAACTACTTCTCCTTTTTTAAAAGTCCGTCTGCTTTTGCTTGACCGTTTTAAAACTTTACTCTGTGCTGAACTTAGTAACGATTTTATAGAACTTAAAAGCTTCTTTGAAAACGTATTATTTACATCAGTAGGTTTCGATTCTTGTGTACATATTAGGCAGAAAAAAGTATACAAGCGAAAGACTAAAAATGATCCCGGAATAACTTTCATTCCTTTACTAAATACTTAAACTAATAGCGCGTGCATGAGCATGAGACGCGATGCATACGATGGGACGGGATCATCGAATTTTAAGCTTTTTAGAGCGAATTCAAGAAATACCTTTTGAATGCGTTCTATTCTTTTAATAGAAACTTGGCTATAGGGCCTCCATATGAAAAATGCGTACTCAAGACGCGAACGTACAAATGTTATATATAACATTTTCAGAGTGTAAGGGTCAGAAAACTTAGTGGAGTTCCGACGGATAAAACCAAGTACTGAGTAAGACTTTGCAATGATGAAATCAACATTATTATTAAAGCTCAACTTCGGATCAAAGATAACCCCTAGATCTTTTACTTCAGTAACATTGCGTAAAAAAGTATTCGAACATTCAAAATTTTAGCAAACGTCGTCTTAAAGCATATTTTAATATTTAGAGAGAGTCTATGACGCAGACACCATGAAAAGAACAAAAAGTAGAGGGCCTAGAACGCTTCCTTGCGGTACACCCGATGAAGCAATGAAAGGTTCCGACAGTACACCATCGATGGTAACAACACAGCGTCTATTAGAGAGGTATGATTGTATCCATTTCAAAAAGCAGGAATGGAAACCCATATGAGCAATCTTATCAAGTAATACTCTATGACAAACTTTGTCAAATGCCTTCGAGAAGTCTGTATATACGCAATCAACCTGGAATCCAGCTGAGAAAGCAGTATTACAGTAATCTACAAATACAGACCCATGTTTTTTTGACAAATAAGAGATTTAGTTGCAAAATACAGTTTATCTTTTACAATGCACTCAAAAAGCTTAGAAATGGTAGAGAGCTTCGGAGCAACTTTCCAATCATTAATGAAGGTTCCTGAAGCAAGAGATTTATTAAAAATTATTTTTAATGGTTCAATTAGGGCAGGAAATTTGTTTAAAAAGAGTGCCGACAGGCCATCAACATCGATTTGTCTTCTGAGATAAGGTAAGAGAACCAAAATTAGGGTGTGAGAAGTTTGGAGAAAAGCTTGATGAGGGGCATCATTGTCACTAGTAAAATTGGACTTAAAAAAGTTAGCAAACAGATTAGCTACATCCTTGGGCCCTTCGGCGAACTGATCGTCAAGAGAAACTGATATTGGAATAAAAGAGCGCGATCTTTTTGATTTGGTAAACGTGCAAGAGTATTTCGGATTACTTTTAATACTCCACTCGGCGCCGCGAAAGAATTTATTGTAAAGATATTTATCTAGGCGATTGAACTCGGCAGCAAAGTTTTTATATTTATAGTAAAAATAGATGTTATTAGTGAGCTGAACTGTTTTTGAAATTTGTTTTTTAGATTTTTAAGATTTTTTAATTATTTTGTGTACCATGCGATATTAGGTGGTCTCTTCTTTTTAATGGATATATTTTCCATACAAAACTCGTGCATAAATGCTTTGAAACTGGAAAAACAATCGGCAATACTTAAACTTGATGTAAGAGCAGTCCAGTTGACTTCCAATAATAAATTGTTAAGATTCACAAAATCACAGGTATCATATTTAAAAATTATTTTATCACTAGTATTTAGACAAGTCGGAAGGTATTCATAAAACTCACCACTTAAAATTATGGTCTATGATGCTTATCGCATTGACTTATGGGCGGCATAGATCCAGAAATAAAGTAGTTAATATTATCACTAACAAATATGAGATCTAAGATTTTGCTTAGCTCGTTAAAAAATAAATTGACTTGCCTCAAATTAAGACTTAAAATACAATTCATAAAATAAGTCTCGTGAGAGGCTGTTACGTTAGACGGTATGAGACAGGAGTTACAAATACTGTCGGTATTTGCACTGTCGGTCCAATGGGCGTTACTCAAGTTAAAATCACCTAAAATGCTTAAGTTATCGTCTAATACGTTGTTTTCGGCTAGCGATGTAATATTATCTGCATGCGTTTTATACAGTTCCAAATCACTACTAGGAGGGATGTACGAGGCAAGGATATAGAGTGAGCCGTATCTAGAATAGCGTTTTAGGCAGACACAACTGGTCAATCAAAGAGTCGTCGTTTGATAGAGTTATTAAGTAGGCACGGTATTTGCGTTTCACAGCGATAAGAACGCATCCACCTCTGCGAGAGCCCGGTCCTTACGGAAAACATCTTAGGCGTTTAAATCGAAGAATTCGCCATCAAAAGTCAGAGTTTAACCACGTTTCGACAATGACAAGAATATCAAAATCCATTTGGGCGCTGAATGAGCTAACAATATGAGATTTAGTTCTTAAACCGGAAATATTTTGAAAATAGATCTTAAGACCAGAAAAAGTGGTAGAGGACGTAGGAAGTTGCAGATTAGTTAAATCGATTTCAGTTAAGTGTTGCCTGCTCCAAGCCCAGGCTTTTGTAAAAAAGGTTTAATCATGACATGTTTAGGCCATATTGACTCATTAAGGACCATATCGATATAATCAGTTGGTAGGCCAAGTTTAAAATTGAACCACTTTCGCTTAGATTTTCATCATCGGTTTACTTAAAACGGCAATTGTCCACATGTATTTTCAACAATTTCTCCTTTCCTAAAATAATTTATTCACCTAAATAAATTTTCAAAACAACACCCTGATATACACCAAAAGTGTTAACTGCAACCCCAATCCCATCCTGGAGGTGATCATAATAATTAATTGCGAACTTTTCCGCTTGCCTCTATGCAGGGTACTCAAAAATACTTCCCCTAAATTCAGGCAATGATTTAACTAAACTTAAATCGCTTTAAGTATTCTAAACACCAGGAACTATAGATACCGATAATGTATTTCTACTCTCAATGGACTTATCCTTTGAAAAGCTAAAGACAATTCCCTTATCTGATGCCCTAATTCAGCTTTAGCTGTTTCTATTGCAGCTTCTACTAAGCTCAGGGGGTTACTCTGTATCGCGATGCGAAAGCAATTTCTATTCAAAAGCTGTCAAATTACATAAATAAAGATTTTTTTTTTTTCAATTCGGAAAAAAATTTATTTCGAGTACAGAGAAACCCCCAAAACTGTACCACGGTCAACCCAATTTGAATAACAAAAACAAAACAGGTGAATAAACGTTTCGTAAAAACCAAATATGCTATTGTTATTATACCTATTATATCTTATAACTTTAAACGAGTTATTCTTGTAAAGGGTGTTTTTTTTAGGGGTATAGAACTTCGAATTGAAATAAAACACAAGAAAATCGTTTTAAGGTCCATCAATTTGGCTTTATTGGAAGGATAATTTTATGCCATTAATGTTTAAATATGATTTCGGGCATGTGGCCGCCGCGGCTGGCTCGAATAAAGCCAATTCTACAGGTCCAATTTTCAACCACTTTTTCGAGCATATGGGGCCGTATGTCGGCAATAACGCCACTTCCCCTAACGTTTCTGGTTTGTTGGTGTAGACGAGCGACTTCACATATCCCCAAAGAAAATAATCCAATGGTGTCAAATCACACGACCTTGGTGGCCAATTGACAGGTCCATTCCGCGAAATTATGCGCTCATCGAATGTTTCCTTCAATAAATCGATTGTGACGTGCGCTGTGTGGCATGTAGCGCCGTCTTGTTGGAACCACAACTCATCCACATTCATGCCATCCAATTCGGGAACAAAATAGTCGGTTATCATGGCTCTATACCGGTCTCCATTAACGGTAGCTGCCTCTCCAGCATTATTGCGGAAGAAGTATGGCCCAATGACTCCACCAGCCCATAGAGCACACCAAACAGTCAGTTTTTGTGGATGTAATGGCGTTTCAAGGGTCTCATGTGGATTCTCTTCACTCCAAATGCGGCAATTTTGCTTGTTGACGTAGCCATTCAACCAAAAATGAGCCTCATCACTGAACAAAATTTTGCGATGAAAATCAGCATCGAAATCAATCTCATTTTCGGCCCATACACCAAAATCACGACGCATTGCATGGTCTCGCGGCTTTAATTCTTGCACAAGCTGGATCTTGTAAGGTCGCAAGCCAAGATCTTTGCGCAAAATCTTCCATAAAGTTGATGGACAAAGCTCCAATTGCTGTGCACGGTAGCGAATCGATTCATTCGGGTCCTCTTCAACACTTTGCTCTACAGCGGCAATTGTTTCTTCGGTGCGCACTGTTCGACGTCTCTGCGGATGCGTATTATCACATAGAGTAAACGTAGTGCGAAAACGATCCATGGTTAACCGAATTAATTGCTCTGATGGAAGATTATGTCGACCATAAAATGGACGGAGCTCACGGTAAACTTCGCGAACTGAACCATTATTTTCGAAATAAATTTGCACGATTTGCAAGCGTTGTTCTTTTGTCAACCTGTTCATGATGAAATGGCAAACCAAACTGAACATAAATGACATTAGAGTTGCCAGATTTGACCACAAAATGCCAGTTTTATTTCTATTCGAAAAACAAACCTGTAAAAAAAACACCCTATATATTTGTATAGTTGTAGGAGTATATTTGTATATCCACTACTATCTCAGGAACGACGTAACCGATTTGGATGAAATTTGGTATATGGGTAGTATCCTTTGTTTTAAGATTTTCTACTTTGGTGTTGCCACTTGGGGTGGTTCACGGGGTTGCCACCTATATAATTTTTTTTAAATATTAAGCAATTAATGGGAATATGGGTATCAAATGAAATGTATTTTAGGCCGTATACCAACCAAAGTATTTTCGAGTAGGGTTGCCACCTGACCGCATTTTATTTATTCCTTCAGATATCGACCACTATCTCGGGAACGGCTAAACCGATTTCAATGAAATTTGATAAATGGACAGTATGCTTCCTTCTAAGATTTTCTACTTGGATTTTGCCACTAAAGGAAGCTTAGAGGGTTGCCACCTTTCCGATTTTTTTTTAAATATTAAGCAATATATGGCAATATGGGTATCAAACGGAAGGTATTTGAGGCCGTATACGAACCAGAATATTTTTTAGTAGGGTTGCCACCGAGCAAGGCTCGGTCACCCAGGTACTATTAACTTTAGTCGCCTAAGGGAAGTACGTAACGGCATAAACGGATCGAGATAGATATTGACTAAAATATATCAAAATGTTCAGGACGAAAAGAGAAATTGATTAAACCATGTCCGTCCGTCTGCGAACACGATAACTTGAGTAAATTTTGAGATATCTTAATGAAACTTGGTATGCGGGTTCCGTGGCACTCATCTCCGAGAGCTATTTAAAATGGGCAAAATCAGACAATAGCCACGCCCACTTTTTATTTATAGAATATTTTCGAAAACACAAAAAAAGTGATTACTCAGTACATAATACATCTATAAGGATAGAATTTGGTGAATACATTGATATTGAGGCATTTTTCAAGAAATTTTTGAAAATAGGAGTGGCACCGCCCATTTTTAACTAAGTTAAATTTATAAATGTTATTAATCATAAATCAAACACCGTTTCAAATATCGAAACGAAATTCAGCACGCAGGTTTCCAGGTATGCAAGGAATGTTCCAGGCAAAAATGGACGGGATCGGCTAAGGTCTTCGCCCACTTTTATATGAAAGATTTTGAAGAGGATCGTAGATATAATAAATAGGCAATCACTTTGCGTAAAATAGCTTTACATCATTTATATTTCACTTTTAAAGTTTCCGTAAACAAAGAAATCCAAAAACTTTAAATTTTCGAATGGGCGTGGCCCCGCCCCTTTTATAGTGGACTATTCCACAAAACTTTTTATGCCATAACTCCGCCAAAAATTGATTTGTCGAAACGAAATTTGGTGACAATGTTCTATACATAAAGGTAACAGTTTGCTGTAAAAATGGGCGAAGTCGGTTAATGTCCACGCCCAGTTTTTAACCATAGTTCTGAAAAATTTTTTTGTAAAATTCAAAAAGCGATATTTCTACAACTGAGCAAGTTATATCAGTCAGACTTTTGCACACATAATAGGCTTTTTAAGAAAACCTCGGCCGCAAAAAAATTTTGTCAATTTTGAAGAAGCCGCCCACTTTTCAGCATAAAGTTTCTGCTATTTTCAAGGGCAATCAATTGGTCAGCTGCTTATCAGTAGTATGTATTATACTCCTGCCAAAAATTTCCCAAATCGGGAAACACATAAGCAAAATATTGGGGCACGTAGTTAATAGCCCTTTTGATTTTCATACCTTTCATAAACATTAAATTTATGTAGGTATGAGAACAAGAAGAGAAAAGTTCACTAAAATGATCAGTACGATGAGCGGAATCGATTTAGCCATGCCCGTCTCTCCGTCCGTCTGTCTGTCTGTCCGTCTGTCTATTTGAACGCAAACTAGGATCTCAGTTTTACAAAAGAATGCTGAAATTCGTTGTTTGCTTTCGCCACACATCTATATATAAAATGTCATTAACTTGAACCAAATAAGCTCCTAACTATACCGAACTGCAGCTTTATATGAACATGAACGATCAGGAGGATAAGCTGAGTCGAGCCATGTCCGTCTCTCGATACGTCTATCTGTCTGTCCGTCTGTCTATTTCAACGCAAATACGAACTGAATTAAAATAGACCTGCGTAAATTGGGATGACATAATATCATGAGCGGAAAAGAGCTAGAAACACATGTGTTGAGCTAGAAGAAAATTGAGCTAGACTGCAATAGAATATGCGAAGTTCGTGAAATCGAACATGTCAGAGCGTGGAAAATATACGGGTGCAAATTGTTTCTTGCGCATTGTGCAAAAGATGAGAAAGGTAAGAGCTAGGTGTTTCAATAATAATGGAACAATCTAGAGAGCTTGCGTGCATGCATATTCATGAAAATACAGCGATTTGAATAAACGATCGAAGAAGAGCCATTGTACTGAAAATCTTTGCGAAGTGAAGGTGTAAAAGTGCGATTTGTCGAAAAATTAAAATAAAATTGATACAGAGCTAGTGAAAGAGCATTTCTTATTACCGGTAAGCGCTTGTATACAGTCCACATAAATAGAGCACAGAAAAACTGAGCGATTGCAATAAAAGACAAAAATTTGTCATTAGACGTGCTAGTGAATTAAAAATCAACAAAGTGCATAGATATTTGTTCATTGTGCTAGACGTGCTTGGTAAAGACGAGCATGTTGAGCATGTTTAGATATGGTTGTTCTGCTGAAACATACCAATGTGCCTGCGCCAATTTATTTATGTTGGTCAAAGTCGAGCTAGAGTGTGCTTAAAATTTCTGCGCTTGCAAATTTGTGTGCTAATGGCAAATAATTATCAAATTATTTTCAGGTTCATAAGGGTGAAATCACAAAATGGCGAAATTTGAGATGTTGTCCGCATGTGTTCGGGCGATTGAGCGAGCAGCGCTTTATGTGCAGAGCGAGGAGTTTGACTCGATTACCTATCTTGGTGCTAGTGCGCGTTTACAAGCGTTGGAAGGGAGGTGGAAACAGTGCATTGCCATGCATGATGAGCTAGTAATTAATATGAAAGAGGGCGACGATATTAAAGAATACGACGATGAGCTAGAAAAGGCCGAGCATGGTTATTTTGCAGCCAATGCTGCCCTGCAGGGAAAAATAAATGAGCTAGGTCCAGCGCCAGTGCAAGTAAATACGCCAGCCAACATTCAAGTAGAGCTACAATATCCACAACGGCAAATGGACTTGAAAAACAATTGGGGCGAGTTTGATGGCACTTTGACGAAGTGGAAAGGTTTCCATGACCGTTTCAAAGCTGCAGTGCATGATAATGAGCTAGTAGCGCCAGCTTTCAAGTTCACCTATTTACAAAAATCGCTAGTGGGCAAGGCAGCGCGTACTTTGGGCGAATGGCAATTATCAGATGAGAATTATCATGAAGCATGGGAGCGCTTGAAGCAGCTGTATGATAAAAAGTACCATACTTGCCGCGAATATTTGCGTCAGTTTTATCGATTGCCTTTCTTGGAGCGTGCATCATCTGACGGGCTACAGCGTATGGCGAATGTCACCCATGAGACATTGCGTCAGCTGCGGGCACAGGGGTTACCTGTTGAAAGTTGGGACATGATCGTTGTGCATAATTTACATGAGCGCTTAGATGAAGACACTAGCAAGGCATGGGAGCTTCAGCGACAGTCAGAAACGCCGACAGCGAACGAGATGCTCTCATTTCTAGACAAGCAAGCTGCAGCATCATCACAGCAAATAGACAATAGGCGTGCACGTGAGGCGAGGGTGGCATCGACTGCACGTAGTAGCCAACCCAAGAGGGGTCAGCAGGGAGCTAGTCATGGAGCTAGTTACAGCAGAGCTAGTATTGGGCATCAGAGCAACGAGCGCGAGAAGAAAACATATCCATGTTACCTATGCAAAGGGGATCATGGGCTCTATAAATGCCCAGATTTCTTGAGCTTGAATTTAAAATCGCGCAAATCATACATAGAGCAACATAAATTATGTCCAAATTGTTTAAAGCAGGGGCATGTCGTGAAAGATTGCTACTCCGGACCGTGTAATCGTTGTCCAGGCAAAATTCTCCATAACAGCGTTTTGTGTCCAACCAGGGATGTCAACAAGCATCTATTGGTAGTGCAAGATAAAGGTGAATCCCAGCGAGCTAGTACTCAATCAAAGGCGGCAACCAAGCGCAAAGCGGATAGAGGTAACTCGACAATCTGACAACCAGGTAAGCGGAGCAAGACGCAGTCGGATGTAGAAGAGCTTACTGAGCTAGATGAGCATAATAATAATAATAAACAGGTAGATGTGCCTACCTCATCGTATAGCTGTGCGTTTAATATGATGGATAGTCAAGATGAGCTAGGGCAAGATTTCAGAGATCAGTCCTCAGGGCATGATATAGGAGCTAGACAGAGCAGATCGCTTTTACCCACCGCGCTTGTCAGGTTGGAGATTGGTGGGATCAAAATTGGGCCTTTTTATGCGCTGCTAGATTCGGGAGCGCAACCGAATCTCATCGCACATAAAATTTTCAAGGCATACCAATTGCCTGCAGCTTATGGCTGCAGACATATGGTAGGGATAGAAGGGCAACCATTTGTGGTCAAGCAGAAGATAAGTGCTAAGGTCATACCATGGTATGAATCGAATCAATATGTCGGAGCGGAATTTTGGATACTGCCACGGCAGGGTGGGCTAGAGCTTGTAGTGCCATCTGGCCAGTCCAGCTTGGTTAGATTAAATAATCCAGTGAATGTGCCGTTTGCTAATCCACATTATTGGGAATCCAACGAGATTCAGATCGTGCTAGGAGTGCAAGTGTTTGCGAAATGTTTAATTGGGTTAGTAGCCAGGCGCTCTGACCAAATTACTATGGTAGAAACTACCTTTGGGCTAGTAGTGCTTGGTGCATATATCGATCAAATGGATCATGGAACCGGGGCAGATACATCCAGCATAGGTTGTATCAGTTATGAAGAGCTAGACAAGAATGTGCAAAGATTGTGGGAAATGGATCAGATCAGTGATTCACCCCTTCGAACAAAAGAGCAAGAGCTAGTTGAGCAAATATTTGAAGATACACATTTTCGAGATGATACTGGGCGATTTGTAGTTACGATTCCAATGAAAGAGGCTAGGAGATTGGGCAGCTCTCGTGAAACCGCATTAAAACAGTTCTTCTATTTGGAGAAAAGATTAGCTAGAAACCCTGAAATTGCGAGCAAGTACATAGATTTTATGCGGGAGTACGCGAGGCTTGGGCATATGAAAGAAGCTCTAAGCGATCCAATGCCTGGTGAGCTAGTCTATTATATTCCACACCACTGTGTGCTTAAGAAGTTTCGTGTGGTATTTAATGCGAGCTGTAAAACAGATACAGGAGTATCTTTGAATGAGGTGCAAATGCTTGGAGAAAAGTTGCAAAGAGATTTAGCTGATATCATAATGCGATTTAGGCGTCATAGGATTGGCATAAGCTGTGACGTGAAAATGATGTTTAGGCAAGTGCGAATAGTAGAGAGCCAGTATGACCTGCAGCGAATATTTTGGCGCGAGAGTCCCAGGGAAAAGTTGCGCGAGTATTGGTTGACAGTCGTTACATATGGGATGACGGCATCGGCCCACTTGGCGGTGCGTTGCTTAATCCAAGCAGCCACAGATGAGCTTGAGCATTTCCCATCAGCAGCTAGAGCGATTATAAATGACTTTTATATGGATGATGGTATCACTGGAGCAAGCAATGATGATGAGGCGATCAAATTGGGTAGGGAAATGAAATTCGTGCTAGGTAGTGCCGGTATGGAATTGTGCAAGTGGCATTCCAATAGTAAGCGGTTTGCAAGTGCTTTCCAATCAGAAGAATCAAATGCAGTGTTGATGGCTGACAACACTGATACATCCGTGCTAGGCCTGAAATGGCAAATTGATAGTGACAATCTCACATTTAGAGTAAAGGCGCCAGAGATACCTGCGGTAATTAGCAAGCGCATTGTTTTAAGTTGTGTTGCGCAACTTTATGACCCAAACGGTTACATAACACCGGTTACAATTATTGGCAAAATAATAGTGCAAGACTTGTGGAGATTGAAAATGGGCTGGGATGACGAGGTGCCCAAGAATATTAAACTCAGATGGTGCGAATTCTGGGAAGATATTTCAGAGCTAGAAAAATTCGAATTGCCTCGATTTATCGGTGCTAGTGCTGATGCGACCGTCCAGTTGCACGGGTTCGCAGATGCATCTGAGAAGGGCTTCGGGGCAGCGATTTACGTGCGAGTAGTATCGAGTAAGGGCGAGATAAGTTCTGAGTTGCTAGTGTCCAAGGCTAGAGTCGCGCCACTGAAAACCATCTCAATTCCTAAACTTGAGCTAGCTGCTGCGGAGCTGTTGAGCAGGTTATACTTGAGCGTTATACGGAGCATGGAATGGGAGTCAGCCGATTATGTGTTATGGTCTGATTCCATGATAGTTCTGCATTGGATACGGAAACTACCATGTGAAATGAAGGTCTACGTAGCGAATCGGGTAGCTTCTATCCAGGCAAACACAGATATCAGTAAGTGGCGACATGTGAGAACGAGCGATAATCCAGCAGACCTTCTAACTAGGGGTATCAGTGCTAGCAAGATTGTGGGCAATCAACTATGGTTGCACGGGCCGATATGGCTCGGGCTGCCGAGCGAGGAGTGGCTAAGAAGTGCCTCTGGGCAAGGGAGCGTACCAGAAGGTACATTGCCTGAGCTGAAAGTGCATGTCGCATTCGAAGCAAGACCAACATGGAGTGCTAGGAGCAACGCTAATGTGGAAGAAATTCCACTGGTGCAACGTGCTAGTTCCTTGGACAAACTGATTGGAGTCATGTCACAAGTGCTAAGGTTTGTGCGTCTGTTGAGAGCTAGTGTTAATCAGAGGATCCGGAAATCAAACCGGGGAGCTCCTCAGGTGGCTGTTCCGACCATTGAGGAACGCTCTAGAGCTTTAGATCTAATAATTAAAGAAGCGCAGGGGCTAGTTTACATGAAGGAGATCCGTGCTTTGTCCGAGGAGACGCCAGTGCCTGATGGGAGCAAGATCGAATCATTGAAACCTGTGCTAGATAAAAATGGGCTTTTACGTGCAGGTGGTAGAATCGGAAGAGCAGAATGTGATTATGAAATGAAACATCCAGCTATTATTCCACCGGGTTCTAGATTGTGCCAGTTAGTTATGAGCAAAGCGCATCAAGCCACTAAACATGGAGGAATCCAGGTTATGATGCAATATATTCGACAACGGTTTTGGATACCGCGACTGCGAAGTGAGCTTAGGAAATTTATCCATCAGTGCGTCATCTGTGCTAGATATGCCAAAAGATTAAGCGAACAGCTAATGGCTGATTTGCCAGCTGATCGGGTGCAAGTCGGGAAACCATTCCTACACACTGGAGTGGATTATGCAGGTCCCTTTGAGATCAGACAACTGGATAAGAATGAGCGTTGTGTAGTGAAGAGAAAGAGTTGGGTCGCTATATTTGTGTGCCTTAAAACAAGAGCTGTGCACATCGATATGATCACTGACCTAACTGCTAAATCCTATGAAAGATTCATTGCCAGGCGTGGCAGATGTGAGAGCATGTACAGCGACAATGGGACATCCTTTGTCGGAGCATCGAAAGAAATTGCTAGAGCTTATGAGCGCTGGAGAGCTAGTGATATGTTTGCTGAGCTAACGTTAAAGGGGACAGAGTGGCATTTCATGACCCCAGCTGCACCGCATCAAGGCGGTATTTACGAGGCAGCGGTGAAGTCGATGAAACATCACTTGACACGCGTGATAGGGCAAAGATGCTTAGAATATGAACAGTTTCTAACTCTTCTAGTGCAAATAGAAGCCATATTAAACTCGCGTCCACTATATCCGCTGAGCGATGATCCATTGGATGTGCAAGCGCTAACACCGGGTCATTTCCTGGTGGGCGAACCTTTGGTGCTACCTCCTCCATTCGAGCTGGCACCGCAACCTGGATGCAGAGGACGAAAGCTATGGCAAGAAAGACAGAGCATAGTAAAACATATATGGAAGCGCTGGCAAGATGAATATCTTACAACTTTACTAGAGCGAAAAAAATGGCCCAAGGAGCGTGAGGGCTTGAAGATTGGCCAACTGGTCATCATTAAGAGCGAGAGCTTCCCACCAGCGGCATGGGCTTTGGGAAGAGTTGTAGAGCTTATAACGAGCAAGGATGAGCTAGTGCGCAATGTGGTCGTGCAAACAGCTACTAACAAGCTAACCCGACCAGTGCAAAAGATTTGTGTATTACCGATTGATACGAGTGCTAGTACCTAATCATAGTGAGAGCTAGTTTGAGCAAGCTCAACGGGGCAGTGTTCCGTATGAACCCACCTTCATACGAAGTAATGTGTTTATTAACATTTATCTGGCAACGATGAGTCGATAGATATTGATCTGGTAACGATGTGCGGTGAACGATGGATACATTCAATAAGTGCCAGTCGTGCGAGAAGTTGTTGTGCTAGTCGTGCTAGTAAAATATGTAGTTAATTTGAGCTAGTTGTGATAAGTGGAATTATGAACAAAATAAAAGTTGGTTTTTTTACTCAATGTTTTCCAACTAAAATAAAGTGTGTTTATTTGGGCTTGGGAATTATTGGGGCTTAAACAGCCAGGTTTCACATATTTTTCATACAATCTGGACAAGTAGACCAAGGGGACGCTTGCGAGGCAAGGAATTGCCAATGTTCTAAATCTCATGCACCAGGCGCTCATAAAAATTAGCCCGTGTCCAGTTTTCTTTTGGAAGAATTTCAATTTTCAATACAATTTGTTTTCTTGGTTTTGAATAATGCTTTGCCACGCATAATAGACCGTTTATAAAAAATGTTTGTCTTTGAAAATTTGTGATATATGTTCTGCTTTTGAGACTTTGTTTAGAGGACATATTTAGCAAAACTCTTCTGCCTCAAATGTATCGTGTTTACAAAAAGATACTTGGGTTGATAAAGTACCATTTTCGAAATGAAATAGTCTTTGAATGGCATTAATTTTTTGAGAAACTAAAAATTACTTTCCGATACAGTGCACCTGACACTTTGAATAGCCCGCTTTTCTGACATGCTTTACCATGTTGAAAAAAAAGAAGAGCTTTTATAACGGGTGTGGGGAATGTTAAGCTTTTATATGCAAAGAACATAAATCTATAAGAATAGAGAACTCGTCGGTTCAGTTTTCAGCGACAAAAATCTGAAAGCGCAAGTTTCAGGAGTTCACCATACATTTTGCCTCGGCATTCGTATGATAAAAATTGTGCGGCGAACTGAATGCGCGCCAATTGTAAACACGTAAATTAGCAAAATGCATGCATATAAATATGGTTTCAATGCAAGAACATTATTAAATACCTTGAAATTTAGAATAAAAATAGGATTTATTGCAGAATTATCTGTAAAAAAGGGGCATAAACATTCATGTTCGTACAACGCATGCGTATATTTAAACGATGTTACTACTACACTTGTTTCGAAAAGACTGAAATTATTTTTGATTCACAAAAAGTAAACAATAGGGCTAAACACATTGAATACGGTGGCTGCAAACCACAGCTACAATAAAACAAATCTATTCGACAACTGTAGTCAAGCATTGGCTACTTGATTACAATGAAAGCAGCAGCGACAGGTGTGAATTATCTTAAAAAGTAGCAAAGAATTATGGAAAAAGTACAAATTGTGTGAAAGATAAATATACCTTAATAAATAAACTTATATTACAAGTTATTCACTCTTCCTTTCCTTTTTATTGACAAGAAGAAAACAACGTCACAATCAGTCGCTTGTAAAAATAGAAATAGATTTAATCTGGCGACAGTGGCATTCGTGGTTTGTAGCTATGACGCGCTTAAAATAATGCTATACATAAGAACGTGTGTAAAAATAATATGACAGATGGCGCTTTGCAGTCGCCGTCTTGACTGTAATCAGGCCTAATGAAGCGAAGTTTTTCGCACTATGGGAGTAAGCGAAATAGGAAGAAAGGACCTAGAAGTATTCTTTCTAACGCACAGGTGAAGCAATCAAACCAAACCTATAGTTTTTTATCAACATTCCACAATACCATTCATAGACGCATTTTATGAAACAAGCCCAAAAATGAATTGGAAATAAAAGCAACGTTGCAACATTTCTCTAACATCGACAATTTGATCAACTTGATTTTAATATTTTGTCAAATATTTAGGTCAATGCCAAAAGCGTCGTTGCCAAATTTCACAGAACATCGGCAATTTGTTCTGCAGATTTTTTGGCATGAATGTTATGGTCATCGAAATTTATTGTCAGGTTTCACATATTTTTCATACAATCTGGACAAGTGGACCAAGGGGGCGCTTGCGAGGAAAGGAATCGCATGCACCAGGCGCGCATAAAAATCAACGCGTGTCCAGTCGCCTTTTGGAAGAATTTCAATTTGCGACAAATAATTTGACATTTCTTGGTTTGCTAGAATGACGCTTTGCCACAAACAATAGACCCAACCTGAAAATAATTTGGTTTTATTTGTCGTGTGAAATGTATGATACTTTTTCTAACTGCGTAAAAGCTACTTTTAATCACCCCTGTCATGGAATCCAATTGTTGTCGGAATTGGATTTGAAACCGACAAAAATTTGCTTTGCTGTCATGAAATCCAATGTTATCGGTTTTGTGTTCGAATCGGAATTATGTCGGTTTTAGGTGTCACAGAAACCTAAATTATCGGTTTTGTTATCGGAAACAATCCAAGCAAGTCGAAGCTGTTGGATTTAATTTGTGTATACGTTTTTTCACTTACCGTTAGAAATTTTGTAAAAATGTAAGTAAATGGGTTTTTTTAAATAAAAGTAAGTATTAACGACCTTATATCTTTATTGCTAATAGGGGAAAACATAAAAATGCAACGCAAAACACCATCCTAATAGAGTTTATGGAGAAATATCCCGATATTGCGCAGGGGTTTACAAAACGGGATAAACCAAGTGTTGATGCTCTTTGGCAACAATTAGTTGAGTCGCTGAACAGTGCGTGTGGATGGAAGAAGGTAAAAGATTATTGGTACTAAAAATTTAATTGTGCTTTTAAATTGCAGTTTCTTATATATTTACAGACGTGGACGGAGTGGAAGAGCGATGTTAAGAAAAAGCTTGTTAAAGACAACAGCGAGTCTCGAGCAACTGGTGGAGGACCTTTTTCCAAAGTGCAACTGACACACACGGAAGAGTCCTTAGTGCGGATTTGTGCATTGTCAAAGTCTGTGGTAGGTGTGGTTGGTAATGCACCTGGTCTTCCCATGGAAGGAGACGATGAAATGCCATCAACCTCATCGAAGCGGCAAATGTCTCCAATTGCAAACACACCTAAAAGGCCAAGGAGTGAAAGCACTGGGGAACGTTTGAAAAAATTTCTTGATGAGGACAATGACAGAAAAATGGAAATAACGGCAAAATTGGATGAACTCGTCAAAATTGAAAAAGAAAACGCCAGCAGCCTCAGACGAGTATAAAGGGCGATTGAAAAAAGCAACGAAGGTATAGCAAATGCCGTTACCGATTTGAAGGACGAATATGTCCGCATCAATTCAGGTGTTTTGCGGGCACTACAAGAAAAAAACGAATTAAAAAAACAGCAGCTTGAACTCGAACTTCAAAAGTTTGATTACGAGAAAAAGAAAAATTAGTGATTTACTGTTTCAAAGACAAAAGTGCCTGGAAATATTCCTCCCTAATGATTCGTAAACAATAGGCTGAAATCTTACCTTATTTACTTATATAATAGATTTTTAATGAATTTTCTTTTTGTTTTAATGAATTATTTTGTTTTGCTTTTAATGAATATTTTAATATGTTTATAAATAGCTATGTATATACTTGTAGTGTAATAAATGAAATGTGAATATTATCATTACAATACTAAAAACTCGTCTTTTGTTTTCTATAAACTGTTGGCTATTTCATCCCTGATCCGTTTACCTTCACTTTGCAGTGTCGCGTTCGGCGGTAATTCCACGTTCAAATCAATATTATTTGATGGTCTTGGTAGATCTTCGTTATATTCCACTTTGTACTTTCTGCAGATGTTATGCAGCGCACAGCAGACATTAATAATTTTCGCCACTTTTTCTGGCCGATAGTGCAAGGTACTTAATAAGCAGCGAAAGCGCCCTTTCAGCACTCCTATTGTTCGCTCCACAATATTTCGACCCGATGAATGGGCCAAATTAAACTTGTACTCCTTGGAATTGTACTGTGGATCTCTGTAAGGTGTTAATAAAAAAGGTTCTATGCCATATCCACAATCTCCTAATAACCGAGATGTCCGGTCGCCTGACTCATAAATCCTAAGGAAATAGTTTCTGGCCTTGCTAATGTTCCATACGAATGCGTCATGGCTAGAGCCGGGATACCGTGCATCGACCGTTCGAATTTTCATGTCACCATCACAAATCTAAACGCAAACATATGTATGTACATAAATAAATCCATATTTATATATAAATCAGTTTTCACGACTAATTACAATCATGGCATTCATACTGAAATATCCCTTTCGATTATAAAATAAATGCTCATCAATACTCGGCTTGATGATTTTAATGTGTGTCCCGTCGATGCAGCCAATTATCGAAGGAATTTTGAACTTTGAATAAAAATAGTCTCTCGATCTGCATTTTTGGTTAAAGTCCATTTCTAGTTTTATCTACTCTGGACAAAGCAACTGATTCATAATCGGAAGCACATCACCCAAAATCGTTGACACCATGCTCCTAGCTACACTAATGCTGGAATCATTTCCAACTGATCTTTGATAAGATCCTTCAGCTAAAAATCGCAACGTAGCTGCTAGCTGTAGTACTGGTGGAACTTGAGATCGTGTCAGGTGTCCGCCAATAGTGTCAAGTACCATTTGGAAAGCCTCTTTATTTAGCCTATAACACGCTATGAACCTGCAAATATCCTATAAGTATTTACAAGCGCACCTTGCAATAAATCTACTTACGCTGTCTCCGGCAGCTCAAGCGGGTTGCTGCAATCCCTCAAAATTTTCCTTTTGACCTTCTCCAGAGAACGTATACATATTGAGAAGGCGGAATTGATATGTTCCAACTTTTTCCCACGCAACCGTGTCAGTTGATTCACCATCCGACCCTATGTTTCAACTAATTTCAGATTTTTCCAACTTAATTGACTCACCACCATTCTCAGCGCTGTTAAATGTATGTTTTCTGCTATATGTATGTTTGCAAATAAATTCTCTGCTGTTATCACTTATGTTGGCGTACTTGAACAATTGTTGGCAAAATAAACAATTTTATTATGTAATTTAATTTATTTGTTTTATTTATAATTAGTATTAATAAGGTAATTTATAAATATTTAATTATTATAAATAATGAAATAAACAATAAAAAGTAAACATTTTGTCAATTTCATCATGAAATTTAGGGACAAAGATCTGAGTTTTTGGTTGTACTGCTGGTTTATTGTTAAGTACCAAATTAGACGGCATTTCGTGTATAATATCTTTGGTATAGAGTGTAGAGCCATGGTCATGGTTTACTTTTTGTGGTGTTGCGAGTTCGAATACCGCTGTCGGCTGTTTAGATTTTTTGCAGGTTTGATTTTTTGTGTCTTCTTCTTTTTGTTATATTTGTGGGTAAGACGAAGACGGGTGGAAACAAGAAGCATATTTCTGCAACAATATGTATATATGCATTGCACCATGCGTGGTACAAAGGAAATATTTACATATAAGTGTTTCTATTAGGATCATTAATTTATTTGAATATTTCTGAACAGGCATGTGCATATTTTTATGAATGCTTGGTAGCATGGAAGTGTGGAGAGCAAACTATGCTTCTTCATGTTCAACTATCGACAAAATTTGAATTTTATGATATTTGTTCAAATCCTTGTTGCAACATTTCATTAGAACTTTCTGGATTCTATAAAATGGATAAACATTGAATTTTATGATATTTGTTCAAATGCCTTGTTGCAACATTTCGTTCTAACTTCCTCGACAAAATATTTTATTTCTTTTATGAATGGAGTCTTGAATGAATTCTTGTTCTTACATTTTAAGGTTTGCGCGTAGAAATGGATTTTTGTTGTTAGATTTTGTGCGTAAGAATAGATTTTGTTGTTGCATATACATAGGAAGATTTGCTAAGACGAAGACGGGTGGAAACGAGAAGAATAATTTGAATATTTCTGAACAGGCATGTGCATATTTTTATGATTGCCTGGTAGCATGGAAGTGTTGAGAGCAAATTTATGTTCAGTGTGCTTCTTCAATTTCAACTTTCTTGATAAAATATTTTATTAAAGTTTTGTAAGATTTTGGCAATTATGGACATTGAAATTTGTCTTCTTTGATGTCTGGATGAGACGAATGCGGGCATGGAATTTTTTCAACTCAATATATTCAATGGGTTGGTATTCTCATATGTGAACAAGACTTGTATGTGTAATGGACATCAAAAATCTTTTCATATTTTCGACTGACACCTACATATTTTTATGGTCACTTGGTGTAACAAAAGTTTTCGATGGTTCTAGTCTTCTTCTTTCGACATTCATTCATTCATTTCTAAAATTGAAAACTTTGTCCAAATCAGTCAAATGTCGCAAAAGAAGAAGTTTTTGCAAAAGTACAACACTACGCACATATATATGAAGTAGAAGTGTACATCGTTACGCACATAAATATCCACGCATTTGTTGTTGTATATTTTGAAACACTACGCACATATATATGAAGTAGAAGTGTACATCATTACGCACATAAATATCCACGCATCTGGTGTTGTATATTTTGATGCACGAAGAAGAAGACAAATTTCAATAGCGATAAGTGTACATTATGACACACATTTATATGCCTGCAATTTTTTCTGTATGTGAATCGATGTGTGTTTGATCGTACTTTGATCGTGACGGGGAAGAGGGGAGTATGAAACGCATATGTTCTTTGCACATTAGGACGCGCATAATATGCTGGCATTTATATGACAATGTGTGTGCTAGGAATATTTCCAGCGCGAAGAAGACAAATTAAATTATGCTTGCAGCATAAGGGCATGACATATTTTTATGAGCGCCTAGTGAATACGGCTGTTTTAGCTATTTGGCGCTGATTTTTTTTGTTGATTTTTGCCGAATCATCTCGAACAAAAGGAAAAATGAAGAATGTCAAAATAAAATTGGCTATTTATTTATTATTTATTGATTGATTTATCAAACAAAAATAAAAGCTGACAGGTGCATTCGAACTCGCAAACTTAGAAAAAATAAATTCCGAGGTCTTAACCAAAACGCCAAAAATTTGATTGTTAATCGTCCTCTAATACTACAGTTCAAGTCCAGAACTTATGCACTATCTACTAATGAAAACATGTTTATTATAAGTTTTTGAATTTTTAAATCACATTTATTAATATATTTTTTATATAAAATAATAATATAAAATCATTTGAAAAATATACGATAATTGTACTTATCCATGCCAGATCCATGCATCAAAGTAAATAATTGTTAAATTCTGCAAATGGAAATTCTCTTGTTTCTTTGCTAACAGAAAATGTTATTTAAAAGATACAGAAATTCTCAATTATTTGGTGAATCAACTGACACAGTGGTGATAACTGACACAGTGGTGAATCAACTGAGACGGTTGCACGAGAATGGAAGCCATCCATGGAACACAAAAATTACGCCTTCTCATTATATAAACGTTCTCTGTTGAAACATATGGACGGGGGGTGAATCAACTGAGACGGTTGCGTGGGAAAAAGTTGGAACATATCAATTCCGCCTTCTCAATATGTAAACGTTCTCTTTTGGAAATTCTCTTGTTTCTTTGCTAACAGAAAATGTTATTTAAAAGATACAGAAATTCTCAATTATTTGGTGAATCAACTGACACAGTGGTGATAACTGACACAGTGGTGAATCAACTGAGACGGTTGCACGAGAATGGAAGCCATCCATGGAACACAAAAATTACGCCTTCTCATTATATAAACGTTCTCTGATATTGAGAAGGCGGAATTGATATGTTCCAACTTTTTCCCACGCAACCGTCTCAGTTGATTCACCACCCGTCCATATGTTTCAACTAATTTCAGATTTTTCCAACTTAATTGACTCACCACCATTCTCAGCGCTGTTAAATGTATGTTTTCTGCTATATGTTTGCTTGCAAATAAATTCTCTGCTGTTATCACTTATGTTAGCGTACTTGAACAATTGTTGGCAAAATAAACAATTTTATTATGTAATTTAATTTATTTGTTTTATTTATAATTAGTATTAATAAGGTAATTTATAAATATTTAATTATTATAAATAATGAAATAAACAATAAAAAGTAAACATTTTGTCAATATCATCATGAAATTTAGGGACAAAGATCTGAGTTTTTGGTTGTACTGCTGGTTTATTGTTAAGTACCAAATTAGACGACATTTCGTGTATAATATCTTTGGTATAGAGTGTAGAGCCATGGTCATGGTTTACTTTTTGTGGTGTTGCGAGTTCGAATACCGCTGTCGGCTGTCTAGATTTTTTGCAGGTTTGATTTTTTGTGTCTTCTTCTTTTTGTTATATTTGTGGGTAAGACGAAGACGGGTGGAAACAAGAAGCATATTTCTGCAACAATATATGTGCATGTGTTTATGCACCATGCGTGGTACAAATGAAATATTTACATAAGTATGTCTATTAGGATCATTAATTTATTTGAATATTTTTGAACAGGCATGTGCATATTTTTATGAATGCTTGGTAGCATGGAAGTGTGGAGAGCAAACTATGCTTCTTCATGTTCAACTATGGATTTATAAAATCGACAAAAATTTAATTTTATGATATTTGTTCAAATCCTTGTTGCAACATTTCATTAGAACTTTCTGGATTCTATAAAATGGACAAACATTGAATTTTACGATATTTGTTCAAATGCCTTATTGCAACATTTCGTTCTAACTTCCTCGACAAAATATTTATTTCTTTTATGAATGGAGGCTTGAATGAATCCTTGTTCTTACATTTTAAGGTTTGCGCGTAGAAATGGATTTTTGTTGTTGGATTTTGTGCGTAAGAATAGATTTTGTTGTTGCATATACAAAGGAAGATTTGCTAAGACGAAGACGGGTGGAAACAAAAAGAATAATTTGAATATTTCTGAACAGGCATGTGCATATTTTTATGATCGCCTGGTAGAATGGAAGTGTTGAGAGCAAATTATGTTCAGTATGCTTCTTCAATTTAAAATTTCTGGATAAAATATTTTAAATTACCAAGTTTTGTAAGATTTTGGCAATTATGACATTGAAATTTGTCTTCTTGTTCTTCTTCACTTTGATCTCTGGATGAGACGAATGCGGGCATGGAATTTTTTCAACTCAATATATTCAATGGGTTGGTATTCTCATATGTGAACAAGACTTGTAAAGGGTGTTTTTTTTAGGGGTATAGAACTTCGAATTGAAATAAACCACAAGAAAATAGTTTTAAGGTCCATCAATTTTGCTTTATTGGAAGGATAATTTTATGCCATTAATGTTTAAATATGATTTCGGGCATGTGGCCGCCGGGGCTGGCTCGAATAAAGCCAATTCTACAGGTCCAATTTTCAACCACTTTTTCGAGCATATGGGGCCGTATGTCGGCAATAACGCCACGAATGTTGGCTTCCAATTTCCCTAACGTTTCTGGTTTGTTGGTGTAGACGAGCGACTTCACATATCCCCAAAGAAAATAATCCAATGGTGTCAAATCACACGACCTTGGTGGCCAATTGACAGGTCCATTCCGCGAAATTATGCGCTCATCGAATGTTTCCTTCAATAAATCGATTGTGACGTGCGCTGTGTGGCATGTAGCGCCGTCTTGTTGGAACCACAACTCATCCACATTCATGCCATCCAATTCGGGAACAAAATAGTCGGTTATCATGGCTCTATACCGGTCTCCATTAACGGTAGCTGCCTCTCCAGCATTATTGCGGAAGAAGTATGGCCCAATGACTCCACCAGCCCATAGAGCACACCAAACAGTCAGTTTTTGTGGATGTAATGGCGTTTCAAGGGTCTCATGTGGATTCTCTTCACTCCAAATGCGGCAATTTTGCTTGTTGACGTAGCCATTCAACCAAAAATGAGCCTCATCACTGAACAAAATTTTGCGATGAAAATCAGCATCGAAATCAATCTCATTTTCGGCCCATACACCAAAATCACGACGCATTGCATGGTCTCGCGGCTTTAATTCTTGCACAAGCTGGATCTTGTAAGGTCGCAAGCCAAGATCTTTGCGCAAAATCTTCCATAAAGTTGATGGACAAAGCTCCAATTGCTGTGCACGGTGGCGAATCGATTCATTCGGGTCCTCTTCAACACTTTGCTCTACAGCGGCAATTGTTTCTTCGGTGCGCACTGTTCGACGTCTCTGCGGATGCGTATTATCACATAGAGTAAACGTAGTGCGAAAACGATCCATGGTTAACCGAATTAATTGCTCTGATGGACGATTATGTCGACCATAAAATGGACGGAGCTCACGGTAAACTTTGCGAACTGAACCATTATTTTCGAAATAAATTTTGCACGATTTGCAAGCGTTGTTCTTTTGTCAACCTGTTCATGATGAAATGGCAAACCAAACTGAACATAAATGACATTAGAGTTGCCAGATTTGACCACAAAATGCCAGTTTTATCTCTATTCGAAAAACAAACCTGTAAAAAAACACCCTATAGAAAGAGAAACGGAAAATGGGTTTGGTGATGGACGAGCGCCAAACGAAATGCATGCTGTATCCAGGGCCGCAGAGAGCCGATCCGGGCCCCGAGTACATTTCGCGTTTCTTTCTCTTTGAAATCCTGATTAGAGTACTGTCAATACTGCTTTGCCTTGCCGGGCCCCAGGGAAATTGCCTTACTGCCCCACCCTTCTCCGCGGCCCTGGCTGTATCAAGCAAAGAAGAATCTTTCTTGCAAACAAGTGCTACTTCGGACTGAAAAAAAATAATACTCTATACTTACTTATCGTACCCGTGCTGCTTTATTGTGCAGAAGCTTAGACACTGACAACATCTGGTGAGGCGGCTTTGGGAGTATTCTAGAGAAAGGTTTTCAAAAGATTTATGGACTTAGTAATCTCATTACAAGCTATTAGTAATCCCTTTATCATTTCGTATTATTTATTTAGACAATTTCCACCATTTATTCTTAAATAAATAAGCTTGAAAGGTACGATTTCCACACTAATTCCTATTTAGATAATTGTGTTTATTTAGCCAAATCAAACGTTTTATCAATTACAATTTGGGAGCAGCGCAATCGGAATAACACTTCATTATTTAACAGTCATTTACGAAATTTAAATTCAAAAAAATAAAAAATTTATGTAGAATTTTTGCTGAGAAGACTTCCATGGCAGAAATCTATGATAGTTTGCCAAACCACTGCCGAGGGGCTACCCCGTTTTGAAAAAACCTTTTCAAACCACTTTTGCTGTTACCTCGAAACTTAGACCTTAGGTGTGGTAGGCCAGCAACACACACCTCGCCGGCAGATAAAAAGAATACCCATGATTCAATCACTAGAAGGTAAGCTCTCTAGTGATATATTTTGACAATTGTAACCGTCTTGCTGCCTACAAATTTTTCATTTACATTCTGGTTTGCCTTTTATTAAAAAAGTAGTTAAAAATGTAATATTATATAAAAATTTTAAATAGGTTGGTTTCAGAAAATGGATTAATTTGCACTATTATTTAGATCGGCTTTTGGGAGTCTATTAAAACTCGAGACATTCCGCTATGTAGCAACGGTTGTCTTAAAGTTTCCTTATGTGATTTAAAATCTGTTATTTTAGACCAAACTTGACTACTATACTCTGGGTTTGATAATGAGTTCTGGCTTAACTTATGTATAAAGTAACAGTTTTAAGCCAATCTTATCTAAGTGAAACTTATCACTTTACTATCCACTTGGTAGACTATGTCCGTTTGCCTTTATGACCTGAAAAGTTTCCAACAAATATGCATCTTGTCAATTTGTCATTATTATTAAAAAACGTCGCCTTCCAGTCAGAAGTACTAATGTGCAATTATTCCCAGTTTGAGCTGATAAGTTTACTGTATAAACCATTGAAGGCTCTAAATGTGAAGAAAATCCCTGGTATCATTTTAGACATGAAGGATTTGTATATTGTTTTTTATTTAATAAAAATATGTCATGCCCTTATGCTGCAAGCATAATTTAATTTGTCTTCTTCGCGCTGGAAATATTCCTAGCACACACATTGTCATATAAATGCCAGCATATTATGCGCGTCCTAATGTGCAAAGAACATATGCGTTTCATACTCCCCTCTTCCCCGTCACGATCAAAGTACGATCAAACACACATCGATTCACATACAGAAAAAATTGCAGGCATATAAATGTGTGTCATAATGTACACTTGTCGCTATTGAAATTTGTCTTCTTCTTCGTGCATCAAAATATACAACACCAGATGCGTGGATATTTATGTGCGTAATGATGTACACTTCTACTTCATATATATGTGCGTAGTGTTTCAAAATATACAACAACAAATGCGTGGATATTTATGTGCGTAACGATGTACACTTCTACTTCATATATATGTGCGTAGTGTTGTACTTTTGCAAAAACTTCTTTTTTTGCGACATTTGACTGATTTGGACAAAGTTTTCAATTTTAGAAATGAATGAATGAATGTCGAAAGAAGAAGACTAGAACCATCGAAAACTTTTGTTACACCAAGTGACCATAAAAATATGTAGGTGTCAGTCGAAAATATGAAAAGATTTTTGATGTCCATTACACATACAAGTCTTGTTCACATATGAGAATACCAACCCATTGAATATATTGAGTTGAAAAAATTCCATGCCCGCATTCGTCTCATCCAGACATCAAAGAAGACAAATTTCAATGTCCATAATTGCCAAAATCTTACAAAACTTTAATAAAATATTTTATCAAGAAAGTTGAAATTGAAGAAGCACACTGAACATAAATTTGCTCTCAACACTTCCATGCTACCAGGCAATCATAAAAATATGCACATGCCTGTTCAGAAATTATTCTTCTCGTTTCCACCCGTCTTCGTCTTAGCAAATCTTCCTATGTATATGCAACAACAAAATCTATTCTTACGCACAAAATCCAACAACAAAAATCCATTTCTACGCGCAAACCTTAAAATGTAAGAACAAGAATTCATTCAAGCCTCCATTCAGAAAAGAAATAAAATATTTTGTCGAGGAAGTTAGAACGAAATGTTGCAACAAGGCATTTGAACAAATATCATAAAATTCAATGTTTGTCCATTTTATAGAATCCAGAAAGTTCTAATGAAATGTTGCAACAAGGATTTGAACAAATATCATAAAATTCAATTTTTGTCGATTTTATAAATCCATAGTTGAACATGAAGAAGCATAGTTTGCTCTCCACACTTCCATGCTACCAAGCATTCATAAAAATATGCACATGCCTGTTCAGAAATATTCAAATAAATTAATGATCCTAATAGAAACACTTATATGTAAATATTTCCTTTGTACCACGCATGGTGCAATGCATATATATTGTTGCAGAAATATGCTTCTTGTTTCCACCCGTCTTCGTCTTACCCACAAATATAACAAAAAGAAGAAGACACAAAAAATCAAACCTGCAAAAAATCTAGACAGCCGACAGCGGTATTCGAACTCGCAACACCACAAAAAGTAAACCATGACCATGGCTCTACACTCTATACCAAAGATATTATACACGAAATGCCGTCTAATTTGGTACTTAACAATAAACCAGCAGTACAACCAAAAACTCAGATCTTTGTCCCTAAATTTCATGATGAAATTGACAAAATGTTTACTTTTTATTGTTTATTTCATTATTTATAATTAAATATTTATAAATTACCTTATTAATACTAATTATAAATAAAACAAATAAATTAAATTACATAATAAAATTGTTTATTTTGCCAACAATTGTTCAAGTACGCTAACATAAGTGATAACAGCAGAGAATTTATTTGCAAGCAAACATATAGCAGAAAACATACATTTAACAGCGCTGAGAATGGTGGTGAGTCAATTAAGTTGGAAAAATCTGAAATTAGTTGAAACATATGGACGGGTGGTGAATCAACTGAGACGGTTGCGTGGGAAAAAGTTGGAACATATCAATTCCGCCTTCTCAATATCAGAGAACGTTTATATAATGAGAAGGCGTAATTTTTGTGTTCCATGGATGGCTTCCATTCTCGTGCAACCGTCTCAGTTGATTCACCACTGTGTCAGTTATCACCACTGTGTCAGTTGATTCACCAAATAATTGAGAATTTCTGTATCTTTTAAATAACATTTTCTGTTAGCAAAGAAACAAGAGAATTTCCATTTGCAGAATTTAACAATTATTTACTTTGATGCATGGATCTGGCCTGGATAAGTACAATTATCGTATATTTTTCAAATGATTTTATATTATTATTTTACATAAAAAATATATTAATAAATGTGATTTAAAAATTCAAAAACTAATAATAAACATGTTTTCATTAGTAGATAGTGCATAAGTTCTGGACTTGAACTGTAGTATTAGAGGAGGATTAACAATCAAATTTTTGGCGTTTTGGTTAAGACCTCGGAATTTATTTTTTCTAAGTTTGCGAGTTCGAATGCACCTGTCAGCTTTTATTTTTGTTTGATAAATCAATCAATAAATAATAAATAAATAGCCAATTTTATTTTGACATTCTTCATTTTTCCTTTTGTTCGAGATGATTCGGCAAAAAGCTAAAACAGCCAAATAGCTAAAACAGCCGTATTCACTAGGCGCTCATAAAAATATGTCATGCCCTTATGCTGCAAGCATAATTTAATTTGTCTTCTTCGCGCTGGAAATATTCCTAGCACACACATTGTCATATAAATGCCAGCATATTATGCGCGTCCTAATGTGCAAAGAACATATGCGTTTCATACTCCCCTCTTCCCCGTCACGATCTAAGTACGATCAAACACACATCGATTCACATACAGAAAAAATTGCGGGCATATAAATGTGAGTCATAATGTACACTTGTCGCTATTGAAATTTGTCTTCTTCTTCGTGCATCAAAATATACAACACCAAATGCGTGGATATTTATGTGCGTAATGATGTACACTTCTACTTCATATATATGTGCGTAGTGTTTCAAAATATACAACAACAAATGCGTGGATATTTATGTGCGTAACGATGTACACTTCTACTTCATATATATGTGCGTAGTGTTGTACTTTTGCAAAAACTTCTTCTTTTGCGACATTTGACTGATTTGGACAAAGTTTTCAATTTTAGAAATGAATGAATGTCGAAAGAAGAAGACTAGAACCATCGAAAACTTTTGTTACACCAAGTGACCATAAAAATATGTAGGTGTCAGTCGAAAATATGAAAAGATTTTTGATGTCCATTACACATACATATACAAGTCTTGTTCACATATGAGAATACCAACCCATTGAATATATTGAGTTGAAAAAATTCCATGCCCGCATTCGTCTCATCCAGACATCAAAGAAGACAAATTTCAATGTCCATAATTGCCAAAATCTTACAAAACTTGGTAATTAAAATATTTTATCAAGAAAGTTGAAATTGAAGAAGCACACTGAACATAAATTTGCTCTCAACACTTCCATGCTACCAGGCAATCATAAAAATATGCACATGCCTGTTCAGAAATATTCAAATTATTCTTCTCGTTTCCACCCGTCTTCGTCTTAGCAAATCTTCCTATGTATATGCAACAACAAAATCTATTCTTACGCACAAAATCTAACAACAAAAATCCATTTCTACGCGCAAACCTTAAAATGTAAGAACAAGAATTCATTCAAGACTCCATTCATAAAAGAAATAAAATATTTTGTCGAGGAAGTTAGAACGAAATGTTGCAACAAGGCATTTGAACAAATATCATAAAATTCAATGTTTATCCATTTTATAGAATCCAGAAAGTTCTAATGAAATGTTGCAACAAGGATTTGAACAAATATCATAAAATTCAAATTTTGTCGATAGTTGAACATGAAGAAGCATAGTTTGCTCTCCACACTTCCATGCTACCAAGCATTCATAAAAATATGCACATGCCTGTTCAGAAATATTCAAATAAATTAATGATCCTAATAGAAACACTTATATGTAAATATTTCCTTTGTACCACGCATGGTGCAATGCATATATATTGTTGCAGAAATATGCTTCTTGTTTCCACCCGTCTTCGTCTTACCCACAAATATAACAAAAAGAAGAAGACACAAAAAATCAAACCTGCAAAAAATCTAAACAGCCGACAGCGGTATTCGAACTCGCAACACCACAAAAAGTAAACCATGACCATGGCTCTACACTCTATACCAAAGATATTATACACGAAATGCCGTCTAATTTGGTACTTAACAATAAACCAGCAGTACAACCAAAAACTCAGATCTTTGTCCCTAAATTTCATGATGAAATTGACAAAATGTTTACTTTTTATTGTTTATTTCATTATTTATAATAATTAAATATTTATAAATTACCTTATTAATACTAATTATAAATAAAACAAATAAATTAAATTACATAATAAAATTGTTTATTTTGCCAACAATTGTTCAAGTACGCCAACATAAGTGATAACAGCAGAGAATTTATTTGCAAGCAAACATATAGCAGAAAACATACATTTAACAGCGCTGAGAATGGTGGTGAGTCAATTAAGTTGGAAAAATCTGAAATTAGTTGAAACATATGGACGGGTGGTGAATCAACTGAGACGGTTGCGTGGGAAAAAGTTGGAACATATCAATTCCGCCTTCTCAATATCAGAGAACGTTTATATAATGAGAAGGCGTAATTTTTGTGTTCCATGGATGGCTTCCATTCTCGTGCAACCGTCTCAGTTGATTCACCACTGTGTCAGTTATCACCACTGTGTCAGTTGATTCACCAAATAATTGAGAATTTCTGTATCTTTTAAATAACATTTTCTGTTAGCAAAGAAACAAGAGAATTTCCAAAAGAGAACGTTTACATATTGAGAAGGCGGAATTGATATGTTCCAACTTTTTCCCACGCAACCGTCTCAGTTGATTCACCCCCCGTCCATATGTTTCAACAGAGAACGTTTATATAATGAGAAGGCGTAATTTTTGTGTTCCATGGATGGCTTCCATTCTCGTGCAACCGTCTCAGTTGATTCACCACTGTGTCAGTTATCACCACTGTGTCAGTTGATTCACCAAATAATTGAGAATTTCTGTATCTTTTAAATAACATTTTCTGTTAGCAAAGAAACAAGAGAATTTCCATTTGCAGAATTTAACAATTATTTACTTTGATGCATGGATCTGGCCTGGATAAGTACAATTATCGTATATTTTTCAAATGATTTTATATTATTATTTTACATAAAAAATATATTAATAAATGTGATTTAAAAATTCAAAAACTAATAATAAACATGTTTTCATTAGTAGATAGTGCATAAGTTCTGGACTTGAACTGTAGTATTAGAGGAGGATTAACAATCAAATTTTTGGCGTTTTGGTTAAGACCTCGGAATTTATTTTTTCTAAGTTTGCGAGTTCGAATGCACCTGTCAGCTTTTATTTTTGTTTGATAAATCAATCAATAAATAATAAATAAATAGCCAATTTTATTTTGACATTCTTCATTTTTCCTTTTGTTCGAGATGATTCGGCAAAAAGCTAAAACAGCCAAATAGCTAAAACAGCCGTATTCACTAGGCGCTCATAAAAATATGTCATGCCCTTATGCTGCAAGCATAATTTAATTTGTCTTCTTCGCGCTGGAAATATTCCTAGCACACACATTGTCATATAAATGCCAGCATATTATGCGCGTCCTAATGTGCAAAGAACATATGCGTTTCATACTCCCCTCTTCCCCGTCACGATCTAAGTACGATCAAACACACATCGATTCACATACAGAAAAAATTGCGGGCATATAAATGTGAGTCATAATGTACACTTGTCGCTATTGAAATTTGTCTTCTTCTTCGTGCATCAAAATATACAACACCAAATGCGTGGATATTTATGTGCGTAATGATGTACACTTCTACTTCATATATATGTGCGTAGTGTTTCAAAATATACAACAACAAATGCGTGGATATTTATGTGCGTAACGATGTACACTTCTACTTCATATATATGTGCGTAGTGTTGTACTTTTGCAAAAACTTCTTCTTTTGCGACATTTGACTGATTTGGACAAAGTTTTCAATTTTAGAAATGAATGAATGTCGAAAGAAGAAGACTAGAACCATCGAAAACTTTTGTTACACCAAGTGACCATAAAAATATGTAGGTGTCAGTCGAAAATATGAAAAGATTTTTGATGTCCATTACACATACATATACAAGTCTTGTTCACATATGAGAATACCAACCCATTGAATATATTGAGTTGAAAAAATTCCATGCCCGCATTCGTCTCATCCAGACATCAAAGAAGACAAATTTCAATGTCCATAATTGCCAAAATCTTACAAAACTTGGTAATTAAAATATTTTATCAAGAAAGTTGAAATTGAAGAAGCACACTGAACATAAATTTGCTCTCAACACTTCCATGCTACCAGGCAATCATAAAAATATGCACATGCCTGTTCAGAAATATTCAAATTATTCTTCTCGTTTCCACCCGTCTTCGTCTTAGCAAATCTTCCTATGTATATGCAACAACAAAATCTATTCTTACGCACAAAATCTAACAACAAAAATCCATTTCTACGCGCAAACCTTAAAATGTAAGAACAAGAATTCATTCAAGACTCCATTCATAAAAGAAATAAAATATTTTGTCGAGGAAGTTAGAACGAAATGTTGCAACAAGGCATTTGAACAAATATCATAAAATTCAATGTTTATCCATTTTATAGAATCCAGAAAGTTCTAATGAAATGTTGCAACAAGGATTTGAACAAATATCATAAAATTCAAATTTTGTCGATAGTTGAACATGAAGAAGCATAGTTTGCTCTCCACACTTCCATGCTACCAAGCATTCATAAAAATATGCACATGCCTGTTCAGAAATATTCAAATAAATTAATGATCCTAATAGAAACACTTATATGTAAATATTTCCTTTGTACCACGCATGGTGCAATGCATATATACATATTGTTGCAGAAATATGCTTCTTGTTTCCACCCGTCTTCGTCTTACCCACAAATATAACAAAAAGAAGAAGACACAAAAAATCAAACCTGCAAAAAATCTAAACAGCCGACAGCGGTATTCGAACTCGCAACACCACAAAAAGTAAACCATGACCATGGCTCTACACTCTATACCAAAGATATTATACACGAAATGCCGTCTAATTTGGTACTTAACAATAAACCAGCAGTACAACCAAAAACTCAGATCTTTGTCCCTAAATTTCATGATGAAATTGACAAAATGTTTACTTTTTATTGTTTATTTCATTATTTATAATAATTAAATATTTATAAATTACCTTATTAATACTAATTATAAATAAAACAAATAAATTAAATTACATAATAAAATTGTTTATTTTGCCAACAATTGTTCAAGTACGCCAACATAAGTGATAACAGCAGAGAATTTATTTGCAAACATACATATAGCAGAAAACATACATTTAACAGCGCTGAGAATGGTGGTGAGTCAATTAAGTTGGAAAAATCTGAAATTAGTTGAAACATAGGGTCGGATGGTGAATCAACTGACACGGTTGCGTGGGAAAAAGTTGGAACATATCAATTCCGCCTTCTCAATATGTATACGTTCTCTGCTAATA